>CM063114.1:38509242-39709242 GCA_031841125.1 Acanthococcus lagerstroemiae | reverse complement strand
TGTCCATCCCCCCCCCCCGAAACTCGTTTTATAGCGTCATCTGGTAGAAGATATATGTACGCACATTCCTACACTGTTAACCTACCAATATTCAGGTCGGTGTTCTACTGGAAAACCCAAGTATCACTGATGGCACATATGAAGACTGAAGAGGTTAAAAATCAAAACCGACACCCGCAATTTCACTTCAAGAGCGCAAATAGGCAAAATACTGTACACGGGTGCAGGAGTATCACAGAGCCTGTGAATGTGCGGCATGTATTGCATACTCCACGTTCCCAGGCGCGGCAAGAAATATTTATGCACCCGTGTAGAGTATTTTGCCTACCTGCGTCCTTGAAGTAAAATTGCAAGTGTCTGTTTTGACTCTGTAAAGTTCTTAAAAGTGAACAGAGGTTGTTTTGGAATATCGCTCCTCATTTGAGGTTTGCCGACGACAAAAGAACTGGAAGAAATGGCGATAAAACTAGAAAAAATAAGTAGAGAAGCAAGACTGGAAATAAATAGAGCAAAACGGGGAATGCTGTCGAACGGAAAAGAAAGAAAAATAGAAATACAAGACGAAATAAAATGGGAAAAGTCACATATTTAGGCCAAACGATCTCACTAAAAGATGGAAACAAAGAAAGAAATAGGTAGAAGAAGAATAAACAGATAGAAGAGCTACTGGGTCCTGAAATAGGTGTACACAAGTAAAATACCAACGAAGACAAAAACAGAAGTATGGGGAAGATGCTGAAAATCAAGTGGATAGAACAGATCAGGAATGAGAAAGTACTGAGGTGAATAGGAAGGGAAAGAGAAATTTGGAATATAACTAAAGACCACATTCACAAAATGCCCTTAGTCTAAAATCACAACAGTCGGGTTTTGGCACCATCAGGTGGAGAGAGTCATTATTACGCATCTCCCAGATGTTACAGATTATTTTTACGCAGGTGGAACAGGATAAAACTTGAATAAGGAGAGCTGATAAGAGTGAAATCGTTATGTTCGTTTACCAAGCTAAATGTTGTAGATCCACATGCTTTATCTGGACCGAGAAGATGAAAATTTTTCACTGTCGGGGCGGTTTTCGGACAACATAGAATTTCCACCGAGAGCTCATTTGTCTTCCTATCAAAAACTGCCCTTAACCCACGACTTTTTTCATTATGAGGTCCTACAGCTCGAAGACTATAACGCCGACAGTTTTCAAACTTTGACAATGTTGCTACTATATCCTTGACTTCTACTAATCTGACATAAGGAATGGGATGATTTTTTTTTTTCGACTTCCCAAACTTTGCTGTTTTGGACTGAGGGCATTTTGTGAATCAGGTCTTCAACTGAAGATGCCAATTCCAAAAGGTACTATTTCCAAAATTAAAAATCATAAAGGACCCAAGAGAACGTACGTTTTGGAAGTGGTGAACAAAAAAAATGAAAACTTCCACCGCTTAGAACAGAGAACGCGAACAGATTTTTGTGTACGTCATGATTGCAAGTTGTAGAGAACCAAATGCCCCGCTAGGTGACACTAATGTCACCTAAATCGATTTTTTTTTTGTTGGAAATAGTACATTTGGACGCTATTCAACAAAAGGGAACCAACTAACATTCGTAAACAACATGAGTTATTAGCATCGTTGGAAAGAGTGTAAAACGAAGAATTTTTCAATATTGGGCCCCCAATTTAAAAATGTGTAGTACTCACGTTGAAAAAAGCTTATCAGTAAACGCAATGCCATATAGTTTCTATATGGCTCTTGAACTTCGAATCACGTGTTCTCAAAAAGCGGATTTTGCTATAGTTGGTTCCCTTTTGGTGAACAGCGTCCATTTTGGGATTGGCATTTTCAATTGTAAAGAGAAGAGTTAAAATGATAAATCATAATATAGGACATCCAGTGATATTGTTATTACTGCTAGAAAGAATAGTTGAGAGAAAACTGTATAGAACTGTAAAAATCCTATTGAGAATTTCTGAAATATCCATTGGGACTTTGCTTTTGCTGAAAAAAATCTCTGAAGATTTGAAAAGTGTAAGACTTGCAGCAATTTGATCAGCTTAAGGAAACTTTTCAATCGGCTAGCTATCAAAACTCGTTAAGACTTAGGAAAATGTCATCAAAATTTTGTTCAGTGCTCGCTGAAACGCCTTATACATTTCCTAAACATTATTTAAAACTATAAGACTTGTAATCATATCATTCAGATTCTGTGAAAATTTTCTCTACTAGTTCAACAAAAAGAGGAATACAAGTATTTTCATTGGGGAAAAATGAGAGAACATTTTTCCTGTATAGTTCCATCATTAAAGAAGGATTCCTTATTGCTCCAGAAAAGTAAAAAAGTTCTGATTCGAAAAAGCGAAGACAATGTTTTTCGATTTAAAGGAGTCTCTCGACCTTGACAAACTGTCACGATTAATTTTAATGTCTTACATTCTTTATATCTTCAATTATTCTTCAAAGGCTTTTTTAGCAATAGAGCTTTTATGAATTTTTTCCAAGTCTCAGTGGAATTTTTACAAGTCTTACAGTTTTGAATGGTTTTCAGAAAATTTTAACAGAGCCTAATTAGTCTTGAACCACAATTCGATGGAATGTTCAAAAGTCATTAAGTCTTGACAGATTCCTCCCTTTCCTCGAGAAGTCTGAGTTCTTTTTTGGATCTTCATTTTTCCTTAAACGGAAGAAAAATTGCTCATTCCGGAAAGAAATGTGATTTTCCCTTTTCCCTCCAGAAAAGGAATAAATTTCTCAGGAAAGGAAATGAACTTCTTGTCCATGAACCAAAAACTATGGACCATTTTTTCAATGAAATACGAGAAAAATTTTCAACCAAAAACTGTTCTATGCCAGATTCTTTATGGAAATGGTATTTTCGTATCTCCTTCGAGAGATCTCACAAACGATGGGTTCAAAATGACTTTTGAGTAGCACAGTTTAAACACAGACCTTATGGAGAGAGAAGCAGTTTTTCTCATTTCATGGAGTTTTGAAAACAGAAGGAATTCGAATGTTACATGCACTCAACGTCTTACTTCCTGCATTCCATCACCGGGCATTTTTGTTCCTTCCTCGCCCCTGCCCCTCGGACACCGAACATGTGAAACCGGATGTTTTTGTATTTCAGTGGTTCGGACAGGCAGTATTTGGAGGGTTATCGACCTGAATAGTGCAGAAAAATTCTGAGATATCCCTTATGAGTTATTCGAAGACCCCGAATTTAATTTTATCCATTTACCCACAAGCTGAAAACTGCAGCACACGGGACGGGAACCAAGGTCAAAAAATGTTATAAAATTACAATAGGTAACAAGTATACGATTTCAAGGTTACTGAATTAATTTTTCATACAATGGGGAAGGGGAGGGGTGAGTCAAAATTGAGAATAGTGAGAAATACAAATATATTCATCACTTCTGGAGTCTTTGGGGTCGCTGAATAATTTTCGGATATCAGTTTGCCCTAAGCTACATATGGTGGCATCAGGGGCGGAGGTCGAGGTCGAAAGTCCTAAAATACAATATGGGTATCAAACATGAGACTTTCAAGGTTGCTGAATTCAGTATTTAAATTATTTTGATTCTATTTTTAGTAATTGTGGCATTTGAGGAGAAAGGGAGGCTAATATGGAAATAATAAAAAAGCCGTTTATCTGGGGCTTTTGGGATTGTTGAATTCATTTTTGATTTTTACTCAAGCGTAGAAACTGTGGGGGCAGTGGCGTCATCAACCATCGAAAATGTAATTTTATACAATGTAAGTAACAAATATAAGGTATTCAAGGTCGCTGAATCTGCTTTCTAATGATTTTTTTGTCCCTTTAACTATACTCGTAGTTACGGTTGAAAAGTTCTAATTTTACATATGGGTACAAAAACTGAAAATCTGAGTCGGCAAGCAAATTCATGTTCTCGTCTTTAAAAACTGATTCAACAAGAAGAAAAAACCTCGAAAGCTCTCACAGAAAGTGATTAATATGTGATTGAAACGTGATGATAGAAACATTCGCAATCGATCGCTTTTACGACACGTGAGCGGAAAATAGTCTCAGATTTTCAACATACTGATGATAAGTCACTTGAATACCATGAAAATCTGAAATCCGACCCCATGTTTTAAGAAAATGGCTGATGCAAGTAGGCACAGGAACTAATCAATACGTGCATTACATGACTTGATGTACGTCTGAATAATTGGCGTATCAGTCTGGGCATAGTCATTTTGGGTACAAATAGAAGACCTGCGCCACCCACAATATCAAGGAATTTAAGATAGGAGTTCAATACTCATCTATTGCGAAACCAAAAAACAATCAGTACGAATCATACTTTACAGATCACGAGGTTATCATCTGAAATTGGCGGAGATAGTAAAATCAGTAGTTCGAGAAATACAGCCAGCTAATAGATTCATTTTGCTTATACATTTTTGATAAACTAGGTGAGCTGATGCCACCGTATACCCAGGATATGTAACAGCTGGTCACTTTTCAATCACCCATTTTTAAACCAATGCAGATAGTTGCGCTAATGAATAGAAATCACTTTTTGGCATTCTTTGCCCACCACACTTCAATGGCCGGTTTCGAATACTTCGAATTCGTCTTTTTGATTATTCAAACAAACTTACTGCAATTACAAAAACATGACACACTATTGATAATAGCATGTACACTTTCTCGACAGACTCTCTTAGTGTCACTACCTGATTAGGTACTATTTTGTACGAGTTGTGGTCAAGTAATTTCGTATAGCGAACGCAATTGGAAAAAAAAAGGTCATCGTTGGAATGTTTTGTGTTATACTATGTGAACCTTGTTATAGTTCAGAAATAAGCACTTTCAACACATAAGAAACTTTAATCGTTATTATTATCTACCTACGAATTATAATTTGATAATATTGTCGCAATATTACAGGGCTAATGTAACACATATTGATGCGGTTTTGCGGATACACTTCCTTTGGTGAAACTTTGTCACGTTACAACCGAAGAGAATAATTACTTCATGCTCATACATATGGCGAGTATCCTATGTTGCGATGCCCAAAAACTGATTAACACCTACTTAGAAAACACAGACGCACGCACGAACCAGAAATTAGAAATTTCGGAGGAAAAGTGCCGCTCTTGGCTTGCCGAGCCCCCGCATACAAGAATTCAGATTGTTATTCTCGGATTTAGGTCTAACTGTTTGGAAAGTGCTATATCAAAATGTCAACTTATAAATATCGCTCGCATCTACTCATTTGAAATTTTGTCCACACTGATACTCGTAAGACCTAACTGTGACATTCTAAATCAGATATATTGGCCAAGCGTAGTGAAGCTATTAAAAAGTTATAAAACTGCCTAATTGACGAGTCATCAATGCATAAATCGAAATTATCGCATCATACGTTATGCAGTTAAACTGGTAAAAAATGCTAACGAAGTTCCAGTACAATAATTTGAGCTTGCGTTGTACACTTCACATGTAAATGCATAATTTAAAAGACAGGAGCCAATGCTTGTCGTCCAGCAAATCACCAAAAATGACTATGAACTATCCTGCAATAATCTATTGCTTCATCTCACATCAATGTTCTGCACTTTGTCAGTGCACCTAAGCGTTCCCATTTAGCGTGTTAAACACAACCTACGATCGTTCATTTAAATATGTAGTTTAGCCATTATTGGCTGAGGCTCAACTACAAGAAGACATGAGTGGAATTTTCAAATGAACGTGCAACTGACAAAATTTTTCAGGCGGAACACCACAGTTGCTGTTCAACACACATTACAACAAATTGAGCAACAGCTCTAAAAGTTTACATTCGACAATTTGAATAAAAGAAAAATCACAATATAGCTGTCCATTTCTCAACAAGAATCCCTCGATATATTGGGGAGTGGAGAAGTTCACTACCAACCTAACGCCAGTTACGTTCTACCCAGTTTAAGTTATATGATGATGATGATTAGGGCTAGAATTTTTATGCGCTAAAAACAGTAAAAAAAGCGCTTATACCTAATAAGCGGTTACAAGCTGAAAAAAAAAATAATAAATAAATATGCGCTATAAAACTGAAAAAAGTATAAATAAGTGCAATAAGAATATGCCATCATGGGTGTCAAAATGCAGGTATTTTCAATGCGCTTTCAAAAATTCTATCGAATCGTACGTACAGCGAAACTAGAAGAAATGCAGAAGAAAAACGTCAAAGTATTTATTCATTTTAATAAAAACATTCTGATTTTCTTAACATTGAAAAAAAAATGTTTTTTCTTTAAAAAAAGCGCTAACGATCAGAAAAAATCCCAAAATAAGCAAAAATTTGACGTTTTTATGCTTTTTATACCCAAAATATGCGAATATATGCGCTATGTGGTGCAGCAGGAAAGAATATGCGGTATCATATAAATCCTAGCCCTAATGATGATGATGATGATAAAGTTATCAAGTCTTCCAACCGGCTTGATGCAGCTCTTCATTTCTCCCTATCTTGTGCAAGTTCTTTCATTTTGTAATAACACTTACATTTGACATCCTTGATTATCTGATTAACATACTGGAATCTTTGCCGACCTACCCAATTTTTTCCTTTTACTCTTCCGTCTAATAGCGGTGATATTATTCCTGGGTGCCTCAAATAATGCCCTATTAGTTTATCTCTTCTTCTCTTCAGGCAATTCCACATACATATCTATTTACCTTCAACTCTCTCAAGTACTTCCTCATTTCTTACCTAATCCGTCCGTTTAGTGCTACATGAAGCCTCCCAACTGAGCCAACCCAGGACATGACATCTCGTGCCGAAGTCGACTGAGCGCCTCACAGCACAGCATATACAATTTTCAGAGTCCAAGTGGTCCCTGTTAGTCATATATGTCCCCTGAAGTAAGTATCAGCCCATAGCACCACATCTCAGAAGCTTTGATCCTTCTCTTCTTTGGTTTTCCTATAGTTCAAGTTTCACATCCATACAAGAGGTTACACTCCAAACATAAGTTTTCAAGAATAATTTTTTGATTTCCAGATTTATTTTTGATTTGAAAAGATTACTTTTTTGATAAAATGTTAATTTGGCTTATGATATTCTACTATTAATATCCCTTTTACTTCATCCATCTTTTGTTATTTTACTCCCTAAATAGCAAAATTCGCTTACTTCCTCAATTTTTTCCTGCCCAATATTTATATTTAAGGTAACATGTTCACACTGATTACATACCATTACTTAAGTTTTATTTTTATTTATTCTCAAACGATATTCTCCACTCAAAATTTCCTCCATTCCATTTAAAATGTTTTCCAAATCAATACTCTTTTCAGCTAATAAGACAATATTCTCTGCAAACCTGAGCATCTTTACTCGCTCTCCCTGTACAGTGACACCAGCTTCAAATTTTTCTTTTATTCCTTGTATGGCCCATTTTATGTACAAATTAAATAATACTGAAGATAAGGAGCACCCCTGCCTTATACATTAGCCTCCCCTTTCTCTCCCGCCATCCTTCATGTGGCTTTTTGTTCTTTATATAAATTTAAAATGTCTTGTATTTCATTAAACTTTATTCCTATCTTTTTTAGAATATCAAACATTTTATTCCATTTAACATTGTCAAAAGCTTTTTCAATATCAACGAATGCCGTATATGTATCCTACCCATTTTTTAGTCTCCCATCTACTATTAATCTCAAGGCTAACACTGCTTCCCCACATTTTCTAAATCCAAACTAACAATCTCCTAGTTCTGCATCTATTCTAGTCTCAACTCTCCTATAAATTATTCTAGTTAATATTTTTGACGCGGGCGAAAGAAGACTAAAAGACTAATTGTTCGATAATCTTCACACCTATCTGCTCCTACTTTTTTTTGGTATACATAGTTACAATATCACTCTTTTTGAAATCCTCAGGCATTTTCCCTTTATCATAAATATAGCATACTAATTTGTATAATTTATCAAGTACATATTCTCTTAAGTTCTGTATTAATTCAGCTGGTATCTCATCCACTCCTGGAGCTTTCCCTGTCTTTAAATCACTCAATGCTTTGTCGAATTCACATATTAAAATTCAGTCTCCTCTCTCATCGTCTTCCACATCTTCCTCCCTCTCCATTCTTATCTCTTCATCGACATTATTAGTATATAATCCTCATATATACTCTACCCACCTTTTCACTTTTCCTTCAGGTGTGCAAATAGGCTCTCCCTCCTTATTTGTTATATTACTTGCCTTCTTCCTTCTTTCTCCAAAACTCCATTTTTACCTTTCTATAAGCCAAGTCTATTTGTCCTTTATTTATAATTTCTTCTATCTTATCACATTTTTCGGTCATCCATTACTCCTTTGCCTTTTTACACTCTCTCTTTATTTCATTCCTCAACCTTTGATAAGCTAATCTAACTTCTCTGTCGTTTGCACATTCTTATATTTTCTTCATTCATCCATCTTTCTGAGGACTTCCTCCTTCATCCATGGTTTCTTTTCTTCTCTCTTAGTTTTACCTGGATTTTCTTCTGCTGACTTTAATATTCCCTCCTTTATTTTACCCGTCTTCCTCCACACTGTTAATTTCTTGTGTTTCTTCAGTCTGTAATTCTAATACAATATTCTTTTGATATTTCCCTCTAATATTGATATTTTCCAACTTTTTCGAATTCCATCTTTTTACCTCTTCTTTTCAATCAAGTTTCTTCAATTTAAGCCTGCATTTCATTACTACAAAGTTATGATCACTGTCAATATTGGCTCCTGGATAAGTTTTACAGTCTGATATCTGATTCCTAAAACGTTATTTTGTAACAATAGAATCAATTTGACATCTACCTTCGTTACCTAGACTCTTCCATGCACACCTTCTTCTATAATGATTTTTAAATTGAGTATTTCCTACTAAGTTACACTTTGCACAAAACTGAATCGAACTCTCAAAATCCCCGACTATATTAGGTACCTTCTTTTCCTTCACTAACTTCAGCATCCTAATCACCCATAATAATGAGATTCTCTTCGCCTCTAACATGCTTGTCAAGTCCTTCTGATTCTTCATATACATCCTCAATCTTTTCATCTTCGTAAGTATTAGTAGGCATATACAGGGTGTCCGAGTTTCGGTTGCTAAGCGGGGAGGAATGAATAGCACTTGAGTAGACAAAGCAAAAGTGTTATCATCACATTTTGCCTAATCACAAAATTGAAGGCGCCCCATCTTTGTAAAAATCAAAAAATTCACCAATTTTGACCCATTTTAAAAATCACGAGTAATGATGTTGCCCAGTCTACAATGATGCCATGTTACAGCACTCACTTAGAGTAACAAAACAAGTTATTACGATATCCGGCCTGCTCTGAAAATTTAAGCAGGTAAATGGCATCCAAAATTCAGAAATTTCAATTTTTTACAAAATTGTGCAAAAAGCCTACTTTTACTGAATCCCAACATGAATAACCAAAGGCCGGCGTACAGTTCTCATTATCAAAACTGGTATCCCTGATTCAGATGAACAAAAAATCATACCACTATCTCCTTCCAGTTTTCAGAATTTAAAAAGTTATGTCGCGTTGAAGTTCATGAAGCTTCTGAAATGATCGAAAAATGAACCTTATGATCAAAGAAGAAAAAGAAAAAAAGAAAAATAACAAACGCTTCTAATTTATTGTAACTTTCAATAGTTGTTACGCCTGAATGAATGGCTGGCGTTACATGAAGACTCCATCTGTTGAACTAGTTGTCTAACCACCATGAAATAGGCACTGGAATACAAGAAGACCTCTCGCTGAAAGTAGATGAATGAAACTTGATTCATTTTATGACAAGCCATTGTTATGGTTTGTGCACTTTCGCAAAAAATTAATTCTCAATCTGGTCACGTCTCAAATTTTTATATTTCTTTTATAATGTGGGGAAATCAGTAAGTGTACAGATACAAACATGCAAATAAAAAACTGAACAGAATGAAGCCTGTTGTTAATTTTTTGCAGCGAAATGCACAAACCATAACAATGGCTTGTCATAAAATGAATCAAGTTTCATTCATCTACTTTCAGCGAGAGGTCTTCTTGTATTCCAGTGCCTATTTCATGGTGGTTAGACAACTAGTTCAACAGATGGAGTCTTCATGTAACGCCAGCCATTCATTCAGGCGTAACGACTATTGAAAGTTACAATAAATTAGAAGCGTTTGTTATTTTTCTTTTTTTCTTTTTCTTCTTTGATCATCATAAGGTTCATTTTTCGATCATTTCAGAAGCTTCATGAACTTCAACGCGACATAACTTTTTAAATTCTGAAAACTGGAAGGAGATAGTGGTATGATTTTTTGTTCATCTGAATCAGGGCTACCAGTTTTGATAATGAGAACTGTACGCCGGCCTTTGGTTATTCATGTTGGGATTCAGTAAAAGTAGGCTTTTTGCACAATTTTGTAAAAAATTGAAATTTCTGAATTTTGGATGCCATTTACCTGCTTAAATTTTCAGAGCAGGCCGGATATCGTAATAACTTGTTTTGTTACTCTAAGTGAGTGCTGTAACATGGCATCATTGTAGACTGGGCAACATCATTACTCGTGATTTTTATAATGGGTCAAAATTGGTGAATTTTTTGATTTTTACAAAGATGGGGCGCCTTCAATTTTGTGATTAGGCAAAAGGTGATGATAACACTTTTGCTTTGTCTACTCAAGTGCTATTCATTCCTCCCCGCTTAGCAACCGAAACTCGGACACCCTGTATACTTGTTTTATTGTTATAAGTACTGGTTTGGTATTGATTTTTATCAAGGTTAATCTTTCACTCTTTTGTTTATAATACATAACTTTATTACCTATTTGTTTATTCAGAACAATTCCAACACCTGCTTGCCCTTTTATTCCCTTTGTATTTATTATTCAAAAGTCTTCCGACCAAAAATCATTCTCCTCTTTCCACCTTACTTCACTTATTTCAACTATTCCTAGGTCAAGCCTCTTCATTCATCTCTTAAGATTCTCGAATCTTCCAAATTCCTTCAAGCTTCTCACATTCCAAGTTCCTATTTTAATTGCGCCTTTCTTTTTAAAATTTTCTGAAGATGATGCTCCCCCAAGTAGCTTTTGCCTGGACATCCAAATGGGAAGCTTTTCACATCCGGAAAATTATATACTTGTTGGGACACCATCATCAGTAATTAGTATTTGGAAAAGGTACATTTCCTGGAAAGAGATACTGTTGTAGTTTTTCATTGCTTCAAACAGGGTTTTTCTGTCGAAGTTTGCCTTCTCTTAGGGGCTTTTGGTCGCCATTTTAACAGTATATAACCTCATAGTATATCGGTTCAAAAACCATCATTTGGAAGCTATAATCAAATGAACTGGAAGTTATTCTGATAGTAGAAATACCATCATTTTTCACTGATCAAAAACTAACATAGGAACTAGAAAAGAACTAATCCATCTTGGGACACCGTATCTAGACATTATCTTCATAATATTATGATTTCTGAATAACAGGCTATATGTTTCACAGAAGTAAGTATCTAGAAACTATCTTCACAATATGGTCTCCGAGGAACAGCCTGTTCTACAGATCATTTAGTCATCGTCTCTTCGCCGATCAATGATCCATATAATTCTACGGGAATATAGAGGGTACTGAGATTTCTTGATTACTAATTCTTGGCGATAATATTTAGAATAACCACCTCTGTAGTACTAGACAGAATGCCAGCAGTATTTCTTTTTGCTTCCAGCACAGGAAAATTGAAATCAGAACAGTAAGCTGTAACCAGCTGTAACCAACAATTATCTGTTTCAGATTCTGACAAGAAAAAATTCTCGTGATTCATTCATAATTCAAGATTACACTCACAGAAATCTTCCATTTGCTCTGCCTATGAGATTGATCACATAATGTATTAGTTATCGCTCAACTTCAGAATGAAATTAATTGTTACTACAATCTAGTAAAATGCTCAGAATTGTGAAAGTATCTTGTTTTTCTGGTTATTCTAGTAAGCAGGTCCCCACCCTGTCATCGCACTGTTTTCCTTCTGTTTTGCTCGTTTCTTGTAACATTTGTTCAAACTGATTCATTTATCCTGGTTAATTGGTCTGGAATTAGTTTTGGGTTCCAGTTACCACTTGGTGTTTCGCACACTCGTGCTTTGAAAAACTGAATATTTGCTCACTGATTGCCTCTGAACTTTTTCATTCACTCAGTATTTAAGGTACATGAATTTCAATCCTGTCAATTTGGACAGTACTGATTGTGGGTATTTATACTTTTTTTTTTTGAAATACCAACTCTGCTTGTCTGCTTGTTCAGAGCTATCAGATCTAAACAAATGCACTGATACACGACAAATGTGTTTATAAACTTGTTTCAAGTAGATGCCAGTTCAGAATTAGCACGCATTCAAATTGACTGGTTTGAAATCCATGCTTATTCAAAATTAAACTATTCTAAATTGATAATACATGATGTTTGGAACTAAACACTGTGTGAGACAGAGTGCAAAATTATAATTTTTGTTTGTGAGTGACAGGTTTCAATGTCACGTATGATAGATTGGTCAACTTGTCTAAATCTTCAAATATATATTACGTGAGCTCTATATGCAGAATAGTGTATTCTTGAGTGACTTTTTAACATTTTTTAAAATAAATTTAGTACATGTAGCAAACTGCAAGTTGAAAACAGGGGAATATTTCTAGGTGTCAGGGGAAGGGGGTAATCCGAGCTTTTTATGCGCTGTAATCAGCGAACATCAAAGCTAAGACGATTTTTTTTTTACTTTCGAATGATTTGAAAATCGTAGAATCTAACAACAATGAAGTGTCCTGTGCAGAGAAAATGTTGGTCAGTAATAAAGTAGGTAATGACCGTCATTTCCGGAATTCATTTAGCCGTCACCAGGCCCAGTAGAAATGATCAAAATTACCTCTACCGGTTCACTTGATTCTGTTTTCATTATCAATACAAACACTGGACACGTCTCGAAACATTATCATATTTTACGCGGTAGTGAGGTAATTTTTCCTTCAAAATTTCCCCAAAAGATAATTTTAAAGTAGTTCGCGCTGGTGACAGTTTACTTACAATTACGATAGCGAAAATTGAACTGTCAAGGATGAATCTACACGTAGTACGATATGAACTGGTATTTTTTCCCTGTAATATATATTTCTCCATCGTTGGTTAGTCAAAACTGTTGTGTATTTTCAACAGCAAAAGGAATAGCAAATTAGCCCTTATGCTCAGATAGGCCTCTTCACCCTTCCATATTTAAAACACTTCGTTAATTCTGCGAATTTGCTGATTTTTAGTAGTTTTGCAACGAATGGTTTCTAGTACCTAGATTTTGCAACTGGAAGTGCGTAACAACGAGCCATTTCTAAAATGTCAACAAAGAATACAAAAATAATTTTTCTTTAAATATAAATATCGGGCTGAACCCCAGGCATCCTGATCGCGCGGAACGTGATAGGAAAACCTTCATCGTCGAAACACACGATTCTTCTAGACTGAGGCTAGATTTCATTTTCTTATACCGCAGAAGATATGAAAACAATGTTTTCTAGGACAAGAAAATGAATAACTACCTGCCGCGTTGTCATTTCCAATTTGATGCCCACATTTGTCATGCAGGAAAGCAGTTCGGCATCGGTGGAACTGAGAAAGGAAAAATGAAAAGGTGAATCGAAGTAATTCAAATAAAATAACGGCAATTCGGCCGATATTTACGACACATCCAACCGGTTGAACGCTCGAAAAAAATCTCGCAGTCGTGATCTAAATAACAAAATTTGAAACGATAAACTTCACCAAACATATGAATGAACTACGCGACCACGAGTTCAGGATCAGAATTACACTACCGATGTTTGAAATACTACCGTGACGTTAGACTGCAACGCGGTGCCAGAGTTTTCAAACTATAGTTCGGTCGAATGTTCCTAGTTAGTATGCCCACTTAAGTAAAAAGAACGGAATTGTGCGTTCGTACTGTGTACCACACGGTTGGTAACTTCGTATGAATGGTAAAGGGTGCCTTTTACGTAAACATAACACAGTTTAATTTCTGCTCACTTGCAGTGGGTAATAATTACAAAGTTCAGTACAACTCCACGCAGCCCTAGACAAATTCAGTAAACTTTGATGTGTTAGGAGCACTTCATTTGAGTACGATCATCTCGAATTTTTACTTCGGAGACGTATGAGTTCTGCTTTTAAAAATAGATTATTTGATAGGAATGAAACCAAAAATAATACATACCTGCGCTATTTGATCATCACGTTTTCCAATATAACACACGACTGATAATTGTAACCAGAATGTTAGCGCTAAGTAATTTAACTCAATTTAACTTGATTAGCCTCATTTTGAGCCCGTTCATTCACAACTTTGACATTCTTTCGATTCTTGTTGGATGGTGTATTCAAATTCTGAAATTCCAGCGAATAATTCTGGAGTCGGAGAGTCGGCTTTCTAAGATCGAAGATATGGAAACGTTGACCTATCTGTTTTGGTTTTAGGTTTTCCAACATTCCACGAATTCCAGCTGTCCTAATTGATAGAAGAACTGGAAGAACAATGAAGAGGACGGAATGAGAGGATTATTATTTCTTTCTCTCTCCCTTTGCCGGTATTCAAGCGCATGGCGAATGGCGCAAACAGTAGTTCCAACCAAGTAAAAACAAACGAAACGAAAGACGAAACGTGATAATCTGAATTGATAAACAAAATAAATTTTTACTTCATTTTTTTGGGAACACTGATCTTTATCAGTTTGTTGGCTTTGTTCTTTGTTGTAGAAAACCGGAGACTGTAAGTTGGTCTAGATCAGAATATCGGAGGTTGAGAAGTTGAGATGATGATGATATAAATATGATATTATTTTATTTGGGCGCTATTCAACAAAAGGGAACCAATCCATATTTGCAAACAAAATGAGTTATTAGTATCATTGGAAAGAGCGTAAAAGATAGAATTTTTTCAAAATTGGGTCCCCGATTCAAAAATGTGTACCCACCAGGGCTGTTGAGTGGAACAAAAAGCGTTTTGTTCCGCTCATATGAAATAACTCAAAGCTATTTATTCCGCTCTGAATACCGCTCATTAATGATATCTTCACTTTTTTCCGCTCAGATTTTGTTCCTAAGCCTTATCAACAACACGATTCATACGGTTATCGCTCTGTACAGAATGTTGTGAATATTATGATTTGGACAAACGCTCAGTTAGGCGCTCAATACACAATCGGCTCACGTTCTATTCAAACACATTATTCTTTACTGGTCATTGCTCACGATTCGCTCAACAAGTTCATTTCATTTGGTTTTGTTCCGGTTATCGCTCCTGATTCGCTCAACCACTCTAATGTTACCAGTCATATCTTTATTCAAGATTCCGGGGCAATGAAGAGAACTACGTCTGGTAGAGAAGAGGGAGAACGCAAAAAGTTTCCTGCTCATCTTTTATCGATATCAGCCCACACATTTGAGCAATCTCAGATTCTTATGTACTCTTGAACAGCGGGCCTGAAGTTGTTTCTAGCAACAGTAATCAAATGAACATTAAAATTTTGGTTCAGAATTAAGTGCTATGAAAAATTATAAAAATTCTCTGTTCAACTGGTAAGCGTTTAAACAAGTACAAGTTCCTAAAGACCACAAATTTTCGAACTTGTTTTGTGCTGGACCATGTATGAATGCTATAAATTTTTCGCGAGGATTCTGCGGACTTTTACAGCTATATGTAGTGATCTTACAATCTACATGTGTGATTGTGATTAAAATCTGGTGTTAAATTAAAACAGGCCCAGCTGCCTTTACTTTGTTAATGTTCATTGGTCCTTTTTTAATTTTTGATGTTTGGCAATACTATAGATAATCATTTACGATTTACCATAAGTGAAAGTGACGGACAAGGAACAACTGAAAAGCCGAATGAGGACATGAGTAGATCATTTAATTTTCTTATCGCTCGGATCCGCTTAAACAATTTTGACATGTTCAATTTGTTCCGCTCATAATACCTATCTAATCAGAGGTTTTGGTTTCGCTCATACGCTCATAAATGAAGACAGAATCGTCTAATCATTCGTTCAACCTGACAATGCATATGTTTATCTCGCTCATTCGGTCATTCTTTTTCTTTACTGCATTCATTCGCTCATGATTGACTCACAACAGTGTTCTTCTTGTTTTGTTCCGCTCAAAATTTGCTCATGGCCGTTTAAAATAGCTGATTTGTTCTGGTTATTGTTCCGGTTATTGTTCTGCTCAACAGCCCTGGTACCCACGTTTAGGGATGTGCCTTGGAAAGAAATTTATAAATTTTTCCAAATAAATGTCTTTCCGGGAAAAAATAATAAAAATTTATGGAAACTTTGGAAAATTTCAAGTTTTTGTATGAAAACACGCTCTTCTTTCATGTACACACCTTCTCTGATGAAACTAGCCATTAAATTAAAATTAAAGCCGTTTACTTTACCTATATTTTGTTCTTGAGTTATGGCTTGTGGGTACTAAAGCACCTATAAAAAGAGAGTATGCGCATACGCCATATTGTTTGCAAAAGCGCCCGTCGATGCCGAATTGACTGCATGCTGCATGGTACGCAACGCATAGTCGGATTGGGCATTGACGGCAGAGATGGAAAGCCATAATATGATAAAACTTTTGCTTACGGCTTTAGCTTCTGACCTTGGAAAATGAAACTTTAGCTTTTGCTTTTCAAATTTTTTCATATTTAGCTTTCTCTTTTGGCTTTTGCTTTTCAATGCAAAAATCATAAGCGTTCAGCTTTCCGCTTTTGACTTTCGGCTTTTTCCCTAAATTTTGAAAATTAAAAATGTTGTACAACATTATATTTTTTAGAAATAGCTTTTCACAACACTGCTTCCCAGTGAACCACATTAACAGCACTGACCATTGAGATATTGAAAATAAAAATGAAAATTTGAAATTATAATTTATAAATAGATAAATACTGGAAAAGCTGTAAACAATAAAACTTTTGCTTTTGCTTTCAATTATTTGTGAGTTCTAGCTTTTGCTTTCAGCTTTTGCTTTTTAGGTAAAAACTCTTCGCTTTTGCTTTCCGCTTTCAGCTTTTAGCTTGCTTTCCATCTTTGATCGACGGACACTTTTGCAAACAATATGGCGTATGCGCATACTTGGTTTTTATAGGTGCTCTAGTGGGTACAGGCAGGGTAGAGGGTAGAACGTAGAACGGTAGAACTATGGAAGTAGTTCTCGATTAAATCCTGGTGGCACGCTAGTATCGTTACTGGTGAAGCAAAAAACAACTGACGTTTACCCTCGTGACGTCGTGAGAACTTGCAGCGCTACGCGCGGGCAAACACCCTAAACACATATTTTTGGAATCCCTACTCTCCCTACTTATCGGTTATCATTAAATCATTATCAATTATCAGTATCAGTATGATAATGATAGTGCAATGAATCAATACTAATGTGGATCAGTTATTAATTAATTAATTTAATATTTATTGATCAATAAAGTCAAGTCAGGAAAAGAAGCTGCGGAACAGGAAAGAATTTTGGAAAAGTACAGTCAGAATTATCATCAATAATTTCGTATTTTGATCAAAATGAAACGCAATTTGTTTGTACTGATCATCACTTAGTACTAGTACATTTGTGAGTAAGAGAACATTATCATGTCAAAGAGCTCGAGTTTCTCATTTTTATCTTCAGACAAATCCGAAGTAGGATGTCTGCCAGTTCCTGTCACCCGGAGGTACTAATTTTACGAATTCATATGATAGGATATTTTATTGATAGTTGATACTTGACTGTTCCCTGCTACATTTTAACTTCTTTTCAATAATTGTGATCACGTATTGCAGAACCTGCACCACCGCTGCGGTAAAGTTCTATCGATATTTACGAAAATTATTCAATTTCAACCAAATGGATTTCGAGTTTGCTTCTTGGCAGATGATGTATCTGTTCATAAATCCTCAAAAAGTATACAGAAATTTCCAGTACAGGAATGGTTTGTACAAAAGATTATTACAGTTTGATTTTATGTCCAAAAGAAATACTGCTAAAAGCACACGTGCCTAATTACGTATATTCCGATTTTTTGACTAAAGAAGATTCATTTTCCGACTGTTACGAGAGAAATTACATTCTTATTTGAGAAATATTATTTTTTGATTGCAGAAACTAAGTCGCAGTTTGCGAGAGATGATCCAGCATTTCTGGTATTACTTTCACTGGTCCTATTAAGTTAGTTTCCCAATATTTAATTCATGTATCGTGGAGTTTCGTTCTATTCATAGAACATTTGGCGTCACTAATAAACTCGATGCGTTGTTTCAGTTTCTTCGATCGTATTTACGATATTCCTAAGATTAGGCTTATCAGCATTTCTGAAATTATTTCTATACTTCGTGTTTGTGGACTGCGTTGGTATTGGTATTTTTGTTGCCACTGTATTATGGTATGAACTTGCTTTACGATTATTACTATTCACCTTCATTCTCGAAAATGTATTCACGAATGGAAGCCATACTTGATCTAACGAGTAAGCTTTGTTATAGGTTCATAACCAATAAATACATGATCAAGTCTAGTTGGAGGGGCTATAACGTCGAATGGGGTTACGCGTTTGACGTTCATTTAAACGCATTTTCTCCTCTAGTAGTCATTTCCCATATGAGCTTGCTGTTTCTATATCACAGTAAGTTATTTCACACTCGTGTTCATAAGGTCTTATAGCACTTACTAATATGGGTTATGTATTTCAGTGTATGACTTTTTTTTTCATTTTGTAGTGTTTTCGATACAAGAACAGTTTGTACCCAGGCTGTTAGCCAACTCAGTGTGGATGGTTGCCATTTGTTTCTACTTTTACATTACATTCTTAGGTTATAAATGTAAGTACTCAAGAAACTATTTGGAACAATACACGTATTTACATATCAAGAAAGTTTAACGGGACATATGATAATCATCAACTTTCTCCGTGGATAGAGAAGTTCATTCCAAGCGTAGAAACATTTAGCTTACCATAATATCTTTTTTTCTTTTTTTCTTTACGCTGATGAATCAACGTACTCGTAGTTTGTGACCATTCATTCTCAACTCAATTTAAAGATTTAAGGCCACGTTGTGAAGTACAAGTCAACTGAACTGAAAATTTTTCGGAAAGAGAGCACACCAATCAATGTCTTGAACCCTAAGTCCTAAGCTGAATGTTACACTTTGTCAGTCAGTACCGTGTAGGAAGCTGTTAGTATCTTATATTTAGTCATAGTGCTGTAGGCTGATCACTTGAGTAGTTCCTCTTCGTTATTAGATGGGGTTAGAGACATCAAGCACTGCTAACCTGCCGTTATTAATGTGAAAAGTGGTTCACTATTATAATTTAGAGTAATGCGATCAGAATATATTATTGTTTTGATTTTTATTATTTCTAGTTAGTCGTGCAATTTTCTTCTTATGTTGTTGTTTCGTATTGTGAGTATTTTGTATTTGTGAGTCAGGATAGTGTTGTCATGTTGGATGGTCATTGGAGTATTTTCCAAAAAGTGATGTGTTCTTTTTGTCCATCGTTCATGTTTTTTAATTCTTGTGGGGAACGTCCTACCTATTTCTCTAGTGTATGTCATGTCACAGAATGTTCACAGTCTCACTGGTTCTTGTCTTTTGTCTCTGTTTTGTCATTACTTATTTGTTTGATTATTGATTGGTTGTTCATTATACCTACCAAGTTTTATGTTGTATTTCAGTAATTTGTTCGGATTGCTCTCAAATAGTTTTTTGTTTCTCTGTTGTCATTTTCCTTTCTGTTTAATTTTTGGTTCGTATTTGTTAATTTTGACTAATTGTTTTATTCCGTTGGTTTTTTTTGTCTTCATTGTTGTTGAGTGTGGTTCTGTGTCCTGTGGCAGTGGTTAACGTAGTTGTATAGTGCCCCCATTTCGTGTTCATGATAGTGGAATGAGACATTAGGTGTTAGTGTCTATATGTGTTGGTTTTCTGTATTCACATATTGTATTGTATTTTGTTGTTTAGTTGTATTGTTAGATTGTTAAATCAAGGTATTTGATTGCTTTGTTCCCTTTTTCTATTGAGCATTTTATACTTTTGTGACTAGTTATTTGTTTCTATGTAGAATTGATCAAGTTCTCTCTCAGTCCCAGACCATATCGTCCTCGTCTCTGTGCCAGGGTTTCATGTTATGTTCGTCGCTTCAGTTTGCGAGTATGATGTTTTTAACCTTGTTCAATTTTCACTGGTATGGGTTCATCAAAAATGTTTTAATTCGTTTATTTATTTTTGTTGATAAGGCCAGTGGCGTAGCCAGACTTGGTATGAAGGGAGAGGGGGGGGGGTCGTTGCACTTTTACATTACAGGTGTAATACTATTACCAGAATAAATTTAAATTTTTCACATTGTCGGCCGATGCCAAGGGGGTTTCAGACCCCCCCCCCCCCCCCCCGGTAGCTACGCCCTTGAATAAGGCCACTTAACCCTAACGGCTGCGTACAGTTTGAATTGTTCTTACTTATTACGCCTTTAGCAGTGTAATATGTCTGTTCCGCTTGATATGCAAGTCAGCGTACACTTATAAATATAGTTATGTTCAATTTCGATGATATTGTGAGTCACTCGCAGCGGACGTGGGTACTTGGGAGTATCATTTGGGAAGGCTTATTCTTTTAATTAGTCACCTGAATACATGTATAGGAATCTTGCAGCTTCCTCACGCAATCTTGTTTGAATCATGATTGGGTTGTACGAGATATATAGTTTATGATTTTAGATAGTTCCAGAGTTTGTACACTTGTTAGCTTGAGAATTTCTCTTCTTACATATTTTGTTTTGAAATGGCTTTACTTTTTTCTTAGTGGCCGTTCATTCTCGTCTACCCTTCTTCCTCCTTTTGCAGGCTCGTAGCGTGACCACTTTTTCAAGGAGGTCAGAACAGTAAGGGGGAAGTTACAAATCGCACGACTAAAAAGGAAGAAAACGAAAAGAAATCTTGATATTTTCTGCTAGAGGGCAAACCATCGACTCAGAGGTTAATGTCTTATTCGCCCCCTTCCCCATCGGTGTCTATGGTTAAAAATTACTCTACAGTTCGGCTTAAATGTGTACGAAGTATTTTCTGTTAAACAATGTACGCTAAAATTACTTTTCAGGTAATAAATAATCTAGTTTTCTTAGTAGCTCTTAAACAGTGGGCGTTGTTTTTTAATTTTTCATCCGAACACATTTCCATAAATTGGATATTTTCCACATTCCGTAGCGGAGGATACGAGTAATGATTATATTCTACAAACTGTAGCCCAAATCATATTCTGAATGCGTCAATTCATAATCGCTGTATCAGTCTCTGTCTTTCTGTATCAAAAACCAACCTCAAATATTTTTAGAATTTCCGAACAACCCTTAGATTATCATGTTTTTCTTGATCCGTTGACGTGGTTTGTTGCTTGCTTTCAGATTTACCATTTCTTCGAGCCACCGAAGCTTTACTGTTACCGATAATGTTTTTTCTTCTGATGTACTTCATTTCTTTGATAATTGGATGGAACGTCAATAGCACCGTCATGAATTTCTACCAAAGTATCGTCCTATAAATACTGCAAGCTCGTGCCTCTACTTTTTGGCGTATGTGCATTACATAACTCAAGGGAGTCATTCATCGAAGAAACAGCCCTGAATGCAATTGTGTAACATTTTTGTGGGAAGTTGGAACCGTTTGAGCTGTCCTATTACAGATTTGATCTTCGATGTTCGTAAATGATGCAACTCATCAGCTGTTTCGTCTCAATGATCATGATACGAAGGGTAAAGGATGTCAAATACGTGTGGTGTTGTGTTAAAATGATCTTCGTTGTTATTGTCTTGAAAAATGTAAAGTATCTTTAATACATTGTACTATTGTACAGTCTGTGTAACGTATATTTATAAATTTTACATAACCCAACACGCGTATTTCAACAATTCTAAATGAAGGAACAAGCGATCACACTACGCTCTTACACATCCGAATAATCGAGAGTTCATTTTAAAGCACAAAAAAAAGTACAGTAAATAAAGAATGACGTTGCATGCCTGCTGTTTAAAAATGACGTACGTTGTGGTAACAAAAACAAAATTCATTCGCAAGATGTACGCATTAATAATTCAGCTTCGTTTGCCCTCTTTTTTCTGTTTATTTGGGCGGCAGTTCTGTTTATCGGGAGTGCTGCCCGAGAAGAAAGACGTGATCATTTCAGACACTTCGGGCATGTCATATTTCGTTAGATTCTGCAGTTGCTCCATATCCTAGATCATAAACAATTATATCAGTGCGAGGAAGATGAACACAACTTCTGGTACTCGACCGACACTTACTTTTTTGGCATCAGGATCGTTCATTATATGCGGCAAGAGCATTATACAGGCCAGGGGTAATACCATCATAAGAACCTGAAAAAATTATCAAGTATTAGAATTCAGTTCACTAAGCTGACGTGTGCAAACAGAATATTCAAGTTCAGTACGTACCATCGGGTTGAAGAATAAGTCGATTAATCTCCACTGTTCTCGGACTTGGAAATAACGAGCCGGACCGAGAGCTTTCAATTTTAGAGGATATGGTAACGGTGTGATTTGCGAGCTGTGCATATAATT
Source organism: Acanthococcus lagerstroemiae (assembly GCA_031841125.1). Lineage (NCBI taxonomy): Eukaryota > Metazoa > Arthropoda > Insecta > Hemiptera > Eriococcidae > Acanthococcus > Acanthococcus lagerstroemiae. Next base: position 39,686,614 of record CM063114.1, on the reverse strand, counting down.
GATCCTCCGTGCTCGAAATTTGCCCTTAGTGTTGATGTCTACTCGCACTGGTTCGTAAACGTAATTACTCGAGACGACTTCGACAATGTAAGAGCCAGGAGGTATTTTATTGATGACGAACGACCCGTTCTCTCTATAAACGTAAAGAATAGTTGCAATATTACAGTTCACATTGTATTAGTTAGGGTCAAATGTAAGCATACAGCATCTAACAAACCTGAGGAACCCGATGTGATGGCCGCCTTTCAAATAGACTCTGGTGTCTGTTAGCCATGCCAGTTTCTTACTGTTTGGCATAACATCGGGAGGATACACTGTTCCTTCGACATCATAAAGATTCACAATTTTATCAGTAGGTTTAGAACCTTCACTCAGATGTACATCAATGACTAGTGAACACAATAATAAACTAATAACAAACTGCATTATAATCTGTACAAGTAGAAAATTACAAATCACAGTAAAAAAATTAATTAAAGGATGAAACTTCTTTACATCATTTTACAGACACATAATTGAAATTTTTATTGCAATGAGTCAAACTCAAGTCGAACATTACTCTTGATATAATATGTCTCTTGTATTCATCAATCTATAAATTATTTTGTGGACGACATAAACGAGTGTTTTGTTTTGGGTTTTGGGGTGTTGAATGAAATGTAGAGAGCGCTCGCGTTTGTTTAAATGTATTCTTATCCAGAGATGCCGAACGAGTCGAGAAGAACGGCTCGTTCCTCGTTCCGTTCCGTTGTTTACATGTCGTTCGGACGACGTCAGAACGGCTCATGCCGGAACGAAAATGCGGAAGAAACAACGTTCCAAAGTCAATTGCCAATAAATAAAAAATGGGCGCGAATTCTTCCGAGGGGGGGGGTTCATGTAAGTTCAAGTTATTGAGTAACAAAACTTCAGTAGATATATATCAGCAAATCTTTCCATATTTTAATATACTTTTCGTTCGCATTAAGTTATTAAATGACGGATGAGTGCAAGAACATCGAAACTGCAGGTCCATGGCCTCGTTTGCCGAAATATAAGTTTATTCTGAGAGGAGGACGAAAAATTTTTATGCAGAATCATATACAATGCAGTTCCAAATTTCTCCTAAAATAGGGTCTGCATCAGTATATAATGTACTGAACTGAAATAAAAAATGAAAAGTATTGTTAACGAAGTTTGATGGTAGAGAAGAAAGAAAGAGGCGACTTGGTTCTTTTTCTTTTGGTTCACCAAGTTCGAAGTTCCTTTGACAGAGTTGCCATTTCCTGAGAAAGAATGAGTAAATCTAGTGAAAGATGCATTTTTATGTCCTTAAAACTGTAAATTTGTGAAAATATGCCCGAAAATGCCCTAAGAATTTTAAAAATAGTCGAAAATAATAAGCAACTACCCATAAAATATACAAAAAATGCTTTTCTAAATATATGGCTCATTTTACTTCAAAGCTTACAGTTCGTAAAGGTAAGTGTTCAGTGAAGCAATGGCAAAAAATATGCAAAAGCATAAAAATCTCAACCCTGGTGATCATGTTGCGTAGATAGAGAAATATTATTTCATAAAAATATGTTTTCACTATCAACAAGAATGGCAAGGAACCCGACTTGACACCAATCATCATTAATTTTCGCCGATAACAACCGATCTCAAATCGACAATTAAGGAACATGAGGAGTACCTAAATCTTGAAATTTGTAGGTAACAACAAAGGTGGATTCAGTTTACTCGCAGGTACTTTCTTCATAAAAATAAAAATAGTGCAACCTCTACCTGCAGCGAATTAAGGTGAAGGCATGAAAAATTCTATTTCCTTCATTAGAAATTAAAATTTTACAAATTGCGAATAAAAATAAACAATCAGGCTTACGGCGAAATGATAGGGGAATAATACTGATAAGGGAACGGCCGTTCCGTCGTTCCGTTCCTCGTTCCGGAACGAAAAAAGAACGGAACGGCGTCGTTCCCTAGCTGAAGGAACGAAGAACGAGTCGTTCGTTCCCGTTCGGCATCTCTGTTCTTATCAAACTTATGGTGAAATGTTGTTATCACAAACACGAATATGGAGAAGGGAGAACGATTTCCCTTTCCCTCCATCTTATTCCTTCTGATCGTGAGTTTTGATGTTAAAATAGAAATATTATCGTTATTATTGAAAAATGTGGTTCATAATAGGTGGAACTTTCTCAAGGAGTCACTGATGTTCCAGCATACTGGGCCCAAGGATCAAAGGAAATAGGAAAATACTGATATGGCCGAAGATTTTGGACATTAGTTTTTAAAACCTAAGAAAAATATATTGCGGCCGACAACGACGGTGAAAAAATAAATCATTTTGAATAAGACTGCTTTGTGCTTTCTCTTCTAAAGTACATATTGAAACCTTTCTCAATGAAGTGAAGGGAATATAGCCAGAAAATATCCCGCTGAAACTGAAAGAAGTACCCCAGCCAGTACTACCATTTAGCTTTAGCAACGTCGCTAGTGAAACTTTTTCTTCAACAATTTGTACAATGATCAATGAATATTATCTTAATGTAAAGATACTTGTCAAGTCTACCTAATGGCCATTTAGAAAACAAATTTCAGAAATCTTTGGTCATGTCAGTATTTTTCCATTTTATTTGGTCCTTGGGCCCAGTTTGCTGGCACATCAGTATTTCCTTGAGGGAGTTCTACCTGAAACACATTTTTCGACCGTCCAGCGCTAGTATCAACTACTCTTATCAGCGACCAAAACGTGCAGTTTTTGACACATGCAGCAAAATTTTGGAATCTAGGTACTTAAAAATAGTCTTAATTGAAAGAAAATTCTTTATTTGAAAAATTCTTCTCTCTTTAAATACTTTATGAACGTCTTACTTTTTGAGATATTTCAATTTTAATGAGTATGTAGGTACATTAATGGTAATGGGGGAAAAGAGAAATGCATAGATTCATCATTCATGTTTTCGTCTTTATCACTAGTGCTTGTAAAGCCACCTATAAAGATGAGTACTCGCATATGCCATTCTGGAGCCCATTGTGCCCGTCGATGCCGAATAGACTACGCGGTACGCTCCGAATAGTCGGATCCGGCATCCACGGGCATGATGGGCTCCAAAATGGCGTATGCGAGTACTTGTGTTTATAGGGCTCTAGTGCATGATTATAGCGCTCTCTGACGGATGGATGGCCCGAATAGTCTGTCTCAGGAAAGAAGGGAGTACCATCATATCCAGTGCACCAGTGAAAGTACAACGATTCTGTCCTTCTCTCGTCTGTGCTCTGTGACCACCGTGCCGTGTACAGTGTATATCTATGAGTGACGTCACTCGTTTCTTTCGTGAGACAGACGAGAGCTAGAGCAAGGTGACTGTACATAATCAGTAGGGATTCCAAAAATATGCGTTTGTATGTTTTTTTCGGTTGAAGTAGATAGGGAATATCCATGTTATTTTTGTGATTCATAGAATTTCAAGTAGAATGAGCCACACTTAATGAGCATATTTTGGCATATTTTGGGAGTAAAAGCATATTTTAGCATATTTTCTGCTTTTTTAGAGCATAATATTCAAGAATATTTGGCCAATTTTCACAATTTTTGCGGAATATTTTCAATTTTTTTCAATATTACACTATTTTTATCTTCTAAGAAAACAAAACTGCCACAGCTGCAACTTTTTTGTAAACCCAAAAATTTTTTCCGCAAAGTTTTCCGCCTATGTAGAACACTTATATGTATCCAGTGTTCGCCTATGAAAAAGGACTTTTTGCACGATAACTTTAGGACCTTTTTATTTTGTATATCTGTCATCTCTCGATTTTTCTTTCAAAATGATACCCTTATTGACCCATTATTATCCAGGGATGAGAAGCTTAAACTGTTAACCTTAAACTTTCGCTTAAACTTAAAAGTTTTTCCAAAAATCTCATTCGCTTAGCTTTAGCTTTTTGCCCTTATCATTAGCTTTTCAGCGCTTCGCTATCGGTTTTTTTTTTTTCAACATTATACTCAATTCCGCATGAAATCGACCATAGTGAATAATTCATCAAGTATGAACTTCATATGTAGTACTTAGTACTTACTGGTCAACGTCAACATCAGTCAGACGTGAAACGTGAAGCGAAGTCGACACTGAAGCACTGAAGCAGGAAGCACCAAGGAAACAGACGAACACAAAGAACAACCCAGAAGCCGGAACCCAGAACCCGCGGCCGCTGACATGATTTTTCAACTTAAAAAACTGAGTGTTGTGATTTTTTTCGGCTTTTTGATAGAAAATGTGAATGTCTTAATTAAGCTGCTCAGCGTATCCTGTTTGGCTGACTTTGCGCTTAATGAACAGCGAATGGCTGACTTTTTCATTCGCTTAAAAGCCGTTCAATAATGAGCTTAAGCTTCGGCTTTAACTTCTCATCCCTGTTATTGTCACTTTAATCGGGAATATTTTGGCATATTTCAGGATTTTTAGGGAATATTTTAGCATATTTGACGAGAGTAAAAGCATATTATAAGCGCATATTTGACCTCTTTTCAGAGCATATTTTTGGAATCCCTAATAATAAGACATAAAATAAAAATCTGTACGGGGAAATAGTGAAGAGACAAGAGAATAATACTGCCTCGAACAAATTCTTCCTTGTCTTGTTAGAAGGATAATATTGTCATGCGAAGTAATGCATCGTTTCAAACGATTACAAATCATACATATTTCCGCTATAAAGCTAATACTTGGCATAATTGTTTGTTAGCGTCGATAGAAAAAGTGTAGAAAAATTCAACTTTCTAGCTTAATCTGTAGTCGAGTTATCTTCCTTCAAAAATCATGATTTTGTAGGCAGTACTCCCAAACAAATAACAAAAACAACGAGGTTACTTGCTTGTATTCGAGCCGGGCAGCGCTTATCAACTACTCTTATCAGCAACCAAAAAGTGAAGTTTTTGACACATGCAGCAAAATTTTGGAATCTAGCTATAAAAATAGTATTAATCAAAAGAAAATTCTTTGTTCAGAAAATTCTTTTCTCTTTAAATACTTTAAAAAACGTCTTATTTTTCGAGACATTTCAATTTTAATGAATATTGCATAAATTGACCTTTTGCTACTTATCACTTTGACTCGATAGCGACGCGCTCTGACGGATGCACGGCCCGAATTCTAGTAACTAGTAAGTAGTAGTAACCTTTAAGTAGGGCTCTATAGTTTCACCTGGGTATACTAAGCCGCCATTTTGGTTCATACTGCGCCCGTGGATGCCGAATCCGACTATGCGGAGCGTAACGCGTAGTCAATTCGGCATCGACGGGCGCAGTATGAACCAAAATGGTGGCTTAGTATACCCAAGTGAAACTATAGAGCCCTACTTTAAGTATGGATATAGATATCCGCCATCTTGAGCCCAACCGCGCCCATCCTGTACACATTAGCGCACCTAGCGTAGAAGTTAGTGCTCATTGCAGTGTTGCAGTAGTTGCAGGCTTGCAGTACTCGCAGCAAAGTCATATAGATACACCAAGTCGTTCGACTCTCCATTTAACCAATGTTAAACTTCGTATGTTACGATAATTTATCCCGATAGCAGCGCTGCAGCGTTCGACTGCCGTGAAATCAATGTAAACGTTGGGAGCCCTAACAAGGTTTTGCGTTTATCTCACTAACGGTCGAGTTTTATGAAAACGTGAAAAGAACAAAATTTATTCTACCTGTTATTTTCTATCAGGTAAGATCAGTTTCAAAATTTTACCCATAAAAATTTCGAATTTACTCGCATTCGATGGGAAATTCCAAGGTGAACAAATTTAGCTCTTTCCAATTTTTCATCAAAGTTGATAGTTTTTGAGCTAATCCGCAAAAACGTAAAAATGTCCATATACGCGCAATGCAACCAAAGGAGTTCAGCGATAGCAGCGCGCTGGCATGACGGCAGAACGCGGAAACGCGCTAGTCGTCTAACTTGGTGTATCAAGAAGCGATGATTTCGACTACTTGTACTTCGATTAATCGGAAACGTCACACAAGGTTGCCTCCTTGCTCCGAAGCTGGTGAATTAATTTTAGGCTGTTTCTCTCTCTAGTTTCCTAGTTTCAGTATGCCAGTATCCAGTTCACTATTTAATTTTCGTTCGAGTTACGGTGGAATCACGGTTTTGGTATTGATTCTACGAAATGATGTTCAATTTGTATGAAATTAGTGTTGATGAAATCGTGAAGAAACCATAGTTGTTACCAAGCTCGGATCACTGCCTCAGGTGAACAGACTGAATGCTGTTGCTGTTCCTTTTCGGTTGCCTCGCATCCATAATTTAAGCGTAAGTTACTCGGCAGTAGCAGTCATTTTATACTCATATTAGCCAGTATAACGATCATTTAAGCATGTATTTCCAACGTCTCAAAGATGGTCCTCTTGTATTTAGTGAAGAATTTGTTCCCAGACAATTTGATTCTCGTTATTTGTATCCGCGCGGGTAGGATCCTCTCGTCTCTCAGTGCTGCACTGGCAGACATACGTGTTTTAGTTGTACGGTTCCGAGTCCGCAGTGAAGAGCTATTTTCGGGACTTATCTCTACCGTGAGCAGTTTCAAATCCTGTTACGAAACTGTTGAATCATTATTCGATCTTTGTAGAGATTTGTAATTTACAACCGTAGTCCCGAAAAAACACAGCTGCTGGATCGTATTTTGAGTCGATCATTCTAAACGCTTGCGGTAGCGTCCATGTTGGTTTTAAAATTTCATGTTCGATTTTTCACCATCGGTGGACCCTATGACCCATTTGTTTCGATACCTTATCACTGTAGCCTTCGATCGTAGCCGGTTTTTCGTTTTATCCGAACTATCCGCCGAGGACACTGAAATAACGATTATGCGTACCAAACGATTATTCGTGTTATTGGAACTATTCGATCACGCGAAATTGTTCTCAATAGCAGCGGCCGTTTCTGTTTTTGTTTGAAGTCCGTGGGTATTTTCGAGCAGAGCAGATGATGCTGTGCCACATGATCAGAATGCGTTGAGTTGACATTCGCTCGACTGTTGTTGAAATGAAAGCGTGTTCGTAGCTTCGTATCCGTGACCTTATCGGAATTTCGAGTCTCTATCCCAAGAATGAACGAATAATTGGTATACGCTAGTAATGCTAGTCGTGTTCTCGAAAGAGGATCAGTAGTATCTATGTAACATGGTCCGTGCTCGTACTGGTAGATTGAAAATCATATTCGAATTAAGATAATCGGCCCGATTTGGAATTTTGGAGTGTTATCAGCTCGCGATTGGTATTACATCGTGTTTGCCGTGCGGAGAACTCCAATCCTCAATTATTATCTTACGATCAGTTATTTTAGATTCAATTATCTATTTTCTGTTCTATTTTATCCTATTTTCAGACAAGTGCTGGTCTACCATTGGAGTAGCATGCATCATGTTACGCCATTTCATCCTTGTAATACCGTGGAATCATGCGTAAATGAAAATGTATGTCAATATGTACGGTAACACGAATAACGAAATCGGATTTACAATAACGAATAGCGATTATTTGGTTATCGTGCAGGTTAACAAACAGGGACGAAATAACGAAAGTTGAGCGTTGGGTTAACGTATTTTGTTATATTGCAGGAAACGTTGAACGGGCTACGTCTAGTGACACGCGGGTGTATGTTCGTTGTACCCACTACACATTCATGTAACACTACAGCAGATTACTGCGAGATAGGACGCCATATTGTTACAGGTAACGAAGTTCCGTTGTTCGAATCTGGTGTTGTATCGACTTAGATTTGTAGACGGCTGTTTCAGTGTTTGAATTCGCGGTCCTACCTGCGAATTCTTTTCCGATAGGTAATCGATTGCTGACGGGAAATGGCTGACTAGTTTTCTCGTTTCAAACTGGAGACCGGGTAACATATTTTTCGTGCCGATAACAGCTGTTTTTAATCATTTGCGTATTCACATTGGGGATAGTTTTCACGTTCCGCTAGTATTTCTGTAGTGAATTAACGTCTTGCCGATATTGTCGAATGTTAAAATAGATTCAACTAGCGCAAGGGGGGGGGGGTCTTAAATTTAATAACCACCTATATGCATGTGTAGAGCTGAGGATAAATGGGACGAGAGATTCGCGAAAAACTATTGCAGTTTGGGAATGTTTGTAATGAGCGGTTCAGTATTGGTCTGCTTTTTTGGTGCGTTTGGAAACAAGAAGACTAAGGTTAGAGGAAATCATCAGTGGGAATAAACCAGTGTGTTTTTTAATGAGGCGCTGGTTGTTGTGATTCATCAACACTCTACTACAACGTGTAAAATCAATTTTCTTAATATTAATGCTCCATGAGGCCTCAATCGGGCCGCGAAAAACCTTTTTCGGGACAAACCAATGGTAAACACGTTCTTCCTTTTGAGAACTTTGGTTTCCTACCGGGGTTTTGGGATGAATCTCAACGATTCTCTCTCATTTATTCGTTCTTCATTTCTGTCGCAGTAAAGAATCAAATCCGTTTAAGCCTCGTTCAATTCCAAAGGATATATGAAGACAGCAGTGTTAGAAAAAAAGATTTTGTGTCAGAGGAGCATTTTATCTTTTTTTGTTATGTCATAAATTTTGTTATCTTCAGAGTTAGTCATTTTGTTTTTTCGTGATTTTGTGTCTTGGCACAATTATTTTATCATTTTGTCTTCCGTTTTGTCGTGTCGCTTAGCATATCGGTCATCAGTTATCACGTATTTTGGCATAGTTTGTCATTTAATCGTTGACAAAATGTCATAACATAATTTTTTTGTTATTGGATTCATTCTTTTGTTATATCATTAACGAAACGGTCCCGGCAAAAAACAATTTGTCTTCAGAGTTTTGTCATTCTATTTTTTCTTGGTTTTATGTCTTGGCAAAACCTTTTTGTCATGTTGCTTAGCATAATCTGTCATTAATCATTACTTCGTTTGGCACGGTTTGTCATTTATTCGTTGATAAAGTGTCATAACATAACTTTTTTGTCAATAGATTCATTGTTTTGTTATGTCATTGACAAAACGGTCCTGGCAAAAAACAATTTTATCTTCAGTATTTTGTCATTCTGTTTTTTCTTGGTTTTATGTCTTTGCAAAACCTTTTTGTCGTGTCGCTTAGCATAATCTGTCATTAATCATTACTTTGTTTGGCATAGTTTGTCATTTAATCGTTTACAAAGTGTCATAACATAACTTTTTTGTCATTAGATTCATTCTTTTGTTATGTCATTGACAAAACAGTCCTGGCAAAAAACGATTTTATCTTTAGAGTTTTGTCATTCTGTTTTTTCTTGGTTTTATGTGTTGGCAAAATTATTGTATCATATTGTCTTCCTTTTTGTCATGTTGCTTAGCATAATCTGGCATTAATGATTATGTCGTTTGGCATTGACGAAATTCCATTGCATAATTTTTTTATTATTGGATTCATTCTTTTGTTATGTCATTGACTAAACGGTCCTGACAAAAAACGATTTAAGGTTTTCTTGTATAACAAAATTTTAAAAATTTAGTTTTCATTTCTTCATTTTGTTTCGTTATGTCTAATAATACTAGAAGGCGGTGAAGTTTCATTCTATCTTGAAGTCAGTAATAACTGAACGATTCATTCATTCCTCTGAATTACAAATTATAGCTTTTGAATTGTTCTGATTCGTTCTTGCTTTTACATGGCCAACTGCTGGTATACTCCCATTCTCTCTCATTCGCTCTTCGTTTTTCTTTTTTCCCCTGTATCATCATCGTAATCATAAATTTAAGGTCTTATACACTGGTACCTACAAATGGGTGATTAACATGTGGACTGCCACTCTTCAGTTCATAAACTGGTGCATTTGCGCTACCTGGCGAAGAAAGCGTGTTACAAAAGTCGTACCTCTTCACCGATAGAATGCGATCCCGCATTATAAAATCGTCCCCTACCAGTAGGTGACAGCCGTGGGCTCACAAAAGCCTTACCTAGCGGAGTACCTATCTCCTATCAAAAAGGGTTGAGCATACATCCGGGACCTCACATACCTAGTTCTAGCCACCCCTCATTGCCGATAACCCCTGCTACAGCTATTTTACAAAATTTCATTGTCATCTGCCGGTGGGTTATATGTCACTGTGCTGAACACTACACTAAAAAATAGCTTGGCCCTTGATGTGTTAACAATTTCCGGTAGTTTTAACCAACGTGCATGTTAGCCCAGTTTGACCGCAGTAGAAGACAGACCTGCAAATTTCCCTGTGTAGGGTGTGTCAATTCACTTTTTCTTCTTCTGTATTCCAGAACGCTTTCGGCTGTTATGCCATCATCAGTGGAATACCTTAAACGAGACTTGTCTCTTGTGGTCCTGTAGTCATAGTCGAGAGTAGTACCATATGGTGAACTTGTTTATTCATGTGCTCCTATTGGTTGTCTGTGATGGTGCAGTCTGTAAAATCCGTGGGTGTTATGTTATTAGTAGAAATAAGTTCTCGCTTTGGAAGTTAGTTGTTGTGTTTATTAGGTTGTTTTGTGTTGTTTTCCTGTATTATTTCTAGTTGTTCGTTTGATTTCCTTTTTCTAGTGTTGTTTTCTATGTGTAGGATTTTGTACTTTTCTGTCAATTTGTCATTGTTATGTCCCTGGTCATTGCAGTCCACAGAATTGGCACACCCTACAAATGGAATATTACCGAGTTCACTCACACTCCGAAATGGACACTAAGCTATCATCTTAGCTGTTCAGAAATAGTATTTCGTAAGTTTCCCAAAATTTCCATCCCCTTTGCTACAATAGGTGTTCGATCAATGTATGATTCGTTCAGAATACAAGTCAGAGTTGAAAGAATCATTGTCGGAAAGTGGGCCTGCTGGAATTCTAGTTTCTTTACAGTTAGGTTTTCAATTGAGGAGCCCACTTCCAAAGCGACCTAACTGCAAAATTGTGATTTCATGAGTTTTTGTTTTCAACCCGCTGTTTTGTCGCGCTAGGAGCATACTTTGCAAAAACAAAAACGACAAATTTTTCTTGAAGGTTGAACTTATTGATACCTACCTTTAAAAAATCCGTTACCTACTTCACTGTTTTACTTGTAAAGTGTTTTGTTTGTTTTTCTGAAAACTAAAATTTTGCAATTAGGTCACTTTAGAAGCAGGCTCCTCAATTGTAAAGTCATTTTAGAAGACATTATCGCCCACGATGCCAAGTTTCTAAATAGCGTATTCAAATCTGTGTGTTTCAGTATCCCTGTCTTTGCTCCTCAGTTTATGCAATGGTGATAAAGCAATGTCAGACTATTTAAATACACGATATCAGAATTGGCAAGCAACGAGAGCATAAACTTGAGAATTGGTAAAAGATTTTAAAAAAACAACATAATAATGTCTAGTTGAAGTGATGGACCTCCTTTGTTGGTGGCTACATCGCTGATTTTGGATTGCTGGGATCAGAGCAGTGGACTAGATTACTTGAAAGATAATCAGTCTTAAGTCCGACTGGGATCGCGTCTTCAAACAAATTGTCGGTCACCTTTAATATCCCCATCGTTTTATCAGCATCATATCAAGTTCAAGACCGCTTATTTTTCGAACCCGATAGGAGCGCTAATGTAGCTTCCACGTGCATTAATATCCATAATCTTGAGTAGTCTTTTCTTTCCTCCAACAATGTCATCTGTAGGAGCCCGAATCGCTAAACATACTCATCCCTGTAATCTTGTAAATGACCGAGGTCACCTAGAAACTTATGTAGGTGACCTCAAATTAACCCAAAATGGCGTTCCCAATAATCTAAAGGATCTTCGGGGCCTAGATTATGCTCATCACTAGCCAAACACGACACTTGATTAATTCGAAATTTTTACAAGTATGAAAAATCTTGACAGGGTTGGTAGAACTCAAAGCCACACGGTTCCAGTTTCTGAACGTGGTCAACTTCAAGAAGTCTTGGCTTAGTTGATATTGAGAAAATATCCATAAAATTGTGATTTTTTTTTTGTCCTATCTGAGTTCTACCCATGCAATCCCGCTTTGCGTTTGCAGTGCATATCATAACTTAATCTTGATTTCGCACAACGAAATAGCTGCTTCCGTTGGTATTGCTGAAGGATAGAGGTATTTGTTTCATCTCGTACCAGCGGAGAAAATCCTCTTTATCAATGGATAGTTTTTCTATCTCCTGTCTTACAGCCCATAACACTCTTTTCGCTTACGATTATCGATTTTCCAATGAAACTCAGAAATGTATTCTGTACTTATGAGTGACCGTTCATAATTTTACCGGCGAAAACTGATGGGCGGGAAAACGGATTTTGAATGCTTCCAGTTACCAAAACGTAATCAAAATTCTTTTGTCTCTTCTGCTAGTTTTCGCTGATCCAACTGCAGCTTCCTTACTCAATTTCTTGAATTGCCATTATTGTTAGGGCCCTTGCCATACTAGCCTAATCTTTAACGGAATTTGTTTTATTTGTTTACAGACGAATGGCCAGGTGCATCGGATGAAAGTAAACAGTCTGAACTGGATGACAAGAAGTCTACCGTTAGCGTGGAGAGCGATCATCTATCCAGCGGGATGGTTAAGGTGGAAGAAAATCAGTCGGAAAACTGTTGCGATGAGGTGGTCAAGTACGAACCTCCTGTGGAAGAGATGGCCGCTATGGCCATGCCTTGTGACCACATTTGTGTAGAAACTGATGAGCCCTCCAGGTCTACAAGTCAGTCTGAGGAAGAAGAATGCTCGCGGTTAGCTAATACCGGAAAATGCGAACCGAATATGGAAGTTGCTTTGAGCGCTTCAGTGCACCTGGATGAGGCCAAGAACATCGAGATTTGGCCTACGCAGTCCGAGAACAAAAACCATTTCAAGTCGGATTGTAATATCGAGGAACCTGTTGACGATTCTAAACTGAACGTGAATGCCTCGGAACTTGAATGCCATTCACAGCCGGCTGTGAACGTCGAGGAACGGGATAACCAATCCGAGCCAGATGTGTACTTTGAGAAACCTGAAGACTGTTCCAAGCCGGATATAGACTTGGAGGAACCTGACAACGGTTTCAAACTAGCTGCCAATGTCGAAGCACAATTTACGCAAAATGCAAGTGCTGAAAAACTTGAAAGATATCAGGAGCCGGATGCGAACGTCGAGGAATACGACAGTTCTAAGCCGGGTGTGAACCTCGAGAAAGTAGAAGACTGCTCGAAGTCAGGCGCGAACATCCTCGAAGCGAAGACGGGGAAAACAAATCAGAAAACCACAAATGCTGCCAAAAATAACCGAAGGTCCGATTCGAAACCGAAGAAAAGTAACGAAAAGCCTACGAAAAAAGCGCCAGCTAATAAAAAGGAGTTGGCTAGTAAACAGAGAAGAAAGAGCAGCGCCGATTTGAAGCCCTCGGAGGAGAAAGTCGAAAAGGAGGAGAAAATTGAAAAGGACGAGAAAAAAGAGCCGAAGACTGACAAACGACGACGGAGTAACCGCCTGAAGTCGAAACCCGATTACAACGACAAACTCGAAGAAGAGCGTTTATTGGCGACAATAAGAAATGAAGAGAAGACAGTCAACGAGGTGGTGGCGAAAAGTGAAAATAGTCAGCCGTCGATGCCAAATGGAGAGAACGTCTCGGCCAAGATCTCCATCGAAGTGGGCGATAGACCTCCGTTTCGACATATTTTAGAGAACGAATATTTTACCGAGAGGTTAGTCGTCAGTTTACATTATTTGATAACGAGTGAGAGTATTTGTAGTAATTGGATCACTCAGCAATGACATGATCGGTATTACAACAGGAAGGAGATGGAATTCTCACAACTGACTTGCCAGTTAATCGAGTTTAAAATTTTGGTTCGTGTTTTTGTTTGCAGGAGTTTCAGCAAAGACGCCGAGCGTATGATTTGCGACTGTGTTCTCACTAAAGAAGAAATTATCAAAGGTGAAAGCGGTTGCGGTGAAGACTGTTTAAATCGACTTCTGTTAATTGAATGGTGAGAATGTTTCTGATTGTCCTCTGAGATTATTGAAATGTATGATAGAGATGCTTATGAGATGTGGTTTTGCTTGATTGTTACTCTTGCCGAACCACTGTTTGGGATTGGGTCGTGATGAGAAAATCCGCGATGGTGGAAAATTTGTGTTGACTTTCTACCCACCAGAGCTGTGAAACGTAGCTATGACCAAAACTGTATAGTGTAAATGACGAAATTATTTCCATAATCTGACCCGTAGCATAACTTATAATTGATATCCAAGAGGTCAGCATAAAACTGTAATGAAATAACTCGTCATTTGTCCGAAATTAGCTATTATTTAAGGGGTTATCAACTGTTATTTTCGTTGATTTTTTAATATCCATGACATACCAGTATCCGAGTTTGCAGTAATTATAACGTACATCACTTAACAGTAATCATAACGGGTATCCCGATTTATTTGGTTTGCACAGCTCTTATACCCACCCCTAAAAATTGAGTTTTAACTTTTGTATTCTCTAAATTTGGCCTTCACACTTGCGTCTGAAAAAAAGTCCTAGTTCCGCAGCATATCTCCGTCAGTCATAAGATCTCTCTTCTGTATACCCAATATGATCACCTTACACTAGGTTTAAAGATGAGCAATTTGTGAAAAAATTAATAAATCTTGTCTATTTATACAGAGATTTTGTAAAAGCGTTTGTTTGAGAATAGTTTTTGGCGATAGCAGTGGGGCATTACTCATTACACAAACTTGAAGGAACAGTTTTAAAGTAAATCGTTGTGTGAGGCTATAATACTGCTGAGCACCTAAATGTTACACAATCCAAAAACGTTGTTATCAAATGTTGAAACTCTACACTGCCCCCCCCCCCATTTGCAATTCTGACAAAATGTCTACTAACGTTTTGTATTCTGCAGCAAAACCATCGTCTATTTACAATCTTCTCTGTTGTTGACGTCCAAACGTGTAGTAACAGATAACTCGTGAATTAGAATTCAGATCTATATGGCCCCTTCAATTTATAGCATAGACAGTATGTCCACGTGAGGTATTTTAATGCTATGGAATGAAATGAAGTTTCAAGCTACTTGAAAATTAAAGCATTTCGAGTAGCATGCACACTTGACCTAAGTGACATTTTGACAAAAAATGAGTTGAATACATATTCTTATAAATCTCGATGCCATCTATCGGGTTACACTCGCAAATGACGAATTACTTCCTTTTTTAGCCCGCTAGATGGCGTAACCCATTTGAGCCACGTATATAACACAACGTTATTTATAATTTTCAAATCGCTCTCCTGAAAAAAATGGTTTTTGTCACTTAGGTCAAGTGTGCATGAGACACTCGATTTATCCTTTCTATTTCTTGATATGTAGGCATCCTATTATCTGTACAAATCGTAATTTACTCATTTGCTGGAGGTATTAGCCAGTTAAGTATCCTCCAATTACGTTTTCATGTTCGAATCCAGATGCCCAGAGGTCAATGCAGTTTGAAATTGAAATTCTAATCATTCATTCGATTCATCCCACAAGCAGTATTTCTGTGTAAACAGTTTTAATGCTGTATGGTTTCGAAAATGTGGTGATGCCTTCCTGTTATCCTTCATCATTTGAATTTAGATGTGTATCGTCAGTGTGGGTTGAAATTGAAAATTGCATTGCCCCTTCAATCTGCTGAGTTGGCAATATCTTTTGGAGTGGCCAATCATAGGGAAACACCCTCTCTGTTGCTCCGGCATCAGGTCTGTAAGGCCTTCAATGTGACGTTACTCCAGAGAAGACTTAACCATAGGGTGTGGGAGGCAGAAGAGTAATATAGTACGGCTCTTTTTTACACTTGTCCATTGACCGAATCTTCCTCAGTAGGGGAATGCAGGAGAAAAACTGCAGAAATCGAGGCATTTATTGGCAAACTTACAACAGCTAGAACTTTTTCCTTTTATTTCTGCTTTATTGCGAAAATTCCTCCACATAGAAATCAAAGTAAAGTTTACTTAAGTCTTAATTTATCCCCTCCCCTTTCTATCTCTTGATTTTCAGTTTTAACCCTTCCCCCCCCCTCCTACTTGAATTACTTCAACACAGCACCGCTTTGTTTTCAGTAGTATTAGTGAAAATGTATTAGTTCCGTTTGGTTACATTTTCGGTTCGTTTTTGCTTTCAGTTGCTCTAGATGTACGTTGGGTGACCGCTGTACCAATAAACGTTTTCAAAAACGAGAATATGCCAAATGCGAGGTGTTCAAAACGAATAAAAAAGGCAACGGTCTCAAAGTACTAGAAGATATTCCCAGGTGAGAATACGAGTTGATTGCTTAAAGCGAATATATACATCTGTGGCCTTGTACTGTACTGAAGCAATTCTCCGTTTTCAGTGGTACATTCATTATGGAATACGTTGGAGAGGTTATCGACTCGGATGAATTCGAGAGAAGAGCAATGGAGTACGCTCATAAGAAAATTCCGCATTTTTATTTCATGTCCCTCAAGTCAGACTGTATCATAGATGCTACAATAAAAGGCAACTGCTCGCGGTTCATTAACCACAGCTGCGAACCAAACGCCGAAACTCAGAAGGTTGGTAATTGATTGAATACCTCTGGCTGAGCTATTGGTGCGAATAATTTGGTTGTAATGGTGCATCGTTTAATATTTCAGTGGACTGTACAAGGTGAACTCAGAATAGGATTCTTTAGCAAACGTGAAATACGAGCTGGAGAGGAAATCACTTTCGACTACCAACTACAGAGATATGGGTAATTATCATATTAGTTGAATAAAACGGCGAGAGACCTTTTCTATAATATAAAATCCCTTTTATTATGTTGTATCGATGTTCAGTTTGCTCTATAATTTCTGAATATGACATTCAATTGTGGTGTGAATTATTTTCTACGAGCTTAATTCTTTTTAGAAAACAAGCCCAGCGCTGTTACTGTGAAACCCCTTCATGTTCCGGCTGGATCGGTGAGAATCCTGATACGAGTAAACAAACGGATGACGAGAGACGAAAAGACCGAAAGAAGAAGAAACAACAACCGCGGGATCAATATCTGGACGTAAGACGAGCTTTCCATTTCTCAAAACGAATATCAGTGAATATGCTTGAAGCCATTCTCGGCAATCTCTTCATTGTAAATTACTTTTGCGCAGTTGGAAACGGCGCTTGATGAGATTAGTCAAGTCGGTTTGATAAACCGTCACCAGACTTTGAGTCTGAATCGACTGATGGTCCACGCGAAAGAGTTACCAGTTCGTATGCAGATACTTCAGTTAATCGAAGAAGGACATTCTGCATGTAGAAGACTGTTCGTCGACTATCATGGATTGCCCATTATTTGGAGTTGGATGGTCGACTGCACTCCGGAACAAGATGAACTGAAAATTCAGGTAAAGCTTCCTGTCTGAATCAACTCTTTGTTGGGAAAGGAGTTCGAAGTGCATATCACCCATTCTCAGGCAATCAAAGGTTGCCTTATTTCTATTTGATGAATCAAGTTTGCAAGCGGTAATAGTTTATGACTTGCTCTCTAGTGATTTTCCATTTCTTGGCGCGTTATATTTGTTGGTATTTTATGGTGATCTTACATTTTTACAGCTACTGAAAACACTTATGGCTTTACCTATCACGAATAAAACAATCCTAGTTGATTCAAAAGTTTTCTCGCTGGTCGAGCAATGGGCGTTTGTCGTAGATCAGAAGCTACAAAGGTAATTGACCTCATACTTTAATCAGTAAACTTTGTATTGAAGATTAGTAGGTATGCGAATCTAGTGAAATTGAATTGGTTTCTGTCATTGCTGAATAGTAGTTGTTACTTGAAGGGATTAAGATACCCGGACATGATAAAACTAGAACTTGTGTTTGAGAAATGAAGAGAAACTATCGGTTTAGTGTTGAAGTGACAGCACTTGAGCTATAATTTCGTTTTGGATATTTGGTCTCTCAAATCAGTTGTTACCTGTCCTGGATTTATAAATTGCTTTGCTGTTGTGTGATGTAAATGAGATGGACTCGATTCACTTTATTTTGCACTCGAGTATGCAGACAGTGCAGAAAAATGATCTGTGTTACAGCGAAGCATTGTCAGCCCAGTCAGTTCTGGAATCGGTGGAGGACATCGCTACAGCTGACGAAACGCCCGTGTCTGAAATGGCGCAAAAGGTTCTGAATTTATGGTCTTCGTTAAGAGAGGCGTATAAGATTCCTAAGAAAGAGCGTATTCAACAAATGAAGGAACACGAACGTGAAGCAGATCGAAACATAGTCAAACCTCGTCCTCGAAGACTACCGTTGTATGCCGAGAAGATCAGAGACAGGTTTGTATTTTCATCACTATCCGATTCGCTCGTATAGATTTCAAGTGGCGTAGTTACTAATCCAACTGCGTTGTTACAGCTACCACCGAAATCGATACAATCGCGACAAAGACTTCGAAAAATTGTACTACGACCGATATAAAGATTCCTGGAAGAGAAGAGACTCGCCTGATGGCAGTCGCAATTCTGATAGTAAAGACCATCATCGGAAATCTGATTACAGGGATAGGTAAGTGCGAAACCCAGTTCATTATTATGGTTTCATTTTACCACACGTGTTATGGGATTTTGTCCGAGAAGTCAGAATATTGACATGTTGTGTTCGAAAGGCTGATCCTATGTGCGGAATTGTTTAGTCGTTGAGAGCCGGGAACATTTAGAAGAGGTTAGAATCAAAACCTACGCTTGCGATTTTACTGCCTTGAAGTGAAATGGCAAGTCTTGG
Source organism: Acanthococcus lagerstroemiae (assembly GCA_031841125.1). Taxonomy (NCBI): domain Eukaryota; kingdom Metazoa; phylum Arthropoda; class Insecta; order Hemiptera; family Eriococcidae; genus Acanthococcus; species Acanthococcus lagerstroemiae. Next base: position 39,667,920 of record CM063114.1, on the reverse strand, counting down.
TTTTGATTCCAACTTCTTCACTGTGTGACATGGATGCACCACAGTCTGTGAAATAAAATGGAAAGAATCCCGTGGGAACTCACTAAGCCATATCATTGAACAATAACTTTCTTCATTTTTCATAAACAATATTCGCTGCCCATTAAAATTAGTCTGAAGTTGTGTTTCTATGAAAGATGTGGCCACTACTTGAGATCAGTCCTCTAGCAAACATAGTTGAAGTTCACAGTGTCCTCAGTGAAAGGTTGCCCTCTACGAAAGACTTGGTCAGAAAAATTGAATTTTTGGTCGTACGTCAGTGGATATTGTTGATGTTCTCTTTCCTGTTTCATATTCTGGAAACCTAGTCCCCTCCCTCTTGTCATACAGAAACATTGATTAGGTTGCTTACGTTGCCCTCTGAAACATCCCAATAATTACAGAATTAGATCTGTTACTCCAAAATCCAGCCCGACCAAGAGATAGATAGCGATTTAGCCAGCCTGCGAAACAGACAACTGTCCCAGCAGATAGATTGATGGTCAATATAAGCAATCGTCAGCTGTTCCACAAGCCAGATCTAGAGTATTAGGCAGGCAGACAGATATACGTACATGCATAGTGACAGACAGACAGATAGATAGATAGATGGCACCCTTCCTCTCTTTATCAGGAGGAAAAAGAGTGGCGAACCAAGATGTAAATCCAGAAGCCGAAATCTTTCCAGTTTTTATCTTATATTTAGTATGCCTTTAATATTTGTGCCCGACAGAGACGAACTAGGCGCCAAGATTAAGGACCCAAGAGTTAAAATCTCTCGCGACTTATTAAATTTTTCTATGTACATAGAAACGGGCTTCTGTATTTGCGCCCTGTGGCGTGGGAAAATGGAATATAGGCAATTCGCTTATCACATTAGTGGGACAGAGCTAGCGGATTATCTCTAGGAAAGCAACAATTCTAGGCTAATATTTGGAAGCATCAGCCATTGTTTTTCTTTTGGATTTCGGCATCAGAGTATTATCTACCTGTGCCTTTTGTGCTTTTATAACCACCGCCTATTAGCACCGGTATTCATGAGCTATAAGCAGAAATTTATGTGCGACACATCTATGGCGATTTTTGGATATAAATTTGGTTGAGATTTTGCCAGGAATATTGTCCTTGTTTTTCGTAATTAACTATAATATTCGCGTTTCCTTTTGCACTCAGCTATTCGATCAGCAGAGTTTCGAGGATGGAGCATCGTCAAATGTTCGAAATGAAAATCGCTCGCGAGAGAGAAGAAAAAGAACTATTGAAACGAAAATGGGAAGAAGAAGAAAAGAATTTCTGGCTTCAGCAGAGTCAAAACATGTATTATGCTGGGCAGCAGCATCAAATGATGCCTGGTATGTATTACATTTCTACTTCTGTACTTTAATTGACTTTGAAAGTGCATGCATATTAACTAGTACGTAATAAATCAAAATCACAATCTTCTCCTCGTCTGTGCCTTTCCGTTCTGCCGTTCCGTTTGATTCCTTTTGACATTATAATCGATGCTATGTCCCTACCCTCCCATACTATTCCCAAACCCATTCATTATCTGGCACTCTTTCTTCTCATCACTGCTGTCTATCCACCTATGCCTCTATTTTCTCTCTTTCTCCCTGACATATTCTGATACGCAGTCACTCTCATATCCCTCACTACCACTTTTTCATCGCTTCGGGTATCACCGTTCTTTCGTCATCATAATTACTACGTTTTCCCTACGTGGAAGTCATTTTCTCTTGGAATCATTCTACTCGTCTCCTTTATGTCACCCTTTTATTTCATCATACCCACTCACCCATCTTAACGAATGTGTACTTCTACTCCACCTTTCTACTTGAATTTCGTTTACCCTTGTCTCAGGTCAATACATGCCACCGGTTCCTCCAACTTCTTACCCTGCGGATACAAACATGATGAATAGTAGTGTATCGTCGCTGTCCAGTGTTCTGCAGAGCATCCAGTCAATCACGTCGACGCAGGCGTCTTCGCACAGTTTCTTCCCGCCGCCGGCCTCCTACATATCGCCCAATATTGTGCTGCAACCGCACGTACCGTCGCAAACACCTACGTCGCACTCGCAGTCGACCACCCCGTCGCCGATGTTGCCATCGCAGGTCAGCGTCTCCCCGCAAACGTACTATCAGAATTCGGTCCCGATGTCCTCGTACTCGAATACCAACCATCAGCAGCAACAGCAGCAGCAGCCGCCGCCAGCTTCCTACTCGCATCAGAGCGTGGCCGAGCCGATCACCACTACCATCACGCAGCGACCAGAAGTGAAACTGGACAATGCGTCGTACTCGTACACGCAGAGTCCGGTGCTGAACGAGCAGTCGTCCGCGTCGTACTCGGATGCCCGAGCTTACGCCGAGTACGATGAAAGTTTCTATACGGCGGTAGCGGCCGATAAAAACGAGCAGCAGTACACGTCCGAATACACGTCGGACGAGTGTAAGGCGGCGGCGCTTGCGACCGCGGCGGCCGCTGCTATCGACATTACGAAGTTGAAGCTGCCGCCAAAGTGGAAAGCGGCGCGCGATAGCGAAGGTCGTGTGTATTACTATCATACGAAGACGCGCGTGTCGCAGTGGTACCCGCCGGTGTGGGAAGAGCCGCCGCAGACTGAAGAAGTCGAGCAGACAGACCCGGAAGAGTCGAGTGAGGAAGAGACTACACCGGAAGAGGAGGAAGAAGTTCCGGTGCAGCGGAAGCGGCGAAGAAATTATGACGACTTGGAAGTGTTGAACAAGCGGCGGTATCGGGAGTCGGCGGAAAAGCGGTCTTACGAGAATTCGTTTGATGTAAGTAATCTTGGATCAGTGACAGGCCGCGTTGTTTACCGAAATTGAAAAACAAAAGTGGGAAATTTACGGTTATTTGCTGATTTTGAGGGATTTTTTCAATTCTTCATGATTGACTTGCAGGAACTTCCATTAGAAAATGCATCTATACCTTTTCTTTTAACCTTCATTTCGGAAAAGTGTACCAGTTTTGAAACTTTGGAGGACTTGAAAAACTGGTAGACACCATGTTATAGTAGTATACGTGTATTGAGAAGTTCGTATGATACCTAGGGTAGTCGATGAAACTTATTTTGACGGTGTGTTGGAAAGACGAGTTGTAAGAAAAGTGGAGTTGTACATCGCTATGAATTGTCAGGTATCGCAACCAATCGACCCAAATGTGAGATATTCATAATTCAACGCGTAAGAATGTATTTAGAAGTAGTAAGAAAAGGGGAGTTGTAGAATGCTACGAATTTTCAGGTATCGCAACCATACTCAGCTGTAAGATATTCACAGTTCAACTTTAGAGCGTATTTAAGAACTGCAGGAACGTGGTAGTTGCAGTAGTGACAGTAATTGTCACCCCTCCCCCTCCTTGGATACATCCAGATTGGTAAGAAAACGAGGTGTTCTAGATTATGCGACTTGACTTACACTGATGTAAGGTGGAATGCATAGTTTTGACGGGTAGGAACCCTGTATAAAGGAATGGAATGGTTGAGAAGATACAAAGATAGCAATAATGAAGCGAATGTTGTGGAACGCTCCTGGAATAATCGAGTAATACTTCCTCATACTTTGACGTATTAATGACACTTTCCCCCTAGGTATATCGATTGAAGTATTCTTGAAATTTCAACAGCTTTCAATAACGCTCGAGGTGTTTCTTGATATTGAACCTATGTGATTGCATTGTAGATGGATGCTGAAATAAAAGAAAATCTGGCCGCCATGTCATGCGAATTCCAAGATTCGGACAATGAAGACTACAGCCCGGTTACTAAAGACATAGAAAACCAGAATGTTGAAGATGCGCCTGAAGAAGAACCGCTTGCTAGTAACTCTCCTCCGCCGTCATCTATACCGCTCATTACCGAGCATATCATAAGTGTGAGTATATTTTTGAAGCTTTTGGAAAGAATTGGAGGTGCAATATTCCTAGTCACTGACCATTTGTTCGTGTTTGTGTTGTAGCCTCGCGAGCCGATTGATAAGCAGGAACGTATCCGGAATAAAAAACGAATACGAAGTTTGAAAGAAAAATTAAGAAAACATAAAAGAGCGCATAGGAAATCGCTGGCGTTTGACGAAAGCGCGGCAGCGGTCGGCGGTTTTAACGGCAACGGCGGTATCAACAATATCAGTAGTAGTAGTAATAATTTATTGAGCGTGCCGGCGGATACGTCTAGTATTACGGATCGTAAACGCAAAGACGCTTTTCTCTCGAAAATGGCGAACTTCGTTGTCACCTGTTTGAACCCGTATTTCCGAAGCAGTTGTACGACCGCTCGGATAACAAACCACGACGATTTCAAGCATTTGGCAAGGAAGGTAAGTTGGAATTTTCTATATTTCGAGCATTATGCATGTAGCACCTGTAAAATATTAAGAACTCGCATGCCACCTGAAAAAAATTTCTAATCTCTGGATGCCGAAAAGTAACCCTGAAACACTGAGCAGGTTGTCTACTTGGAAAATCCGAGAAATTGCAGCAGCAGACTTGCTACCTATCAGGCTTTGCTGAGCAAAGGTACTGATTCAGTGAGGCCGAAAGATAATAAGTGAGGAAGCCAGCTTATGAGACAGTCGACAAAGAAACAGACTCAGCTATCTCATCAGTCAGATAGGTCGACAGTTGGGTACAGAGGAAATACAGGTGGACGATAGGCAGTTTGATGATTCTCTGAGTACTAAATACCTGATCTCCATTTCCTCCTCCGGATAAAAGGCAGGTAAGGTGGACAAGCAGACAGTTCATGCAGTCAGCTGACAAGCTGATAAGTTAGAAGCCAGAAACTTCAAAATGAAACTTACAAAATCATAGTTATATATGAACGTGCCAGAGTGAATTAGAAAGATTGCAGTGGTTTGGACATAACCGATGTGGTATTCGATATTTTAAGCCTTCGTAGTCACTACGTTCGGTTTCGCATGTATTAATTAGAATGCATATTGTGAAAACAACCATAGTCTTTTCGCGTCCGATTCGATGGCAACACTGATTTTTCGCTAAAATAACGTCAGGCTACAAAAAAGAGAATTGAAAAAATTACGTATGCTTACTCACTGTAACCATCTCATAGCGTTTTTCCTTTCTGCAAAATTCCCTTTCCATGACTGGTTCTTTTCAGAATATCCTCTTCATTTGTAACCAACCTTCCCCCAAGTGTCAATAATTTTAGCGTTTTCATATCTTAGTACTAAAAATACGTTGTTATTGTTACAGCTAACTCATTCTGTGATGCTAAAAGAACTGAAACACTGCCGCAGTGCTACCCATTTAACGTGTGATTCTAGCGTCAGACATAAGGCGAAAGAATACATTAGAAAGTACATGTTGAAATTCGGGGAAGTCTATGTTAGACCACCGGACGATTTGAATTACAGTTACTAACAGCGTGTTGTATATAAAAGCATCCGCTTATTGTAGCTGCTGATAGGTGATCTTATAAATTAATTTTCATTTCGTAACGTCGCCAATTCGGAGCGAGTATAATGATCTCAAACATCCGTTAATCGACGACTTGTACGATATTCGTATTGGAAGAATGACTCTCCGAGAATTTCGATGTTCGTCTTACCACTGACTTAGTTGTAAATCTGTACAAAATGGGATAACTGATTTGTAATTACTATTTATTGCGCATTTGAAGGGAGAAAGAAAAACTGAAGTTAATGTCAGATATTTGAAGTCCTTACGTGTATCTTTTGTTTGAAGGTAGTAAAATGCGGGATTTTTATGTGTAAATAAAATTTTGTACGAGAATGTTGTCATATTCAACCCGCCGTACTGTAACAATTTTTTGTGTTTTGTACATTTGGGCAGTACAGTCCAAGTCTTATACTGATTCACGGTTTTATTAGTTTTCGAAAGAACTTATGGATTGTTCATGTTAGGTAATTAATGCGTTTCATAATTATTTCATTGTGTTGAAAAATGAGAGAGCAATTGTAAAGATAGCCAAGAACGGCTCATTTTTGTCTCTGTTCATCGTTAAATACCTTTTCTTTTCATTATTTTGTTTTCCCCCTTTCTTTTTTATTTATTATGTAGACGTAACCGTTAACTGTTTCTTTTTTAATTCATTTCAATTTTAAAACAAACGCCGCAATGTTAATCGTATATATTTTGTACAGTATGTTTTTTCTTTCTTTTTCGTATTGTGTGCTCGGATATGAACGAATTCAGAGGCTAAATACCGCGCATCTCTCGAGCTTAGATGTTGAACTCATCTTGGTATTCTGAAGTCAGCTGTCAAAATCTATCGCTTGTAGATATCTTAGCAAATCAGAAAATAGTAGCGGTAGTTTTGAAGAATACTGTTTGAACATGCTAAGCTGTTGCCATATCTTAAGCAACAGCGGGCTACTTATCAATTTTGTGTAGTACACCGAGTGATTGAACTGAGTCGACGATGGCGCGGAGGCCCTGAAATGTTCAAATTATTCGTGCAATTTTCAGTTTGTATGTTGAAACTTTTTTTTTATTTCTCCTTATATAAACTGTGTTCATTAAAAAAAAATTTCAATAAATTCGTTGTTCGAAATTATTTATCGGAAGTTAAAAGTTTCTTTTTTTTTTTTTTTTTGTACCTAAGTTCTCGAAGCGAATTTGCAAACAGGAGCTAAAGGTTCGGAGTGATTCAATGCAGTTCAGAATTCTTCCACGTTCATTTGAAAATTTTCGGATTGTGTCACGCTGAAGACTACACATTTCAATAGTTTCGTGAACACTAGACTTGTGCTAACTAAAATTTTTGTCAAAATTCAGTTAAGTAGGGGAAAGGAGGGTAAGTTGGTGAATGTAAGCTTCAACATTATAACACAGGCTGCAGCATAGTTAGAGCGCTGCTTTTTGCAGCAAAAGTTAGCTTGAAGTCTTGACTACATTTTGTCCCAGAATTGGATTTTTATATTGATAATTAAGAGATTTTTGACAATTTCTGTAGTAGGTCAAATTCGCCAACTTACCAGACATGTCGGGTAAGGGGAAATTTTCTATTAAAATACGTACAGAATGCAAAGATTTCACACTTTCTTTATTCAAATAACGCTTTTCTACATTTCTGGCGCTGCCGTGCGCAAAAATCATGGAGACAAATCTCATGTATCTGTCTTTATGTTTTACCAGAAAGGAAAGAGAAAGCTAGTCTGCCCCAACAGTTTTTTCTGTAGGTAATCGACTGACGTTTTTTCCACGGAGGGGGAGACGAAGGCGAATATTATTTTTTTTAATTATAGAGAGACTTAAGCTTCTTAAAATGTTCTTAGAGAGTCTTCAAACATGACTGGAAGAATGCTGAAGGTAAAACTTTGTCTGCGAGAGTCCTGAAAGAATCTTGAAAAGTTTTACTAAGAATTCAAATCACCCCAAACTTTGAGCTTCATGAGTCAGTTTCATGAAATTTGTGGTATCTAGTCAACAAATGTATGAAAATTCGAAATTTTTTGTCCCACTTTCAAGTTACAGCTGCACGCACTCTTTTAGAATTAACTATTTCCATCGTAGAGTGACTCAAACTCAGCAGAATTACCGTTCCGATTAATCACTGATTCAAACTTTTGTTAAGACCTGTTCTGAAAGATTAAGGCTTATGGAAACTCCTCTCGCAGATCCTTCCGGACGCATCTGACTCTGGTAAAACTCATGTAGGCTTAGTTAGATAAGACTTACTCCAGTTCTTTCTTGACTAGATAGGTAGTTGCAAGAATTTAGTTAGGTACAACCAGCATAAAATTGTGCCAGAACTGCACAGGGCAAATAATGTTAATGTGACACTTCTCAGTTAAACTGAAACTCACTAAGATAAAACCAATGAATCGATCCCCGCATTTAAAAAAAAGTTATTTCAAGTGATATCCAGGAAGTAATTCATAATACGCGCTTTTGATTTTGAACTAATGTCTACATTAGCCGATTTTAAGAGGGGGATTTGGGTGATAATTTCCCTTCCTATGATGTCTAAAATATTTTCCTTACAAATTTTCCAGAAAATTGAAGAAAAATGATCGCTTTGCTCGCAAATGAAGGTTTAGTTCTAAGAGTCAACACCATTAAATCCCCCCCCCCCGTAGAAGAATTGTGGTACCAGGTCTGCTGGCCATAACTGACAATAATGATGTTAGATTATTTATACGATGTATAGGTACACTTGCCTTGCATCATTATCTTTGCATTCAAACGCTCAAGGCCCAATTGAAAAAGAAAAAAAAAATCTGTCCTAGACGCAATGAGGAACAAGAAGAATAAAGTGAGAGTTGCTTTTGTTTATCTTAATAACTTTTTAAATGAATATAATCACCTGTTAGAATAACGACGATCATTATTAATTAGGCTGCGTAGAGGATGAAAATAAAGAACTTGATTTATTGTTTCTTTACACATTTCGAGTAAAACTGAAAAATTTGAAACACTCACTGGGAAAATACTTGGATACTCTTCTTTTAATTTTTCTTTCTTTTCCGACATTTTTGGGCGTCCAATTATTGTTTTAGTAATTACTGCGATCATAAAAATAATATGCTCGTAAAACAATAAGAGTACACCGTCACTTTTACTTCGGTTTATTTGCATATACCCGCCTACAAACCTCTTTGACCGTAAGTTATTTTATTGTTTTAATTTTAGCCATAATTTTAAGTACATCAGTTTTTTTTATTTTTAACTCTTGCGAAGATTTACATATGACAACCATGGAAATGGTTAGCTGCAAGGCGCTCTTTAATTTACGAAGTGGACGGATGACTACCTAAAGTGATTTCAGTTACATTTTCAACATAATTTTCTGTATACAAAAGTCTTGTCAAAAAAATGGTTTCTATAATATCTGCCACTGAAATAGTGACGAGCTCTATACCTAATACTTTTCAAATCCGAAATTCGATTTTCTTTTTCATTTAAAAACTAGTACAAATGCGGTGACAAAATGAAGAAGATCAAGATTGTAGTGTTCTATGAGAATTAATAATTAATACTACCATAATACTGATTTGTAAACAACAAAACAAAACAAAAAAAAGAGCAATATAGCCCCACTTAATCCAAAATTTGAAATCGCTGGGCCTCAGTATGCTTATGATTTCACCATTGACTCGTCCAGGTATGAATTTCACCCACAGAACCTTATTAGCAAAGTAAAGTTTTTGAACAGCATGTAAGATTAACCTCAAAATTTCGATGCCTGAAGGTTGAGTCTTCTCGTCCTCTCCTAAATATAGCAATAGCATTATTTGTAACTTTTCATCATTTCATTATTTTCCTTTTCCTTAAACGAATAAACAGATACGTTTTAGATGTAGCGTCAGTCCGACTAATTTTCACTGAAGGGAGGGGGGGGGGGAGCAGACAGTGAAACAAATATAGATTATGGAATCTCCAAATCTGAAAGCTACTTGAAAGCGACTTCATACTTCAATATCTAACCGTTGTGAAACTTTGAATAAAAGAAACTGCATTGAACTTTACAAAAAATAATCAAAATTGATGAAATTTTGTTTTCTTCTGGTCTTTTTGATTATGTATTACCTGCTCACTTGGGGTTTTGTTTATTATCTTTTTGAATGAATGAAAAAAAAGGCATTCACTTCCAAATATAAAATTGATGAATTTATTTATCATACTTTGATGAGTCCCATATAAGGGTATCACTTGGGTTTTCTATTTCATTATTTATTTTCTTAAAAACCCAATAAGAGGAAAAACAATAGTTTTGTTCAGCAACGTCCTTCTTCGTACCATATATCTCGTCATTCTTATAAAACAAAACGTAGACAACGAAAACCTTCTTTTTTTTCAGAGGCGTTGATTATTACCTAAATTATTTTCTTCTTCATGTTTTCAGATTATTTATGATATATTTATTATTATTGGTATTAGTTTATTATTTTATTAATATATAAAAATTCACTTCTCAAAAAAAAAAGGAAAAAAAAAAAAAAGTAATATGAAAACAGAATCAACTTTTTGGTTTGTATGTCTTCATTTTTATACACATTTGTTTCCTTTAGATTCAATTTAAAAAAAAATTATTTTTTTTGTCTTTACTCCCGCATAGTTTCTATCTATTCATTATCTTCTTTTTTTTCGAAAATAATGCTGATTAAATTTCGAAAGTAGGAAAAAAAAATATTAATAAAAGTGCATGAGAATGATCAAAATTTTGAATGTTTCTTGAAAACTAATGCCTTTAGGTCAAATTTTATTGGCTCAGTATAAACACTGAAGACAACTGGAGAACCAGATTTCTAAATCTCCCGAATAGGTACCTAGGTCATAAAATAATGAAGATGAATCAAAACATAGAATAAATAAGTCTTAATCCCAACAGACTAATCCGTTGATAGGAGTTTGTCGTGGAAATTGAACTGTGTATTCACTTTTCTTTGTTAGGGAAAAGATCCCCCGAGCACTCGGCTCTGCCTCAAGCTTCGATCATAAGTATGATTTTGCATAGCTCCAGAGGAGCCGATAGGATATCATGGGTAATTAAGAGGGGGGCAGACAGAGTTAAAACCAGACGGGCACAAGTGACGTTTTTATAAAAGTCGAGGATAAATCTTCCACCGATATACTGTACACTTTCTACGAGAAGAACTTCATGACTGTTAACGTAAAAGCTAAAACAGGAACCAAGCAAAGTTCTTAGAACAGAGGATCTGACTTCCAAAACGCGGTTAGTCCAAAAAACGAAATGTTGGGAAATCGAAAAAAACATTCTGACTCGCGAACGATAAGTGGTAACACTGATTCAATCACGTGGATGGGAAGCGGAAGGGTTAATGCTAATACCACCCACGTATGAAAGGTGACATGTGAACAGTCTTCGAGCAACGAGAGTGTAAAGTGGTGGAAATCTCATTTTGGCAGACCATGTCATACTTGTGAAAGGTCAAAATTCGTACATTTTGACTTAGAAACTGTCGGAAATTGGAAGATACAGTTTAGAGATGACCATCCGTTGAACGAGACGTACGTAAATAATGTCCCCTCCCTTCACCCTTCAGACATCGTTGTGCCCCCCCCCTCCCAGGAAAAAGCAAGTATGACGTAAAAGTCTTATATTCATAAAACTTAAAAAACAAGTAAGTCAGTATTATAAAAAAGAATGAAAGTCATGATAAAATCGTGAAACCATCTCTGAAAGGTGCCTTTTGACTTCTTCTGCCAGACTGCGCTAAAAATTCAATTTCCGATTTTTTGGACTAAAGCGCGTTTTGGAAGTCAGGTCCTCCCTCAGTTGTGACAGAATTGATGAATTTATAATTTATTATCTTTTTCTTCAAATTTGTTAGTCAGTGTTTTCATTTTTAAGTCACTTTTTTTTATGTGTTCTTCCTAAACTGCTCCATTTCAAAATAATTGTAATTCAAGAATTTTCTGAAGAAAATAAGCCATTTTCCATTCGTCGGTTGGTGAATAAATGGGTGTCCATCATATTTCCCTTTTGCATGCTATTCCATATGAGATCTTATTCTTATTGTTTCCTTGGTTAAAACTGGAGCGGGAGTGCAAGAATCCATACTCTGGCCTTTCAATGTGCTTTTCTGTTCTAATACTGAAAAGGTTAATGTCAAAATTTTAAGGTCAAATTTGAAATCAGCATGAAGAATTCAACTAAAAGAGTTGATTTATCTATATTTCAGTAGAAAAGTATCCTAAATGTACAGAATAAAATACCTACTAATCAACTTTATCATATCCGACTTCGAAATCCCCCTCGCACCCGGAAAAATGTAAATTTTAACAAATTACTATGAAAATGTTACCTTCACTCACTTATTGACTAGAGCACCCGAAATAATATAAGCCGTATACATATAAGCATGGACGCACTCACAGGTGAAGTAAGGGAAGGCAGGCCTCCAAAAGAATTGGCTGTGTAACTTTTGTGAAATTTAGATTTTGAAAGAGCCCAAATCGGGGCGGATCAAATATCAAGTGATATTTGAAATTAATGATCCTAGAAACGCTTGAATCCTGAGCTTGATAAATCTGAATCAGCGGGATTCACTGGTTTTTCAGCTGTAGAGTAAAATTTTGATTCCAGAGTCTCAATCTGGGTCAAATCAAAAATATAATACATAATTGAAAATAAAATATTCGTCGATAATCTTAGCTCCCCTTCTCCATTTAAGGCTAAAAATGTTTTCTCTGGAAGAGAAACTGGATTTTGTAAAGTGTGTAAACTGGCAATACTCATTTGCCCAGCCGCAATCCGAATTAGCCCCCCCCCACCCATCCAAAAAAAAAAATAAATAAATAAAATAAAATAAAATAAAAACAGACACATAACATTGTACAACTGGTCTCGAAATTTTACAAATTGATTTTCTCTGATGTTCGGCTGCATGTTCGGTAAAATGTTCGGCAGAATGTCCAGAAGTTATGGAACACGCAGCAAACATTCCCGCGAACCTCAAAAATTGCATTGAAATATCAACAAAATGTTTGTGAAAATGTTCTATTCATGGAAATGTTTGTATACGTGTTCGCGAAAATATTCACAAACGTGTTCGCGGAAATGTTCGTGAACATGTTCGCGAAAGTGTTTGCATATGTGTTTGCCATAATGTTCGCAAAAGTGTTTGTAGTAATTTTTGCAAATATGTACGCGGTAATGTTTGCGAACATGTTCGTAGTAATGTTTGCAGATGAACCGTATAGGTATTTCAAAAACCATAAGTCCGAAAAGTTTAACTTTTCAGGAATAAAATAAAAAACAGTTTACAGCCTTATAACGTGGTCTCTGCGGGAAAAATTGGATGGCACTCGATGTATTAGTAATGAGTAGACATTGTCACACAAATTTCCGCACATTTGCGCAATATCTACCGTTGTGGGTGGAGTTTCTATGTGCTGGACTTGAGCGGTTTCTGCACTACACAATTGATTCGCACTGTAGCTAATATTGTTTATCGCCTGGACTTGCGTTAACTTGTTGATATCTCGCATAGATACGTGTTTTATTTCATAATAACTAAAATTCAGGGTTCTAGAAGCCTTAAAAAAGAATTAATTTTTAATGATCTTATTAAATCATAATAAATTTATTTCAACTGTTTCAAAAAGGAGCGGAATGAATTATTTTAAACATTAGAAAAGTGAAATATTTGGAGCCAATTCAGTCTGCGGAACCAACTTGTTTCATAAATAAGTAAATGCATATTTTTTAGGTAATTTCTAATCCCAAAAGTGATGAAAAATGTTCACACGTTTCAGAAAAATCCCTGCATTCTGAGCCCTACTTCATTTTGCGAATTTTACATAATTGAGGTAAAAATGCATATTTTTACATATTTCATGTCTTTTTCGGATTTTTTTCTTTACATGTTTTGCCAAATTTACAAAAATTGTACAAAATACGGCTATTTTGATTTTCATCCTTGTAGGGGAAAAAATCGACTCGTGTTAGAGGAGGAAAAAAAAGTTGACAAAAATATTTTTAACAAAAAAAAAAACAAAAAAAACAAGAAACTTTTCTACTTGCAGGGACGTACCGAAAAGTTTTTCTGGATGAGGAGGGGGGGGGGGGGTAAAACTGTTAAAGTTCCAACTGATTTAACTCAAAATTTCCAAAAGTATCAAAATTTTTTTATATTGGCTTTAAAAAAAACTTTTCATTAGTTGAATTTTTCCAACTGTTGATCCATCTATTAAACTTTTCCCAACTGCTGAGTAAAACATTTCTACAGGGGGGTAAGTTTCCCCCTCACCCATATCGGTACGTTCCTGTCTACTCGAGGACGCTTCAAACTGCGAGGCTGTAGACTGCAGTCGCGCAGCTCTATATTCTATTATTGAAAAATTTTCGTTTGATATTGATAATATATTATGATATCACGTGGTTTTGATACTGATATTAGCGATATTGAATAATTTAATTTTCTGGATATTGCGTTCACTACCAGTAACAGTAGAACAGGATGGAACAAGTCGGAACTCGGAACTCGTTCGGAATTTTTTCAACTTTTCATGTAGTGCAGATACAACCCAAGTCCCAGAGTTACGTGGTTTCTGCATTATACGTAAATTTCTCAGAGCTGCCACGTTCTTTTCTCATCAGAAAAAATTCTCATTTCCCCCATAGCTACGCCTAGGGTTAGGGGAGTGTTGCCCAAGATAGCACACCTAATATTATATTGGCCATAGCTCAACTACTAATCAACCAAGAATCATCAAACTTGCAAAGATTACTGCCCAAAGTGTCTACTCCAAGATTCCACAGAGTACTACCCATAAATATTCGAAGGTTTTCTTAAAATGAAGATTTTGGGGGGGGGGGGAATCAAAAGCGCCATTTTAGGAACCCGGGATTCATAAGATGGCGCAACCTGAACACTGCTGAAGTAATCACAAATAGGATATCAAAATCAAAAGGAAGCTTTAGTTGTGTATTAGCGAAGCTTACATATCAATGTAATTTGAGATTTTGCGAATTTGGCATATTTTTTATGTGCCCAGTGACAACAGATTATACCTTGAATCTATTGTGTATTACTTTCCGTTTTTGCGCTGAACAAGCCATTACAATAAATGCATGATGCGTCATCGTCATCGGTATTTTTGTCAAATTCATTAAAAAGAGCCGCCAAGTTTTGTTCCTTCATTTTCCTCACTTTGACTCGAATCAAATTCGGTGCGCCATCTTAGGAACCAGTAAACTATTATTTTCAAAATATCTTTTCTCACCTTTAAATTTATCGACGAATCTAAAACAATACACCAACCGATTCGTTTTTTAATCCTCTTTCTAAAGATGTACAATTGAAAACCATAATTCTCAGTTTTCACCGCTGAAATCCTTACGAAACGGCGTCAAAAAACTACAATAATTGAACCGTAAAACTATAAAACGTGATAACGTCGAGGCAAATCAATGCACAGATCTGCAAAATTTAGTAGATTGGTACAGTGTTGTTTGGCTTTCAATTGTCACCACTTTCATCGCGCTCTCTATCGTGATTTTCTCTTAAACATTGGTGCGCCGTCTTAGGAGAACGGGAAACTCTCCGATTTTAAAAATTTTGGGACTTAGGTACATTGTTTCTGAACTATGTGGTTCAAATGTGTTCGCAGTAACGTTCGCAAATGTGTTTGTAGTAATGTTTGCAAATGAGTTTGTGGTAATGTCCGCGAACGTATCCGCGGTAATTTTCACCAAAATATTCGCGTACATGTTCACAGTAATGTTCGCAAACGTGTTTGCAGTAATATTCGTACTCATAGAAATGTTATAGCAAAAGTGTGCGCAGTAATGTTCGCAAACGTGTTTAGAAATGTTCGCGGGCATGTTCGCGGAAAGGTTCGTGGTAATATTCACGGAAATGTTCGCAGTAATGTTTGTAAACGTGATTGCGGTAAATGTTTGTGAACATATTTCATAGAAGGTATAGCTTGTGGTATAATAAGGCCCCGTGGGTAATAAGGCCCATTGTTTGGTGCTTGGTCACAGCTCACGCACCCAATGCGCAGAATCCCACCAGTTACCCGGGTAACTAAAGGGGAATGTGGGTAATCAGAGAGTAGCCGAGGGTAACAAATGGGTAACTTTTCCGCTACGGGTAACTAGAGAGTAACTAATTCCATAGTATCCTGCCAGTCAGTGACGAATCTAGGAGGAGGTTCGGACCCCCCTTCCTCTTAGGCCGAAGAAGTAAAAAAAAAACATTGCGAAAGTACATATTATATAAAAATGAAGTGAACGTGTACGTTCATTTTGAAACGATTTAATCACATTATGAAACTTATTTATAATGACATCCACCCCGGCTCTTTAGGGGACTAAGGTGGAAAAAGATTTATTTTCAAAACACCCTCCTTGGATAATTTCTAGATCCGCCACTGCCACCAGTTACCCGGGTAACTATAGGGGAACAAGAGTAATCTGAAAGTAACCCGAGGGTACAAATGAGTAACTTTTCCGCGGGTAACTGGGTAACTAGAGGGTGACTGATTGCGCATCGGGCAAGCATGCAGCAAAACAAAGCATAATGCATGGTTGTGTACGAAACATAATATGGCAACACTGTTTTGTGGTTGAATTCCTGTAATCACCGTTCCAGTTCGCAATGGGCCTTATTACCCGCCGGGCCTTATGTACCACAGCTACCTTAGTACAATGTTCGTCGAAATTTTCGCGAGCATGTTCAGTTTACATGTGGATGCAGCTTTAGGAAGTGCAACATTACATGGAAGTTGGGAGCAACAGGAAGTTAATAAGGTGCTTTCCAGTCAGGCAGTCAGGTGTCGGGGGGGGGGGGGGGAAATAGAACATTGCTTGTAATTTTTAGAAGCTGTTTGGTTTAAATGAAAATAGCGCCGAAAATTATACTTGTATACTGTGTCTGTCGATCCCACGCGCCCTGTAATTTTGATTTTCATAATAAAACCCGCGTACGTCCGTGTATAGGGGCCTCCGCGAGATGCGTAGATAGGATCGCGAGTCCCACCAGTTACCGAGAAAAACACTTAAAAAATGTGAGCGTATATACCTATAGCATTTACATGTGTACGTCGGTGCAACAGTAGTCTTCTTTACCGCTATTCTTTTTTTTCTTTTTTTTTTTTTCTTTTTTTTAAATACCTTACATCGGTTCCCGCAGGTTATATCTGAGCATCTACCTAGAGAAGATTGAACCAGTTTTTTTTCTTATTTTTTTTTTACGGTTGTCTGACTCACGAAGATCAAAACATTCTGAGATCTCAGTCGCTACCAACCGGACCAGCCCAGTCGTTCGCCGTTCTTACGTGCTCGATTATCCGCGCGTGATCGATCGAATTTATTTCACGCGAAGTTCAAGCCGATATGATGAATACGGATTGTGTATTTTTCTAATCCGTGCGCGCGTGCATTAAAATTTGCATTAAATTTTTTACATTTTAACTTCGCCCGGTTACAGTGTCTCTGGTTCTCGCGACAGATGTAAAATGTTTCGCGTTTGCTCTCGAAAATGGAATTCGCTTTCCTGGAGATTCTCTTACACCTTTTAGCTGGTAAGATTTTCTACCGCATCCCAATAGTAGAATTTTCAATTTTATTCTTTAGCATTATTCCTGTACCGACGAGTACACTGGTACTGATCGAGTGTGTGTGCTAAGGAGACCTGGAGAGTTATTTTAGTATTGGTCTCCGAAGACCGGTCCGGATTTTCGATTGTAATCCCGGTGGATTTTCGTGCGTCAGATTCCAATGAAAAGATGTACAACAAAAGGAACATTATACGAGCAGTCATTTTGAAATGATTTACAGTCGTGTAGGGGGAGAGTGTTGTATCTTGGACAGGGTTGTATCTCAGGACACTGCGGATATTAGCTCTTCCTGTGATAAGACTTTTACAAAATTCGAATGGAAGAATCACTCAGCTATGATGCACACGTTTGCGTCCAAAACATCATTCAATTCGTTATTATAACTTTAACAATCAGAAATTTGTTCTTTCGACTGCAATGTAAGTAAATGTGGTCATTGTAACGAGTGATGTGAATACTTAAATATCATTTGGTTCCAATGTAATTCATTTTAGGTAGTGATTATCACTTTTATTCTCCGCAGCCCCACAGAGAGAAAATGAGGACTCGGGGGAATTTCCACTGGCCCCTCCTTCCAGTTCATTTTTTTCTTTTGTCAGATGGGAAAAAATTATAAGCTACGGGATAAAGGTTTCTTTCATGGTGTAAGGAGTGATTGCTGATTTGATGTACAGTATGATGTAACCGTCAGCGTTGAAATTCAATTTTTCTTTTAAATTTCGGGCCCTCCTGAAAGTTCGAGCCCGGGGTATTCCCCCCCCCCTTTCCCTCTCCCTTTCGACAGAGTTGATTCTCCGATATGTCGGGTTCATTTCTTCATTTGTTAATTTGCTAATTTCATGAAAATAAATAATGTATAGAAAAAAATCATCTCTCGTACCTCGGGACCGAAGTTTGAGTCAGTTCCCACGTAGCAACTCGCCAGATGTTCGACCTAGGCCGGTTTTTCGACCAAAAGTGAAGCGGGTTAAAATAGCCCTAGCAGCCTCCCCGACGTCTCTGAGATAATGCTCGAAAGGGCGGATTCCAGGGCTCGGGTTGAGAGCAAACTAGAAAAGGAGCCCTTTATAATATACACATTTCTCTTATTAACTGTATGAAATTTTGGGGAATGTTTCATGTAAATTTCTCTTTTACTGCAATATGACGCAGTAAATGGGAATTCTGACGCGCCGGTAAGTATGGAAATACTTCATAGGGTAGTGGATCACCCGTTCATTCAATAACTGAAACAGTGTTCGGTCTTTGAGGGATAAAGGGCTCTCAGACTGGTGAAAACTTCTGGTTTGTTAATCGGCACAAAAACTTGATTACTGTACATACATGTAGTTCTTGTTTTCGCAAAGTTAGACTCCTTTTCAGGCCGTCCAATGGCGTAGCGGTGGGGGGTGTCGAATGTCCCCCAAGGCACCTGAAATTGAATGTAAAATATGCAAAAATTACGTTTTTCAAAAAAATTTTGCTCGAGCAGTAATTTTACTTTCATTTTTATAAAACAGCCCTCTAATATCGACGACTTAAAAAAAATACTTCAGTTTCGACTTGCTCCCTCAAAAACTTTACTTTGCCCCCCCCCTCCCTCGAGGAAATCCTGGCTACGCCACTGAACCCGCCCCTAATTTGGTTTTCGTTATAGAAAAACAATCCCTGTGACAAAATACTTCCAATCTTTATTTCACTTTAAGTCGTTACCACAAAATGATGTTTAGAACGTACACCTATTCTAAACGAGGGGGCTTGGGCTCAAATTAATGAAAATTGAAGGTAGAAAAGAGAGAATTTGCTAAAAATACCAATTTAACTAGGTAAAGAATTCAAAGGGTCAAACTTATCGACTCAGAGAATAAACGGAATTCCTCAACACTTCGCCATATGGTTCAAAATAGGGGATGAAATATGAAGGCATTGATTTATAGATTTTTGAATCCATACTTTTGGGGTGCTACCAAATAGGGCTGAGGACAGATAATAATCGGTCTTCCGAGAATCACGTGTGAAACTTCATTCTTGGATGACGAGTCATAAAATGAAATGAAAACAGAAATATTTTGACTGTTTTTTGAACAGCGAAAATGAGAAAATGGATTCCCACCTTAGTAAAAATGAAAGGATCACCTTATCTTTTTATAACATCATTCTCTCAGTAATTTTTCTATGCTATAAGACTTCAAAAATGTTAGTACTTTGTGGAACAAAAAATTCTTCCCCAAAATTTTGAGAGACAATTGGCCAAGAATTTGATTATAATACGTCGATAATTAAGCTAAAGTATAAAAAATTTTGGAAAAAATTAGGGTAAGAATTTGAAATATAAAACAATTGTAAAGTAATTGTAAGTAAATATGAAATTATAAAATATGATTTAACACATTCAAATCTTCCCAACGAGCGTTCATGCACCTTTGTTCGATTATTTCACGAGCTATAGCGAGTATTTGAAGGGTAAAGAATCAAAACTCACATTTGCCATTTTACTTCAAGGGAGCAAATAGGCAAAATACTATACACGGGTGCAGGAATATCTTTGCTGCGCCTGTGAATGTGCGATATGTATAACATAATCCACGTTCACAGGCGTAGCAAAGATATTCCTGCACCCGTCTACAGCATTTTGCCTCTTTGCGCCCTTGAAGTAAAAAATGTGAGTTTTGATTCTTTACCCTTCATTTTATAAAAACATCAAAAACTCAATAAAGAATGGGTATTTTACAAAATAGTTTATAGGTACTTCCAGCCCTGTAGAGAGAAAAAAAGGCCGGGGGGAATTTGCACGGGCCCCTCTCCTTCCAGTTCATTTTTTTATTTTCTCAGATGGGAAAAAGTTATAAGCTATGGGATAGACGGTTTCTTTCATCATGTAAGGAGTGATTGCTAATTTGATGTACAGTATGATGTAGCCGTCAGCGTTAAGATTCAGGTCTTTTAAAAATATTGGGCCCTTCTGAAAGTCCGGGACCGGGGTATTTTCCCCTCTCTTTCGACAGGGTTGGGTACTTCAGCTCTTTCTTCCTCCGAGTTACCAAGCTTACCCTAGATATTACAGTATTCAGATGAAAATAAAATGTTCAGGGCATTTCCAACAGGGGAGAAATCTTTTCAGATCAATAAAAATCTGAAACATCGGTGTACGTGTATAAGTCTTAAAGAGTCTTAAGCACGACTGTAAGAGTCCTTAATTCATTCAACTAAGCCAAGGAGATCTGAACAGCACTTAATCTTCCGAAAAAGCCTTGAAGAGCTTTAGCAAGCCTGTAAGAATCTTTAATTTTTTTATAACTATGCCGGGAATAGTCTAAACGGCTCATCGGTTTTCCGAAGTTTATGAAGCAAAGTTTTTCAATATTCAATAAAATTTTGTATACGTTATTTTTATGATGAGCAAATAATTGTCAACACATCGATACCTGACAAATTCAGACAAATAAAAACATAATCA
This sequence comes from Acanthococcus lagerstroemiae, assembly GCA_031841125.1. Classification (NCBI taxonomy): domain Eukaryota; kingdom Metazoa; phylum Arthropoda; class Insecta; order Hemiptera; family Eriococcidae; genus Acanthococcus; species Acanthococcus lagerstroemiae. The sequence continues at coordinate 39,647,432 of CM063114.1, read as the reverse complement.
CTCCCCCCCTCCCCATAAAAAAGTCAGGACTATTTTTTGGTTCCTCTTGAACTTTTGGATGGGAGACGGGAATTCGCAATCAAAGTGGTCCAACTACGAGTCGAAATATTTCTCAAAAGTGAGTGACTCATCGGTTTTAATTTTCTTTAGATTAGCATTTCCATGATTTGCGCAGCGTTTTACTTTTGCTTCCGACAAAAGGCAATAGGTTAACTATTGCAAGGATTCTCTCAGTGGGTCTTCAGCTCAGAGCTTGTTTTGCAATGAGAAATTGCAGTTTCCTCTCTCAGCTAAACAGAGGTCGAAACAGATTTTAGGATCGGTTGGTTCAGCATTTTTTCGCTGGTTACCGCACCATCCTCGAGACTTTCCATCATCATATTTCTAACCCCCTTCAGAAGTAGGGGCAGACAAACATACCTTCATATTGTCAGGATAAGTTATCTGCTTACTCAGTGAAGGTGAATCGGCCACCCAGATACATCCTAACACAGAAAGTATTACTGAATACAACCTGTACCCTTCGAGCTCAAATTCTTTTTGCAAAGCACATTCATGACAATGCAAAAATGCAAAATTCTTGTCAGGGCCATAATCAAAGTTTAGGAAATCTTTTGTCTTGTTCCTCCTCGGCATTTATGCAACGAATCGAAAATTTTGATGTCACAAAAGGGGGAGGGGTTAGGTTTTATTTTTCGCTTGGGCCCATCTTTTTGGCTACGAAAAAGGTCTCGCGTATGTAATATTTCGGATAAGGCCTAGCAAAGGCTGACACCGCTTTTGGGTTAAACCGTGCATCAAAAACTTCATTTTTTTAAATTCTTAGCAGATTCTTGAAGGAACCACACCATACCTAAACCCTCGTGAGACTGTCATGTAGTGGTATTTTGGAAAAAACTGAAAATTCTGGTTTCCCGATGCGCAATCAGTTACCCTCAACAGCAGCAGCAAACTGAAGAGCTCATAAGGAAAAATCTATGTGCAGTATGTTCTAGTTACCCAGTTACCTGCGGAAAAGTTACCCATTTGCTACCCTCGAATAACCCTCAGATTTCTCTTGTTTCCCTTTAGTTACCCTTGTTCTCCCTTAGTTACCCGAGTAACTTGACGGGATATTGCGCAATCAGTTACCCTCTAGTTACCCGCGGTGGAAAAGTTACTCATCTGTTACCCTCAGTTACCCTCAGATTACCCTTGTCCCCCTCTAGTTACGTGGGTAACTTGTGGGATTTTGCGCATCGGATTAGTGGATTCTAATATCAATAAATTCAGTCTTCATGAGCTGTATGTATATACGATGCAATATACGTCTGTGAATTATAACTAATGAAGAGTTGATACTCGAGTTTTATTTCCTGCGAGTCTCGAGGAACAACACCGGTACTGTACCTCAGGACAAAAAAGTTAGTTAATTACAAATGTATTTCAGGCCTTTGCATTCAAGTTATTAAACGCAAATTTTGACAAGCTTTATGACCAAGACGTGTAGCTATGTACACACTGCGTTTCAATCGAATCAACAGAAAATTTCGTCTGAAAATTAACTGTCCTCAAATATGACATTCTCCCTTATAACATAAGCATCTAATGTCTACATAAAGTTGCTGAGCAAAAGAATAAGGTACAGTCTGGAATGTCTGTACCTAATCCTCTGAGGTCTGTCAGTATTTGTCTCGTCATTGGCTGTAACAGCCCGAATAGCAGAATCGAGTCCGGCTATTAATCAAGTCGTATTATCGACTTGTTGGTACATGGTAATCAAATCTTTATTAGTCGGTACTCGGTACCCATAGGTATATAAATTGTTACGTAACTTGGGCAGAGTAATTAAAATCTATATAAAACCTATACGAATTCTGATCCATTTGTCAAATGTGAAGGCATTATTAAGTGTACGGGTTAACTTCAGCTCGTGCATTTCATCGACCATTACTTATGTAACTTCGACTAAAGCAGTGCTACATTGTTACAAAAACTGAGATGGCACACTGGGCAGTCTGTTTGAAAACAATCATACACTTATAATTCATATTTCTGCTTGAATGATTTCATTTCTTCATTTCCAAGTATGGTTTTGTTTAATTAGTACTTGGAAATAGTCTTATATATCATAATCTTTTAAAAAGATATAAAATATTCGCATTTTCACGAAATCTATCCGAATGCGCTAGAAAATGGGGGAAGGGGACGAGCACTTCGCTCGCTTTGAGGACCCCTAGCTCCCGACCCAGCGGATCAGTTAAGCTCATGTTTTATCTTGAATCACATTAGGGTGGTGAAAGTTCACCGTAAAAATTTCAGCTCGTTAAGGCACTAAGACACCAGACACCTTCTAGCCAAAACCAAACTCGGAATAAAAAAATTACAGTTTCTCAGTTTTTTGGAGCAGAAGGTGGATGCAGATGTTTGAACACCTGAAAAATTGCGGTGTCTTCGACACTTTCCTTGAGAGCAAATTCAATTAGAAAAACCTTTATTTAGGGGAATGGACATATTACACAGGTTTATAAATATAATGAATTAGCGGCCCCAAAGTGGGTCTCGCTCTCCTGGCCCATGTCGGGCGAAAATCTTCTGTAGACACTCCCATTCATTCCTATTCCTCGCTATTCTTTGGAAGTTCTTACTTTTTAGAAATTTATGAATATCGTTTTTCCATCCTAAAGTTTGTTTACCTCTTCTTCTTTTGCCGTCCAGCGGTTGCCAAGAAGTGGCCGTATAGGTTCATCGTTCGTCTCTGAGATGGGAGATGTGTCCCGCCCACCCCAATTTTATTTTTTTGATCTGCCAAACTGAACTGTTACTGAATTTTAACTTTCTTTTGATAACCGAGATTCTTACCCTGTCCCTTGTTATCCCCAGCATTGATCTCTCCATTGTGTTTTGAGTTACCCTAATTCTGTTCAAAATTTTTGCTCTTAATAGCCATGTGGACATCCGTATGTGAGGACAGGCAAAACACACGTATTGAAAATTTCGGTTTTGTTTTTATAGCTAAAGTTTCCTTTGACTACATCTTTTAGACTCCGGAATTTTTTCCACGCTTTGTTAATTAATACGTTAACCTCCTTTTCTATTGCATTTTCAAAAGTTAATAGTTGGCCGAGATATGTATGTTCTCGAACTATTTCTATTTCTTTGTTACCCATTTCTAGTATCCCTTCCTCTGTGCTACTGGATATGATTTTTGTTTTTTGCATATTTATCGTGAGACCTGCTCTCGCACTCTCTTCGCTCAGTTCCTCTGCGATTCGGAAAACAGAACGATATCGTCGGCAAATCTTAGGTTCGTAATCCTTTTTCCGTTGATGGTATTTCCTTTATTATTCTATTTGAGTTTCCTAAATATTTGCTCCCGAGTACTGTTGAAAAGAATCGGGAAAAGGGGATCCCGCTGTCTTACCCCTTTTTTGATATCGAAATAGTTACCTAATTTATCTGTTTTTATCCTTACTTTGGGCCTAGAGTACATTTCTTTCATTTCAGAGCAGATTAAGCAGGTCTTTTCGTCTTTGAAGTCTCCTCCAAGATTGGTTTCACGTTTCCACCTACACCAGTGCTTCCCTCTAGTCTTGTTTCAGTCCTTCTTGGACTTGATTTAGTACTTTCTCCCTTTCTTTCTTAATCTTGTTTGTGCCCCTACTCGTTTCGATCTTTTAGCCCAGATTTGGCGATATTTAATCTCTAGTCTTGTTTTGGATGTTTCTTTTACATCTCGATCGAGTCAATGTTTTGCCTTCATTGGCCTCGAGTAGAACTTTTCTGGTCTTATTACTAGTTTTTGTATATTTGTGATGTTTCCCTGGTCTTAATCAAGTACATTTTGGTCTTGTCTTTCTTTCAGTCTTTCTTGGTCTGTATTTTAGTGGTTTAAAAAATGTTAAGCTTTCTCTAATTTACCTTTTTCTTTGGGGGGGGGGGGGGGGTTGTACATAGTTCTATTTTGGTCGTTCCTGGTCTTAATTTAGTTTGTTTTCATTTCTATTTCATCTGGTCTTACTTTGGTCTTTCTGGAGCTAGATGTTTTGATTCTACGTATTTTATATGATTTTGGGTATGGTCTAGTTTTGGACTTTTTCAATCATGATGTGGAGGATTTTCGTATTTTACGGTTTCGATTGACATATAGTTTTGTCTTTCCTGACCTTGATTTGATGAATTCTGTTCTTTCTCGAATTTGATTCCGTCATTTCTGGTCTTGATATGGTGGGTTTCGTAGCTTTTGGTTTTTTTTTTTTTAGTCTGAATTTAGATGTTGTTGACGTTTGGTTTTATATTTCATCTGGTCCGAATTTTACCACGTCTTGTTTCAATCTTTCTCGGTCTTGTTTAGGATTATATAAGTTTTATTGGTATTCGATTTCGTTGGTCCAGTTTCGGTTTTATTTTATCTAGTTGATGTTGGTTCGGAGGGATTCAATGATTTTCTGGTGTCTTATTTTTGTCGTTTATAGTCATATCTGGTTAGATTTTGCTGATTTTTTTGTTGTCCCGGGTCTCTATATCAATCGTCATTTTTGACATATTTTGGCAGGGGCGTTCCAAGTACGTACTTTGCCGCACTGAGCTGCAGTATTTTTGCTGCCTTATCGTGCATCCCCTTCCACAAAATTCAGGTAACGGTTTTTTTGGACCGCAAATTTTACCGCTTTGGGCTGCAGCCTAGTTAGCCCATATGGTTGAACCAGCGCTGTCTTTTGGCCTTGTTTTAGTTTGTTCTACTTTTTGCTTTATTTTGATCTTTTTTTGGTGTCGGTTTGGGATTTTTCAGTCTCATCTCGTATATGGTCTGGTTTTGTTTAAGACCTGACAGGTTTCTATCTTGTTTTGTCTTTTCATCTTTTCTGGTTTTCATTTGATAGATGTGAGTCTTCTTCAGCTTAGTGTTTTGGTCATTCAAGATTTTGACTCTGTGGTGGAAGTCACATACCCGACCCTTGAAACTCTCTTTCACTCTCCCACGTGTCACAATTTCGAATTTAGCGTCAAACTGATGCCAAAAATGAATTCAGCGACCTTTCAACCCTCCCCCCAGGATATCTTTTTCTAATTTTTCTCTCCACCCAAATCCTGGAATCCGCCCTTTCGAGCATTACTCCAGAGACGACGGGGAGGCTGTTAGGGCTGTCTTAGCCCTCTTCTCATCTTGTCGAAAAATCCGTCGAGGTTGACGAGTTGCTACGTGGGCTCGAACCCGGGACCTCTCTGGATTCCGAGACCAGCGCGCTATCCAGTCGGCCAACCAACCCCCCCCCCCCCAAAGGATACTTGGATTAGATTAATCGGGCACGTGAAAACCTTCATAAGTTTTTTGAAACTAATACACGATTAAAACCTTTGCCTTTGTGTTATTAAAGGAGGGAGGGTAAGAGCAGTGCCGTCTCGTGACTTAGCGAAGCCTAGGGCAAAAATTCAACACAAAGCGCGGAAAGTTTTTTTATTAGTGCAATTATAAAGGCCTTGCGATAAAATTTCTGAGCACATTTTCAGGACCGCGCGAGGCCTTGACAGGTGCGAGGCCTCAGGCAAAAATGTCCCTTTGCCCACGGCACGGGGTAAGACGTGCAAACAATTCTCATAGATAGATATGAATATAGTGGGAAAGACTCTCGAGTAATTGAAGTGTAAAGAATCAAAACTCACATCTGCCATTTTACTTCAAGGGTGCAAATAGGCAAAATACTGTACACAGGTGCAGGAATATCTTTGTTGCGCCTGTGAACGTGAAGTATGTTATACATATCGCGCATTCACAGGCGTAGCAAAGATATTCCTGCACTCGTGTACAGTATTTTGCCTATTTGCGTCTTTGAAGTAAAATAGCTGATGTGAGTTTTGATTCTTTACCCTTCAATTGGCATTCTTGTGGCTAAAACACTACTCAATAGAATTGAACATATCAACATGTTTGGGTTAGAGTATGACAGTTGTGAAAGTGATTTTGGACCCCCCCCCCCCTTTATTCACGACATTTTTGAGGTAGTTATGAAAAAATTATACTCGGAAGGGGAGAAACTGATTTTGGAGTTCACGTATGCTTAACTCTATAGAGGAAGGGGTTTGGATGACCGAGTGGATAGCGCGTTGTCTCGGAATTCGGAGGTCCTGGGTTCGAGCCCACGTAGCAACTCGCCAGATTTCGACCTAGGCCGGTTTTTCGGCCAGAAGGGAAGAGGGATAAAACAACCCTAACAGCTTCCCGACGTCTCTGAGGTAATGCTCGAAAGGGTGGATTCCAGGGCTCGGGTTGAGACCAAATTAGAAAAGAAGTTGAACTCCATAGAGGAAGTAGCTTCACCAGGATCAGTGAAGGCTCTTAATATGTCGATTAGAAAACGAGTTCGAAGACGTTTGGGGGAAAAATTTTGCTGGAAATTTTGTTCAACCTCGGCTCTAATTGTCCTGAACTATGCCTCAAGGTTTAGTCACAGTGACAGACAGACATGCAGAAAGGGGAACGTATGTAGACAGTCATTTGGCGGTGCCATCACACTAAAATATAGGTAATTGAATGTGAAACATTAAAAAACCTAATTTTGAGAAATGTATAAACGCTGAAGACCCACAGTTCTTCTTTTCTACGCGTGTGCATTTTGGACAGAAATGTGGTGACTACACATAGCTCAGATTCGAAACTAATGGTTATGGCCACAAGGATCATCATATTTTTAAAAAATTTGACCTCAATCTGGTTCTTTAGATTTTTCGCGAAAACTAGTATCGTCAGTGGACTCTTCTGAAATTTCACGCCTGCCTTTTTGGATTTTATGAGACGAGATAATCTCTGCAATACATCTACCTGCTCACTTACAATACTAATAATTCTATTGTTTGGAAGGGAATAGGAAATAGGTGAAAATAGGGGAGAGAGCTTGCGGAACTTAGCCTACTTCTCCATCCGCTTAAAATCCCTCTCAGCAGCAAAAAGATTCAGCATTATTTTGACATTGGTTAGCCCGTCATGAGCTCCCCCACTCCAGGTCAGCTATTTGCATGGAATAGGAGAATTGAAATGCAGTAAGAAGTACAAACATCATTGTTCAAAAGAATTTTATCGTACTCACCAATAGTGTTTCCAACAGATTCTCTTCCACGGTCAACGCGATTTCTAATAGGTACATGTTGAATGGTCTTGACCCCTGTAACAATCAAATTATACGTCCTGTTTTTGTATTGTTTCTACAAAATAATAACCAGATAATGTATTATCGAAAGCCCTTCCTCACCCCCGCCAACACACGAAAAATTTTCCTTCCTGTCCTGGAAAATATTTTGCGTGGGCTCAAGGTGTTCAAATGATACTCTCTGTATTCAATGAAAGAATTATTCACTTCATTGTGGATTATTTGCAACAGTAAACATTCATAGATGAGCTGAGTTCCATAAGCTTCCATGAGTAGAGCATATAGATTTTCCGTCAATGTATAGGAGCCGAATAATGATGTCCTTAGTTTTGCTACTTTTGTTCATACTATCTATGATATGTGTAGATTTTTTTTCTGTAGCTTACTGACTGGTGAGATGAGGTTCCAGTGAACCGTTTATCAGTACTATAACATCTTCTCCAGTGGGCAAAAAAGGTCGCATGATTGCGGTAGAGCTTCTTTTGAAGGCCAAACGAATTTCATCCAGTTTTACACGGATATGGACCTTCTATTTATTTCTATTTCCCACTTAGCTGTCGAGAACTCCAAAGAGGCCTTTCTGAGCAGGGGCCGAGTCCGCAAATATCCTTTTGCTGCTCTGTTACATTTTCTTTTTTCATACATGTAATTGCTCAAGTTGATTATGTTTCGTAAACAGATAAGCAAGATAGTATGAAAAACTCGAAACTGCCTTGTAAATTGGTGAAATTTTTGATACCTTTAATTTCTTTAATCTTAGATTATACATATACTTGAAATGATTAATTAATGTGCAACATTGATGTTTAACGCATTACAGCGACACCGTACTTAGAATATCGAAATTTTTCAAATTATAATCCCCATAACTGTACATTCCTCTGTGCGTTAATGAAAATTACCTTGACAAAATACGCACACAGTGAATCACTGTTAAGCTCGTACATATCGCGTATGTGCGTTTGTGTCTGTAATTTTAACCGAACATTCTCTTCCTCATTTACCATACAACGACTCGAGTGAAACTTTTTTATTTTCGTAATTAGTCGAAGACAATACAGATTGCTCGATAGCTCGGATAATATTTATGTAACTTGACGTCCGACATTTCATGACGCCGAAATTGGTTGCATGTCGTTCATTGCCATCGTCCAGTCTCGAATGTTCACTCGTGTTCAGCGAATACATCTCAAACAACGTACCTATTCCATATCTGGAAGTTATTATGAAAAAAGGTGTCTCAAGTGCCATATGTATAAATCAAACGACAAATTATGCTAAGAAACTAAGAAACGGATACCGTTTGGCATACCATGTCTTCTGATTTCGATGGAAATTGGAATTCTTTTTCCGAAATAGTATTCAGGGCCGTAGCAAAGGCGTTTTTCTGAAGAGGTAAGAGAAATTTTCTCAAAATGCCAACTCGGAATTTTTCTTTTTTTCTTTTTTTTTGGGGGGGGGGGAGAGGGGAGATATTTCAAAAGCAATATAAACGATCATAATTCGAAAAGTAAAGCACGATTTGCAAGTTTCAATGAAATATTGGTAGTTCACAAGGCACTTTCTTAACGATTTCAAAATTTGTTAGTGATAAAATTCGATTTATTGCATCAGATTTTCCGATCCGATACGCATTTGAGACTCACAAGTGTGTTTTAATCTTGAAAAGAGCCAAATTAATTTGACTTTACAAAATTGACAAATCTATTGAATAGGAATTCTATAGGTCGGTTATTTCAACCATCACATCAATTTCGAATATGATCCGCATTAGGACCCCCGAAACCAAATTTTATTTTAAAAAGTACAAAATAAACTTGAAATGCGAGAAGTTTGGCAATATTGAAAATTGAAATTAATTTGATATTAGGCGTCTTTAACCGACTTAAATACGAAGATTCAGTCGGATTCATGAAATATTGTAGCCATCTTCGAAAAATTCTTCTAATGTGACGAAAAATTGTTGAAAGTTGTTGTGTGTTGCGGTCGTGTGTAGTGGTGTGTATTCCGCCTGTTTGTTTTCTGTTATTGTGGTCTGATAACACTGATAATATCAGTCAGTGGTACCGCTTATTCCAATGCAAAAACAAAATGAAAACGAATTTCAGTCGTTCAGAACTCCGAATTGTGACGTGATAGAGAAAAATGGGTCGCAGTATCGTGTTCAGCGTTAAAAAGTACCTCAGAATCACTTGTCGAAATGCATTGTGCAAAATAGTTGTTCAGTAGTGTTATTAATATAATGAAATCCATAAATACCACAGTTCACTGCTGCAAAAAATCCTATCAAAAATCCAGAAAAGACAAGGCAATACTTTTCAGATCACTCCTAACTACAAAATCCTGAACAAACTACCCCAACCCCAACCAACCTGCGATACATGTAATACTCCTCTACCTCTATTAACCATGTAATTACCCAATGAACAAAATTCCAATCCCAGTGAAACTCACATATCCCAAACTCAACATCAGAATCCCTGCTCTCCGTTAATCACAACCAAAACCTCAAACTCATATCATTCCCAAAAGCCACAAACCTCTACTCCAAAATGAAATCCATACATCTCCATGCCTGTAGCCAAAAAGCGTACGTGACGTGGCTACCCCCCCATCCCCCTCCGAAAAATTTGAACTTAATTCGATATTAGGAGTTTTTAGCCAGATTTACGGAAAATGACAGTAATCTTGGGAATATGATCGAGAGAATTTTGAAATGAAAAATCTTCAAATTCGACAATTTTGAATTATTATTTATAATTCGATAAATTAAAACTTGATTTTAATTTAATATTAGAGTGCCTTCGACCACCTTAGATATGAAACTTCACCTAGATTCATGGAAAATTGTAGTCACCTTCAAAGCATCAAGCACGAATTAGAAAAAAATCTCAAAATTCGGAATATTCGATCACATTGAAAATTGAACTTAATTGCATATCAAGAGTCTTCAAGCAACTGAAATACGAATATTCAGCCCGTTTAATTGTAGTCACTGGGGGCAAATGGTCAAGGAATTACGATAGAAATTTAAAAAATTTCAATTTGAAAATTTCACGAAACTAAAAATCGAACTTAGCACGACGTGATCAACCTTCAACCAACTCTATACGAGAATCAGACCACATTCATGGAAAACTGAAGTCATCCCCAGGAAATAATCAGAAAATTATGTTGAAGATTCGAAAAAGATTTCTAAATTCAAAAAATTTGACAAAATGAAAGATTGAACATATTAGTTTGATAACAGAGTTATCAGACAACTCGGATGTGAAATTTCAGCCAGATTCATGAATAATTGCAGTCACTTAAAAAAATGATCAAAAGAATTTCAAAAATTTTAATCGTGTATAATTTGACAAAATTGGAAAGTAAACTTAATTTAGTACTTGGTATATTTAACCGCCTTGAATATGGAAATGTAGCCAGATTCATGGAACAGTATAGTCATCTTGAAAGCATCCGAAAGTTGCGAAAGAAAAAAAATCTCAAAACTGAAAATATTCGAAGCAGTTGAAAATTGAACTTAATCCGATATCAGGAGCCTTCACTCAACTGGGATCCAAAAATTCAGCCCAAATCCTGGAAAATTCAAGTCATTTGGGAAAAATGATCAGAGAGTTATTATTACGTCAGGCCTTCAGTCAACTCCTGCACGAAAAATACGAAAGATTTGAGGAAAATTGTGGTCAACTTTGGGAAAATAATTAACGAATTATGTTTTCAAAAAAAAACTCGGAATTCAAAAAATTAAATTAAATAGAAAATTAAACGTTATTCGATGATAGTTCTCAGCCAACTCGAATACAAAACTCCAACGCAATAAATGAAAATTTGTAGGCACCTTGAAGTAATCACAAAATGTTGAAAAATATCTCAAAATTCGAATAACTGGAATAAATAGTTTATAATTTGAAAACATTGAAAAGTGAACTTAATTCGATATTAATAGTCTTCAATTAACTTTTGGATATGTAAATCCACCCAGTCATAAAAAATTGTAGTCGCCTTGGAAACATCATCCAAGAATTGGCAGGAAAAAAATCTCAGAAAAATCTCAAAATTTAAAAAATTGACAAAACTGATTATTAAATACGGGCCTTCAACCAATTCCATACGAAAACGACGAAAAGTTCATTGAAAAATGAGGTCAGTTGAAGAAAGTATTAACAGAGTTTCAAAATATAATTTTAAAATTCAAAGAACTTAACAACATTAAAGAGTGCATTTAATTCGATATTACAAGTCTTGGATCAAATCGAATAATATTCAGTCAGATCCAAGGAAAATTGTAATCATCTTGAAAACAGAATGCAAGAGTTACGAAAAAAAAAGTTCTAAGTTTTACAAATAATTGTTCATACTTTTAATGTGGCCAAATTGAAAAGTGTACTTAATTTGATACCCAAAAGTCTTCGACCAATATGAACACGAAAGTTCTGCCCTGTTCATGAAAAATTATAGTCACATTGGAAAAATTATTCAAAAATTATAACAAAAATTTTGAAAAAAATCGAAAAATTTCAAAAACTTGACAAAATAAAAATTGAACTTCCAGTAGTATTTATCATGAGCCTTCAATCAACTCGTGCGCAAAAATTCGATGAGATTCGTGGACTGCAGGCGCGGATCCACGGAGGGGGGTGGCTGAGGAAGTTTCCTCCCGAAACCAAAAAAAGGGAAAATCTGTGAATGAAAGGGGAGAATCTGTGGGGGAAGGGGCAGCAAAAAATCTGGCTCCGCGCCTGGGCTGTAGTCTCTTTCGATAACTGATCAAAGAGTCACGAGAAAATTCAGAACGTCTGTATTTTTCAATAAATGGAAGACAATGCAAATATTCGAAATTAAGAAACCCATATTCCGATAGGTTGTCTGATTTCCAAAAATATTTTTATATTTGCCTTCCTAACTAAACCGGTGTTTTGATCCATTTTCGGCGATGGAGGATATGGAATTTTGTTCATTAGGTCGAATATTGATTGAGCTGAGATGTAGACTGATTAGCATCAGAATATTCCTTTTTTTTCGCATTTTACAAGCCGGCGATACGAAGTTGGTAGTACGTCCCTTCCCATCGATGTTTCTCTGTCTGGAGGGAGGGAAGACAGTAATAATCTTACAAAGAAGTTAGACCTTGTCATATGATGCTTTTCAGCGTGGCTCCTCATTTAGCTAGCGAAAAGAAGGAAGATATCAAATTCATTCCATTTAACTGTGATCATCTTTTTGGCTCTAACCAAAATTTCAGTTTTGCCGATGTTCATTCAAGATGAAAAACGAGGTATAAAATTCGATCGTGGCACTCAATCAGGCTCGGATCCACGGGGGAGATTCCCCCCTCCCCAACATTAAAAAAGGAAAAATCTGTGGAGGAAGGAAAAGAATCTCTGAGAAAGGGAGAAAATCTATGGGAGAGGGGGTAGCAAAAAATTTTTGCGCGCTTTTCCTTCTGCCATTTCCCTCCCCAAAATGATCGTGTGGTCCACGCCTACTCAATAGGAAATTTTTGAAAAACATTCTTTAGTATTGCTGAACTGAGTCGCCAGAATGCACTGGTGAGATGGTGGAGCTAGGAGCTATTCTTACAACTTCCATACAAATATGTATATCTTATTGAATCCCCCCCCCCCCTCAATTTGTGCTATGAGTCGAAATTGGTGTTTCTAGGATCGCTGAATTCAAATCTGAGGTTGTTTTGTCTCTCAACGCCTGTGATATTTAGACTTCACGAGGGACTGATTTCTGAAGGTCAATGTCAGCGTAATATACATACGTTCAAATGGTCATGCTCTGCGGCCGAATGATAACATGCCCGCTTCGCAATCCTTGCGTTTCGGGTTCGAGCCCCACCAACGCCGGGAAGCTAGAGATATTCGAATACCTCCTCTAATATCCTAGCAGTATCAATCGAGGGGGAAGAGTAGCACGCCTTGTAATCTCGTCAGTTCGAACGAGCAAGGCATTTCAATCGCAGGGCGTGTTACCACCAGATCAGAAAGATTGGTACTGTGCGTGTGCACGTCGTGAACAGCTTATTAAACGTTGTCAAAACACGTGGCTAATAAGCGAGCTGTGTTTGCACACAGAGAAGGAAAATTCTAACGCAAAAAAACCGTGGGAACAGCAATGGTAAACTACCCCGAATTAACATGCTCAGAAAAATCGCAACACTGCCTGCAGTCCATAGAATACGGCATCAGGAAGAAGAAGAGTACATTGAATTGCTGCAACATGGGTGAACTTTCGAGGAAGGGGAGGAGGAAATCTATCTTGAGCAATGTAGCCTATTAACAAACTCACTCGTTCCAGTACCCCCTGCATTATGTAGTGAATCTTTTCCCCAATTGCGTGTACCATGTAAGTTTCATAAAATGTATATTTCGTCCGACGAATGCATTCGTCGCCTTTTGTGTCCAGTCATTCTTGAATTTTATTTGATTTACGTTAGGTCGGCCCGCAAACCGTTACATAGCATTCGCAGGCGTATGAGTACAACCTATGTGCATATACAAGAAAACGTGAGGAGCACCGACGTCGATCTTTGACGAGTTGATTCACTTTTTGGCAGGTATATGCGAACGATGAGGTGATGGAGCTCTGCAGAGGCTGCACCCGGGGAGGGAGGTACCTAATTATACCGCGAACTCCATACATCTCGTGAGCAGGTCCAGCACAGCCGAGATAACGTTTCGAGCCCACTGACCATCGGCGATATGATAGTAAGCGAAACGAGCAGCCATCGCATCAATTTACAATCAATTAGATCCGAAAACGTTTAATTTTCCAGGCAGATGAGATGGAGATGGCTCGGAGTGTGAAGTACTAACGATGTGCGCGAACAGGAGCCGGCGAACGTTGCCGACGTTTCCGGCAAATTATTCACGCTGGTTTAACGAACGAAGAAAAAACTTCGTTAGCGTTCGCATTCGGGTAAAATGCGATTTCAGATTTCATTTTTTTGCCCGTTTTCTTCGCGAATGATCGAGTAATTGAATTAGCAGCGAACAAATTTATCTTCGCCGTCGATTAAGCCCGCGTGTGTTCGCCCGCAGCGATGTAGGTTATTTTGGAAACGGAGACGTTCACCGAAGCGAGGAATTTTGGTAAATGATTTTATGGTCGCATTCTGTGTGACAGAGTATGACGAACGACGATGGTCGTTTGTGTTTGTGGGTTGCCAGAGCGCACCGATTTCGCTTCTTTGTTTTCGACGATCGCCGTGTGCTTCATTAAATTATTCGCGGATGCCTGGCCGGGTTACCGTACACCATTTTCGGCTCGTTATTCAGTATACTCGATGCGGAGGACGCTAATTGGACGGAAAAGTTGTCGTCTGGCGAGCTGAGCAAAAGGTGTCATCGAGATTGCATTCAGTAGTAAGGTGTCGTTATGGCAGACCGAAAGAGAAAGGAAAATCAGAACAGGGTTTGCGCGTTCAAGTGCTGGGCTGGATCTGAAGCAGAGCCCTTTTAAAGTGACGGGGTTGAATACCCGATAGTGTGTATAGTAAAGCTGTAACGCCGAGGGAATTCAGTCCAGTCAACATCCCTTAAGTAAGGTTCAACAGACAACTACAACAGACTGAATTGTTGAAAGTTCTAACTCAATAAACAGCTACCGTTCTCCAAAGATTGAATAAGAAGGACCTTTGACATAATGTGGCAGTTTATATAAAAAAAAAGGGTAACTTTGTCGATCCGACGAATTTTGAGTTACGAATAGTACGTAATAGAGGAATGAATACCCGTTCCAAGGAGCTATCGGCGAGATCTGTAGCGTTTTTCTTTGCGGAGATACAAGCGGTCAAAGATGAGTGTAACGAGAACGCGCGAAAACACATTTTCGAGAAAAACGCGTCTTAAAGTTAGACACACCTTTTTTCTCCTACTCCTTCAAGCGGCCGTAACTCGCCGCGGAGTCAACGTTACCAGCCTCGACGAGGCCTTGTTGGAAAGGTAATTTTACGATCTTCTATGTGGTAACAATTCAGAACATCGGATTTATTCGTGAGCTCCGAAAACCCGCGAAGAAGCGACGCAGACATTCGCATTCTTTTCTCATTCTCTTTCATAATTCTCTTTCTCTATTTTCTCTCTCTCCCTCTTCTCTCTCACACCTGTAAATTTTGTCTCTTTGTTATTGCGATGTTTTTTCTATAGAAATCAACCAAAATCTCAAAATTGATTGTTTCAACCAAAAAATTTCATTTTTCATTTTTCACATTTCCTGAGTCTTCAATCGATTGACAAAGTTACCCCTTTTTATAGAAACTGCCACATATATACTTTAGAAGCACCTACAGCTCATTCTTTCTAATCATCATGAAAATCTCTCCACTTCCATACTCAGGCACTGACATCGCAAAGACTTTTACAGAATACAGAAATGTTGCAAACGTATTTGAAGAAAGATACACACAATGTCATCCGCTCTAGAGATTGATGTTACCAATAATCTAGAAGAAGAACAGTAATTTACCGGTGATGTATCTGTATTTTCCGTAAAGTTCCCGCAATAAATTATCAGTCAATGGCTATAGATAAACCTTCCAGGCAATTTTAAATACTTTTCAGTAATTTTTCAGTAAATTACCACGATGTTACCGGCAGGCCTGAAGAGAGGGGGGCAAGTGGGTATTTTGTCCCCGGGTCCCGGGAAAGCTGAGACCTGGCAGAAAGGAAAAAATCTCAGAAAAAAAACAAGAAATACGATGATGGAGATACAATTTTTATTCAACGTCTCTGAGAAAATTTCCCTCTCTAAAATTTGTTATGAGGGGAGGGGCCTCTTGATTTCTAGCCCCAGACCCAGACGAGGCTCTCTATGAGCCTGGTTACCGGTCAATCAAGGTTAATCCACTCGCGATGCAACTCGCAACAATTCTTCCAGTCTCACACGCACCCAGAATTCACTTCATAAGAAAGTAATCGAAAAATTAAAATTTTGCTGTAGAGAACTCTTTCTTTTTTTAAATAATAGCCAATTGAATGTTGTACGTTGTAAAAATAATAGAAAAATATGTTGGGGCACCAATTATGAGTAAAGATAGAAGAAGAAAAAAACTATTCCCGTAAGCCGTCTTTGCGCCTTGCTAACTGGTCCAACCTTCGGTTAATCCCTAATAATAATAGGATACTGTAAGCATGAGGGGACTAAGTCGCCATTTTTATTCTTTCATTCCCCATGTAACTTCGACTATCACTCGCGACCAGGGATGAGAAGCCGATTGAATAAGCTTCTCTTCCGGCTTCCGGCTACCCAGCTTCCGACTTCCTTCCAAAATTAAAAAACTTCTGGCTACCAATTTTCCGGCTTCCAGCTACCATTTTCAACGGCTTCCGACTTCCGGCTACTGGCTACCAAGTCTTTGTAAGTCTGGCAAAATCGTAGTGTTTTGAAGATAATGTGCCAAAATTTAGAGTATATAAGGTACCATTTTGGACGTCAAAATAATGTCTTTTAGTAGACATTTTGCATGGTACAGGTAAGGCGGCTCTAAAAGGAGGTATAATGGACAGCCATTTTGATTGCAAGAAAAGCATGAGGTTTGTTTATTTCTCGCAATCAAAATGACTGTCTGTTGTACCTTCCCCTAGATCCGCCCCAGTACAGACGACACCTCATTGGAAACAGATCCGAAACGATAAAAAGCCGAAGTCACAAATTACAAGAAGCGGAAAAACAACTGGCTTCTCTACCGGCTACTAGCTTCCAAATATTTCGGCTTCCCGGTTTCTGGCTTCCTAAAATTTTGCTCAAAACCGGCTGACTACCGGCTTCCAGCTTCGGCTTCCGGCTGACTTCTCATCCCTGCTCGTGACAGCTTGCGACGATTTCCACGATATGTTCGCTTGTTATCGGAAAAAGTAAAGATACGGCGGTAAACAAGTTACAGACAGCAGTCACTGACACTGTAAACTGGGCCACCAGCTGGAAAATCAAACTTAATCCAACGAAGACTGTGCGAATGGACTTCGCCCTTCGCCTACAAGATTACGTACCCACATACATCAACAACACTCCACTCCAACGAGCAGAAAATACTCGGTACCCGGGTATACATCCTGACAGTAAAATGACCTGGAACGTACACATCATGAAAACTTAAGATCTGCCTCCGTTCCTTACTTTGGCCCTTCCGTCGGCTATACTTTAGACAACAAAACAAGAGACTGCTATATATCATAATACTGCGGCCAATCTGAGCATATTGTGCGCCCCTCTGGGGATCCGCCGCCAACTCCAATATCCAACTACTCCAGCGATTACAGAACCTAGTATTACGGAAGATTACTGGAGCCTCCTGGTTCCTGTCCAACGAACAGCTCCACAAGGATCTGGAGATAGAATTCGTCCAGCGCCACATCCAATGACTAACTGAAAACTACGGATATCGCGTCCACGAACACTGGAATCTGGAGGCACTCACGTTACTGGCAGGGCCCACAGCCCAGTGCCTCAAGATGAAACTCATCGCCGGGATAGGCTTGCGACTCAGACTGAGTATCTCGTATTCTCCCCCTAGCCTAGCCGCGGCTGTGCGGCAAGCTAATACCTTTTAATTTAAGCCATCTTATAAGTACCAGTAAATGTGGGGTCTGGTTGGCCGAATGGGTAGCGCGCTGATCTCGGAAACTGGAGGTCCCGGGTTCAAGCCCACGTAGCAACTCGCTACATTTCGACCTAGGCTAGGTTTTCGGCAATAAGAAAAGAGGGCTAAGACAGCCCTAACAGCCTCCCCTACGTCTCTGGGGTAATGCTGGAAAGGGCGGACGCCAGGGCTCGGGTTGAGACCAAATTAAAAGTACATATAAATGCCTTCGGCAGTCCCTGTAAAATAAAATAAAAATAAAAAATAAAAAGAACCTAATACGGAGGGGAGGGAATTCAAAACGCGTAAATTTGCCAACGAACATCTGAAATGAGGGATGGTCGAACCAACCACGATTCCCTTTAGTTCTTCAGAACCAAACTCTGATTCCATTCCAAGCCATTTGCCTCTAATTTGATGCATTATCATTCCTTCACTAATGCATTCCCTTTGATCACCTTTAGAAAAACAGTAAAATCGCCCTTCCAAAAAAAAATGACACATTTCCGTCCTAATTTGGAAAATGTTCGCGGCGTTTGGTTCCTGTTCTTATTCCTGGCAGTGAAAACAATCGGTTCCGTTCCTCAGTTCCATTTATTTTTTCGACCATTCCTACTTGACACTGCCAATTTGCTACCTTTGAAAGATGTTTGGGAAGCGAGCCTCCCCATACTCTCCGTGGCTACCACCCTGTTTTGCCGGGAAAATGAGCGGTCATATTACAGCCATACTTTATGGAGGGTAAACTGTGATTGTGCATGTATTATCCAGCGCGTTTTATTTTCGCGCACTCAAACAGATGCGAGATTTGATGACCGAAGGCAAAGCTCTATAGACTGCTACTAGAAAAAACTTAACCTCTAAAGACATTGCAGGAGAAAATTTATCTTTCTTCCTTGGTGAAGACGTTCCAGAGCTTGCCTGAGAAATACTAAACCCTAGACATATTACTAGTGGCGATCATTTCATATTCGATTATACTAAGGAATGAACAAAAACGATGTTACATGCTAGTGAATCCAAACCTGCAAAACATATTCCACCTACAATTTTTGTTTTACTTGTTCTGATATTGTAGCCCACCCAGCGAAATGATGTTCGAGGAAGACGGAACAGATTATGTATACGGTTTGCGGAGTTGTTACGTTGTACAGATTCCCAAGGCAATTGTTCGGAAGCAAGTTCTGTAAACATCGGTTCCTCTAAAAAAT
Organism: Acanthococcus lagerstroemiae; assembly: GCA_031841125.1. NCBI lineage: Eukaryota > Metazoa > Arthropoda > Insecta > Hemiptera > Eriococcidae > Acanthococcus > Acanthococcus lagerstroemiae. The sequence goes on along the minus strand of CM063114.1, from coordinate 39,628,506 downwards.
TATTTCTTTTCCTCGAGTTTGTGCATGTAAGGTTGTATAATTATGAATTTACAAGCTGATGCGAGTTTCCAGAAAACTAGACGTAACTGATATTCACACACGCGACATTCGAACCAAAATGCCAATTTGTGCTTCCTCTAGAATGATTTCATCAACTCGAAAATTACATTCCGCTTTTGATATTCTAGAACGATGATACGAATTTTTCAAATAAGGGCGCACAAGAACGGCAACATACAAAAGAATAGACTGAGGTTGCAAATAGTGGGGCTGTGGTCTCAAAATTTGAAAATTCCCAAACAAAGCTAGGTACCTATGTAGCCAAGATGTCACAAGCAGTAGCGCATTCAGGAAGCAGTCTTGAGAAGGGAAGTCAGTCAATAATTTGTTTTACTTTTTGCATCTAATGCCTTGATACAAACGCTGACTCAGAACAATGAAATATATGGGAAGAGGCCAACTCAAAAAAGTATAAATTGATTTTATTTGACACCCTTTTAACCTAACCCTCTAAAACTGCATAATTTCATGCTCTATGTATGTAATAACTTTCTTATTTGTTTTCAAGTGCTTCTCGGCTTTATGCCAATCCTCATGAACTAATTTTCCCTGTGCTTGTAAATATCAATAGCCATAAATCTTCCAACTTTCATTGCGTTTCCAACTGGACCTTTTAAACGTTCAGGCGGATCAAGTGAGTATAGTCCCTAAGGCTGGCTAAGACTTTTCAGTGGTCGTTTAAGGTTATAGACTCTCTTTCACGTCCGCGTAAATCTCACTAAAATTGTTCAAAACTCGTTGACGACTCTTTTTTCGACTTTTCTAGACTTTGGGCTCTTCAGGCCATGATCTGAACTTGAATCTTTTCCCCCTATATTCCTTAACAGGTCAAGTCATACTATTTTGACTTTTATTATTTGGCATGAGGCGTAAGTGCAACTTTGATATCAATACTGCTGCTAACACCAGAACCAATGAAAAAGTAATGAGTGCTGCTGAATTTCAAGATGGTCCAGATTACAAACAAATACTTTAAACTGTGCTTTTATTTGACACCTTGGTTAACGAAGAAATAACGCATCTAACCAGTGTTACTTCATTCCTTTTGTAGGGTGTGCCAATTCACTTTTCCTTCTTCTGTATTCCAGAGTGCTTTCGGCTGTTATGCCATCATCAGTGGAGTACCCTAAATGAGACTTGTCTCTTGTGGTCTTGTAGTAATAGTCGAGGGTAGTACCGTATGGTGAGCCTGTTTAGTCTTGCGTTCCTGTTGGTCGTCTGCGAATATGCAGTCTGTCCAATCAGTGGTTATTGTTATTGGTTGTGTGCTCTGATTTGTTGTCTGTGGTTGTGCAGTCTGTCCAATCCGTGGGTGTTATGTTATTAGTTGGAATAAGTTCTCACTCTGGAAGTTAGTTGTTGTATTTATTAGGTTGTTTTGTTTTGTTTTTGCCTTTATTATTTCTAGTTGTTCTTTTAATTTTCTTTTTCTTGTGTTGTTTTCTGTGTGTAGGATTTTGTACTTTTCTGTCAATTTGTCATTGTTGTATCCCTGGTCATTGCAATGTTTTCCAAACAGTGATTTGTCATCATTTAGCTTCTGTGATTTTTCGTGTTCTTTAATTCTGGCTGTGAATTTTCTACCTGTTTCTCCAATATAGGTTATGTCACACTGTTCACAGTCCAGTCTGTATACTCCGCTGCTGTTGTTTCTGTCCTTTGCTTCTGTTTTGTCATTGCTTATTTGTTTGATCAGAGGTGGTCTGTTTTTGATTCCGAGTTGTATGTTGTATTGATTGAAGATTTTTTGTATGTTGTATGTATGTGTTCCTGTGAATGGTATTGCTCCTGCATATTTGTCTGTTTTTGTGGTTATTGGTTCGGTGTCTGTGTTTTTTGGTTGTGTTAGTTTGTTAATTATTCTGTCTACTGTTTGTGATAACACCCACGGATTGGACCGACTGCACAACCACAGACAACAAATCAGAGCACACGACCAATAACAATAACCACTAATTGGACAGACTGCATATTCACAGACAACCAAGAGGAACGCAAGACTAAACAGGCTCACCATACGGTACTACCCTCGACTATTACTACAGGACCACAAGAGACAAGTCTCATTTAGGGTACTCCACTGATGATGGCATAACAGCCGAAAGCGCTCTGGAATACAGAAGAAGGGAAAGTGAATTGGCAACCCTACAAAAGGAATATTACCAAGTTCACTCACACTCCAAAATGGACACTGAGTGTTACTTCAGTTCTGGCAATGTCCGAAGTTACCCCAGTTTATGGTAAGCGATTTCTTGTTTTCTGGTTTGAAGGAAAACGGATGTCCGGCGTGGTGACACAGTTCATGACTATTCCAGATTTACTCAAGATTCTTTCGGACTCTTCCAGATCATTATTTTTTGAGTTTCCTCGAAACTCATAAAAACTTTTTCTTTGAAAACATATTTAAGACTCTTCTAGACTTGTTTAAAACACGCTATGACTCTTGAAGATTCGTTTACGACTTTCAAGGCTCTTTCACCCTAGCTTACGACCCCTGAAACTCTTTTTAAAACACTGTAACAGGTTCGTTTGAGTTTCTGTAAAACGTTTTACATTTGTGAAGTCGTTCAGATCTCAATATTTTTTCCGCCCAAAAGAGCGATTGCCCTTCTCGTCTTCCCAGAGTATCCCCATCTTGCTGGGACAGCTCCCCCGTGTTGAACGAATTGAGCCGAGTTTTTTGCGCCTTTCAACCAGACTTTCAAGTTGCGTATATGGTGGTCGACGAAACCATAACGTCCACTCCCTCCCAATCTTCGAGCCATGCACTCGGGCCTGTGAAAGAGTTTACGTAAAGTTATTATATTCGAGTGAAAAAGAAAACCTCAACAAAAACACGAACTCTCCGAATATATTAATCGACCGTCCACCTACATTCACTCCTGCACTCGTTCGCTAGACAATAGCTCACCCTAATTTAGTATTCAATTAAAACCACAGCCGTCTGAAGTCTGAATCGATTATCCAATGATCGCAGCGGTATCTCGATGAGTGTCTCGGGCACCGACCGTGCCGATGTAGGCAGAGGTGTTTTGAGAACCATTGCAGACGAGAAGCTTTTAATGGCAAACAAAATGCAGAATGAGCGTCTCTTCGCGGTTGTTTGTATAATTTGACACTCGAATCGCGCACTATCTTGCCTGCCGTTACTCCTGACGTGTGAATTACGTTCACGGTCAATTTCAGGTTCTGTAATCGCCAGCGGAGCGTTACCTTCGCCGAAGTAGGTACAAAAAAAATGTATTTAGGTACGATGTTCCAGAAACACAAGTAAGCTTTTGTCATAGAACGGCGGTAAATTAAAAGAAAAATATACTATTGCAATTACCACGCTCCATCGCTGATTTGAACTTACTTTCTAGTACCTAGGTTAGCGTTTTAAGGAGGCACTCGGATTTCGATGTGTGACTAATCAGGCTATATAGAGTTTTGATGCATCGAGTCTATGTAATGTTATGCGCATAATTTGCAATTGGAATACAATCTGCACGACGAGCAACATACGGCAGTACCAGCCTGTTGCTCGTTTCGGTTCACAGACGAGTCTGATTGTCTGCATCGCGGATATTTGATACCGTTGCATCTATACCAGCTATAACATTCATAGCTGAAACTTTAAGTACCACTCGAAATTAATTTGAAAACGTCCTTTGTCATAAGTGAAAATTGGTCATGAGAGTGACAGCCTTACGTTTTCAATCACACTAGGGAATGCGATAGGAAGGACCCAATAACATCTCTGATTTAGAATCAAAAGAAGATGCATTGTGGAATGAATGAGGTTTTTACTTGTTTTCTGCAGCCACTCTGTGTTGTTGTTCAAGAAGATGAGAATTGCATCTTTTATCATTGCCCCCTGGAATACTTACCAAACTGACCTCGCTAAACTCTGCTGTGATCTGAGCACACTGCGATACACTGATCATAGTGAACATGTTCGGTCCTACCGACTGCGCCATGACACAGTTTGATTGTTCACGTGTGATGATTCGAAACAAATGAGGAGAAAAAGAGAGAATTATTCAGACAAGCGTAGATCAATGATTTTGATTGGGAAGGAGTGGTAAACCCATCTGAATTAAAGTTCTACTAAAAGTATGAGCGGTGCTTCATTGCACGTTTGATTACATTTACAATATCGTATTAATACTAACTAGTTCTTTGTAAAATGCATTTTGCACTTTTGTCGCTCTGTGGTAGAGTGGTCGTGCGTCTCGAGTTCGTGCCCCACTAATGCGGAAAGATAGTGATATTCAAATACCCCCGCTAACATCCTAGCGAACAGAGCGACTACAGTATCAATTAAGGTGGAAAGATAGCATGCCCTGTAATCCCACTAGTTCTAAAAAAAAACACAAGGAAATCGCAAGGTGTAAGGTCATTAGATTAGAAAGATTAGGTACTGTGCCTGTGCAAGTTGTAGAAAGCTGACTCAATGTCAACGTTTGTGAAAACAGATGGCTAGTAAGCGAGCTGCGTCAGCACACTTTTCGGCACAAAGAAGGAAAAACTCTAATGGGGGAAAGCAATGACAAACTACCCCAACTAACCCTGCCCAGGAAAGTCGCACCTGAGAAATCGCGATTTCCCATGTTGGGCAACGGATACGGCGCCTGAAGAAGAAGAAGACCAACTAGTACTATACAGCCGTGCTAAATTAAAACAACAAGTACTTGTAATGCGAATATCTACTTCTTGTCTGTGTGTATACTAGCAAACTGAAAGATTTATTTAAACCTCGAATAAACTGGTCCTTCGGGACGGATCTGAACCAGCGATTCATATATAGATCTATAGATAGCGTTGTCACCACCTGCCTGCGTCGACACACGGTCCAAGAGAGAAGGTGAAGGGTGAGTGAAGAGGCAGCGCGTCCGGCTGTGGGGGACCTGAATTCCAGGCGAGCGCTCAGGGAGTGCGGACCTCGGTCAGTAGGGAACCCCATGGTGGCCCTTGCACGACGCACGCACCGTTGCGGCACGGAGAAATGAGGGTTCGGGCTCGATCCCAAGGTGTCCCTCCGGCCACTGATGCGATACACGACAGGGTAGTTTCCGAGACCGGAGGGTGCGGTGACATAGGGGCTACCTTGGCATGCGTGCATCGCCATACGTACCACCACACCATCTGTAAATAGCAGAAATCAGGGCTTTGGAGTATCATCTAGTTTTCTATGCTAGCTTCCAACATGTTAGGTAATGCTCTTAAGATTCAGAGAATACCAAAATTCCCACACATACCTTGTGACCTCCTGCTCACTTCACTCATATTCTTCTTTAATGGGGCTTTGCACCTATCCTTGGGCCAGATTGAATATCTTTGATCTCGGCTCAGTTTTGTTTTGAAGAGATAGAGCGCGCTATTTACTGCGACGAGAGACATGATGAGTGTACACAGACGTTAAGGTGGCCACATGTACACCAGGTTGAGGTAAGTATACGTACAACCTAGTGATGTGACGATGGTAGACAAAAACGCAGCCGCCTTACTCAGATATCTACAGATTTCTCAAGTCTTTCAATTTTCAAGAAAGTTCCCCAATCCCGCAAAAGTCGTCCATTTTGATAGCGTCTCCTTTTCTGTCTACATGTCTCGGATTCTCGAGTTTTCTTTTCTTCCTTTGAGACTGTGTGAAGATTCATTAAGGCTATTGAGATTCGTTGCGACTCGTTAAATCTTAAGTAAAGTGTTTAGACTATCAAATAAGATTTATGAAAACTCAGATTGGATTCGTAGTGGCGGATCCAGAAAACAATCCTGAAGTAAAAAATTAGAAAGTACAATTTGAATAGAGTGCCCCAGCTTAAGTATTCTTATTGGATATCTTATACATGAAGGAGAAACAAATCTTTTTTAAGCCCCCTGAGTACGTAAAACTATTTGATACTCATCGAGAATTCTCGAAAATCTCCCAGAATTGTTGAACATGTTCAAAGGCTCTTGTTTAAGACACGTTAATACTTTCAGAATTGTTCAGACTTCTTATATCTTCTCCTGACTTCATTAAAGATTGTCAAAATCTAAGACTTTCCTAGACTCTTCTATACCTGGTGGAAACTTCATGAGATATTTCCAACTTCCAAACACTTCAAGCTTTGTTTAAAACACTTTCAGACTTGGTTTATGATTCATTATGGCCTTTCCAAACTTACTTAACACTCTATAAGACTACTTGATGTTAGTATCGGACTAAGGTGAAAAGTGCCCTTGGCAAATCATCAAGAGTCTCCAAACAACTATTTTCCTTTCAATCTTCCTTTCCTTGCATCTTTTTCCTGTTTTCAATCCGGTTTTAAAGCATCTTTTCCGGCTAAGGACGTTCGGAGCATTTGTCCCGCTCATGTAGGTCCAACACTACCAAAATAGCTGGAATGTTGGACATGATTGCATGTTATTTTTTCGCGTTTTTTTGAGACTTTGATTGATCGACAAAGTTACCCCTTTTTATAGAAACTGCCACATATGGTAACGCTCACGGACTCCGCTGATAAAATTCAAGGAGACTGAGACTGATTGCTCTTGTTTCAGAAAGCCTGACTGCCTGACATAAAACGGATAGTACCGAAATAACTCCAATCATTCGCTTTGTTCAAAAAGTGCGAGATACCATAACACGGGGCGACTTTGCAATCATGGGGTGACTTGGGACACGTATGTTTTCATTACTCCCACGAACACGAGGGAAAAAGGGAATGTATGGCAACATTGAGGCCTGACTTACTGTAATATAGCAATATAGGATGTTGAAGCTATCAAGCAAAACCAAATCTGTGTAATTCCGCTATTTCCAGGCAGCGTTAGCAGGTCATTTGCGCAGAGCTTTCAAAAGCCCACACAAATGACATTACAAAATTGTTTCAGATAATTAGTGAAAATGAAAGGAAACTGTACGTGTTTGGTATCACTCGCAAAATTTGATAACTCGGTTATGATAAAAGTAAACTATTGTGTAGGTATTAATTGGCATAATGATGTAGTGATTAGTGAAAAATCTGAGGGGGGGGGGAATTTGTTGGAGGAAATGTGTACAGAATTGTTTATTTGTTCTTGAAACCGGTGAATGATCAATTTTGATGTTCCGTCTCACTGATTACGAATGAACTAGTAAAATTCTGATGTTATGCATTTCAAATATGCCGAGGACATACATACGTTCGTGTATTAGGGTTTCGGCCTTCCAAAAGAAAGGTCTTACGTGTTTTTTTCTTATGATTCTTGGAATAAAGAAAAAGTACAGTCCTCATGATTAACATTTGTTGATTTTTTTTTTTTGCATACCTACATTTGTATACATAGTCGTCGATTTGGGGTTACTTAGAACTTTTCATAGACTACATTACAACTTTTTCCCCTGTCCATTCATGAACATATGCACCCCATCGTGGTACCCCTTAGCAGGCTTATTTCATAATACCGTGGAAAAATTTGTAGGGTAGGGGCGTCATAATCTTTTGGGGGATGTATTCCGCAATATTCCGTCAAAATTTACAAAAAAAAAAACATTCCTGTTTTTTAACCTGGTTTGTACTGTCTGTAGAGCACGTCAAACTTAAAAGTAGGTAGCTCGGGACCTACAGAAAAAATTGAGCCAATTCACCCCGAGTTACTGTATGTCGTGTGAACTGACGATCAATTTGAAACACTTTATCATTTATGTATATCACTGCCCAAATTATTTCCCACGTCTTAGAACGCTAAACTGATCACTTTGTAGTACTCGAAAGTTGAATTTCAATAAATTTGAATTATATTTTATACTCTGGACAGCCGGTTACCGAACATTGTAAAGTGGAAAATACCCTACTTGACCTTTCTACATTCCGCATAATTCGTCAGTAAAGATGATGGTCACGTGTACGGGCCATTTAATTTCCAAACAATGGCCAGTGGAATATTACACTGGAAACTATTTATGTTACACCCAAACTTTCGTACAGAAATACCTGTATTTTCGCTTGATTTAGAGTCAACTCGAGCCAGAGAAACGCCTGCACGATTTCACGAGCTTTCAGTTTTATTTGAATGATCATGTGTGCTACGATGTAGCTGTTCTTGTGCAGTGTGCAAATTGATGGCGCTCGTCGGTCATTCTGTAATTTTTTTATTATGTATTATGTTGATCGATAAAATTATTCGATCACCACTGGCGGTATACAAAGAAGGGCTGGCCTGAAAAAGTCAGTGTGGGAAGAGATCGGGTACTGATATTCATTTCCTCAATTTTAATAGTCGTAGTACGCCTCGATTATTTTATCAAACGTCATAATTTATTGATATGCATTATCGTGCACTGTCATGATTCACGTTCCAGCTCATATGACAGAATTGGTTTAGGCTACACTGTAGTGGGCTCTACTCGGGCAGAAACATAAATAGTGACTTAACGAATGAACATGGTGCAGCTGAATCTCCTGTTCTCGAGCTGTGATGTAAGGGTTTTCGAAGAGCAATTTTGTACCAAAATGGGCGGCACATAGGTAGGCGAGTATTTGGCAAGAGAGAAACTGTTTTCTTGACAGGTTCCCAAGATTAGAGGGACGAGTTTTTGGCCTTGGTATGAACAAGCTCGACGTGATCGATAGATATCGTTCAGCAACAATCGAGGATCATAATTTGCTTCTTAAAACTGCAAAATACTTGGCCAGGAAATTAAGTTGAATAATTTGTTAAGTCCTGAAGCGCAAGTGACAGTTGTAATCATGCATTAAATTTGGACGGATTCATACTTTATACAGAAGCAGAGATAAAGTAGTTTTTTTCGTGGGGGGGGGGAAGAGTTTTTTAATATCAAAAATTGTTTGCGAAATATTGCTACGATGAGGTCCTTTTATTCCGCACAAGAAACATCTCAGCTCATAAAAACTCAAAATTTTCGGGGTTAAAGATATTCTCAATTCCGATCACCATGAGTCGAATTCTTTATTGTTATATTCAAAAGAAAAATTCTAAGTGCTATATGCAAGCATTAAGATAAATATCCAGCACATAATGTACAATAACCATCAAAAACAAAAAGTGTTTCAGACATCCGAAATTTGTACTAGTTTCATCATGCTAGGATTTAAAAGGGTGAGACACGAACACGTTAATAATTGAATGGGTAAAGAATCAAAACTCACATTTGCCATTTTACTTCGAGGGCGCAAATAGGCAAAATACTGTACACGAGTACAGGACTATGTTTGCTGCGCCTGTGAACGTGGAGTATGTTATATATATCGCACATTCACAGGCGCAGAAGAGATATTCATGCATCCGTGTACAATATTTTGCCTATTTGCGTCATTGAAGTAAACTGGCCAATGTGAGTTTTGATTCTTTACCCTTCAATTATAAATGTAGGTGTAGGTATTTAGATCTGATTTAATTAAAAAGAAATTAATTAATAACAGAAACGTTATAATAATTTGTATTAATTGAAATGTAATGATAATTTCTCTATAATTAAATGTAAAAATAATTGAAATAACATTAATTTTTTCAATATTATAATCCATAAAAACATTCAATGATTATTTTAAAATATTATTAGTAATTTAAGTAATGAAAGGATGTTCCGAGCTATATGCTATAATACGTTCAGCACCTCGGTGATTCCATTCTGGCTTAACTCTTCTAATTTAATCAATTTTAAAAAAAAGAGCAAAAATCGTCCTTTGAAGAATATTTTGGCCTTTTGGCATCTAAATGAGTAGCCGGAAACCAATCCGAAAGAAATTTTATTATCACTCAGTTTTGAGCTCTTCTTTATGAAAAGAGATCCTAAACGATAACGCTACCAGAACGTAATAAAAAGTGCCATTTACTGTACTGAATATCTAATGTCAGTCATTGTCATGTGTCGCTCAGTAAGTATATCTGATCCTCAAATTTGAATCAAACCAAAGAGCAGAATGCTAAATGCATGAACCATAAACCGTAAAACGTGCATCAGTTGAAAGCGTCCACACTATTTTACGTTTTTTCTTTCTTCGATGTAAGTTGTTCGTCTCTGAAATTTGACAAAAATTTGCGGCTCAAGGCAGTGCTTCATTTTCCTTATGACTTATGAGTAATGTCCCTGCATAATTACGTACAATGCAAATCTTTTAGCCTATTGAAAAAAAAATCAGCTTCGCACGGTGTATGCGTGTGTGTGTGTGTGTGTTCTCAACATAATAAAACTAATGACACTAATTTCACAAATTCATAAGTATACCTTTAAAAAAAAATTTTACATTGTCTTAAATACGCGTAATTTGGGGGACCTATTTATAGTCCTTTTTATTTTTGATGGCCTAGCACCCAGCATTTGCAGGATTGTTAGAAACCAGAAAATAAAATGAAATGCGATTTTTCATCTATGATTTGTAACATGACGCGAAGGGACATGAAAGATTCCAATCACAAATTAACATTTTCCATCTCAGAATTACTAAAATCACAAAACCGCGCATTCTCCAGATATGATTCCAATCATAAATCATCACGCACACTGTTTTTAATTTGTGACTCTATCCATTTCCGAGTCAGAAGAGACCTACACTAGTAGGAAAGGGAGAGAAGGGGTGAATATTCATTGAGATCTGCCGTCTTATCAATAGTTTGATTGTTTTTAATCATCAATGTATCAATATTCCTAGTATTAATGCATTTTTTAATTCAATTATTAATATAGTATAAAATGCATTGATCATTGTGGTTACTAATGTAGGTATTAATTATTATGCGTCAGTTATTTAAATTATTAGATACAGATTATTTAGATTATCAGTCGTCGATTATTTTGATTGTAAATAGTTTTAAAATCAATAATTAATGTTATATCAAATAATTTAATCAGTACCACAAGACGGGTTGAGAATGTGCCTGCACGGCTGAGAAAGTGACACAACGAAGCTATCAGTCGTCAGCTGCGCGAACGTCATAGTTCAATATTTCGCCATCAGATAACGCCTGCGTACTATGCAGGCGTTATCTGATGGCGAACACTGAACTACTACATTCTTGCAGCTAGCGACTGATAGCTTTTTTTTTCTGTCACATTCACACCCCTACAGGTACATTCTCACCCATTTTTAAAGTCATTATGTCAATAATTGATGATTTTGATTATAAATGAATTAATTAATTTGATTATTAATATATTTCTGGTTTTATTTATCAACATCCTGATGCGCAAAATCCCACCAGTTACCCGGGTAACTAAAGGGGAAACAAAGGCAATCTGAGCATAACCACGGGTAACAAATGGGTAACCTTTCCGCTGCGGGTAACTAGAGAGGTAACTAATTGCATATATATATTGACAGAAATGTATAAAAATGCAACCATAATCAAAATTATTACCAATGGGTGTAATCAATAATAAAATATTTTATATAATTGATCAATATATTGATTGTTTTGATTATCGATGTATGACATATATCAACTATTTCAATACAAATGAAACTGATTATTTTGATCAGTAATAATCAATTAGTTTCCATTTTGGAGTGTGAGTGAACTTGGTATATACTATACTTAGGGTGTGCCAATTCACAATTTCTTCCTTCTGTAGTCCATAGCGCTATGACTGCTATGCCATACACAACAACCAACTTCCAAAGCGAGAACCTTTAATAACACAACACCCACTCATAATACTCGCTGATTGGACAGACTACACAACCACAGACAACCAATAGAAACCCACCAAATAGGTTTTACCGTACGGTACTACACACCATTGTAAATACAGGACGACGAAGAGAAAATTGTTAGGGTCCTCCAATGAAGATGGCATAGCCGCCGAAAACGCTCTGGACTACAGAAGAGGAAGAAATTGTGAATTGGCACACCCTAAATATACTAGAATACATCAATTAGTTTGATTATTTTAATGATTAACTAGTAATTATTTAGTATCAGTAACCGATTATATTGGATATTTTTATTACTGTTTTTTACTTAGGTAATTATAATTTTAATCAATCTATTATTTTAATTATCAATTATTGATTATTTTGATCATCAAATATATCAAGTATCAGTTATGTTGATTATTGATAATTTCTCATATCAATTATTTTGATCATTTTCTATTTTATTATTCATTACTTCAACCCTTTAAATGGCACACATCGGCGAAATTCGCCGATGACACGTTTTCACGCACACTATGTGTGTACGAATGGTGGTATATACACGAATGCGAGGGCGCTTAACCCGGCTTATCCCTTGCAAGTTACAAATGCAGCAGGCTCTAACCTTAATTTTAATTGTACGATGTTCGGAAATTTTGGAGGGGGGGGGATTCGAATCTTATTTAGATGTTAAATTTTTGCCAATAAGTCTTGTTTTCGTATGAAAAAAATATCAACCCCCTTTGAAGTTCCACAGGGGCTTTACATCAAAACGAAATCATAGCTAATATGTTGAAATATTTACGAAATTTCTTACTATTTTAGCCTATAATCGTAGTAATAACTTATTCCCGTGAAAAAATTATTATTCCCCCTCAACCAGTTCAGACTATGTTTCTATATGCTTATTTCATCATAATCTAAGAAGATTGGTATGATAGGTTTTGTAATTTAATGATCAGCGAAATTCGACGATGTGTGCCATTTATGTAAATTCTATGTGCGCTATATAAGGATTAATTTTTAGTTATTTTAATTATTGATATTTTGATAGTCCATTACTTTTATTATTAATCATTTTGATTATTGACTGCCAATTATATTCTGAATTTTGGATTATCTCAATTATCTGTTACTTCGATTATCAATGTATGTTAGTTGCGTTAGTTTTTTCCCTTCATTCTCGCGCGTTTTCTTTGTCTATTTCACCGAACATGGAGGTCATAGTCTAAGGGAGAAAGTTGAATAGTGTTGTACCTCGGGATGCTGCTGATATTTTTTAGCTCTTCCAGTGGTCAAATTCCAAAATTTCACGAAATTCGAATGGAGGAGTCATCCAGTTATGACTCACACGTCTGTGTTGGCCAAAACAATACTTAATTTGTTAATAAGACTTTGTTTAAAGAAAAAAATGGAAGGATGGATGGGGAAAATGACCCTAGTCAGTTTTGAAATTTTGACTTTGCCAGCAGATAGCGTTCCAACACAATAATGCATTTGAACAAGGCAGCATCAGTATCTGCCGGCAAACTGTCCATGCACTCAGCTGACGAGAACTTATAGTGCTATTTATCAGCACAGTCGGAATTTCAAAACTGACTAAGGTCGTTTTTCCCATACATCCCTCAGTTGTTTTTCCGACCGTAATGTAAATTTTGGGTTCCTTTTAACAAGTCCTTTTGAACATTAGATTTCAATGTAATTTATTCTGGGTTCTAATTATCTGTTATTCCCTGGTGGGGTTAGATTCATTCCTTCATTTTCTCGTTTTTAAATTTCATCAAAATAAATTTTAAAAGGCCATCGCATGTACTGTAGGACAGACACAAAGTGCCGCGGGATAGCTTCAAAATTTACACTATTCATCAAAAACATAATTTTTTGATTCTCTACATATTCTTAAAGAAATTACACCATGATGCATTTGTGAGGTAGCATTGTTGTGATAATTTGACCAAAACCGAATATTCTGATTTAAAGGATTGTAATGAATACTCCATAAAACTAAATCAGTGAATTCTATCTTTTATGAGCAATATGTACGATATAATGTGCGTCTTTGATTCAAAATGTATTAAAACAATTGATGTTCCAATTTTACTTTCTACTTGTCCCGAGGTACAGCACTGGCGTTGTACTTGGCGATAAGAAAGTTAGTCAACTAAAAATGTATTTTTTGGCTGTGGTATTCAAGTTAAAGAAAGCAAAATATGATAAATTTACACTGAGACATGTAGCTGTGTATCCACTGCATGGCCGGCATCTTGCCTTTTCCCCGTGTGATGCAATTTTTGTTAAAAATAAAATAGGTAAATATTTTTTTTATTCTTCCTTAAAGATCCACAGCAGGGAGGGGTTTCAAATAAATTATCACAGGTAGAATGAAAGTTTTGCTGGATTTTTTTAAAGCTAAAATTACAACTGCAAAAAATAAAACCATATCACCTTATGACTTTTTTTTTTAAACCACACAAATCGCTCTGTGCGGTCTAGTTTATGCACTGCACCACACTTAATGCCAGCTGTGATCCACTGTATTTTAACTGGATTGACTCGAGACTCGGACTGAAAATTCAATGTCAGTAGAACGTATCCCGAGGTACATAAAATGCTCTCTCCTACTTTGAAGTGGCTTATTCACGTTGTGATGTTGTAACAGCTGTACTTAAAGCACACTCAGGCCTGTGGAGTGGAAATTCAGGCCCGGAACAAAAACTTATGGGCCTCCGTTTTCTTACTTCTTCATTAAAAGCGCCTATGACGCGCGTCTTAAGCCCGTTGTACACGATCAGTCATATTGATGAAAGGTGCCAATAGAATTGAAGGCATGTGCGTCAGTTACCAATTAATTGAGCTCATATCAATCAAAATTCCGATGAAATGGAATTTTCATGAAAAGTTGTCAATTGTATTGACGTCAATATAATTGATCGTGTACACCGGGCTCTATATATGGACTCTTTAAAAAAAAAAATCTTCAGGCCACTTCGGGCCTCCTAGGAAACTCGTTTTTTTTTGTCCCCCCTTTCTAACGGCTTAAGCACACTCTAGTTATCATCGAGAGTTCATGTTCTCCTCTGAATTCCGTTGATTAGTATCATTACCCGGCGAGTTGAATCTCCCGATTCCAGAATTCGGTCATTTCATATAAACTAAGCTCTTTTTACAATTTCTGACATATGCGGCCTCGCTATTGGTCACGGCCAGCGCCGATTTAACTGTACTTATATTTTCTAAAACAAGTTCATAAATTTTCGGACTTAGTGACAGGTCGTCGGTGCGGACTTGACCGCCGACCGCGGTTGAGTGTCTTCGTCGATAAAAATACGTTTTCAACCGAACTAGCCGGAATGTGTTTGATTGGAAACTGTACTTTTCTGATCGCATTTTCAACGATGACTCGGCGAACGTATATATTTTCGAGCAACGGGTACCCGGTCCAGGCTAGGTGACCGCGAATACTGCATCGAGTTTTTCAATCTGTATCTTATGTACATGGGCAGACCCACACGCTGGCAACTGGTTTCGCTCATTATGACGAATTAATTAGCCGAGTTGACGCGAACCAGCAAATCATTATTGATGAAATTAGACGTACAGAAATAGCGAGACGAACTTCTGGACGTGTACGCGGTTACGTGTACTACGAGTCAAACTGGATACACGTCCATTCCAGTCCCTTTTAAAGTAAAAAATATTTGCGGATACGCAACAACCTTCGTGTGTCGATGGATACAGAGATACACACTCTTTGGTGCGCATTACTTGTGCTCGTTTCAAGTTTCAACTGGCACTACTCATTGATCAGATAAAAACCGATACAGCGCCGTATGTGCCGTGGAATTTGCGGCGTCAATTTTGGCTTCCATATTGACAGAAAAACTTCCAGCCGACGATGCCTCCTCGGCCGTGTTTACGCGAGCCGAAAGCGAGCGAATTTCTCAGTTCACGGAAAAGGTTGCTGGTCAGCGTGATGCCGAGGAAACGACGTAATATGGAATTACTATTTTACTAGTACCGCTATCTGATAATTAAGCGATTGTTTCCATCGAGTTTCAGTCCGCATAAGGCGGATCAGCGACAGAGCAAGAGCCAATTTGAATTAATGGGTACGCTGCAACGGTTAATCAGTTTTGCTCGCAGATCCAGCAGATGAACTCCGGGATCGGCGGGCCATTAATAACTCGAGTTATTTAATGACAATGCAGCTGGTAGAGCGCTGTTGTGTATTTGTGAAGTTGCCGGGGTATGATCAGGCTAAAAAAATTCATGAAGCACAAGGGCAGAGTGGGACCAGACGGGCCAATACCCCTCCCTCTCTTTTTTCTAATTTGCTCTCAACCCGAGCCCTGGAATCCACCCTTTCGAGCATTACTTCAGAGACGCCGGGAAGGCTGTTAGGGCTGTCTTAGCCCTCTTCCCTTCTGGCCGAAAAACCGGCCTAGGTCGAAATCTGGCGAGTTGCTACGTGGGCTCGAACCCGCGATTTCCGGATTCCGAGATCAACACGCTATCCACTCGATCAATCAGACCCCTCCCACTCTCTCCCCACGGGAGAAAGTTGAAAAAATAACATTCGTGATCCGCATTTTTCTCATTTTCCCTTTCGTTACCACACCCCCTCTAGTTTCCACCTTCCACTCTCTTGTCACTGATGCGATTCAATGATAGTGGGGCGTATGGCGGTGCGCACAAACACACACACCAAATTGGCCCCGGGACACCGCAACTCCCATCCCGGAACAACCCCGAATTGGCCTGCATCAGGATAAGGGAAACGCTTTGAGACAGGCAGCCTTCCTACCCCCCATTTCTCCTCTCGCCTCTCTTCTCAGCAGCCAGTTTACGGCGTCTTCATTTTCTCCAGGGTCGAGTTGCGCCGAATCGTCTTCATCTTCTGTTTGCATCAGCGACATCGTCGTTGATATTGGGGGGGATGGCGAGTGTCGACATTGGGTGCTGTGACCGCTGCCTTAGTCTTTGCCATTCCATGTTCATCTTGTGGCTCAATGTCTTCTTGACAGAGGCAGCCGCTTTTCACTGATGCGATATTCGAAAGGATAGTTTCCGGGGCCAGGGATGCGGTGTCAGAGAAGCCACTTTGGCAAGGGTGCATAGCTATACGTTTCATCAAACATAGTTTCCACTTTCTCCCTCCTCCTCTCACCAAGAATAATTTAAAAATAACATTTACCTCGTTTTAAAACATTTTCTACAAGTTTAAACTGTCGGCAAAATCTTATCTCAGCATAAGAGCTGGGATGATTTTTTTTGTAATTCCATTTTTGTGTCCTTTGTGGATGATTGGTAGTCGAAAGGCAGAGTATGTTCTCATAAAATTAGGGATCCGTTAACGTCATCAAATGGAGCTCAAGTTTTCAGGATTATTACCTGTCCATCAAGTGGCATAGTAACACTGGGCAACAATTTTTCTTTCTCGGTTTGTCCATGGGTTCTCGTTGGTATTTTTGGACAGCTTAGGTCTATGAAAAACAAAGAACTGCAAAATACCATTTAGGATTTTGTTTTTGTCCTAGCTGTCTGCCTGCCAAAATACATATACTACCTTGCGTGACCAAATTCAAATCTGTCAATTATCTTGCTGAAGAACAAAGTCTCAGTCGATAAATGGCCCTTTGTCATTAACTATGATGTAAGAGACAAGAATAGACCATAAGTAGCCATGTCTAAATACGAGTATTTTGTTGCACAATGTAATCAATTTAGCACTGCTAGTACTTCGACTTTAAAAGCTCGCAAACTGAGTGGCTCTGGGCAATACCGGCGGTCGCGATTTCTGACACGCGATTTCCTAGACAGGTTAGTCCAGGAAGTTCGTCGTGCGTTAATTTTCCTTCTTGGTGCCGAAGAATGTGCAGCCGCAGTTAGCTTGTACTAGCCACGTGTTTCATAACGTTCAGTAAGCAGTCAACGACGTGCACAAGCATAATACCAATTTCTGATCTGGTGGTAACATACTCGGCAATGGTAATGCCTTGTGTCTGTGAACTGGTGGAGGTTATATGACACCCTATGTTTCCCCCTCGATTGATACTGTAGTCGCTGTGTTTGCTGGGATATTAGTGGGGGTATTCAAATATCTCTGGCTTTCCGCTGTTGGTGCGATTCGAATCCGAGACGCAAGGATTGCGAAGCGGGCATATTACCACTTGGTCACACAGAGACAGAAAAATGTCGAAGGGGACAGGAATTCATAATAACTTTATTAGTAAAAGGGAGAGGGAGCTCATAGTTATAGGTAAGACCATAGTTGAGAGCGAGCAAATGAAGATTTCAAATTTTTTTCCAACAATTTGAATAGTAATGGTATATTACACACCAAGAGTCAAAAGTGAGTGTTTGTGAACAAGCGTAGCGAGTGAGCAATTCCCGAGTCATGTAAACTCACTTTTGGCTCTTGTTGTGGAAGATATTTTTGATACTACTTGATCAGAAGCGGCAATGTTTTTTGCTGATATGGTCTGTATTTTTTTTATCTATCTATTTATTTATTTAAATTATAGACAGGTGATTTTTGTGTGTGTAATTAATTCAAAAATTTAATTTGCTCAGTTAATTACTACAAAGTACAGTATCACAGTCTTGTCCTCAGTTTGTTCACGTGCCCAAACAGCATACACAGGTAGGGGCCAGCAAAAACGTAACGACGGTTAACAACGAACGGTAACAGCTGTACTACGTCGTGAATATTTAAATACGTTCTTAAGTCGCTATTTTGTAATTCGCTACAATGCCGAGTGGTTAGAGACAATCGCTACATTTCAGTCAAATGTTTCAATGGACGTGGGTTCGATTCCCCGATACAAAATTACGGGCCAGCAATTTATTCATTGTAAACACGCTTTACATTGAGGGACGTTTACTTTACATGCAGGTTTTGTTAGCACTCGACGCATGAATGATAGGCGCTTTTTGTCGTCCATAAAACACTAACGCAAACATTGTCTTTCTGATCAAGTAGTATAAAAAGTTATTGATTCTCAAATTTTTCCCAGCCAGGAAAAAGGAAGGATATATCCCCAAACTTCTTCAGACCTCTTTCAGACATATTTTACACTGTAAGAGTCTCCCAGAAGAAACTTCTTTCGGATTTCTTCAAGATTATTATTCCTGCCAGACTCTTACTAAACCCTTTAAGACTCATCAAGATAAGCAATAAAATAAGTATTTTGTAATTTGTTTTTGTTTTTTTTTTGATTCGGAAGGAGGAGGTGGTAGATATCACGATCGTACCAGTTCAATGCAATTGCCCAATGAACTACTCAGGAGTTTCTAGGAAAACAGGAAGAGTCACGGTGAAGAACAATAATTTACTCGTGAGTGAGATGGGCGATAAGTGATAAGTGTTTGAAATTATGCCAAACAAGTTCCAAATGAATACAAATTCGTAACAGAAAGTACTGAGAGGAGGAAAACAGGGTGACCGGGTGGCCCATATAGACGAAAATTAGGGAAACTTGCCTCCTCATAATTTCATCCATGAATAGTTTACTAAAAAAAATACAGCTCTTCGCCTTCATTTTCGCAACCTAATTGGATAATGAAATCTCCACTGGGGTAATGCATCCATCCTCCTCTTCCTGGCGATAGAGATGACAGTACCCTCAGTCAAGCCAGGAAGATCAAATTAGACACGGACATTTCAAGTATCCGGTTAAGACATCGGATTGTGTAAGTACCTAATTAAATTATAAAATGGCTAAATAAACCCATGTGGATCTAGAAAGGTAGTTATAAATACCGAACTGGATGTGGCGGAACGGCAGTCGCCACACACTATATTATACGTAAAGCGGGCTATTCCTTCGCCGCCAAACTCAAAAGTTTTAGCTACACAGAAATATTTAACAAATTTTTCCTAATTTAAGCAATTGAAGGGTAGTTTTCCAAACATGGATAGGTCCAAAATTTGACATCGTGAGTCATCAGTGTCATTTGACAGAACCGACCAATCCCGATCACCCAATCAAATCTCTATAGCAAATTTTAATTTCTGATTGCCAAGGGGCGGGATTACTCTATCCCATCTCAAAAATCAGCTACATCACACACTAATTCTCTGATTGACTTATCATTGATTCCCATTCAGAAAATACACACATGTTTCACGTTTGTATTATTTAACAGAAGATAAGTAAGATATAATGTTATTTATTTCCACAGTACATGTATTAGTCATTTTCGGAGAGAACATGAATTAGATACATGATACACGTAAAACGAATTCACTAATACCAATTCCATAAATACATTTTCAAAATTATGCAGCAATGAGCGGGAATGATCAATTTTCCCGGAAGTTTTCCGTTTTCAATATATTGGATAATAGCACGACGTGTTTTCTCGAGTTAATTTTTTGGAAGTCTGATCAATTACATATTGAGCGAGAAAGGCTTCTTATTTTGATGAGTCATAATAGGTATGTCATGCCAAGCAACTTTTTCGAGTAAATGATCGACCGCATATTGAACGAGAAAAAAGCTCCTCGCCATTATGAACTATGATATGTGTCTTTAAGTAACTTTTTTGAGTAAATGATTGACAACATAATACTGAGCAAGAGAAAGGTACCTATCTCGTTATTATGCATCCTGATATGTTTTTTCAACAGACTTTTTTGAGTGAATAACCGACGGCAAACAAAGCAAGAAAACGGATTCCCACCATTATGGATCTTCATATGTCTTTTCAGGTAACTTTTCAGAGCAACTGATCCACCACATATTGAGCAAGAAAAAGGCTTCTCATCATTACACTACACAACAGCATAAAAAACAATGGGATGAGATTATATGGTTTTAGCTGTATTTTGAATGCTGAATACGATGGTGTTATCCATTTTTCTGGAGAATCTCTCGTTTTCCATATTCAAAATTAAAATTTTCACGTTTTATTCCTTTTTGTCGTGCAGGAATAGCTACACTGATACTGATAACATGTAGGTATAGTTGTTCGATCAGTTGTATCATCTTGATGATACTAAAATTTGCATGGTAGGAAAAAACAATGAACTGTAATAAAAAAAAATAACATCGGGATTGAATTCCTCGTTGAAAATACATGTAGAATCATGTATTCTCATGCCATTGTTTTTCAAAAATTTTCATATTGTTGTGTAGTGTTATGAACCATAGTATGTGTTTTCAAAGAATTTTTATGAATAAATGATCGACCTCATACTGAAAAAGAAAAAGGTTCCTCATTATTATGAATCATGGAATGTGTTTTCAAGTTACCATTGTGACTAAATAACTGACCGCATATTGAGCAAGAGAAAGGCTTCTCGTTAGTATGAACTCGAATATGTGTTTTAAGGGAACATTTAAAAAAGTGAATGATCGACCGCATATTGAGCAAGAACATGGTTTCTCACCATTATGAACCATGGTATGCGTTTTCAAGTTAATTTTTTGAGTAAATGATCGACCACATATTGAGCAAGAGAAAGGTTTCTCATTATTATGAGTCATGAAGTGTGTTTTCTAGTAACTTTTCAGAGTGAATGTTCGACCGCATATTGAGCAAGTAAATAGTTTCTTACCACTGTGAATCATGGTATGTGCTTTCAAGGTACTTTTTTGAATGAATGATCGACTGCACATAGAGCAAGAGAAAGGTTTCTCATAATTATGAGCCATGATATGTGTTTTCAAGTGACTTTTCAGAGTGAATAATCGACTGTATACTGAGCAGGCAGAAGGCTTCTCATTATTGTGAGCCACAATATGTGTTTTCAAAATACATATTTTTACAAGTAAATGATCGACTGCATATTGAACAAGAAAATGGTTTCTCACCACTGTGAGCCATGATATGTCTTTTCAAGTTACTTTTTTGAGTGAATGATCAACCGCACATAGAGCAAGTGAGAGGTTTCTCATAATTATGAGCCATGATATGTGTTTTCAAGTGACTTTTCAGAGTGAATGATAAACCGCATACTGAGCAAAAAAAAAAAGGCTTCTCATCATTATGAACCATAATATGTGCTTTCAAAGTATGTTTATGAGTAAATGATCGACAGCATATTGAGCAAGAGAAAGGCTTTTCTTATCATTATTTACCTGAATATGTGTTTTCAGGGTGTTTTTCCTATAGTGAATGATCGACCACATAGTGAGCAAGAGTAAGGCTTCTCATTATTATGAGTCATGAAATGTGTTTTCAAGTGATGTTTCAGAGTGAATGTTCGATCGCATATTGGGCAAGAAAATGGTTTCTCACCACTGTGAACCATGGCATGTGTTTTCAAGTTACTTTTTCGAGTGAATGATCGACCGCATACTGAGCAGGCAAAGGGCTTCTCATTATTATGAACCATAATATGCTTTTTTCAGGTAATCTTTTGAAGAAAATGATCAACTGCACATATTGAGCAAGAGAAAGGCTTCTCATCAGTATGAACACGAATATGTATTTTCAATTGACTTTTCCGGGAGAATGACCGACTGCATATGTGACAAATATAAGTCTTCCCATTATTACGAGTCTCGGTACATGTTTTAAAAAACACTTTCTCTAGTGAATGACAGGCTAGATCAACATAACAGACCTTTTTCGTTGTCTAGAGTTCTGTTGTGCTCCTGCAGATACTTGAAAGATTGACTCTATTCTTTTTCCTCATTTGGTGCTTCTTCCCAACAAAACGTGAAGCGCCCCCTCGAGTATTTGCCGTTTTTCACGCTTCATGTAAGTTCAATGCTGGCACACATCTTTGCTTCAGAAGTTGAACGACTCGACAAACAGTCATTACTATTTATTATGAGAGGCGATGGCGTATCACATTTGTGCGAGGCTATGGGTGAAGCCATTTCTCGAGGGTAACGAACAGCAGAACCGAAGACTATTTGGAAGGAGGAATAAGGGGGGACGGGTAAAAAAGCCAAGTTCTTAGTCTAAGAGTGTTACTTCCTCAGTGAGGCTTCGATGAACGTTCTGCTCACCGACATTTTGCAACGTCATAACACCACAATAGAGTCTTGAAAACTCTTAATCAGTCTTAACAAATCTCATTTGGCAACAGAAACAGTTCACCATAATTGAAGCATCTGTTGTCCATTTTCCTGGTCTACGAATTTCAACCCGTAGTCTAGTGTAACATGTGGCCTTAGAAGCAGATAAGACATTAATCAGAGCATAAAAAGACGGAATCATCTGGTTTTCCAAATAACAGATGTTACATCTTGATATTCGTTTAATGACGGAGGCCGAGTGCATTCATTACGATTTCGAGATAAAATTATGCTCTCTCACAGCTCAGTACTTGTGTCACCATGACCAAGTTGCAATTATTGCAAATTACTTAAGATCGAGTTAAGTTTTTGATCACCTACTCAAATGAGATATCCCAATTTACTCTCCGTACAAATGATTTCATTTGTGAAGTACGATTTCAACGAGCCATAGACGTACAAACTGTAGACGTATAGACTCATCAACTGTCGTAGAATAGAATAAGGTAGACGAGCCCAACGCGGAATACAAAGGAATTATCACTCTTCATTTAATTACTAACCGTTTATTAGCCCCCGTCGTCGTTTTGACCGGAGGCTCAAGGCCACTCAACGTACCCAGTAACAACATGAACCTATATGTGTGTGTACCCACACACAGTACACACTAGGTCTGCTTCTATTTCCCGGCAATAAACATCTCTTAGCATCCTCTAGAGGAAATTGAAGAATGTTCCGTTTGTTCGGCACCGGCCATAAACACAAAGCGGTGACCAGTTAATGCCCTCGAGATGGAATGGGCGATAGCGACGACTGCGTGTAAACTCATGAGCTCATTTACTCGCATCAGCGACGGAGCTAGGCGCTGGCCTTTCATTAAAATACACCATACCCAATAGTCCAGGAAAATTAGGCGTCTGAAAATGCAAAAAATGCGACTACGAAACTTACCTATACGTGAAGCACCCCTCCCTCTCCCATTAGTTTCTCGTAAGTCCGCAAGTGTCCCTCTAATGCGTCCCCTTAGAGGTAAAATGTGGAACCAGTTTGGGTTTTCGCAGTGACGTGGAAACGATTCAACGAGAAAATGTTTCAGAAAAGAACTATTCTCAACTTCAGTCTCTATGTTCTCTTAAGTACATACATCAGAAATGTTCCTCAGTGGCTTTTAAGTCACTTTCGAGTAATTGTGTAAAAACAGGGAGAAAACAGTTTTTCAGGCATTCTAGTTGATATAGTGCTAGCGAGCTTGGTTCGTGAAATGTGCCTAAGGTCGCGTTGCAGCTGACTGAGGAAAAAAACCGATGACTTGGGCTTTTGGGATGGCAGATTCATTTAACCGATGACTTAAGTCGTATTGAGATGACAGATTCATTTACTGTTATCAGGAGACATCGCAACCACTGGAGGATGGTAGGGGAGTCCTATGTCCAAGGGTGGGCGCAATAATCTAAGAAAAAATTCTACTTGAAATAAACGTTATACTACTACAACATGCCGAGTATGCTTAGCCAATCTACTTTTCCGTTTTCCGTTGACAAGTGAACACGTCGCCGGCGACGATCGAGGTTGCCCGCGACGAAAATCGATGTTGCACGGCGAATGAAAAAATGAAAATGGTGGCTAGCACACTCGGATTTCTAGTGCTCTACCGATACCTACCACTGTTTTCGTATTTAGATTAAATTTTCTCGTTTTAATTTCCACGAATTGTCAATTGTACTTGATAAACTGAAAAACGAATGTTCAGTATGTCGATATGGCAACGCATTTTAAAGACAGTCTCATTTTACTTTTTCGACAGACTGCGGGAAAATGAGGCGGATACGTGCACGGCGACGCTGCGGCCAGAAATGAATATTCGAAGATGGTGTGCTAGTGCCGAGAACATGAGGAAACTATCGTCCGGTAACGGAAGCAGCAGCGCGGGAAGCTGGAGATCGCAAGACTCGAGCGCCTACACATCAAAAGTGAGTCGATTTTTTTTCTCTTGTATATAATTATCGTTATTATTTGTCCACGTTAACGAATGTTGTCGCTGCAGGGCGTCGTGCCGCTCACGACGTCGAGAGGCAGCACACAGGCGGGCAGAGTTTTCCTCTCTCGGTGCCGCCATTGTTTCTGGAATTCTTCCACTTGTGGCGTGTCAGGTGACAAGGAAAGTGTGACAGAAAATTTGAGTTATACGAATTTCACGAAATACTTGGGTCGCATTTTTCATTCGCAAGAACGAAGAAACAAGAGACTTTCATCGACGAGAGGCGGCGCATTAATTTGAAAAAATACGAAGTCGCGCGAATAGGGTCGCTGGAATACTAAAGAGTATGGAATTATGCGCAGCGCGACAGACACAAGCGATAATCCAGTTTACTGGACCTTGTGAGCTACTTCCGTCAACCAGGATTCCATAGTCTCTGATTCAACCCAAAAAATAGGTTACATAATGGCGGAATTCAAGTAAGTGAATTATGGTGCGAAGATCTGGTTTCAAAATCACATCCATTTTGCCACGCGGACCAATTCCGGTGTACAGGTCATAATAAGCGTAGGGAAATACTAATTGACCCCAGTGTCACACGTCGAAATTCGTTTTTTAACCGAAATGTAAAGTAATAAATAACGACACACATCTAATTCTGTGACGCCTAGATGGAAAAAGAGGAGTGAAGTATATAAAATTCTTACCTGAGGATGGCGCTGTCTTGTAAGTCCACTGAACGAGTGCATGATGATTGATCTAAGTGCCATTCACAGAAACTGCTCCTAAGTACGTCTCGTACTTGCAACAATGGAATTTTAGGGCAGAACACTACAACAGAAAACGGTGAATCGAAATCATTTAAGGGTTTTCTTTTGCGACACTCAGGCCGGTTTTGGGCTTTTTCCACAGGGACTTAGATAGGTTCAGTTTTCAGTGACATTTTCCTCATTCTATGATCCATGTTGGTTCTTTTCATACACTTCTTTTTTCCTCAGTGGATATCTGAATAATATTTTAAACTCTTCAACAAAATCACTTTATTAAACCATGTATATGAACTATTTTGTACTGCCCGGAAAAAAAAATTGTTCTTACATTAATTAAGATTTCCCACACTCATTATGAATATACATATTTCACTAAACAATTAAGGGCATAAGATCTGGATGGTTTATGTTTACAACTGAAGAATCATATTCCAGAACTCACCGAGTCCGAGAAATTAGTTTCCCAGGAAAACAAAGCCAGATTCTCTAATTCCAAGGTTTACAATTTTCAGGGACAGATTTCAACTTCAGGAAGCTACAAACTTAAAAGTTTAGAATTTCTTGGGCTTTCCAATTCTTCAAAATGCATTATTATCAGTAATTTATAACGTGGAGTTTTCCAAGTTTCCACATCTCATTAGGTACTATCATTACCTGTAAGGCCATTTCAGTTGAAATAAGAAAAAACTTAGCTTTCCAATTCTGCCGACTGGGTACTAGAATTTGTCAAGTGTCGTCTTTTCAAATATCATCAGGAATGCAACTACCTCCAGCAGTGGCGCAACCAGTCTAATGTCCGAGGAGGTTCTGGTCTTGATCAAAGCGGGATAAGGCGTCAGAGGGAGTGTTAAATTTATAAAAACCGCTATTTGACGAAATCGCAAAGGGGGTCCAGACCTTCTAGCTATGCTACTGACCTCCCGTACTTATCGTCGCAATGATCCTGCGATTACAATTGAGCTGTCCTTCAGACTTCTTGGCTGCACTTTCAGAGCTGCATATATGAACATTGCATGTAATGGTAGCAACAAAAAATGATCTTAGATTTGAGAGACAGGGCAGTTTTTGCTTTTAGTTTCGAATGCTTTGAATGTTGAGAATCGTGTGTCTCATCTGAAAACAAGATTAACTTTTCCATAAGTAAAGGATTCCTTTCACTTGAACTCTATTTACATGTATTAACTTGAAGGTGTCATCGCCTTAATAGGTCATGTAGACTAAATCGATTGATTTGTCCGTGAAGAGCATAATAGCAGTATTTTCAACTTATTGAAGTGAGGAGAGTGAGAATATTTCATCAATGTCATTATTTGAAGAGATGTCACTCATTCTACTTTGTTATAATTAGAGAACGGCATAATATGCAAAAAAATGGCCGAAGTATGCATAAAATATGCAGTTTTTTTTTTAATCCTGAATATTGACAAACCATGTTTTTCCCCCAGAAATATGTAAAATCAATATGGAAATCATTTTGCAACTTTTTGAAAGCCCATTCATAATTGCCGTTCAGATTTTATTCTAGACTGAAACGCCTCAGAAAACTGAATAAAACTGAAATATTAAGATCAAAATAAAGAGACAATCATCTTGAAAAACTTTCAAGTTGAGGAGGTGAATTCCAAAAAGACCTTAGTCCAAAAACGAGAATATTGGGGGGGGGGGAAGTTCCGATTCCCAAACTATGATTGGTAACACTGAGTTCTCTTCGAACCTTTTCGAACGTCTATAACTCGCGTTAGAATTACGAGGATATACGAATTCAACTCTGACGTGTAGCTTCCGTCGTGTTCTGTCAGATAGCGCTAAAAATTCATTTTCGGAAAACGTGGACTAAGGGCAGTTTGGAAGTCATCTCCTCACTGGTAAATAAATTGAATTTTTAAACGAAGAACATTGTTATATTGCTTTTAATAGTTATACCAACCCGCCTAAAAATATCTGCTAACAAATTTTTCAACTTTTGTTGTTGTTTCCTTATTTCTCCTCTTCCTAACATGAGTCGATGTTTTTTTCCATACTAGGATGAAACGCAGAATAGTCGTATTTTGGACAATTTTTGTAAATTTGGCAAAATATGTGAGGGAAAATGTGAAAAAGTCCGGAAATAAAATATGCATTTTTACCCCAAATATGTAAAATATGCAAAATGAAATTTGGCTCAAAATGCAGGGTTTTTCTGTAAACATTTTTCATCGCTTTTGAGATCAGAGATGACCTAAAAAATATGCATTTGCATATTATGCTGCACTTTAGTTCTAACATATCAAATGGTACGCCTAAAGAATATTTCTTAACTAAACAAGTCTAGAAGAGTCTCATAGAGTCTGAAACCAGTTTCCGAAGATCTTAAACGAGTCTTCAAAAAGCTATGATCAAGTCTGGAAGAATCGGAAAGAGTCTTCAGGTAATCTGGAAGAATCATGAAGGGTCTTAAACCTGTCTGTCTTCGATGGTTTTAAGGAAGCTTCAAAAAGTTTGTTAGCGAATCTTAAAGGAGAATTTGAAAAAGTTATAAACAAGTTTAGGAGAGAGTTAAATGAATATTAAAAAGATTCTTGGTTAGTCTGAAGGAGTATTTTAGAATTTTATAAGAGTTTTAAGTAACTGCTAGAGTTCTATAAATGTTTTGATCATATTTGAAGGAGCATAATCGATATAGGTTAAAAGAGTCATACGACTCATAATCGATTTTTAATCGTTTTAGCGAATCTTAAATAAGTTTGGAAGAGTCTTACGGAGTCTAAGAAGTCTGAAAGGTTCTTAAATGAGTATTTAAGATTGGATTAATCTTAGCTAGTCTTGATAATTGTTCTATCTGCCTTGGTGAGGGAAAAATTTTGTTTGATCATGATGAACTTTGATAAGTCTCCAAAAACCGTTGCCCTATCGAGAGACCCGTAACTTGAAAGAAGTTGATACGACACTTTGGAAAGCATTTTCATTTTTAACGTCAATAAGAAAACAGGCAGTAGTATAAATTGTTCAGAAATCCAAATACTTCTCTCTGATATGTTTATTTAAATACCATCGTGAGGACGAGAAAATAATCTAAGTACTAATACCTTTACACAGTCTGAATTTTCCCTCCGATAGCTTCTTAAATCTTCCACTGGTTCCTACAAGCATACAACCGTACACTTCGAATGTACTCAGAAAGATCATCGTGTTTCAACAGTCCACTCTCGAGAAAGAGTATAGCTTTTTAACAGCATCGAATTAATTTTGTTTACATACGGTTTACACTAGATCTTCCCTTCCGAGTGAAGGAACGAAGGAAGAGTATAACGTAACCCGTACGCAAACAACACCAGCTCGATGCTGCTCAAAAACGGCTCTTTCTCAAGACTAAGCCGTTAAAACATGATAATTCTTATGAACAGATACATTATTTTGAATAAAACTAACGAGTCAGACTATTAACCAACCTAACAACTCGCTGGTAGTCTTTTAAGCAACTCAAACTTTAAGTGTTGAATTTCTCAATTACTTTCAAACATTATGATACATCAATTTATTACATCATGCAACTATTACTAGCTCACTTAACGTTAAGTATCATTGTAGTCACTTATACATACGCCTGAGACAGCATAATGAAATCAATCAAAACAAAAAAAAGCCAATCATGTTTGCTCCAGTCCAAGATATCGAAGGTCATTTTATGTAACATCATACTGATGGTTAGACAAGACGAGAAACCGCATTTTCTCAACACAATGAATCAACCATGATTTCGCTTTTTGTTTCGGACTTACTAACAGTCGAGATTACCTTGATTTAGTTGGTTCTTACTTCTCTGTCATTGCGAATGTCTCACGTGCCATAATTCACAACTTTTCTCGGGTCAGTAACCACAGGCGTAGCGTTCGTTCCGTATTGATGAAGGCGGTAAATCATAATCTCAGAGACCCGGGACTAATGATAATTCCATCGACAGATACAAACTCGACCGATAAATTAGAATAGACAGATTTTCTGGAAACGTCAGCGAGGCATTAATTACCTAATTATTGCATCCGTCGGAACACCTTCGACAAAACGCTTCAAATCCAAACGCTAAAACTTTTAAACGTTTGTAAGTGCTCAAAATTCTCTACAGACGTGTATTCTTGCACGCGATGTAATAATTGCAAGGGTGGACTGACTGGAGAAAGGGATGCCTCTAGCCTGGTATATAATGGATTTGTGGTCTGCAATAAGCCTCGACATTCTTCACTTATACCTCCTGCGGCGGTGCAAAGTTCTTACTAATCTTTACCAATTACCAGCAAAAATATGGCAAAAGCGTAGATACCAGATTTTAATTTCAAAATGATTTACGACAAATCAACACAGGAAACTCCTCTTCGGCAAAAAGACGAATACTCTAATCAGTAAACTTACGAGGAAAGCGATGGCAAACTACCATGAATAGTTAGTACCCTGTCTAGTGATTCTTGTAACATAATCACAGCGGGGCAGAATTTCAGTAATTCCATTTGAGAGAAGGCAAAATTTCCATGGAACATAACGAGGATTCAAAGTTCATTCGTGGGACAATAGGTTAGAAATACAAACTTTCGAATTTGTTGTCGAAACACTCAGAATAAGAGGCTGATATTCCTACTTAGAAAAGTTAACCCCGATCCCATGAGCGTAAAGAGTCAACCTGAACAGGGTAGCTTAAGGATGAGTGGGCTCACAAGTATCAAAATAATGCTGAAAATTCTCGCGCTAATATAATTTTTCATTTTTTTTTTTTTTTGGATAAGCTAATAAGAAGAAAATACGGCAAAACATTAAAGAATATGACGAAGAGATAGTAAAAAGTATAATAGAGGATAATTTGTCAACCAGAAGAACAAAAAGAGCAATAAGCACTCAGATGTACATGCTCCCTAAACTAAAAAAAAAGAGGGACGGATCAGAAACATATAGTAGAGAAGGGATAATCAAGGAAGCAACGGAATTCTATTCGAATTTATATAAGAATGAAAGGCAAGACCTCCCAGCGAGGGGAACTGACTGGAAATTGAGGACAAACAAGAATGACGTAGTCTACCTACAATAAAAACAGAGGTTAAAAGAGTGATAAAAAAAACTTAAAAGCCAACAGGGCCTCAGGTCCAGGAGTTAGTGAGAATGAAACCCTGAAAATTCTATCAGAGGCAATTGAAGAACCCTTAACAAATATATTTAATCCCCGCAGCTCCAGAATTCCGAATTTCGATCGTAAATACACCTGAATCGTTTGAACATCGTTTGTACACGTATGTACAGGGCATTTCACCGTTTGTACAGCAACCCCAAGTACAGAACAGTCAAAGGTTATTCTGAGGGCCAGAGAAACGTTAGCCCCCTGAAATTAATTTGAACTTTTTCCTGGACCAATCGTTTGAATATCGTTTGTACATGTTTGTACGCGCCAATTCATAGTTTGTACACCAACCCCCCTTGGAACAGGACCAAAGGTCATTTTGGAGGCTGTAGAAATGGTAGCCATCCGAAGTTGCAATTTGAATGATTTTCTTGCACCAATCGTTTGAACATTGTTTGTACACGTTTGTACCGGCCAATTCATCGTTTGTACACCCCCGCCCCCCCCCATTGAATAGGACCAATGGTCATTTCGGGGGCTGTAGAAATGGTAACCCCCCGCATGAACAAATTTAGGTTCAGTTCATTTTGCTCAAGTTCAAGTTCACTTGAAAACTAGTTCAGTTCATTTTTCGTTCATTACCAGTTTGTTTGTATTGTAATTGTGAACGAAAACTGGTATGAACAGTGCACCAGTGGTGTATCCACTATCCAGATCCAGATTGCCCTCAAGGCCGAAGTTGACAAATTTTTGACACGAATTCAGCAATAACATGAAAAAAGAAACACAATGTCGATAACATGAAAGACAAAACAACTGAAAACTGATAAACATTTTTTACAGAATGAAGTGAACGACTATTTTCCCTATCTGGAAAGTCATTCAAATTGCAACTTCGGGGCTACCATTTATATAGCCCCCGAAATGACCGTTGGTCCTATTCAATGGGGGAGGGGGGAGTTGGTGTACAAACGATGAATTGGCCGGTACAAACGTGTACAAACAATATTCAAACGATTGGTGCAAGAAAATCATTCAAATTGCAACTTCGGGGGCTACCATTTCTATAGCCCCCGAAATGACCATTGGTCCTATTCGATGAGGGTTGGTGTACAAACGGTGAATTGGCGTGTACAAACGTGTACAAACGTGTACAAACGATGTTCAAACGATTGGTCCAGGAAAAACGTTCAAATTACAATTTCGGGGGGGGGGCTAATGTTTCTCTGGCCCCCAGAATAACCTTTGACTGTTCTGTAGTCGGGGTTGCTATACAAACGGTGAAATGCCCTGTACAAACGTGTTCAAACGATGTTCAAACGATTCAGGTGTATTTACGATCGAAATTCGAAATTCGGAGGGCTGAGGAAATAGACCTACATTTAAAAGTGAACTAACAACATCACTAGTTCCCGAACAATGGATCGTCTCAGAGATGATATTGCTGTTCAAGAAGGGGAATAGAACACATATATGTAACTACCGTCCGATTAGCCTTATAGGAAAACTCTTCATGACCATGACTATCCTTATAGAAATAGAGTATATAAGACACTAGACTTCAACCAACCAGTGGAACAGGCGGGCTTCAGGAGGGGATATTCGACCACTGACCATATTCTGACAATGAATCAAATAATAGAAAAATCAAAAGAATACAACTTCACGGTGTACCTTGTATGTTTATTGACTTCGCG
The DNA here is from genome assembly GCA_031841125.1 of Acanthococcus lagerstroemiae. Lineage (NCBI taxonomy): Eukaryota > Metazoa > Arthropoda > Insecta > Hemiptera > Eriococcidae > Acanthococcus > Acanthococcus lagerstroemiae. The sequence continues at coordinate 39,596,342 of CM063114.1, read as the reverse complement.
AAAGCGTTTGACGCTACCTATCACGAAGTAATATGGTCGTCACAAGCTGAACACGGTGTCCCACTAAAAATTATTAAAATAGTGAAAGAATTATATAGCAAGGCATCCGCCTACATAAAACTGGATAAAAAATAGAAGAACTCTAGAATACATGAAGGCGTAAGACAGGGGGACCCCCTTTCCCCAAATATATATCAATGAGGTACACTTAAGCCATCTCAGGTTTGCAGATGATATAGTCTTGGTCGGGAAGAATATGGAGAAACTGAAGGAAATGGCGAAACAAATAATGGTGGAAAGGGCGCATGTAAACTGCACACACTGGGTAGTCAGGTAAAGGAAATGACATGTAAATTGCACATAGATGCAAAAATCAGATTAAGCATTGAAATTGTAAATTGCACACATAAAGAGATAAAATTTGGGATCAAAAAAGGTGTGAATTGCACACCCATTTACAAGATAGGCGCATCCGTATTTCTGGGAAGAAGGCTTCAAATCTCAAACATAAGAGCCAAAGAACTCTAGCAATACATTTTGAAACAGTATGTAAACTGATCCAGAGTATGCGTTACTTTTCCACAAGAGGAAGGGAGGGATTTGGAGGGAAATTAAATTTCCTGGGATGAATAATCTCTCAATTCCCCTGAGTTCTCCATTACTAAACAATAAAGCTTACAATTTCAAAATATCCATATGTATACCTTTGAAATATCCATATCTGCACATATTATGCTTCTGAAATATCCATATCTGTGTATTCTTATAGGAAACAGAGATGTCAGCGTTCCCCAAAAATATGAACGCGTTCACATCCGTTCCCGTTCGTGTGAGAAGAAGAACGCGTTCACTTTGTTCTCGTTTGTGGAGGTGCTCCATTTGTAAACGCGTTCCCATTCGCAAATGAGAGTTGACATCTCTGACTGTAGTCATTCCTCTCTCTCTGTTCTCTGCGTTCTCGTTCACGAAATGAAACGAACACGTGCCTGCCCTTTCTTGTTCACGTGAGAAGAAGAACGCGCTCACTTTGTTCTCGTTTGTGGAGGGCTCCGTTTGTGAATGTGTTCCCATTTGCGAACGGGAGTTGACATCTCCAAATGTATAGTCATTCCTCTCTCCATTCTCTGCGTTCTCATTCAAGAAATGAAACAAACGCGTTCCTGCCCTTTCTTGTTCATGTGAGATGAAGAACGCGCTCACTTTGTTCTTGTTTGTGGAGATGCTCCGTTTGTGAACGCGTTCCCGTTTGCAAACGGGAGTAGACATCTCTGGTAAGAAAGGGGGTAATTTGAACATTTTGAAATACCTTTAGATCGCAGATCATTGTGTTTCCAGCGATGAAAGGGAAACATGAGACAGTACCTAAAAATGGTCATTCAAACAATATCCTAAAATAGTTCTACAAAGTCTGTAGCAACTCACCAGTCAGTATAAGCAGCAGGCACCATAACTACAAATAAATCCACACACTAAAGATCAGAGACTATCGCCTTTCTTGTCAACATGATAAATGAACAAGACTTATGGCTTTTTCTCGTACTGTGTGCAATTTACAATTCATGTTTTGCTACCGACCTTTTATAAGTGTGTGCAATTCACACTTTTGTTGCATACATCCGTCTTTTTACAGTACGTGCAATTTACAATTTTCACATGTGGTTCGCAGAGTAGGAAAAAACCCTCCGCTGGAAAGTATGTGCAATTTACTTCCTCCCGGTGGAAAGCGAAAAGGCAGGACTAAGAATGAATCTGCCAAAAACCAAAATAATGACGAACGATCCGAACAGTAAAGAAATAGTTATACAAGTAGAAGGGACAAAAATTGAAAAAGTGGAAGAGTATACATACTTGGGACAGCTAGTGTAATTTGAAAATAGAACAGATAGGGAACTAAAAGTAGGGGTATCAAACGCATGGAAAGCCTTCTGGGCCCAGAAAACGATGCTGAAAAATAGGGAAATTAGCATCAGGGCAAAAAATAAAATACTAGAAAGCTGTGTTATACCAGTCCAACTATACGGAGTGCAGTCATATGGGCAACAACAAAAACTCAAACATAAAAACTAAAAAACACACACTTCGCCATGTTAAGGAGTATTCATTCTAGGTGTAAAACTAAAGACAAAAGATAAGTAAAACGAAAATAAGGGAAAAACCGAGGCCAAAGATATGGGTTACACGAGTAAAAGGTTGAAACTGAAATATGCGGGTCATACAGCAAGGGGTAGCCCAACAGATGGAATCTGGCGACATCAGTATGGATTCCATACGACCGAAAGAGAAGGAAAGGCCGACCAGCGACTCGATGGGTAGACGAAATAATAAAAACGGTAGGACCCCAGTGGGTGAGTATAGCACAAGATAGGACGATAGGAGAAGGCGATAAAGGGTGACGGAGGCTCATGCCCTACAGTGTGCCGATTAGAGGGACGACTTCCTCGAATCAGAGCTGTAATAAAATAAATAATAATAAAATAAAATTGAATGAGCTCTCTGAGGATGACGAGGGAGCTAACCCTTCTCAATCCCCCAACCTATTGGCCGATGCTGGACCCCTTCTCCCGGTACCTTTGAGCAAGACCAATAGCTGACTTTGAAAATCAGGTAAAAAGAGAACTCTGGTATCATAGCCCCGACCATCCATTCTTTTTGGTATTTAAATCGGCACTCATTAAGACATCCGAACTTCGTCTGTACTGTAGACGCTAGAATTATGAGAATGACTTAGACCTAAGTCGACAGAACGCTTTATTCTCTCCTGTAAATTTATTACATTCTGTACGAAACATGGATGCATATTTCACGGTCACCGTCAAAGGGTACAGCTCGGCTGATTTATTGAGCAACACCCAGCCGAATGTAATTCACTCGCGCAGCGTACATTTACAAAAAATATTCATTGTTGACGTACAGGAAAGGAGAGCTAGCTATTAGAAATGTTCACACCTGTTTTTTTTTTCCTAATTAAAAATACGAAAATTATACGCACACTGCGCTATTCATCCGTGTGGCTCGTACTCGATTCTGCGTATCCGAACCGGCGTATTCGCGTTATTTCAATATACACGAATAACGATGAAGAAAAACGACTGCAAACCAGTTCATCTGGATTCGTATATTTATGCATATGCGCAGCAGTAATTTCACAGAACACAGAGGCAAAAATGAACAACCTATACACTCGAAGTAATCGTTCATTCTCACGGCCAATTCTAAAGAACATTTTTGCCCTATATCGTTTGCATATTCAACGTAAAATGCTGGTTGATGACCGAACTCTTTCTTTTTCTCATTCGTATTACGTCGCACGTTGTTTCACAAAAATACCGCAAAGTTCACGCGATTGGTTCACCTACAGCTTTCGTTACTATCGAAATTGCCGTCAAATATTTCGAAGAATGGAGTATTTTGTGAGTACAGAATCTGGGGCTGAAACAGAAGCGTGCGCCCGTTTTTCAGACACCATGCAAACGCAAACAACGCTGGGCCTCCATGTACCTATTCCAACCCCTACCTCACATTCATACATATAAACTTCAAAAATAGGTATAATACATAAGTATCTCGGGAATAGGAGTAGAAAACATTTATGAAGAAATAGATGAAGTACATATACAGATCCCGTAGGAGCGACCAAGGCCGAATATTGGCGAAACAGCCCGACCAACCAAGACGAACCTCCCGAAATCTAGCCGCAAGAAGCGCTAAATGAATTCACGAAACTAAAGCCCATCAAGGTCCCAGGGCCTGATGGGATTATAAAAGAAATGCTAAAGGACTTCGGGGATATACTGGTGTACCCACTGGTCTCCCTCTTTAATGGCACTACCTCCTAGGACAATCTTTCAGACAGTGGTACTTGGCAGAGATAATTCTGCTACATAAAAAAGGAGATAGGACAGTAATAAATAAGGCTAGGATTTTTATGTAAATGCATATTTGTTCTCGTAATACTAGATAGCGCATATCCACATTATCTTTGCGAATCATGAAATTCTGAATCCGTATGCAAAAGTTTATAGCGCATATTTTTGGCATATTTAGGCCATAAATGCATAAAAATGCATATTCCCGCTGAAAAATAGCCGAATACCATATATTTGAGGTTGTTAGCGCATATTTTCCCAAAAACTGGCCAAAAATCACTTCTATTGACAAAATTTCCACAATTGTCACGATTTTCTAAAAATAAAAAACAAGTAACAGGGTGTTTGCTCTTTGCTGTAAGCTGCTGGAAGAAGGTCGGCTGAAGACTAGAAAATTAGAGACAAGGAAAAAAAACCTATCGGTAGTCACGTTTAAGGTCTTTTTTCTCCTACATAAAAGCTTATTCAAGGCTTTAAACTGCGAAGCTGCAAACTGCAATTGCGATAATTTGGAAATGAAAAAATTCTTTGTGTTTTTGATGATTGAATGAAATAAAAGTTAAAACAAATGGCTCCTTATTGTAGTGCTTCGAAAACCCTACATTTCGATACCTATGAGGGTGCGGTTTTATAGCGCATATTTTTGCATATTTTGAGTTTCTTTAGCGTATTTATTGCGCATATTTTCGGTTTTTTAGCGCATAAAAATCCAAGCCCTAGTGATAAACAACCACGGACCAATTAGTCATCGTCAAATATCTGCAAACTGTGTATGAAAATGATCAGACGCCCAACAACCGGTAGAACTTAGTACAATGGATCATATCCAAACCCTAAACCAATTTGTGGAAAAAGGCAAGTAATATCAGATCAAAGTTGCCTTGATGTTCGTCCACTTTAACAAAACATTTGACTCCCTACACCATAACAGTATTTGAACGGCTTTGTCAAAACAAGGGATACCTGAAAAAAATTATTGAAATTTTGATCGACATAATGTGGCAGTTTCTGTAAAAAGGGTTAGCTTTGTCGGTCAGATCATTTTCGAGTTAAGCACATGTTTATATGGTAGATTCAGTTTCTGACAAAATGAGACATTGTCCAGCTTCCTGTGTGCTATATTCATTTCTTTATATCCATTAAAAAAGAGGTACCTCGCAATTTTCGAAAAACAAGATTTTGAGGAAAACGCGTTCAAAGTTCTTGAATACATTTTATTGATTTTCTTGTCAAAGATCAAACTGTTTCACAAACTATTATGCAGGGTGTCCTGACTTATTCAAGAACCCGCTAGGTACGCATAGTACTCGATAAAACTAAATGAGTTGAGTACGAGAAGTTGCCTACAAGCAAATTGAAGGGGCTACGCCGCTGTGGCCCGATAATAATTTTAAAAAAAAATTACAAAAAAAAACGCAATTTTCAAGACGATATACAAGATATGATAATTGACGGAATAAATAATCTGACTATGGGGGCTGGTAGTACTGGCTTGGATGAAGAAAGATCTTAGTACGGTGTATTGCCTATTCTCAAAATTGAAGGCGTTAGAAAACGTTAAAGTTAGGAAAATTCCATTCTTTGTTAAATGGTCAGAAAGACCATTTTTCAGCCCAACCCTAAGTAAATAATTAATGGTTTTAGAGCTATCGTGACCATGGGAACTTGTTGTACGTATCTAGTAGATGAAAAAATTACTCAATGCAGGATAACTTTTCAAAAATTCAGAATTCGGCGAAGATGGTCGTATCATTTTTTCATCTCCTAGATACGTACGTTAAGTTTGATGTCGAAGATGCAGAATTAATTGCTGATATTTCTGGAGGCTGCGATCTTCCTCATGCGAAAGAGCATCGAAAAGAATCCATAATAATCTTAAAACCGATTTTTGTTTTGCTAAAAATTTTACTTTTTAGTTTTTCCTGTTTTCCTTACCTTTTTCTTATCGACAAAGTTGTCCCTTTTTATAAAGACTGCGACATATATAACAATTCGGAAGCAGTTATTTTATCAGATCAATTAGCAGACAGAATCAAAATCAATAGGGGAGTCAAACAGGGAGACCTCCTTTCACTCATCCTGTTTAACTCGGTATTGTAAGAGGTGTTTAGGAAAATAAACTGAGAGGGGAAAAATATAAATATCACGGAGCTCTACCACTTCAACGAAACTGAAAAACTAAACAACCTAAAATTTGTTGATGACATCGTCATCATCGCTAAAAACGCCGAGGAACTGGTGTCTATGAGAGAGGACCTAAGGAGAAAAAACGAGAAAGGTGACCTAAGCATTAACTTTACCAAAACAAAATTTCTGTCCAATATTGACCAGCTGGAGGAAATGAAAATTAAAAACTTTCCGATAGAAAATATCTCTGAACATAAATACTTAGGTCAAACGGTCTCATTCTAAAATAATTCAGGAAAATAGTTAAAAATGAGAATAGCCAATGCATGGAGGGCTTTTTGGGGACAGAAAAAATTCTGTAATGGTAAACTAAACCTAAAATCAAAGATGAAATTTTTTTTGAAACTACAGTAATCCCAGTGCTAACCTATGATGCCCAAACATGGTGACACTCTAAAAATCAAACTCAAAACTAATTTCAACCCAAAAGGCCATATTATGTAATATTCCAAAAGTAAAATTAAAGGACGACCATCTTTCAGATATACTGAGGAAAACAAAAGCCAAGAAAGTGGGTATCACGGTCTAAAAAATAAAACTTGAATTCGCCGGGCACATAGCTAGGGAACCCAACTACAAGTGGAATAAGATAATTACATTTTGAAAACCTTTAGGAAAATAGAAAAGAGGGAGGCCAGCGACGAAATGGAAAGACGAGGTTGGTCAGGTGGGGGGTCAAAACTGGCACAACAAAGCCGAAAATAGGAAAAAATGGGCTAAATTGTATAAGGTTTAGTGTGCCCAGAAGTGGGATACTGAGTGCTGTGGGAAGAAAGCACCTCCTCTACCTAATCGTTAAACAATGTATACACTAGTATATTATAATAGGAAGAGAAGCTTTGAACCCATACTGACATATTTTCATAGGCTGCAAAGCGTTATACTTAAACACTTGCAAATTACGTAATACATTTTATATTCAAAATCTCCTTCATTTCATGAAAAAATTTTTCTAAATCAATACCTATTTCAGCTAATAAGACAATATTATCTGCAAACCTGAGCATCTTTATTCGCTCTCCGTGTATAGTTCCTGCCTCAAATTTTTCTTTTATATTAAATAATACTGAAGATAAGGAGTAGCCCTACCTTACACCTTTTTCTACATTAACCTCCCCTTTCTCTCCGTTTCAGATTATTATTTTACAGACATTTCTAGACTCTTTCAGACTCTTATTTAGACATTTCAAAACTAAACAAATAAGTTTGGAAAAACTTAAAGGAGTTATAAAAAATACTTGACCCACCTCTATAATATAAACATTTAACTAGACTGAAAGAAGTTCAACAGTCTCAATAAACCATAGGTTAGTCTCAAAAAGTGTCCGTTATATTTATAAGAATTTCAACGCAGTCTTGAAAAATCTCAAGAAGGATTGGAAAAATCTTAATGAATCTCGAAAGATCTTAAACCCGTCCGGATGATTTTCAAAGGATCTTGAGTAAGTATGGAAACGTCTCAGTTAGTCCTTTCCTAATAGTGTCGAGCAAAGTCTTTCAAAATCTCAATCAAGCCGGGAATAGTCTTGAAAAGAATCTCGAAGATCTCTGTAAATGATATAAACATGTTTAGAAGTCTTGAAAAGTTTTAAACAATATTTAAGAAGCCTAAAAGAGTTTCAAAGAGTTCTAAACTCAACTACGAGTAGATGAGTGTCAGAAAAGCTGAAACGAATCTAAAAGAATTTGAAACAGGTAATATACGTAGTAATGCAGAATTATCTCCGCGATTCTAAAAAGTATAGCAAAAGTATAAGACTCCACTGAAGATGGCCGATCAGCCGAAAGCGTTATGGACAACAGAAACAAAAAAGTGAATAGGCACACCCTAAAAACAGAATATTACCAAGTTCACTCACACTCCAACATGGACACTAAAAGTATAAGAATCTGAAAAACATTTAAAAAGTCTCGAGATTTGGAATAGTATTGACCGAGTTCATAAGATCTGTAAAGGAGTCTTGAACATGCTTTAGAAGTCTTGAACAGTCAGAAACAAGCTTTGAATAGCCTGGAAGATGTTAAATGAACTCTCGGATCATTGGACTATATTTGTGCTGGGCCACCGGGAATTTTTTCTAGTTAAAGCTGTTTTATCTTTCCAAACATTTTAAAAACTCTATAAGAGATGCTATTCAAGACCCTGACTTTTTGATGAGATTTTAGAACTAGCTCTGTATTTCTCACGACACTTCCAGACTTGTTCGAAACTGGAAGCTTCAAAACCTGTCCCTGATTTCTGTTCACTCTTTTTCATTCTATCTTTATTTTCTCTGTTGTTCATTTCTTCCCATTTCTTCTTTCCTTCATTATTCTTTTTCCTCATTCGATACTTCTTTTCAGCCGAACGTGGAGTTCTCACCCGAGCATTTGCCATTTTTCACGCTTCATGTAAGTCCAACACTGGCACACACCTTTGCTCTAAGAGTTGAACAAATAGACAAACGCCTTCCTTCAGTCAGCGGCGGTGGCGTATCATATTTGTGTAAGGTCATGGGGGTTCTATTTCCCGAGAGTAACAAACAGAGAAACCGAAAACTATTTGGAAGTAGGAACGGGAGGGGTGGTGAAAAGCTATTTGTAGCCTAAGAGAGTTACTTTCTAGGTGGGGCCTTGGTGGACGTTCTTTCCACAGAATCTTGTAACGTCAGAATATTACAACAGTGTCTTCAAAAAAAAAATCAGGTGCCATACCTGTTGCCGGATGTTGGCGATCGCGGTTCCTGACGCGCAACTTTCCTAGGCAGGGTTAGTCGGGGTAATTTGCCGTTTCTTTTCCCACGGTTTATTGCGTCAGAGTTTTCCTTCTCTGTGCCAAAGAGTATGCAGCCGCAGTTCGCTTACTAGCCACGTGTTTGTACAATGTTGAGTAAGCTGACCACGACGTTCACATACCAGTATCAGTCTTTCAAGGTCCGGTGGTAATATGCCTGTGATTGTAGTGCCCTGTTCGTTCGAACTGGCGGGGGTTATAGGATGCGTTATCTTTCCACTTCGACTGATATTGTTGCCGCTGTGTTCGCTAGCATGTTATCAGGGGTGTATTCGAATAGCACTAGCTTTCCGGCGTTCGTGGGTTTCGAACCCGAGACGCAAGGATTGCGAATCGGGCACGTTAACCACTCGGCCACACAGCCACAATAGCAGTGTCTTAGAAACTCTTAACACGTCCTAACAAATCGCATTTGCTAGGATCTTGAAATGAGGTCACCGTATACAAAATTGAAGAAGTCCACCGTAAATGAAGCATCTGCAGTTAATTTCACGAGTCTACTAATTTGAATCAATGATTTGTTGTAACATGTTACTTTGGAGTCAGCTATGACATTAATCAGAGCATAGAAAGGCAGCCACTCCGCCCCTGGTGGCCACAGATAAGCAAGGATATGGAAGACGTGATCATTAACTGTAACCCCAGCGCACCAATGCACTCTAACCGCCCTCAACCTCTGATCTCTACGCCACTTCCAAAAAGACCATAGGCTAAAGTTGGAGCAGTCGGGGTTATTCATATAAGAACCAAAATAATGCTCATTTCCTGTTTCAACGTGCTTGTTCTTCAATTTTATAAGAGTACTCGGCTTATACATTTTTTTATAATTCTTAAATTTTGCGAGCGTACTCGGCAAGCGCAGTTGCCCTTTAAGGGCAGCCCTGAACTAGCCACGCATCTTCGTTGTTTCCTTCATACTCGCTTCGAGGACGATGAACTTCGCCGATGAGACCGAACTTTTTTACAACTAATGAAGGACGGAAACAACGTGTACACATTAAGATCGGTGTAATTAAAACCGGTGCCGAGGTTTCCTTTCGCAACGCATCGGATGCGACCGAAATGCGGACACCTCGTAAAACCACTAATTCGATGCTGGAAAGCGGTTTCGGTTTGACACGAAACTGAAGAAGGAAAAAAAAAAGGAAAAACGTGTAGACGATACAATGTCACGAACTGGCAACTGGGAATCGCACTTCCTATACAACCATTTTTATTTCTGACACGCGGGCCATTATGGCGAATGCGCGGTTGAAATTGCGAAAATATTTTTCGTGATTGAACGTCCGCGAGTCACTGATTTCGTCGTAAAGAAATTCATTTGAGAACTGATAAAAACGTGAACGAGCTCGTAAAACGATTAAAATCGACCAACTCGATGGAGGAAGTCGACGAGATCACGATTTTCGATTTTTTTTTTACCGCTTGTTAATTCGCGGATTTATATTTCCCTAAAAATGTCCGACGTCCGTTTGCTCCTCCTGACACCTCCGTCTTGCCGGACATAAAGAGTTCGGCTGGTCTGGGTGGCCTTTTCCTAGCGAGACCATAAATCATAGAGAAAACGAACGCCAACGCGATGAACTCGAAATTATACAAAGACGAGGTTGGAAAATTAATAATCTAGAGCCGAACGAAACAAAATTGTATGTAAATTGTCGAATTTACTTTTGACGGCGAGTACATGAAGAGTAATTTACCTCTCGTCGTTAGGCTCGGATCGAGATGATATAACAAGACTGTTCATAAACCGGTTTTCAGTTACTAAAATTTTCTGTATTCATCATCGAGCCCCGTCATGCACGTTTTACTTCTCCCTATATGGCGGCAATGAAAAATTATTACGCGGCAGGGAGGCAGGAAAACCGCACAGCGATTAAAAAACTTTCGGCAGCACGGGGAAATTGGAGGAAAGAACGCTAAATTTGATAAAATTTGAGTAAAACACTCTCAAAACGTAGTGAGTCCCTGTGTCATCGCATAAAGAACATTTCGTCGGGTCAGTGCGATTTGGAGGCAAATCCAAAATAGTTTTGCTACAGAGGGAAAACAAAGTTTCACATCAAGGGTATTACTGGCAAAATTGAAACTGGTAACGAGATATTAAAAAAGAATATTGAAATCAGCATTAAACACAATGTTTTATTCGATACAGCATGAAATGACCTTTCCAGTGATACCAAAGTCTCATTTTCGAAAAAAATTCGATTTGTCTCCAAATTGCTCTGACCTGAAAATATAGATGAAGCTAAAAAACGTCACTTCCTGATCTTCTATTTAATGGAATATAGAGAACATTTTCAGCACATTCTGAAAAATTAGTGTTTCTCACGCTCATATTTCAAAATTATTGATAAATTGACACCAAACTAAAACAAATATATACGCGTTTCTGGGCCTAGTTTTATTTAGATTTGAATTCGACCTTTAACTTTAGCCTTTCTTCACCCTTTCACAAGCAAGATTCGTCCAAATTTAGATTTTCCAATTCGAAACAAGAAAGCAGATCGTACATAACCAGATCTTTGCGCTGATTTCAGGTCTGACCTTACAATGCTAATAGAAATCTTTCATCCAGAAAACATAGTCTGCTAAAGGTAGCCAAATTTTAATGCGAACAAGCTGTAATCAAAATTACAAGATGAGAACCAAAATCAACGCAGAAATATGGTCCTTGATTTTTTATTCATTTTTAATCAAAATGAGAAGTATGAACAGTTGCCTTTTTGGCTTTTGAAAACTCATTTTCTGATCAAAAATGGAGCCATCGGCACAAAGAACAGACCCAGAAAGGTTATGATACATCATGAAATGCCTTCTATTTTTTTATTGCGAAGCCGGATAGATACAGGACAACTGAAGATCTTAAGTGACAAGCCTTTAGTTTCTTTCCAAATAGAAAACATTTCTGTCTTCTCCGAGGGGCCCACACGTACCACCATCTTGGAATTTTGAAAAGAAAAAGTATCAAACAAATTATTAAAACAAGAGTATTTTAATCGCTGATTAGGATTATCGCAACAGATTTTTGATCTAATCCTGATTTGGGGCAAAAGTCAGATTCTAGACCCAAAATAATCAAAATTTATCAGACTTTCAAATTACATTTTTTCTTTCGTATTGCTAATTACGAATATCAGATTTTTCATCTAGTCCCGATTCGAGGGTAAAAAGTGAAATTTTGAGCCCAAAATAGTCAAGAATAATTAGACTTAAAAAAATCAAACAAAATATGGGTCATTGCTTTCGAATATCTCATCAGATTTTTAATGCAATCTAAACAAAAGGGCAAAAAAACCAAATTTTAAAACCAAAGATTGTAAGAATTGACTGGAATTGCAGATCAAACAAATGTCAAAATGTGTTCGGTTTCTTTTTTTTTTTGTTTTTTTTTTCCTAATTACGAATATTGCATTCGATTTTTCTATCCGCTTTCTATTCAGGCAAAATATAAATTTAGGATTCGAAATTGGCAAAATTGACTTGCTTTGAAAAATCGAACATGAGAGTTTTTTTCAGTCGCTCATAACAAGTATTGCATCAGTGTTTTGATGTGGTCCCCATTTAAACCCTCTCCCACCACAAAAAAATAAATAAATAAATAAATCTTGAATTCGATAGGAGAAGGGGATTCGTCGAAATGTTCCGTTTTTAGCTGTTCTGATTGCTGATTACGATTATTGCATTCGATTTCGGATTTGACCTCATTTTGGGGTCGAAGATAAAAATCCCACCCCTCACGCGGCCGAAATAGATTCGGCTTGGAAAGTCGAACGAAGCAACGAAATGTAATTTTCTCAGGTCGTTGACTACGAATATTGCCTGCGATTTTGGGTGTGACTGCGATTATTGTGGTTCAAAAACCAAAACTTCTTTCAAATGGGCAAAATTGACTTGAAAAGTAATTTTGGTGTCGCTGATTCCGAATTCACATCAGATTAACAAAATTTTTCTCATTTAGGGAATGCAATCCGTGATTGTTTTCTGTCCCCCCGCCCCCTACGAAGTCCCTAACAGCTGGGTGAAGGAAGGGATGATGTTCTTCCGTTTTATCGAAGATGGAAATAAATTCTTCTTATAATATGAATCACACTTTTTCACACCACTCCAAGAAAGGAAAAAAGTCATTCTCATAGCAGAAGGTAAATTTTGCCCATTTCAAGTCTAAAATTGGGATTTTGAGCCCAGATCGGAGCTGTATGAAATGTTCGATACGATATTCGTAATCTGCAACCCACAAGTCCTCCATTTCTATATTTTGCAGCCAAATTAATTTTGCCAATTTCGAGTCTGAAATTTTAATTTTGAGCACAAAATCTGAGCTGGATCAAAAATCGAATGCAATATTGTGTAATCCAGCAACCGAAAATACCCCTATTTTGATACTTCATATCATTTCATTTGAAATTCTACAGTTGAGGGTACGTGTCAACCCCTTGCCACAGGGAGGGGGGATAAAGAAGAGGGCGGTAGAGAATTCTCATTTCAAAATAGGTAAAATTTGGGAAAAATTTAACAGATCTAGCCACTCTTTTACGAATCCCCCCACCCCCTCCGCTCCAATAGGAAAACTTCTTATTCACACTACAGAGCTGAAATGTACATTTTCTTAATTTTGTTATCCCCACATTGAGAGGACAAGGGCTCTTCGCACGTCCATCAAATTTCGCCATTGCCTGTGACAATTTTTTAAATCATTTTATTTATTACGGACTTATTTTATCCGAAAAAATTTCACTACCGTCAACGATTCTCGTGATATTTAGAAGCTTGTACATTCCGGACGCCATGTTAGCCGCCATATTGGAATCTGTAAGCCGTCATCGAAACAAGTTTAGCTGCTGTCGGTCATCACCGTATGAAGACATAGTAAATTAATTGGATTGCTTGTTTAATTCAATCCGGTATAGGGTTGTGGCTATTTACGGCAAATCGAGTATGCAATTTTATTTGCACTAGTGGGCGGAATTTGCCTGGTGTAACATTTCAGAAAAATCCCCTATTGAAATATGCCTGCGTCATGTCGTAGGGTGCTACGACCACGCTAAATCTTAGTTCGCAGTGGAACAGAATTTTAGTGATGATGTAGTTCTGAGTGTGAAATGGGGGCGTGGCTCATTAAAATTGAAAGGTTTCTCAGCTATATCTCATCAAATATCAATTTCACCTTCAAAAGCGGAACAGGAGGAGTTTCAATATAAACTGTACCCCACTTGATATCAAGATATCAGTCCTTATGGTTCAGAAATAGCACATTACTAGGGAGCTTCGCAGCCCAACTCTCAGTAAAATTGTAGTGTCTTTTTTTAAATGCAATGTATTGAATTTCCGATAAATGTTTTGTGTAAGTTAGATCATAACTCGGCCAGCCTCTCATTATCATTTTTTTTTGTTTTTCCCTTTTCTGCTTCTTTTGGCTGTTTTCTATTTTCTTTTCTGCCTTATTGCGTCTTTTCCGTATTTTTTCATTCTTCTTTTTCTTCTTCATCTACTTCTTTCTGTCCTTTCCTTTTTAGGGGGGAGGGGAATTTTTGTTGTGTTTTCCTTTCTTTTTTGCTCCTTCTGCCATTTTTCTTCTATTAATTTCTTCTATCTTTAGTTGTTGTTTTTATTTATTTATTTTTTTTTGTAGGCAGACGAAGAACAGCCTCATTTTCTTTGTAGTCTCATTCATCATTTTACCATATTTTTTTGAATGCAATTAGAAAAAAATCAAGTCTCAGAACACAATGTCCAAACATCCAACTATAACTACTAAACTACAACCTGCTTGCCTTGTAAATTTATTTTTGTGTTTTTTATGTAATTGAGTATTTTGTAATTTACTTTTCGATTGTTTCATTATTTCTGCCTTTTTTGTCTTTTGTGTGTAATTCTGTTTTTGTATCATTTATGCACTACGAGAAATATTCTGGTAAAAATTAATAGAATTCTAGGAAATCTCTGACGTTTAACGATGTCACGCGCTCTTAAACTGAAAATTCTGGTCATTTTTACTAAATTTTGGTAACAATTATTACTACAGTTCTACTAATTTTAGATAGGATTACAGTAATTGTTTCCACAATAGATTAAAAATTACTATAATTTTCAATTAGAAATCTCTGAACGTTAATTCAGATAGGATTACAGTAATATTGTTTCCACAATAGAATAAAAATGACTAGAATTTTCAATTAGAAATCTCTGAACGTTAAAGAGACTTTGGAATTCTAGTACTTTTAACTAAAAAATTTCTCCGGTGTGTTTTTATTTTTCTGTGTTATCTATTTCCATTTCCATGAAAATTTATTTCGTCAATGAATCCAACTTCAATGAAATTCAGGCTGATATGAAGACTGTTACATGACTTACCTTGGAGAAATAGGACGGAAATTTAGAACAAGAATGAAAGAAATTGATAAATCACAAACGCTCAAGGACGACAAATCGCTTTTTGGAAAAGAGGTTAGCAGCAGTATTAGATAGATCAATGAATGTAGAAACCAGAAATCGTAAAAATTCAAGAAATCATATTCTGAAGGAGAGTAATTCGCGAAGAACATTGGAAAAATGTAGCCTCAAGATGAAAAATTCGACTTGAGAAATTTAATACTCAATTCCTACAGGGTAAATATTTTAGTCTGACTTGCAATGCTTAGAGCACATTTTTTCACTTTTTTGCAAATGACTGTCTTTCAAAATTCGGTAAACCAAGTTTTCGAAATTTTTTTGAATTTGCTCTGTCAAATACCTAAGTTGATTAGATGGAGCCAGAGAGGATTCGAAATATTGTTAGACAACAAAATAAGGAACATATTTCTCGATCTCTGAGTCGGTGACACTGAAATGCATACGGAGCTAGGAAGTAAAAATTTAACATACGTCATAAGGTACGTACTTTACGTAACAATCCTCATGGTTTTAAGAAAAATTATAAATTTGTAAATTTTTTTTGATACTTTAGTAATTTTTTTCATTTTTAGATCATGTTTCCTCGAAGTTTTTCCCGAATTGCTTTCCTTCCAATTATGGTTTCATGAATTTTCAAATTTTTTTTAGATTCTGAATTTTTATTTATTCAGTGCCGTAAAGCTTACTCTTTATGCGGATTAGGGAAAGCACGTTGATTTTTCAAAGTTTTTCATAGCGAAAAAATCACGTTTCTAACATCTGAATCGTTGCTGTGCTTTGTTCTAACGCTGGTGAATATAAATAGATAAAATTGTGCACGCATAATGTATTTACCCCCGACAACAACTCACTCGAGTTTCATGAAAATCGCTAGACTTTTTTATTTTCCGGTACCTATTTTTCATTCAGATAGCGAAGTCTGATTAAGAAACTGAACATTGACTTCCCTAGAGCATAGGTTAATATTATCCGATCAAACTCAAACTGCTTTCTGATTTTTTTTAATGGTTCGGAACAACTCCTGGAGTCGATGGTCTGTACTTAAGCTGGATGTTTACTTTCGAAAGAAATTCTGTATCAAAATGAGTAACCAGACTTGCAACAAAAAGTCGCTGTTTTTTGATTTTGAAGACTTACACCCTCTTCAATTAAGTACAGCCTATACATGCACATAACATATTTTGCTTTTTTCACCATTATGGTCATAAGCTGAAACATCTTGTATATAAAACGAATCTAAAATCATAACCTATCTTCATGTATTGAACAGTATAAAAATAAACAGAATCTTGATGGAGTGCTAACTAGTCGAGCCTTAAGAGTATAGATACCAACTGGACAAATTTCAAGAAGTTTTTTCGCATTCCAATAAGTCTTAACAGAGTCTGAGCATGTTTTTAAAGAGCCTTCAAGAGTCTTAGGAAGTCCCAATGAGTCATAAATAGTTTTTCAAGCATCTTCAGGAGTTCTAACCAGCCTTGAATGAATTACAAAGTACTAATGGGTTTTATATAGTTTGAACAACTCTCAACAATCTAAACGACGTCTTATTGACTTTTTAAGTCATTTTCAATTTCAAAGTCCTCTTTTTCTCCACCTTCTTCACGTTCTTTTCCGTTAATCTTGTTAGTGAAGAAGTTGATGGTTGGTGGTTCGTGCTTTGGCCACAATGCAGCTATAGAGTTTCGTACAAAATCCGCGGTAGGGCTGGTAGGGTTCTGCAGCTGGAAACCTGTCTTCGGTCATGACATGGCCACAGCACAAAAACTCGCCCTTTGCGGAACACGTGACAGAGACACCGGTCTGAAATTGCAGTTTCATATCCTCATCTCGTGCATAGTTGTGCCTCCATCTGGCACTCGATTTCTAAATTCCGCTCATTCCGAATCCATACCTCGAGAGCTCAACGGTGCTAAAATTCTCAAGTCAACCCCTCCCTCCCACACTCCCCCACAAACACATGATCATATTCGATTAACTCGAGTGCCGATAAAAAAGAGTAATTTCGCGAACTTTCAGGCGAACCGGTCGCAATCGTCGAGAAATTTATACGCACCTCGGGCGATAAAGAAACCCGCAATTTTACAGCAGGTTTTACGCGGTTACTCACACTGTGTATACAATCTGTCACCACTTGACTTTCTTCAAGCACAAAGTTAATCCTCCAACCTGATATTAGCGCCAGCCTCGAGCATCCCAATCGCTCGATTGTAAGATGATCTACACGAATACAAATCTAATATCGGAACTTATCGAATTAATAAAATCGGCTTCATTATTGCCAGGGCTGCAATTAATCGACCATATTTACATGTTTATTAGCTTTGCCCTGTGCCCTGTGCAGAGATTCGGATTCGGCTAATGCTGCATCGGCGCCAGATATCATCGGTCTCGTTCTCTCCTTCTCACCGCCATCTGCGCCGATAATTGGACTAACGTTTCGTGCGTTTGAAATTCGTGAACGCACATTCGGTGTCACGTAAACTAATTTTCTTCTTTTTTTTTTTCGTAACCAGTATCTCCGAAAACAAGAGCACCGTTAGAAAGTACGCATATACAGGCACAAATATGGAGAAATTTAAAATTATGACGGCTCTTATGGATTCGTGAAAGAGCCGCCAACCGTAATTAAATATCGCCACCGATCGAGAAAAGAACGTTGCGCCGCGCAATGCCCTGAAATTTCGAAAATACGCGCGTGACGATAACAGTAATTAAAATCGGTCGAGGTAGCCCTTCAGGTGTGCACTGTGCAGTAGGCAGTCGCAATGAATTCGAATTCGTGTTTTGATCCGTAAAATATCAAGTGAAGTAGCAAGAAATTTCCGAATGCATTAAGAATGCGCCGGAGTGTAAAAGCAATCAGCTAGAGTGTACTGCCCTGTGGTTGAGTGATTAACGTGCCCGCTTCGCAATCCTTGTGCCCGGGGTCGAGTCCCAACAGCGCCGGAAAGTGGAAAGTTAGTGATACTCGACTACCCCCACTAACATCCTAATGGACAGAGCGACTACAGTTTCAATTAGATGGAAAGATAACATACCCTGTAACTCCACCAGTTGGACTGAATAAGGCATTACACTCGCAGGGCGTGTTACCACCAGATCAGAAAGATTTAGTACCGTGCGTGCGCACGTCGTGGACAGCTCGTGAATAGTAAGCGAACAGCAGCCACACACTCATCAGCACAGTGAAGGAGAAACTCGAACCCAACAAACCGTGGGGAAAGAAATGGCAAACTACCCCGACTAACCCTGCCAGGAAAGTAACGCATCAGAAACCGCGATCCACCTGTCCGGCAACGGGCACGGCACTTAGAAGAAAAAAGAACGTGTACTATATAGAGATCGGCTTTTAAAAGTGAGTTTTTCGCATTGTTATCAGCATGGTCTGCATTGAGAATTTTCAGATCGAGTCCTCTCACTCATGGAAATAGTTCCCTAGGAGGCAACCGAGAGCAGTGGTCAAGTTTAATTGAGAAAAATCCCCCAAAATCCGAAAATGAACTCTCCTCCCATCCCCTGATAGTTCTCCAATAGTTACCGTCTTCGTTATTCAACCTCGGCAGACACCCTACAATATCAAAAATTAACCGATCGTAAAAACAAGAGAGATGATAGCCACGTGATAATCCATGAAATTTCTGTCACTTAATTCCCTCCCTAGATACCATAATGTCCATTTTAGAGTAGAACTGATAGCAGAAATGAATTCAACGACCATAGATAGTCAGAGATGTTGAGGGTACCGCTCCTCGTAATGAGTTAGAGAGGAAAGAGTATCTCCCTCCTCCCGCAATCTTTGAAAATGTTGACCCGTACTGAGATAACAAAACTTCGAGCAACAAATGAATGCAGAACTCAACTGTCTAGTCAGCGAGAGCAGGTATGACCTAATCTCAAGCACCATTCTCGCAAAAAGAAGGGGTGGGGCAAAAAAGAAAAAAGATTAAGGCGACTCAGATAGGAAGTTTCAACATTAGAACTTCGAAAAGTGAGGCTAATCTAATAGAACTGAAGAATGCTTTGTAAGAGAAGGAAGTTGAAATATTGGTACTAGCTGATGAAAGGGATATTCTGGAAACAAGAAAAGGTAACCTGTTTGCATATGCGGATAGCTCAGGGGGTCAAAAGGGCGCGGAATTTTTGATTTAAAAAAAATTGAGAAATGCATCGGAATTTCAAATAGCATTGCTCTGTGCTCTTTCAAAACCAGCTTAGAGTATAATGTCACTCGAATACAAGTGTATGCCCCAACCTCTGTCTCAAGAGATGAAGAAATTACAAAATTTTACTCTTAACTTTCCGCAGTAATAAGTGACCAAAAAATGAATTAAAGAAACGGTTTAATAGTTATAGGATATTTCAATGGTCAGGTTGAAAGAAGGAGGATGTCGAGGAAAATACTATGAATTCATACTGGTATGGACAAAGGAAGGAAAGAGGAGAGAAATTAATTAAGTTCTATTTGGTTGAAAACTTAAAAATAGTTAATAAATATTTCAAAAAAAAAAAAGGAGAAGGGAACAGTGGATATGGACTGCTCCCAATCAAAAGTTCAGGAGCTAAACTGATTATATGTTAAGGCCCATTTACATTTGTCATTTAAGATGATCATCTTAAATGAATCACCGAAAGTTGCACACGTAAACATGATTTCATCTTCACTTCCTCCAGAGTGATCACCGAAAGTGAGCGGTGAATGGAATCAATCCCCAATTGATTTTTAATGTAGAGCTGTTCATCGTTTCTTGGAAAACGATGACTCATCACGGTTCACCGCCTAGTGAGAAATGTGAGTGTGTCACTTTCGGTGATTCATCCAAGATGATCATCTTAAGTGACAAATGTAAATGGGCCTTCAACTAGAAATGCAAGGTCATGACTCCAGCCCTGGATAAAAGTGAACAATAAAACGAAAAAATCTGAAAAAATGATGAAAATGTGTGAACACGGATGATTCACTTTGGTTGAATCATTTTGAGTGATCACTCCGGTTGATAATCAGAAATGGAACCGTGTAAACCCTCCTTTAGCCCCGCAAAACATAAAGAATAAACCGAGAGACTTTCATGTTGATACGAATTTTAGCTTCCACTCTGATCAGGGATTAATTAAATGCAAACTGCAAATAACTGACAAGGAACACCAATCCACTTGACAATGCTCCGATAAGTTATCGACTTTCTACACTGGATCAATTTTGCCAATTTGAAGAAGTCGAATTAAAATTTTGGGCCCAATGATCACAGATTGATAAAATGCAAACTGCAAATAATTAACAAGATTTATCGATGAAAACTACAAATACACATGATAGTGCACCGATAAGTTATTCGATTTTCAACACTGCATCAATTTTGCCAATTTGAGGGGTCAAATTAACATTTTGGAGCATCTGATTAAATTTTTGAAATCGCCGGGTCAAAAATTCTTATTTTAGTT
Organism: Acanthococcus lagerstroemiae; assembly: GCA_031841125.1. NCBI lineage: Eukaryota > Metazoa > Arthropoda > Insecta > Hemiptera > Eriococcidae > Acanthococcus > Acanthococcus lagerstroemiae. The sequence continues at coordinate 39,575,681 of CM063114.1, read as the reverse complement.
CGTTTTTTAAATTTTTTCATCAAATTCAATTTTACCCATTTTGAGTTCAAAATTTGGATTTTCGGGTCAAAATCTGGGCTGGATGAAAAACCTTATACCATATACGAAATTAGCCACCAAAAACCTCGTATTTCGATAATTTGTTCGACATCTTTCTATTTAAGATTACAAAGATGGTGGTACGTCAAAATCCGCCTTTTGGGGGAGAAAATTTTCCCTCCGAAAAAGAAACTACAATCTCCTGCTTGAAGATCCTCTCCGTATCGTCTATTCGTTCAAAAAAAAAATACAGGTTTACTTTCTTTCACCTTGTGTAGAGTGAAAAGAGATGATTTGTGTAAATCTGCTCAATGCTCAGACTCAGTAAGACTCCTCAGTACACTGTACAACTCAACAAAACTTTTTAAAACTTTCTCAAGATTTTTCAAGACTTTGAACCCTCGTAAAAATTTGTTAATGCTCTGGTGATCTTGGGAAAGACATTTCAGGGCTCTTACGGCATACAAATCTTGGGATCTTGACCTTGAGTCCAGGAACCATTTAGGAGACACGAGAAGCCAGATGTTCAGATAATTCATAGGATTTATATGTAATTTCTAAATCTTGTTTGTTTCTTTTTGTCAATATGGAGAGAAAGAGACACTCTTTTTCTGGGACGTACCGATAAGGGGAGCAAATTCCCCCCCCCCTGTAGGAATCTTTCACTCAGCAGTTGGGAAAATTTACTATTTCAGTCAGGCAAGTTGGGAAAATCCAGCAAGTTATAAGGTTTTTTTTTTTGCTCTGATACTTAGGAATTGAGTTGAGAAGTTAGAAAAATCCAATGAGTCAGTTGGAAAAATTCAACAGGTCAAAAGGTTTTTTTTTACTAGGAAATTTTGAGTCGAGTCAGTTGGGACCTTCACAATCCTCCCCTCCCCGGAAGAACCCTTTGGTACGTCCCTGTTCTTTTTTATTTCGAATGAGGAAAGTTGTTATTTTTGCCTTTGATAATGTACAGAAAAAAGGAGAGATGACGTTTTCAGATCCAACAAAGATGAACAGAGATGGAGAAATCCTGATTCCTGATTCCCCAATCTTCGCACCCTATAGCAGAGAGGCGTTGTTTCTGGTTTATCTGTATCCGAACGCGGATACGTAGGTAGGGCAAATGGGGTAATTTTCTCTTCTAGAAGGAAAACTTCAACCGATGATGCTTTAAAAGTAGTCAACTCGTAAGCAACTTAAATGAAGTGATATACTTCGATAATATGTAGTTTGGGGTTTCACCCAACATATAAAGAACCTGGCCCCTTTCACCTGAGAAAAACGTCAGGTAGGTAACTTGCTTGATACTGAAAAATTGCAAAAACAGATCTGTTACTCCAAGATCCAGTCACACTGAGAGACAGTCAATAAACGAGACAGTTTGCGAGTTTGGTAGACAGATAGCCAAGTAAGGTAAGTGGGCATTCCTTTCGATTGGAAAATGGCATGGAATGCCGGAAACAACTTTTCACCAGCTCTCTGTATTCTATATTTAATGTGTTTTGTCTCTGTGCCAAGCATACACTGAGATTTTTCACCAGCGACCCCCACTGCCTCACATTCTCCTGAAAAGAAAAAAGTGAATTATAGATGAAAAGGATATTCGCCCAGATGAGGAAATCTGTTAACGCTCTTGGATGTGGGTTGGATTTTTTTCAATTTTCGACATCAATAACAAAATATCCAACATAAATGAAGAGCCGACTTCCAAAATGCCCTTAGTCCAAAACACAGAAGTTTGGGAAATTAAAAAAAAAAATTCAACTACGATCCTATTTACTATCAGAGTCGCGCCAGTTCTTTGAACACATATAACTCGCCTCCTAATAGAAACAGAAATTCGCAGTAAACGCTGGAAAGTGTATTTTCTTCTTCTCCGTCAGATAGGGCCAAAATCTCAATTTCGGTAATTTTGGACTGAGCTCGTTTTGGAAGTGAGGTCCTCAAATAATCCGAAACATCAGCGCTCCGTCTTTACTGGTCACCTTACTCAGTTGCCATCCTACAGACATAAAAACGATTTGAACCCTTGGGGAGAGAGAACAGGAGCACACCAAAGGGAACTGGTGATGGAGACTGGAGGACTCGGAAACTTTTCTCTTGAGAAGGCCCAATTTCACGAACGAGTTAGAAAAACGGACAAAAAGCATTTCAAAAAGTCACCAACTGAAGGCCAATGCTGTTCCAACTAAAACCAATTCTTAAACTTTTGAGGGAGAAGGCTCCCAACCCTTCCGCACATCTCTGGAGAAGGAAGGGTAAGAACTAATAAATTCCTATACATTTATTCTGAATCGCCTGTCCCAGGAATGCTTTATAGATACGTCAGTGATTGTTAAGATGATTTCAATAAGTCTGGTACTTATTAAAAATGTTCTGAAGTGTGTTTTGAGAAAGGACCTAAAACTCGATTTTAACAGTTTTGTGCTAAAAATGTGGTACTGGGAGCTTGATGAAAGTAATCCTACGTAAGTATAAAGTGGCGAACTGGCAGATGAGTCTAATATCAAGGTGCGCTCAATTTCTTATTTCTTGTTGCCTTTCTTCCTTCTACCTGTACCAGCTTCTCATTAGAGCTCATTTTTCAATCATCGTGCAATTCCTGCATCTAGAGTAACGTAAATAGCTCCACACAATCGCCATTCTCTCCATGTTCATTGTCTGCGACATCACGAATATTTCCTCTCCCGTTCTTTTGGTCTACGTATACAGGCGACGTCCCGACACATAACTCAATTTACGTAAGTTATTAGTATTATTCTTCGACGGATACGCATAATAATGCGATTATCTAACGAATTTGAGTATTCTGTCAAATTTACTATAGTAAAATTCACGGATGCGGCCGGGCTAATGTCATGAAGCGAACTTGCCGGTAAAAACGAGAATAACTACCTTTGTATCTAATTTTCGTGCTTCGAGTTGCCTCGCTCGTCCGACCCTACATGAATGACGTTAAATTTGGGTCAACCTGGCAATATCATCCCATTCATTACACTTCGCGAACGATGAGAATTATCTCACACTGAAGCGTATGTACAAGAAAAGAACAAACAAGGTTTTTCTGTTTCTTGCACAAAGGAAACACATCCGATGGAGAATAATTAGTTGTGATAAGAGAAACAGTCTAAACAATCTAAGAAATGGTTTATAATAACCTATTATTAAATAAGACAGAGAGTGAAAAAGTAACAGCGTTATAACCACGACTGGATTCGTCGCTATTGTAACCGCGGATGTGGATATTAAATTTAATAACTGATATTGAAAAAATTTCGTTTAAATTAAGATTGTTAAGTTAGGGACATTAGATTAGGTTTCTTTCATACCGAAGGGAAAGGCGATCGAGCTAAATTGCAATTACAGACTAGAATCAGTATGGAATAGGTGAAACGGTCCAACGAGTGGACTCCGGTTTAGTTTACAATAGCCAATTTTAAGTGAGGCGACTTCGAGTTCCTTTTTCATTCAGCATAGACAATGAAATGTCCGATAACAATGTACATAAGGCTGAAAATCGGTCTAGTTACCCAGTGTACCATACTGATCAAGTTTCAAGGAATCCCAATGGAGCTTTGCTTCCTAGAGGGTGCAACAGCATATAAGTTGACAAATATTGATTATACGAACAGGAGTTTCGAAGAAAAAGTACTCTACATTGGATTTTATATGACTATAGTCACAAATTAGGGTCACATCATTATCGAAGATGAGTTCAGTGATCATTCAAACCTATGTAACGATATATTCATACATTGCATGCATTGGCATTAGTTTTGAACCCCATCCAATATAAGAGCCACAGTTCATTATTTCGGATCAAGTCGTTTTCAAAAATGAGTTCGGCGACCATCTACACCTCTGAAATCACATCCATATTGTATTTATTGGCATATTCAAGTTTGAGATCCGCCTCCAAATAAGAGCCACAATTTACTGGTTAGGGTCAAATCGTTATCAAAAATGAGTTCAGCGATTCTCTAAACCTATGAAACGATATCCATGGGGTATTTCATAAAATTCTTGACCCTCCCCCCTTCCGTACTCAACAGCACCGCAACTTACAATTTACAGCGAATGCAAAATTAAATTTTGTGACTTTGTGACCTTGAAACCTCGATTTGATGATTGTGCTAGAGATTGGGAAAATATCAAATGAAATGATTAGAACTAAAAGGGGTCATGTCCGAAAATCGCTCTCTTCAGGAAGCAAAAAAAACGGTTTTATTCGAAAATTTGAAGATCATGGAATATGTCTTTCAGGGTGGTGGTAGAAGGTCACAAGAGACAACTTTTAAGCCCGGTTCCGTCGAATAAAATGTTGATGGGCCAAAGCTGGGGGGCTCAAAGCTTTTGGACTTGACCCCTTTTGGTACTGAACGATTTTTTTTGCAGTTTTACGGCTCGAAATTGCCCCTTCCCCTTTGTAGCCAGACATAAAGGGGTCACCTTTAGTCTCGGTCCCATTCCAATCGAGCAAAATCCCTGCTTGTAAGAAAAAAAGTTCTGAAGCTGTATTGGAAATTTGCGATTTCGTTTTTGAAAATAGGACTTTTTAGGTATAAAAATGCTAAAAGAGGGGGTGGGCCGGAATTTTTTATTTATTATTATTTTCTACACTAAAATACGCCATTTTCAAACAATTTCTGAGGGAAAAAACATTTTCTGAAAAAATGTTATTACAAAAAATTCACAAAAAGCACTTTCCCAGCTGTTTCACGAAGCAGATCGGCGATACTTCAATACACCATCATCCGTGAAAAAAGCAAAAACGACAAGAGTAGACTTAACCCCTTTCAGTTCTAACCGGTTCAAATGATATTAATATTATCGAAATCTCAAAAAATATCGATACATCGATATCCAAAAAAATATAAATATTTGAAATCTAGGTTAAATAAAATAGCACTAGTGTACTTCAGGTTTATTGAAGCAGTCATTAAAGTTCACTTTGAGTACCAATACAGAAAAATGAAATTTCGAACTAAACTTCAGAATTTGAAAGTGCCTCAGTCCCTCCCAAAATTTTGTTATTTTTTTCTGTTTTTAAGAAGCAATTTATTACATTTGAAGAAATATTCTAAAAAAAATTGCGTTCAAAAACGAAAGGAAAACAAAATAGCAAAAAAACGTTACTTTTTCGTCTGATTTTGATACTGATACTGATATTATCGATTTTGGTTTTGATATTGATAAAATCGATACCCAAAAAGGGCTTGATATACCATCTCTGATTTGTGCTGATAAAAGTTCGGAAAATTCTATTACATAAGTCATTTTCGGTACTTAATGAAACACAAACAGCGCAAATTTAAAATTGTGGTATCTAATGGGTTAGGAGAGGAGGATGAGAGTAATTTTAAAAACTCTATTACAGTAGTCATTCTTGGCACTTGAAACAAACACAAATTCAAAATTCTGGTATGCACTGGATTAGTGAAGGAAGAACAATTCTTAGGGGTAGATAGATACGAATGTAGAGATAGTGGACTGGGGTTAGTCAGCAACCTTGCTGCCATCAGGATTTGGTGACCGAAATTCTACGTATTTTCCTCCAAGGCCTGCGTCAATGTACAGCATTATAAAAGGTCATTTTGAAAACTCCATGCAGATCATTTCAAGGGTAATTACGAAGAAACTGTAAGAACCTTTCTGATGTAGAATTATACTGGGAATAATTTTTATTTAAAACTTCTTTTCCTATATTTGATAGTTCTCAATAATTATACGGCACAATCAGCCCGTTGGTGAGGAAGCAACATTGGAATTCTTAAGGACTTTTTGGCACGTTCATTAGGAAGAACAAACATACTAGAATGCTGTATTTCCGAATGTTATCAAATTCGTTTACCAGCTTGCCTAGACTTTTACAACTTTTTGATATCTGGGTCGTCATAAAAGAGGTCTTAAAATAACACTACATTGCAATTCACTCTGAAACCAGGATATCAACTCCACGGTCTTCATATGGGTATAGAAAATACGTATTAACTTGAAAAACGAACATCGAACTAACAAAAATAACGGTTGGACTCTTGACAGATTATTTATTACCAATCCGAACAAAAATTATTCATATACTGAACGGAGCTCTCATAAATTTACTATCAACGTCAACATCATTTCCGAGATTGACCAGGCACATTGATAAATCAATCACAATTCAGTAGCCAATAATTACTGAATAATACTTGGATTTTGAGATTGTTTTTCAACACATAGCCACTGAAGTGATTTTTATGCATCGGGTTGACCCAAAATCCATTGAGACACCAGATAAAGGGGAGAAAAATCCTATGTGATATTAAAACAGGTTTTGAAAACCCCTAAACTCGATCCCATCAACTTGACCGCTATGTCAAAATTTGAAAATTTTAAACGATTATAGCATTTCTAAGGCTGTGGAGATTGCTGAATCACTTTTTGACATTAGAATGATAGTAAATCTAAAATTCAAGTATCGTATGAAGGAGTAGTAAATATAAATTCCACAAAGTATGCCACAGATAATTCTAAAGTTTTTAAAGCCACCGAATTAATTTCTGAACGAGGCGGAGGGACAGGGTCAGTTTGAAAGAATAAAAAGTAAAATCAACTTTCATAGTTGGGTAATGTTACCAAAGACGTACCTATGGGGGGTGGCAACTCTTCCCCCTCCACCGTAGGAATTTTTCACTCAGCAGTTGGGAAAATTTACCATTTCAGTCAGGCCAATTGGGAAAATCTAACAAGTTGAAAGTTTTTTGTTTTTTTTTTCCTTGTTTTAATACTTGGTGGAAATTTTGAGTTGAGTCAGTTGGGACTTTCACAATTTTTACCCCCCCCCCCCGAAAAACTCTTTGGTACGTCCCTGAATGTTACAAAAAATCTTATTTCAATTATGCGGGACATATGGCAAGGAGGACCCAAACAAATAGAACCCAGTAGCTATAGCCTGAATCCCGCTCGACAAAAGAGGAAAAGAGGTAGATCAGCAGACAGATAGGTTGACGAAATAATGGGATATGTGGGCCCTCACTGGTCTAGTAATACCCAAGATAGAATCACTTGGAAAAAGGTGTCAGATGTCTATGCCATAGGTGGGCAGAGTAAACAGTGGCTCATTTAAATATCATATGCAATTATCATTAAGGAAAAAGGAAAACTGTCTACTCAAGACTGTAAAATGAATGTGTACGTCCATGTAAAAAGGGTCCTTGTTGGCGACCCTAGTTTTCGAGATGCTGCTCATTTCTGAAGGTTAGGTCAAAAAAATCGAAAACATTATTATGATAAATTCTGGTAGGAATTAAAGTGTACTTTCATGTGTACTACTCCTTATCTCGTAATTCTACTCCCTTTCCGAGCGGAAGCCAAACAAGTGAAATGAAAGAAGGGTCCCAGTTGTCGGTATTCCTCTCTCCATTCCTTGACCTGTTTGCCTTCCCCCAGCCAGTAGATTATGCGTTCCTTGACGAGCGGTGTCGAGAATTCTCGATGTTTGTGTGCGTTAATTTACGCCCGCTGTATTCGTATTGCACGTGAACCCGTTTAAGTATCTTTCTCAGGGAACCCAGTTTTGAAAGAGTCAGGGAATTTTAAAATTCTGGAAAAGTTAGGGGAAAAGTCAGGGATTTTAGGAAACATTTCTAGAAAAAGCAAAATGCATATAAGAGAGAGCTTCCAAAAGTGTACTTTCATGTGTTGTCCTTTGAAGTGGTTGAAGCCGAAGTAAAGCAAATAATGAAGTGTTTTTGATTTTTATATCTCAGTTTCGTTTTTATGATTTTGTTCTTCGTAATAAAGTTGAAAAATCTGAATATTGCGCACAACTATTCGCGCGCCCTGTAACTTCATTTAGCCACCTTTTGGGCCGCAGTGAAACATGTCTGAGAAAGTTGGGAATAGAAAAAAACTGGGCATCCGGATTTCTTTCAATTTTATCTTGTATTTTTTCGTCAGCGAAAATTTTTTTCGAAATAATTAATTGATAGAAATTATATTTTTCTTAATTTTGCCGATAGTAAATTTCAAATATACTTCATAAGTATTCGCGATGAGGTCGTGGGCAATAAAAAAAGTATAGCAATATAAGGAAGTTTTTAAAATGGTCTTTACTATCGATCACTTTCCTTTTTTCCCGAGAGGCGTCCAGTCGTACAAGAAAACCATCATATGACCTGTTTTTTTATTTATTAACGAGACATTTAATGTCTAACGGCTATGGTCTGATGCATCAATATGTCTTCATTATAGTAGAAGGGTGTGGAAGTCACAAGATTTTTAAACACTGATTTCTCCCCTTTTTGTCTTTTTCATTTTTTGTTTTGTTTTTTATACTTCAATCAGCTATATTTTTGGACATGTTGGACCTTTTGGGTTATAAAAGATCTCATTTTAATCAAAAAAGCCTGTACTATGACTTCAATTCCATTTCGACAAGAAGGGCCTCTTCTACATAAAAGTACACAAATAAAAAATTCATTTCTGAATTTATTGGGTCGCGATTTAGAAACTGAGACGCTCAGGACAGAGATAGCTCTAATTTGAGCACCAGTAACAATGGGTATTGGTCATTTATATTTCCCAGGCTGAGGATTCGCAGAATTCATTCTCAATATCAGTGCAACTCTTAAATTCAAAATTGAATTAAAGCACGAGGAGGACAGGAGAAGATATAAAATTGCACAGAATACAACAAAAATCACTGTTTGGTAGAATCACAATAAACTGCTAAACTCGACTGGGATATTCATTTATCTGTAATATCAAAACTCAAAAGTAATTATCCAAGATGATGCCCTTCAACTGACAGAACACGCATTGTTTCAGGAAATATCAACACGGCCACCCGTGTACAATCCCGAAGACTACGCGGCATCGCTGAAAAAATGGACCGGCAAATCCATTCAGAAGCCCGGAGATCAGCACGACGCCGCCGTCTTGTCTCCTTCCGGCGAAAGCGAAATGAGCTTGAGGCAGTTCCTCAGTATTTCGGATTTACTTAACAAACTGAAAACCGATCTACGATTAGCGTATCTCAGGTGAGAATTTGTGAAAATATAATACGTTTTTTCAATCACTTAAATCAGTGGGTAGCCAGGAGGGGTCTGGACACCCCTATCCCTTTGTGACTACGTCAAGTAGTGGTTTCTCTAATTTTAGCACCCCCTCTAACGTCCCCTTCACATTGAATAAGACCAGACCCCCTCGAACTCTAGACTGGTTAGGCGATGACTCGAATGCTCGATAACAAACCACAACTTTCGGTTACAGTTTCGTGCAGGAATTCGTAGCCGATCCTATAGATGGTGTTACGTTACTGCTGGAATTATTGCGATCCATTCAGCTAAATGACGCTCAGCAGCAGGGCAAAGTGACGCCCGCCACCCACCGAAGATCGCTGTTAGATGAGAACTCCTGTCTACAGTGTTTGCAGTACTGCATGCGGTGCGAGGAAACGACTCGACGGCTGGCTGTGTCCTCGGCCGGACTCTTCACTCTGGCTGTTTGCATCATGAGCAGCGTCAGCAAATCGAGAATTATATCACTAGAGGTAAGGTAACGAGAGGTTTCTCAAATAATCAACGAGAGATTCCGTATTGTCAGAGAAAGTGAGAGAAACGCTTTATGGAAGGGTTAGAAAGTAATACATCTATAGTCAGAAACAAAATGGGTGTTTGAGAGCTCTCGCAGAAGATCGAATTTCCGAACCCTGTCCACGTGGATGGTGTGGTGGGACGTATGGCGATGCACGCATGCCAAAGTGGCCCCTATGACACCGTACCCCTGCATCGGAAACTACCCTTTCGGGCATCGCATCAGTGCCGAGGGGGTGTCCACGTGGATCCAGTTAGTCCCCAAAAAAATTATATTATTCTTTCGGACCTGCTGTGGAAAAGCCTCAGCCCTGAGTCGAAACTAAATTGAGAACCAAGCTGTAACTGTATAGTATGCATTAAAAATGAGCGATTGAAACAGACAGCAAGTGCAGCTCACTGTAGAAGTGGCAAAGCCTCCTGGTCATCGATTGAGCTGTAAATTTTCTTAAGCCTCTGCTGAGCCACTGAGCTACCACTGATCGCCCTGTACCAATTCGTAATTTCCGAAAACAAAAACTTATCGCTTGTTCGATTAATAATGTGTCTCGTATTTAATTAGTTGCTGAGTAAAATATGCTGTTACTCCACAACCAGTGGTCACAACGCGGTGTCAGAGGCGATGTCAACAATGCGATTACGTTTTGGAGAACCAGTTCGATTTAGATTTTTAGTCAGTATGCTGAACGGCGCCGCATCCGATCTGTTAATCGCTGGCCTGCGATTTATTAACACGTTTCTGGAGACGTCTCCGAGCAAGCAGATTCAGCTGTACGTTCAGGCCGAATTAGAACAAGCCGGATTCAATTCGGAAACCTTTAAAAAGGTATGTAAGCAAATTGGCGACGCGAGATTATCGCGTCCAGAAATCACGCACGATTTATTTCAGTTTGCTAATTGAATTTATGCGCGTCTATCCACCGTACAGGGGTTCAAAGACTAGACAAAACAGTTTGAGTAAAATGATGTGGAATATTACGTCCTCCCCTCCGAGATTCTTTTTCATTTTGGCTCTCAACCCGAGACCTGGAATCTGCCCTTTCGAGCATAACCTCAGAGACGTCGAGGAGGATGTTAGGGCTGTTTTAGCCCTCTTCTTGCCGAAAAACCAGCCTAGGTCGAAATGTAGCGAGTTGCTACGTGGGATCGAACCCGAGACCTCCGGATTCTGAGACTAGCGTGCTAACCACTCGGCCAACCAGACCCCTGCCCCTCCGGGATTGCACAATAACTAAATTGTAGACAGTGAGAAAGCAGAAAACGAGACGGCTGATTAGTGAGGAGGAAAACGACATGATTTGGGAAATCAAAGAACGAGAATATCACCTCTTTTAGGGCCTAGTTGGAATTGAGACGTGAACCATAACCGCAGCCAAAACGATAACTGGTTCTAACCAGAATAAATTTCCAAATAATAATAATAATCAATAACAAAAACAATATTGCAACTAATGACCACAGTAATCAATAAAATCAGACCAACAACCATACTCATAACCGGCGGTAACATTGATAATCCAAGGGTGACTACGGTAATCAATAACTAGACCAACAATCACACCAATAATCCCGGGTAATGTTGGTAATCCAAGGGAAGGGGGTGACTTTGATAACTATGTTTTTTGACTATCGCGCACTCTAGCGACCGAACTAATGAAGCTACAACGCTTGTTTCTGTCTTATTAAAAAGAAGAGAGTGTTCAATCTATATTCTTCACTTGATATCTGTGATGTTTGTTGTGTTTTAATTCGAGGGTAAATAACTTAAAATAGTAAGCTTTTTGTTAAAAGTTTTGTTCAAACAAAAGTCAACAGAGGGCCCGTCGGTAATGAAAAATTATTTTCTTACGTTACCGTTGTTAAAGGCTATAGGTAGAAGTAAGTAGGTAATCAGAGATTAGTGCAGTGGTGGCAAGTATATGGTGGGGCTCAACACAGGTTGGAGCACTACATATAGTACTTCAGCACTACATAAAGTAAAAAGTAATTATCTTCAAACGCATCGCATCAATGTTATTGGAGAAATAGAAAGAAAAATTATTTGTCAACGAATCAACTAGGTTTGAATATTTTTTACCAAGATTCTGCACAACCTGGAGCGATTATCACGTTATCAGTTTACAGTAGGATTCGAGGATTTCAAAAACGGAGTAACATGGATAGCGTACATTTTCTAGATGCAACGAATGTTGCTCTCCTCGACAGTGTTGCCAGATAGGAAGTTGAAAAATGTACCTGTAAGAAATCTTCTAAGACTGTACCAGATTTCAAATGAAATGTACCAAATAAAATGTCTAGTCTTTCAGACTGTACGAACATGTAGAAGAAATCTTGTGGTCAAAATCTTTAAAATGTATCAACATTCACTCAATATATTAAAATATACCAAAATGAATAAAAAAAATGACAAAACGTATCAGAAAATGTACCAAATCCTTCCAAGAATAATGAAATATGGGCAAAACGTATCAGAATTGTTGAAATATCCCGGAATATTGTATCAGAAAAGTTGAAATATACCAAATCTAGCAACACTGCTCCTCAATGTGGGCGATGGACTCATGTGGAATAATTATTACGAGCAGAGTTATTTCTCAAATTTGGAGGATCGCTTTCCTCAATAACATAACCAAGAAGGGCAGAAGACTCATGTAATGCAATTGTAAAATGAATACGCCAGTTAATAAACGGATAAATATATAACTATGTGACATCTATGACTGATGGCAATTTTATTTTGCCATCAGGAAAGTGAAGAATCCCGACGCCGCGTTGGAGAAGTTTTCTGCTAGAAGATATGTTATCCAGAACATTGGTTTATTTAATTGTCATGTTTTGCATTAATAAATTCTGTCAATGAATCTTTCTTGTCCTTAATTGTGAGCAATGACAAGAGTGACTTATTGAATTTTCCACCGCGCAATAATTCTTAAATTGGTTGGAATAATTTTTCCCTCGATAGGAGATTATTAAAAAATTAATAATTTAATTAACATTAATATTTAATAATAAATAATTTACTCTGCTCGTAATAATTATTCCACAACTCATATACATTGTAGTGAGGCTGATAAAAACATCTAAAGATACAGATACATCTGTATTTTATGTCTGTGGATAAATTTTTGTGTTAATTTTTATTATCGGCGACAGTGCTTATTGAGATTCACCAGATATTACAAATGTATAATTTAACAGTTTACCTATTAAAAATGTTTATTTTTGCAGATATTATCATCGAAAGAACGACAAGACGAATCGCTCCTCGATGAGTATAATCGCTGGTCGAAGTTGTACATTGACGTTGAAGTGCTAAGGAATAATTACACCAACAAATGCAAAGAAGTTTCAACAATGAAAGAGAAAATGATGCAGTTAGAATCTCAAATTCGGGTAATTTGTTGAATTTAAATCGGATTTTTCATAAACAACGGACATGAATTATCAAATGAACTGGCCTGCAGGGAATGACAGTACCACAGCGGTCAATATCAACAGTACCACAGTGGTCAATATCTCCAGATTCTAGATGAACAAAATTCTATTTCCTTCCAAATCCACTAACACATTGATGCCGAATTCAGAAAAATATAGTTTAAGAATTCTAACTCGAATTTCAACTCATCAAAGAGTCTGAAATCAAAGTGTAACAAAATTTTACATAATTATATAGGCGGGTAATTGCTTTCCAAAATGGATGAAAAATGCGAGATCCGAATAATATATTCCAAAAATTTCAACTCCAATATTAAACTCGGACAGTAGTTTAAAATGAAATTTTAACCGCTTCTATTATTCTTTTTAACAAATACATTATTTACTTTATTCCAGATTGATAGCATAATTGGCACCAGGAATGTATCGAAGCAATTGTTTTGTTGTTGTTTTTTTTTGGGGGGGGGGGAGTTGAATTTTGCTAACTGAAAATGTAAATTTTGCCAACTAAGAACCCGGCTTGGCACTGACGAAAATTTTGAAACTAATTGACAAGCAATAAAAAGAGGAAAGAAAACAATTTGAAATTTTGTTAATTTTGGCAATTGTTGCTCTGATTTTGAGGGCAAATTTTGCTACATTTGCTGAATCCGAAAACACTTTTTTGGGAGTGGAAACCTCCTCAGCACGGTCCTACTCTGTACTGGATTTAAAAGTTCATAAGTTTTGAAATTTAGGCTCCAATACTCAATGATCAAGTTTTAATTCGTTGTTTTACTATCGTATTGTATTGACGAAGAAATGTGAGATAGTAAAGAAATAAAATTGGAAATGAATCGGTGAGAACCAAAAGAGGGAAAGTCCAAAATTATCGTTTTTGACTTTTCGATGGAAATCGCCGGGGTATTGAAATATCGCGGATCGACTAGTGTGGTTGAAATTTCGCGAAACCGCCAGGAAAGTGCTTTTTGGTAACGTCGCACTACCGCGTTGGGAACCAAAATGGGTCAAGTCCAATACAATCCCGCTAATGTTCATCTGTGCCTGCATTCTTTACTCATATATGAGCTTGTAAACATACCGAATCGGGAAATCCGTTCTTTTCCAAATTCGCTATCTTGAAAATCGATTTACTAAAAATTTTATAACTCTCAGGAAATTTGGTTAATTCAAGCGGGATCAACGCTAAAGTGATACACTGAAGTGTAGGAACAAGTTCCATTCGATTCACGGCGAAAAGAGAAAACATTCTTCAGATTGGGAACCAAAAGGGGCTAAGTCCACTTTCTTTCAAGAGGCATATCTCCGGTGCACCTGAACAATTTTATTTCGTAATTACCTTAAAATTCGGGTCTTGTGGTCCTATTTCAACGCCCTACAAAACGTTTCCCACAATTTCTGGATTTTCGAATAAATCAGTTTTTTGTGTCTCATGAAAAATGCAAAAAATGAACTTTCCCCCTTTTGATTCTCATCAATTCAAATCGATTGATGTATAGGTTTCTGAGATCTCTAAATTTGATTTTTGGACTAATTTTCGGATCCGACTCCTGCTGGTGCCACCAAAGTGGGTCAATTCTATATAAAAAAGTTGTTATTTAAAGATAGTATTCAATCATTAGGTTTTCAAGGTCACTGAATTCGATTTTGAGAGTAATGTTTGCAGTCAACTCTTCTCTCCCGTTTGTCCTTATCCCTTAACCCCCTCGCAGCTTCCAAGTGCTACTGAAGAGGGGGTTGAAGCCAAAAACCGAACCAGAGTAAAATCCTCGAAATGACAATTTTTTGTACTAGACCCACTCGGTGGCACCAGAAGAGGTCAGATCCATAAACTGCCCCAAAAATCGAATTTAGTAACCTTTAAAATCTATAAATTGAAAACCATTTCGAAATAATAACTTCTTTAGATTTACCCCCTTGAGTGAAATCAAGAGGTGTCGGATTCAAAAACTAAATCCGAAATCAAAATCAACGACCGCCCTCGAAAACCTACAAATCAACCTCGATTTCAAACCCTCCTTTTATAGTTTGACTGTGAGGGGTGAGGGGGTCTCGGGAGCAGTTTCGTGTACTGTGTCGATACGAGAAACCAGTTGGAATAATTCTAAACAAAAACTGTGTTCCGAGCTCGTTTTCTCACTTCAGTATTCAATTTTCACTGAAATGACCCAAAACCCTCATGAAAATTACATGTTAAACTTTCCTCCTCCTCGAAGTCGGGTTAAAAGTATTCGATGACCCTCAAACGTGACACACGTTGTTTTGCACGTAGTATAGAATGATTATAGGGGGTTCTGTATAAGAAAAAAAATTGAAAATAAACTTTGCCAAAATAAGGGTTACTCTAATGTATATGAAATAAATTACCTGCTTAGGTATTTCCCAAATAGAAAAATTTTCAATTTGCACGATTAGTCAAGCACTATTGAATGGTGAACACAACACTCCCACAGCATGTTTTTCCCCACACTACACGGTTTCGGACTAAGGACATGGCTTCAAAACGAAGAAGCCAGGAGCGATCGAATATACAAGTGACAAGGAGCCCTTGCAGAAATAAGTTCACGTGGATTTCATATTATTTGGCGAATATATTATTATAGTGACCGTTGTCCACCTAGAATCTCCAGTTGACCCCTGTGAATGCAGTAGTCTCGCAATATTAACAGCCGTGCTACACTTCTGTTGCAGATCCTTCAGAACGAGAAAGAAGCGCAGTCTGCTCGCGATTCCACGTACAAAGAGCGTTTCACCGACCTCGACTACCACATATCAGTCTCGCGATCCAACTCCATCGACAAGTCGTACACTCTAAACGGCCATCGCGATTCGGCCAAACGAGAAGGAGGCGGCAACTCGACTCCGGCCGAAGACGAAGGCATCAGTTCTTCGGATCAAGACGACAGCGAGGAAATCGTCAACCAGAACCGGGAATATACGCCTTTCTACGCTGGTAACGAAGTCACCCTCCTCAATAACATCACCTACCAGGAAAAGCACTCGGAGCCCACTATCGACGAGGTGATGGAGGACTTCCAAAACATCATCAACGACGTGCAGAACCAAAATTACCGCAACGAGCAGAAAAACGAGAAGTGCGTGGCTAGGCGGATGCAGAATCTGAATCTGAGAAACAGTGTCGAGTCGCTGTCCGAGGCTCTGATTCTGGACAAGGAGAGCGACATCATTCCTTCGAAAATACTGCCGGAGCCGCCGAAGAAAACGCGTAGCCTGCACTTGCTGAACAAGAATATCGAAACGAACCCGTTCTTCGAGGACGAAAGTATCGATAATTCGAACTTCAGCTGTGTCTCGCAGTGCAACTTTCAGCCGGCATCGGATAGATGCACGGCGTTCAGTTACTCGTACGACGCCGCAGCCGAAAGCGTCAAATTGCCGCATAGTCCGCTCGGGCGCACTCAGAAGCCGATCCTGAGGCGTAGCGAAACTTTCCACCACTTGCAGGACAAATCGCAGACGAATCGCGCCTTCGTGGATCCTCACCTGGTCAGCAAAGCCCGCAGGTGCCAGAATGACAAGATACGAATGCTGAATGCCAAGAACAAGAATTACATTATACAGAACACCAATAATTTTCAGAAGGAGATAGGCCTAAAGTGTAAAGAAGAAGCGGCCACTAAGTTATCTCGGTCGGTTAGCACGAAACCGGTGAACGGTGTCAAAGCTCCGAAGTGCGCGCCCTTCCCCAAATTGAATCCGATTTCCTATTTCTCGAAGACGAATGTGTTTCCGGGCAACTCGCAACAGTTCTCCATCAAAGAGACACAACAACGCAGGGCTGTATTCGGACAAGAATCATATCCAGTCCAGCAACAACCATTTGCATCAAGTGATCACCATCACGTCCGAGTACCCGAAGAGGAGTTTGAACGGACTGAAACAAATAAACTTGAATATCTGCGACGGAAAAATTATGGACCTGCCATCCGGATTGTACTAATGATGTAGAAGCTTTACATTTTCTAATAGAGAAGACTGGATTGAAAAACTCTGTATTTTGTTGAAAAGAGTATCTGCTCAAGATGAAAAAACATGCGGATATTAGCAATAACTGCTGAAATCAGAGCATTGAGGGAACATAGATCAATTTTTAAATTTTCATTTATGTCGCCCAGCTTCCAAAGGTTGTCTGCACTAAACGAACCTAAAGTCATCAACTCTCAGGTGCTGTTTTCTGGATACAAGAAGGGTCTTTGTTTACTGCTTTCAATACTATATGTATTAATTTTTGTATACCAGCTGAACCAAACCGATGACTAACTTCTTTTAAAATCAACGTGTAGCGCAGATAATAGATATACTTTTACCGATGGATCGAGATCTTAGAAATAGTCAAGTTATTGAAAACGAAATAGAGTAAGCAAGTTTTTCAGTACTTCAATCTAGTTCTTTGTATCTTCAATTACATGAAATTTAACGTTTCAGTTTCATACAAATTATTGTTTCTATATGAATACAGGTTATTTTTGGCTTGTTTCCATACTTCCTACATGAGGATGTTCTTTATAAATATGTAAAAATGTATAATACTTTTTATTTATCAAGCACGATGTCTTGTGTACGAAACCCCGAATTACGTAATGATATTGAAATATTGATATATTATACTTGATTCGGAGTTGCACTTCATTTAAATGAGATAAAGGAGCTTAAAATACCATCAATATAATGTTCCTGGAGAACTCGAACTAATGAGCAGTGTAGCTGCCCAAGCGCGTGCCTAGATTTTTTTTTAGGAAAGCACAGAAGAAATTCTGAGAACTAGAATCCTAACTGCAGGGCGAGCGAAAATTTTTTGAATTTCCAACAAATTTAAGTGCGCTTTGCAGCCGAGTGGTAGCGTGCCTGTTTCGCAATGCTTGATTCCTAGCGGACAGAGCGACAACAATATTAATCGAGATGGAAAGATAGCGCACCCTGCAATCCCGCCAGTTCGACAGAACAAGGCATTAGACCCGCAGGGCGTGCTACCACCAGATCAGAAAGATACGGCACTGTGCATGCCCAAGCCGTAGACAGCTGACTCAGTGTTGTGAAAACCCGTGGCTAGTAGCGAACAGCGTCTGCATACTCTTCGGCGAAAAGAAGGAAAACTCTAACGCGACAAACCGTGGGGAAAGCAATGGAAAACTACCCCGACTAACCCTGCCCAGAAAAGTCGCGCGTGGGAAACTGCGATCGCCTACATCCGGCAGCGGATATGGCACCTGAAGGAGAAGAAAGCAGGGGAGAGGCCAGAAACCCAAACAGTGAGACCCATTTTAGAATTTTCTAGAGTGCGTTTGATGTACTTCGAATACGATACATTATATACTAGTTCACAGCAGGGTATAAGATTCTCAAAATGGAATTGCCCAATGCCATGCAATCAATCAAAATTCCACTTCTTTTCGGAATGCGAAATCATCACCAAAATGACACCATGTTAAACAGTATAATCTGACCGATGCACTTGTTGTGTTGACCCTTGGACAGATCTCAGTTGTGAAAGACCTGCAATGGGGTGAGCATTTTGATGTAGAATCAAGGAGTCCATAATTTTACTTTCTCATTCATTGACTAATAAGAAAAAATAAATGCTCACATCTAGTCTCAAATTTTGCTTTAAAAAAGAATTGAAAGGAAATAGGTCTTTTACTCCCGTAGATTCCAGTTTTCAGTTTTAAATAATTTACAAATTGACTTTAAAAAAGTTTTAGTGGGTATCTGTAACTCAAATCAAATTCTGATTTTCAAGCGAAGAAAGAAAACACAAACATATTTTCGTGACGAATTTCGGTTTCAGAAAATAAAACTTCACTTCCATTATTCATTTCCTGTCCCTCCAGCCACTGATGCGATACTCGAAAGGGTAGTTTCAAGGGCCGGAGATGCGGTGTCTCAGGGACCACTTTGGCATGCGCGCGTCGCCATACGTCCCACACACCAATTTTATTATTCATTTCCTTACATTTTGGTGCACAAGTGAAGGAAATAAGGAAAAGGTCTTTACGATGTTTTGTATCCAAAATTAGTTCTCAGAAAAATCACTATATTTAAAATTCGGGTTGCTTGAAAAGAAACAGAAAAAAGAAATTTTCTCTTCATACACTTGAATCTTGCTCCTTGAGAATCTTCACAACGTGTATTACCCACTGTCTTGAGCAAATTTGTCTCCTCAAGGTCCAGAGAGTCAGTGGCTTGAATAAGGAAGGGATGCTGAGATGTACATCACTCCCCGACTAGCCAGAAGGAAAAGTAAAATTTTAGAATTTGACACAAGACTTCTTTTTTTGCTCATTGAATAAAAATTTGGACGAAATTTTCTGTTTACTTAAAATATTTGCCCATACTCTCTAGGAAAGCTTCGCCTGTTTCGCCACTGCAGCTAGTTTAGAAGACAGACAAGTGGACCGTCAGTCAGGTAAGACTTCGACCAAAGGAATAACGAAAATCAAGGAGACAGGAAGACTGGCAGTCATACAGATCGATATAACCTACGACTGAAAAATTGTTGAATTGGATACGCAAGCCGAAAGATAAAGGTTTCTCAATTTTGCTAACTGATGCTTCGAATACGCGTGTTTACACAAAGGAAGCAATGAAAGCAACCGCCCTTCCCAAGAAAAAAAATTGAAATTGAAAACGCTTCAAAAATTTTACTGGTTTTAGTCAGAAATTCCTGCTAGAGTCTCAAAGAGTCTCAAAAATTCACAAGCCAGTATAAAAAAGTCTCAAAATTCGTAAACAAGTGAAGAGTCACAACGATCGTCAAACAAATTTAAAATGGTCTTACAGAGACTCAAACAAGTTTACAAGAACCTGCAATGAGTTTTGAAAAGTCTTGACGAGCCATAAGAAGTTTTAAACGAAATCGCTATCAAGTCCAGCTGAGTACTATGATTAGAACTGGAAGAGTTCTAAACAGCTTTTAGTAAATTTGAAAGTGTCATAAAGTCTTGTAGAAATCTGAAACAGTCTTAGCAAATCTTAAAAAAAATTAGAGAGGGCTTAAAGAGCGTCTACTTGTATCGAATGAGTGTAAATGAATGTTTATGAGTTTTGATCCCGTTAAGGAACGTGATGAAGTCTGGAAGAGTCGTAAAAGTATTAAATAAGTTTTGAGTATAGTTACTGAGTCTCAAACGAAAGCCTTATAAAATCTTTAATAAGTGTATAACAGTACTGAATGAGTAATGAAGTGTCTTCGTTAGTTATAAAAAAAATCTTGAAGAATTCATACAAATCTAGGAAAGCTTCAAGAATTCTAAAACGTCTGAATCAGATCTCAACGATCTGTAATCAAGTCTGGAAGAGTTATACAGAGTCGTGAAAGTTATGAACAATATTAGCCAGTCTGAAACAATTTCGAAAAAGGCTCAAAGAGTTCCAAGCAAGTTTGAGCAAATCTAGAAACTAAAGTACGTATGAGCTGAAAATTAAAGGTCTCAAATAGGCGTAAGGATGCTCCACTTTCTTCCACAGAGAAAAAAATTAAATGGTATTCTGATGTAGGATGATTTTTTTTTTAAATTGTCGCCCATACGAAAATCCAGTGAGCTAAAAAACACTGATAGTTTACTGTAGGTGGTATGTTCATTTCAACATCAATAAAAAAAAATTAGTCAACAGCACAAATTGTTCAGGACTGAAATATATCTCTTATTTATTCAAGTACTTTTGTGGGGACAAAAAATGATCCAAGCATTCAGGAGGGGGGCGCTATGAAATTTTAAATTGCCCCTTTTAGGACTACTTCTTGAATCCGCCACTGGCTCCGATGTATGAATTTATTGCCTACATTTACCTCGCCGAAGCTGATTTTACCTGCAGACAAATGTCTGGGTAGGAGGACATTATACCTCTCCTTTGCTACGTCCGTAGAGTCTGTATGACCGATAAAACGTGAACCGAATTTTACTTATAAGTGAAAAAAATAAATAGTTTTTAATTCCTAATTTCAGTTTTCAAGCGAAGAGAAAAGGTCTAGATTCTAATTTGAAATTGAAAAAAAAAAAAAAAAAAAATAGGGAATGCCCTTCAATACATGTCAGAAAGGAGAGGAACAGGAGAGATAACAGAAATAAGTTTTACCCTGAAATCTCCTACAAATCGCGACTTATCGAACAAATTATTTACAAAAATGGTTCCTGAAACTCGGTTCATAAGCGAAAATAAGGAAACATCTTTTTTTTCTTAGGAGAAACATAACCACAGAAGGCTTCATCAGTTGACGAAAATTTGAAAATTTAAGAAAATGAGGACTTTTTATTACTCGTATTTGACGGAAATGTTCGCATTTGGTAACATTAACGCCCTCTCTGCGCTAAAAGCTGTTTTAAAACATATCTTTGCGTCGTATAAAGAGCATGGTAAATTTTCTCATGGATTAACTATGAACAACAATAAGTGCATTCCTCGTAGTCATCTGGTCGTGTTTACTACATTCATGTAACTACTTTAAATTTACATTGCAGGGGTATCACAGTCATAGCTTGAAACAATAATAATAAAAAAAGAGACTGTACGTAGATGTGCTCTAATGTTCCATTTGAATTCAACAGTCAGCTTCAACAGAGAACCCTCCATGAGTAGAAGTTACACTTCCAAAATTTCATCAGTAAACTGTGTTTTAGTGTCTGCGCATACATTTGCAATCAACTTGACAGTGCTCACGCTCACAAGCACAATGAGCGCACCGACAACCAGGAGCTCCACATCCACTTTTTATGATTCGAGTGCTGGTTCCAGGTTGGGAATTTGGAAAACGTCGATTTTTTCGATCTACGATAATCTGTTTCTGGAAGTCTGATTTTTCAAAATTCCCGGCGCTGACTCGACTTGTTTTGTAAACATCCAAACTGTGGGGCGCATAATGTTTGCGATCAATAAGGCTTGGTAATGATCAAAATATATCAAAGTAAGTATGAATATTGTATAATATAGATACGAATAATTATTCAATCCTTCGTAATATACAAAAGCCTACAATGTATGTAAATGTACGCATGTCTTCAGTGAAGATTCGCATGTCCAAAAAGTGTAGACACATACTTTTGTTTGTTATTGGCTTTGAATTCATTACGACTGATGCACTTCTGAATGAAACTGACATTTATTGGGATACACTGTTTCAGATAATCTTTCTTCATACGCTCAAATTTACGCTCTTCGACTAGAACAGGCATTCAATTCGGCCAAAATTGGTTGAAATTTACAAGCAAGGAGAAGTAGGTAGCTAATTCATAACCGCGAGATGTTTTATAAACATCTGCAATACTAAGAGTTAGGTACAGAAAATAAAAAACTGATGACGCAGCTACTTTTAGAATCAAACATAAATTCAAAATAAGCTATGTACTTAGTATGAAAGGGGAGGAAATGTGAAGGTTTCGAACCAGAACGAATTAATTTTACCTTCATTCTGAGAGGTGTTTGTGTTGCTATCTGGATCTAGTATCCGAATCTTGAGTTCTCTGTTACTATAACACATTCGTATACAGATTTAAAGATTAGTTAATCAGTACCTGTTCGTTAAAAATTGAAAAGTATTTTCATTGAGCTTAGTTATTAGATGCAATTTGTGTCTTACCGATTATCGATACACTGCGAATTATTTATAAGTAAAATTCCTGGACTTGATTTCTTTGATATTTTCCTTGATTTTGATGCCATGATAATAACGAAGAGGGAAAAAAAAGCAAATAAAATTTGAACATGAGAACCGATAAAAGCTTAAGTAATTCGCAGCAGACACAAAATATTATTTTTCAAAGTAGCCAGTAATTTTTCTGTAATAGGCTGCAAATGAGAAATAACCATTCAGCGATGTCTCGATAAACAGACTATTGTATCTAAAATAAATGCCTTGTCTTTTTGTACCCAGCTACACAGCTACGCTTAATTACAGTATTAAAAATAAGAGTATCAATGATAGAAGATGCTCAATTAAAAAGTATAAGTGGTCTACACTAACATACCACTAACATACATTCAGTAGTGAGATCATAACTAACAAATATCTTTTGAATACGATCAGGTATTTATATACTCGCGTTTTGGAATACAGACACTCAATTGTGTATGTTGGAGGCGAAGTTCGTAAAAAATTAAAATTAACTTTGTCACATGTGTCACATGAATGATTTCAACGATTTTCTTTTCGTTTTCCAGGTCAATGATTTTCTTACATGTTTTTTGTTTTTTTATTTTACTATCGCGTAGTAACGAGGAGTTCTTAAGAGAGAGCATTATAAGAGAAGTATAATGACTGATAACATTGCTTTGAAATATTTCACCCCTGTGTTACGAATACTGAAAATTGCTGGTCTGAGTCCATTTTACAGTGAAAAACCAGGTAAGCATCAGTAAGCCATTTTTGAAACTTTTTTTCTTCTTTAAGTTTACTAATATCGAGCCACGGAACTACACTCTCGGGCTATGGGCTTGGAAAAGGTTGTTGTCTATATGACACTTTATCCTTAGTTTCTATGTGATATTTAATTTTTTATTTTGTTTATTTAGATAAGTAAATAAAGAGAATCAACTGAGGAGTGCGCTAAAATGCAGTGAGTGCATGCGTTTCAATTATTCAGGAAGCATGAAAGACTATCTACAGATCTCAATTTTGATTTTTCTTCCAATTTTTATGATGAGAACTAGCCTTGACCCTAATTGATAAGACCTACAGTTTTCATTTCGTAAATCTAAAATATTCGCAAAAATACATGCTGAAGGAAACTTCAAACCCTATTGCACTTACTGCATTTTGGAATTGGGATACGTAGTGAATAGACTTATTGCGTCTTCGGAATAAGCTTTTTCATTAACAAGTATAATTAATTTAAAGAAAAAAAAATTCACACACCTACATTGTTTTGGGAATAATCTGTTTCATTAAGAAGTACGATACAAAAAAAAAAAAAAAAAAAAAAAAAAAGTCAGGTGCATTATTTTGAGAATAAACTTTTTCATTAAAAAATCTGATTCGAATACGAAAAAAGAAAAAAAAAGTTGAGTTTATTATTTTAGAAATGAGCTTTTTCATTAACGAATATTATGATAACATGAAGCAAACAGATTTTTTGCATTTTAATATTAATAAGTTGAAGGTTCCATCATCCGATTTCGAAGAAAGAAAGCGCTTACATTTTATTATTATTATTATTATTATTTTTATTCGTGTTTATAGAGCTCTAGTTATTATCTAGGTCTAGGCTAATTCCTTACAAAAATTTAAAAAATAAAGACCATTAGAGATTGTACTTCTAAATGTTAAAAGAGAAGTTGAAAACTTACAGAAGGTTTCATATTGACCGAATTAAAAAAAAAAAAAATTAAAATACTGGAAGAGCAGCAACCATTCTTTGGTTTCATGTTGAACGGTTTTTCCACTTTGAATGAGTACAATTTAAGAAAAAATATTATGTTCTGTTGGAAAGGGTATACGAGTTTGTCCCTATTAATTTACAGGAGATACAAATCGAATTTTGTTAGTTATTTCGGTAGTCCTATATTTTGAAATACCACAACAAAAATAGCAACAAAATTGGAAAAACTTTTTAAACTCTCACATTACAAAAAAAAAAAAAAAAAAAACGAATTCTAACAGTAAGTATCTTAACATTAAAAGATGTTTACTTAAACACGTTATAAGGATTCTCGACAAATTCTTATTAATAAGTCTTGAAGTAACTCGAGCAGTCTCAATATACATACGAGTATACTACTTGTATTTAGTTCGAATATTAAAAATATAATAAAGACGTGAATACTAAACGAAAAAACAACAACAGGCATCACGAAACAATGTAGGGGGAAGAAAATAACCCGACCATGAATACTATTTATATTAATAACATCAGGAGTTTGTGCACCTGATCTTTCCCAAACATCCAATAGGACGAACGAAAAAGAACATAACACGGTATCTCTCGAACCAATTACACTACACAATAGCATAAAAAACAATGGGATGAGATATTACATGATTTTAGCTATATTTTGAATGATAAATACAATCGCGTTAACCATTTTCCCCGAGAACCTCTCGTTTCCATATTCAAAATAAAAAATAAAAATTTTATAAAATTTTTCATGTTTTATTCCTTTTTGTCGTCCACGAATAGAGTACCTACACTGATACTGATAACAATACTGAACGCGCATAGTTGTTTGATCAGTGATATCATCTTAATGATACTAAAATTCGCATTTCAGATAGGAGATAATTTTAAAAAATGAACTATAATCCAAAGATTAACATCGGCATTAAATTCCTTGTTGAAAATACTAACAGAATCATATGTTCTCATGTCATTGTTTTTTGTTTTTTTTTTGTTGTTTTTTTTTACAAAATCTGAAATTGTTACGTAGTGTTATGAAGACAACACAGACTTAACCATACAGTCATACACTTGAACCAGCTACCTACTAAGAATATTGATGATGAGGAAACACCTCAAGTACTCTTCCATGTAAACTATTTAGGCTTTTGATGAAAAACTATAGTATATTCATTCAACATTATTTTAAAAATCTGGGCATATTAACTAACGAGTCTTAGTATCAGTTGCTTATCAAATCTTGTCAAACAAGTAGGTAAGGTGTGTACCCACATAGATGGCACATAAGTAAATAAGTGCCTATTTGTACTCCTTGATTCATTTTTTCAGTCACCTTTGCGGTATTTTTCTGTTACAATCACAGATACAAAGAAGATACTGATCGCATTACTATACTCAACCGCATTGTATGTTCTCCTGATATACAGCACACTCAAGTTTTACATTAGAGAATTGCAAAATTTGCTGACAGCGGATAGGAATTTCAATACGTTCATTTATTTGACGGATCATTTGATCGCTCTCGGTTGTTTCATATCCTTACCACTTCTGCACTGGAACTGGTCTCGAAGATTATCAAATTTCTTCCGTTTGTGGTTTCAACTTCAGGTACACAATTAATTACTTATTGCCGCATACTCAAGTGCAAAAATGTTTGTGTAGATAAACCACTTATTTCCTGAAAGTAAGCAACAGAACATTGGGGCTTTTGATCTCCGATTTTTGGGTAACCAATTAGGATGAGATTCTCCATGTCCATTTGCATACATAAAGCCATCTTTACCATAGCCAAACGGGCGATGGCCCGGTGATGTAAAAGTTTCAGAGGATAGCGAATATCATTTTCGAGATTATTTCAACAAGAATTCCGATCCACGACAGTACTCCCCGTGAAAAACAATTCGTACAAAAGTCGACACTTTGGTAAATATTCAAAATCGGTCACTTTTCTGACACGACAAATTTGTAGAATTTAACTCGCAAAATCAATTGAGTCAATTGAAAAGTCGAGTTGAAACCGATATTGTCGCCGTCGATTTTTTGTCATGTCTTTTGCTATCGTTAAAAAGCGTTGAAAAAGTCAATATCGAATTATGTACGATAAATTAACTTGACTACCTCGACTTTTTTATCGACTCTGGCTACTCAAAAGCCGACGAGAAGATCGATATCGAATTATGTACAGAAAAAGTCTAGGTAACCACCAATTTTTGGTCGACTTTACTATACTCAAATGCCGATAGAAAAGTCGACATAGATTTTCATACAGACTTTGATCTAGCCATCCAATTATCTAATTTTCCTATTTCTGATTCGACTTGATGTTAATCAAAGTTTTTCCATTAAATATTCAATATCAACAATCTGCAAGTTTTTCTAGAAGACAAGGGCGCAACCAAGGAGATGGCTAGGGGGCTATAATCCCCCCCTCAAAAAAACGTCAAAATTTTTTCAAAATCAATTTTGAAACGAAAAAAAAATGATTCACTGCTAGAAAAAATATGATAGTGGCGGTCCAACAGTTTTCCTGTACAAAATTCAATATTGATAACCGACTGAATTGTCAATGCGTAGGATTTTTACGTTTGAAAAGAATATTTCTTTGGTGTGATTTCGGAAGTGTAGCCGAGTCCAATTATTTTCAATACCTCCACAGCCTAGTAGTATTCGAATTCTGCGATAAGGATTCCCAAAGCTCATCAATTTCACAACAACACTGACTTATTTGTGAGAAGTATGAATAATTGGAAAGAAATAAGAACTAGACAAGCATGAGAGACCTAGTGCTGGATCTTGGAGACGAACAGAAATAAGCAGCGCAGATTCGAAGATTAAAAGCATCTCAAGATGCCTCATCTTATGGTGCAGAGTATTAACCGACAATGGTTGGTTCTAGCGGCGGTCATTTTGGGTGGTTGTTATGGATAAGAGAATAAACCGAATGAACCAATTGTTTTAGAACCTTACATTCATATTATATACACACATGACTGGCACTGAAAATGTTGCCACTCAAAGTTAACGATCTAGGTCACAGCACCAAATTTCTGATCTAAAGTATGAGAGATGAAAGAGCGTCTACACTTTCCAGATCAATGATAACAACCTTTTTTTTTTTGTCTTCAGCACCTCGTCTTCAAACTAACCGATGTTGAACTGACTCCTCCGAGGAAACTGACAACTCGAAAGAATATTTTCACAATAGGGGTGGTCGTGGCTGTACTGACAATATCCCACTGTACGGCTTCTGTGAGCAAAATCACGTACACTTCTACTTACGGATTGGTTGCTATGCTTTCTCTGACTTCTTGCTTATGGTTTCACACCTGCAATACAATCGACGTCATCTCGTTTCACTTGAAGAAACTCATCACGGTAAGTTGCGAATCGAAGACAGAAACGTGTTTTTATTTTTCGTAATTACTAGGCGACTTTGCCCATTGGCTACCTCGCGGCCTAACATGTCACTGACCTGGTCTTGGACCTGCGCACCTCGCTATCTGTCTATCTATCTGTTTGTTAACCCGGGCAAGTTTGTGTTCGCAATGAGGGAGGGACGTCCCACTCGAACCACTGGAGATAATCTAAAAATCAAACTACAAATATATCAAAGTCAAGAAACCAATGCACTGAGAAATAATTTGACCACTAAGCGGCCGTGAAATTTAGGGAGGAACTTAAAGCAGGAGGATGGGGAAAAGAGGAAAGAAACCATACTAAGGCAATCAAAAAATTTGAAAGCGAATCGACCTGTCTCATGTCAGAAGAAATTAAGGCCATGCTGTGGACGGATAGTCAGGGACCATGTGGCTGTTTATCTATCTACCCGTATTAGGTATTTATTTATTAATTTATATATTTACTTTTTACTCATTTAGTATTACTATCCATCTATCCATCTATCTGTCTGTCTGTCTGTGTGTCTGCTTGCTGCCGGTCAAAATGCTTCTGTTTTCAGGAAGGACGCAAAAAGCGCGAAATAGATAACCAGGTAATGAAAGCTGAAAGACGGAAAGACCGACAGAAAAGTGTATTACAAAGGATTTAGAGAGGGAGAGACCTACCAGTGTCGCAAGCAATCTCAAAGTCAATTAGAAGTACATCAGTTTTACTAATTAAACAGTTTATAATTATGTTCTTCTCTCTTCCTCGACAGTTACCGTTATGTGAAACTAGCTGAATGGCGGCGCCGCTTTTAGGGGCATACCGGAAGGTGGAGCCTCCCTTCTCCAAATATTTTTAACAGTTGACTGCAGTTAATAAAAGATTTGAGACGTTTTTGCCTATTTTTCGACTAAAATCTGTAAAAAAGACAAAACACCTAAAACATTTTTTAACTTGCTCTGCTCCATGCAATTTCCCTTGTGTAAACTCTTGGTCATCTTTGAAATATTTTTCTGTGGCTGACTGCATTTCGACTCCACTAAAATGGACTAGAAAATTTTTTTTTTTTTTTTTTTTTGATTCGGTTATGATTCAAGGATGATTTACGTTCGCTGAGATTCAAATCGGATTCAAATAAATGGAGTGGATTTGTGGATTCGAATACTGGAACTGACTGGTTCTGGCATCCAAATCAACTTTTCCAGGGTCATCTTCCATTTCTTTCGGATCCGCCAGTGTAATTAATTCAAAATTCAATTAAAAGTTGAAAATAATCATATTTTTCCAGCGCGCTTTTGGTTATTCTCTTTTTCGTCCGCCCCCCCCCCCCGTAAATTATGGGCTTCCAGTGTGAGATTCACAAAGAGACAAAAAACAAAGGTACAAATCCGACGAATCTACTAAAAAGATTCGGATAAATTTCACGAATCCATATCGTTTATTAGATCGAATTATTGATACGAATCCATTCCTAATTTCTCAGCTCCCATTAAAATTCAATATAATGGAGGAAAATGCTCCTGGGCCATCGATTTCTGCATGGTTCTAAAATGAAAATAAAATAGTAAGAGAATTTTCAGTTTCCTAGATGTAGAGATTCAATTTGATCCACAGTAATTAATGTGCGAGATATTTGAGTGATTTTTAATAGGGCATTTGCTTTCTCTGTTAATTTCATTTTGGGTGCATTATTTGGTAAAACTGATAATAAAACTGAATTCTGCATGAAATTTCCTATAAAAAACATTATTCCTAGTAGTTTCGGTACTATTTTTTAGTAAATAGAACTTTAAATGCATTTTTTTTTCATTTACTTTTTTTAATAGCTATAATGTATTTTTTTCAACTTATGAAATTCGGAGCAATTGATTTTTTTAGAATAATTGGTAAAATTGAACATGGATTATCATTCTACACTTAATTCTATGCCAGAAAAGCTGACTTTGTTTTCACCCTAAGGTCCCTTCCCTTTGGACATCACATTTGTGTCCGGATTTCTCTTTCTGGACTATTCTCTAGATTTTGGTAAAATAAATCTGGCAGCGCTGACTCGTATTCACATATTCCCGGTCTCTCGTGGAACCAGACTTTAGTCAATTCTTTCATAGTAGTATCGGATTCCTTCATCGTGGCTTCCATAATTCCTGTTGCCACGATGATGGAAATGGGAAAAATCTTCACAAAATTGACAAAGGTTCGCTGGATCTCTCGATTTTTACCACAGGTATTTTAAAAAGTGATGAAACGATAAAGTGTTATCTAATGTACGCACCCATATATTTAATTGCGATTATCAAAAATTCGAATAGCTTGCAGCGCTCATCACAATGCGCCACGTTTAAGGAAATTCTGTTGGTAAAATCTCTTGTTTCCAGCACTTTTCTTAAATTAAGCGGCAATCCATTCAGAATTCGCAAAAAGTCATATGTGCACACCACCTGACTGATAAAAATGCTTCAGGTTGGCTATTCTAAGATCAAAAATATTTGCTCTGTGTCTGTTTTCTGATTGGTACAAATTTAACCACGGTGAAGGACAAAAAAGCGAGGGACACGTTTTCAAATATGGCTGCACTGATTCTGATCGAGTCTGAAACACGTACTGCATTGCCAACTTGTTTACTGTACTTACAAAAACTATACACACGCATGAGTTTAGCCAAACACGCAGCGATAATACAATTTACAAAAAAAATGTTGAAGTCCACTTCCATGGTGAGGGACAGCCACGTTGAAGGAATTTTGGAGCATTTAAATGAGATTTCCACAATAGGGGTGGGGAGCACGATACTTCAAATTAATAAAAGAAATACAAAAAGTTATCCTCTGAGCCTATACAGTATTACATGACCCTATTGTTTATACATTGCCAGATATCTAGCTGGGACAAAAGTAACACGGTTTCAGTAGAATGACCCAGGTCTCGAGGGCTCACAGGCTTATGTAAGGCTCTGAAACATTCTTTCCTTCTTTCATATTAGTATGAAACTTTTAAAGGTTCTTTTGTTCAAGCCTCGTTGACTTTTCAAGAATCATTCAGGACTTTTCATGACTATTCCAGACCTTATTAATACTTTCCAAATTTTATCAATTCATAAAGATTTATCAAAACTTGTTTCAAATGCAAGCCCTCCTGTTTACGACTTGCTTAGACGCTTCAAGACTCGTTTAAAACTTTCTAAGACTCTACCATACTTGTTTCAGACCTTTGCAGAGATCTGAGGCCTTGCTAAGATTCTTTCAGAATAGTGCAACTAAACTGAGACTCGTTCAGGACCCAAAGGTTCTCCCAACCTTAACTGCGACATTTCAAGACCAGTTTGGATGTAGGGTGAAATTTTCTCAGAGGGAAATCATTGGGAAGCTCCAAAACTGTTTTCCTTCATTTATTCCATTCTATCTTACTATCATTCCTTCTTATCTCTATTTCCCTTTCCCCGTCTCTCGGTTTGAGTGACTCTCACCACTGTGCGGTTAGATCTTTCGATCTCTTTCTGGTGTTCGATTTCCAGGAGATAACCTGTCACGCCTCATACGTATTTGATTTTAGCGTAGGAAGCGCAGGCCAGGTCTTCAGATGAAGAGCTAATTACCAAACTGCTGCCAATCTTAGTACATTGAATTTTTCAAAGGTTATTTTTGAAGTATTTCCAATTGGAATTTTTTTTCCTCTGGCAGGGGAAATTACCTCCATTGCCCTACCCGCCTATTCTCGCCCGATCTGAGTAACTAGATATAAAATTTCCACGGAGCAGGCGGTCCAATTCAGCGAGTTTTTAGCCTATTTAAACGTATAATACATCCATGCGAAAGGTAATAAATCACCGTTTTACGACTTGCACACGAAGTATAATTGTACGTGAAATCAATTAAACACCTCCTATGTAGAAATAACAATCATCATCTCTACACTGCGGCGAATTATACAGCGAGCAGAACAGCGGCTAACGCATTTCTGACTGTAAAATTGAAAGCCATAGGTAGGTATTAGGTAGGTATATGTAACTTCATCATTATTTTATCGTTGTTCATGTCCGCAGGTAAACCGAATCGGAGCTCGAGACACCGATCTGATTTATTGCTGGCTGCAATTCTGCACTCTGATCGATACATCAGTCACCTGGTTTTCGAGCTTATTATTGTTGTCGTTACACTCGTTAACCGTACTCATCGTGCTCAACTCTTACACGCTGCTGACTAATCTGCTCATTGGCAAGTCGGAGCGCGAATGGTTCTCAGCGGTTGTGATTCTGTCATTCGCCTCTTGGAATCTCTACATAACGTGCGATGTTGCTCATCGTACCGCCAGACAAGTGAATCATATTTGTGACTAATGACTATATAGTTGGATACATTTCCGGGGGTATTCAATCGGACCACAGGAAGTAGAAAGAGTTTCACCTTTAAGAACAGATAGGTACAGAGGCTCAATTGTTCGACTTCGATTTTTCCAGTCACTGTGTTATCTCTCTGATAATTTGATATATCCAGGTGTTGGTTAAACCCGCTGACTAATTAGTGATGAAGTCCATTTACGTAGAGTACCGCGAAACTGAACGCAAACGTATCAGAAAATGCGTAAATTCCGAACACTGTTAGTAAGAGACCATAGCGGTTTTCTAGAATCGAGATTCATGTTTTCAGGCATCAAAATAGACAGAGTAGCTGCTCAAAATTAACCACGATATTCATTCATAAAGGCTCATACATTCATCACGAACCCTAATCTGTTTTAATAAACTGCAGTGTTGAAAGTACTGAAACTTGTATCTTGTGCTAAGAATGTGTATTATTCAGAACACTTACATTTTGAAAAGGACGGAATAAGAACCCTGATCTGTTTTGATAGACTCTTCATTATAAAAAGCACTGAAACTTGCAGATAGGCAACACGTTCTAAGCATGTGTATGTGTGTTTAGGGCGCTCACGGTTTGAAGGAGACGTAGAACCTTGATCGGTTTTGGTAGACTATCTTCAATTTAGTATAATCACAGAAACCTGTAAATGGCGGGGGTGAAGGGGACAAATGCCCCGCAAGGCACCTGAAATTGAATGTAAAATATGCAAAAATGAGCAATTTTCGCCTTTAAAACACGTTTTTTTGACAAATTTTTGCTCGAGCAGTAATTTTACCTTCCACAAAATATTCCTCTGATATCGGTGATTTTAAAAAAAAACACCTCAGTTTTCGACTTTTTCTCCCTTGAAAATCTTACTTTGCCCCCCCCCCCTTGGGAAAATCCTAGCTACGCCACTGCAAATGGGCAACTCGTTCTAAGAACATGTATATTTATATGTTTGTGGAGCTCATATTTGGAAATGGATAAAATAATACTCCTGATTTGTTTTGAGGGTCGCTCTATAGCCGAGTGGTAACATACCCACTTTGCAATACGGACGTCTCGGGTTCGGAAAGCTAGAGTGACATTCGAACACCCCCGCTAACATCTTAATGAACCGAGTATAAGTATCAATCTAGGTGGGAAGACATCGCGCCCTGTAACCCCGCCAATTCGAACGGTACAAGGTGTTACAATCGCATGACATGTTACCACCAGATCCGAACGATTCGGTACTGTGCGTATGCACGCCGTGGACAGTCTACTCAACCTCGTGAAAACACGTGGCTAGTAAGCGAGTTGCGTCGACACACTCTTCGGTACAGAAAAGGAAACTTCTAACGCAAGAAATCATGGGGAAAGCAATGCAAACTACTTCGACTAACCCGGCCCAGGAAAGTCGAGCGTGAGAAACCGCAATCGTCTATGTCCGGCAACGGATACAGCACCTAGAGAAGATCTGTCTTCACTGACTTTTCAATATAGAAAGCACTGACACCTTCAAATAGGCAACTCGTTTTTTTTTCAAGTGGGTAAAATTATACTACAGAAATTATTATAATTCTTTACAATGCAAGACAACTTCATGTTTTTCCACAATGCAACCCATCTGTGCTCCCTTCACTCGGATAAAGCAAATCTGAAAATTGAGATGAAATTAGAAGCTCCTTGTAGTGAATTTTAAGGTCTGCCAGACACACGGTCGCGTGCTCGGTGAACTAATGAATTACGAATGTGATCACCAAAGAAACTAATTATTCTTTCCTCGAAGCTTTTACAAAATCCATAAGCAACGGAGAGGCGAATGAGTGCCTTTCATCGGCAGTTTACATCCAGCATTCGGCTTTACAATACAGGGAACTGAACAGCACAATACTGTCTAATTACTCCCACGTCAACAATCAAGATGGTGTTGCCTACAGCGGTGTAATGAAAGCAATTTTCATTTTAATCGCCGCGTGTAAGCCGGCACGAATCGGTATTAAATTCACGACTGATGAACTTTTTATTGCTTTCGCAGCTCGGTATTCCAATTAGGACTACCGTGCGGTTCCGGCTCGCCTGTATCCTTTAATGGCTCTGTTTGCTCTATTTGTTGTTCACTATACACATTTTCCTAGTCGTATAACTGATATGCATGTTGCAGGTTTCTTCAGTCATTCTGAAACGCACTGTATTCGAAAATGCAATTGGATTGGATGCGAGAACTCTTACAAAGGTGATAGATACTATTCTTTATTCTGTATTCATGATTGACTAGTAGATGCATTTTGTACAACTGTAAAAGGAATCATCGAATATCTTTCCCCGTCCTTTCACTTAAAAATCATTAGGCGAGGACGAATTCCAAACAATATCAAACGTAAATTAAGGAAACTGCTACCTATACGCATATCTCCTTTAAAAGCCACACCGAAAATCAAACTTCATTTTACCTTAAAATTATGATTTAAATGGGGCGAAGATCAGGTTTGGGCCGAAATCTTGCTATTCACGACCGTGCTTGCAAAATAATTAAAGTGTAACCTTCCAAAAACGGTTACGTCCAAACTTGAAATTTTGAGTTATCAATCAGTGCCATTGGATACAGAAAGCTGAACTGAAAAATTCTGTCAAACTGCCATATCTCTATCAGGCATAGCAACTGATTAGATATTTGTAAAGTACGATGATCCTCACCTTCCATAAGGATAATACTGTGAGTCACAAAAATATTCGGAAATACAGTTTTTTCGCAATATTGAAAGAAGAATGGGCGGAAAAAATCCGAAAAAGTTGTATGTGGCAGAAGGTAGAGTAGGGAGTCTTGGAGCACCAATTTTTTTTGGAGAAGTACCAAAAATTATGCACAGAAAAAGAAAAACACGAAATATGTAGCCACATTGATATTCGGACACCGTGTATTTTTTCCATAAGAAATCCGACTTGATCTTACATTTTCCTGAGTAAGATTCTAGAAAATGTTCCTTTGATGATCAAAAGTTGATACCTGAATAATTGAAGTATTGCAGATTATGAGTTAGGTAATTACGACATCGTAGCATGACTGAATGCGAAGTTAGGTATGGGTTGAAAAAATATGCAACAAGAAAACTTCCTGCATCCGCCCATTATAATAAGCATGCAACCCAAAAGAAACAAAATATAGTTATGACCCGTTTCTAACTCAACCAGTACAGGAGCGATGATGATGTGGGTTAAAATTTCGTATTCTCTAAAGCTTCTAGTTTACACAAATCACTTATGATCATCAAAGGAACATTTTCTAGAATCTTACTCAGGAAAATGTAAGATCAAGTCGGATTTCTTATGGAAAAAATACACGGTGTCCGAATGTTAATGTGGCTACATATTTCGTGTTTTTTTTTCTGTGCATAATTTTTGGTACTTCTCCAAAAAAAATTGGTGCTCCAAGACTCCCTACTCTACCTTCTGCCACATACAACTTTTTCGGATTTTTTCCGCCCATTCTTCTTTCAATATTGCGAAAAAAACTGTATTTCCGAATATTTTTTGTGACTCACAGTATATTTTCAACAAAGTTTTTTTTGTTTTCTGAAAAGTGGATGATTCTTTTGACATACTTAACCGTTTTTGGAAAATACTCTTCAATTTGTTATGAAAATTGAAGTTCGGTAAATTTTCCATCAAAATACTGAACAACCCCAGACACGTAAGAAAAGGAAGGTTCAGTTCAATCCTCCACAGTCTAATACTCAAATGAAGTGTTGTCTAGGCGTAAAGCGTTAAAGCATGAGGGGCGAAAACGGGCACATGCAGCTCCGGGATGCTCAGCTGGAGAAGAGCACCTCAAAAACAGGAGGTATGAAAAGAAGAATGGGTAGGTAAGAAACGAAAAACAGACAGAAAAAAAGAACAAAGAATCTGGCCCAAGTCAACTACCTCAGCGCCGTACACCAGTTCTATGGAACTTTAACAAGAGCGCGTGGATGAACTTTGAAGACTTTTAAGGAGTCTTAAGCGAGCCTTGAAGAATTTTAACCAGTTTCAAAGTGGCCAGGGGTTCTTAAAATCTCAAATATTTATGGAAACGCCTTACGCAAATTCGGACTCTCTAAATGGTTCGTTCTTAAAATTCTGGAAGAGTATTCACTAGTGTCCAAAAGGTCTATGAAAGTCTTCAAGACTTTTTAATAAGTCTAAATGGATTTAAGGAGTTCTAAATAAATACTGATGAATCTTGAACGAGTATGTAACAAGTTTTAAAGAAGACAGGAGGCGTCTTATATAGGCTCGAATTAGTCTACAAGAGTCTCATAGCATCTATGAAATCCTAAACCGGTTTGAAAGAGCCATACGATGTTTTAGAGTTTTATACCTTTCTGGATGTGTTTAAAGGGGTAATCAAGAATTTTGATAAGTCTGGAAGACTTTAAAAAAAGTTTTGCTGTTTTAAACACAGATGAAAGAGTATTAAAAGAGCCATAATCGGATTGAGGAGAGTTTCATATTAGTTAGAAAGTCACAGATATCAGAAAAGTCTGAAAGGTCAAGTCCGAGAGAGTTTTACACAAGTGAATTGAGAACCAAAAGGTGATTAAGTCCAAAATTAGCAGTTTTGAGTTAGAGACGGAAATTGAGGTATCATGGCGTGGCAGATCGACTGGTGTAGAATTTTGCTCACACGTCGGGAACATAGTTCCTGGCTATGTCGCACCCGAAAAGTTCATGTTTGGTATTAAAAATAAAGAAAAATTTCGAGAAGTTCCATTTTTCAACTTCGTAATCCATTATTTTTGACTCGAAGATTGGCCATTTTCAAAAAATAAATCATAATTTTTTCAGCGCTACACATTTTTTTGTCTTACTTCCACGGACTTTATTAAACTGAAATGGGACCAAGTGTAAAATGATCTGCTGTAGTGTTGAAAGAAGTCTCATGCAATTTTCAGCCGTAATATTCACTTTTGGTCGCCACTGAGAACCAAAAGGGGCTAAGTCCAAAAACTTTGTGCAGCTGTATCTGAGGTATTCTTCAATTTTTTCTTCGCAGTACCCTTAAAAATCGTCTTTCGTGGTGCCCTTTCACCGCCCTAAACCATGTTTCTGACAAATTTTTGGTTTTTGTATAAATCAGTTTTTTGCTTCTCCTGAAAAGTGTGAAAAGCAGGCTCAATCTCTTTCGGTTCTCATCAATTCAAATACATAGGAAATGACCTTAAATAATGTTATAGAGGCTTACAAAGCCTTACACAAGACTGCTAACTTGAACGGTCCTAAAGAGTCAAAAATGAATACCTTAAGGAATCGTAACAAGTTATATGTAGAAGGATTTCGAAGCGTTTTAAACTAGTCTGCGTCCTTATGAAACAATCATTGAAGAATTTCAGAAGAATTTAGAAGGTTTCAAAAAGTGTTTGTTAAAGCTGGAAAAGTTGGAAAGTATCTTAGATGAACTTTACACGGGTCTTGAAAGGTCCCAAGAAACCTTTTGACGCATTCTAGAAAAGTCTCGAACCTATCTGAAAGAATTGAACACACGTCTTCACCGACAGTCTTTCTGGGAGCATCTTGAGAAGTCTGAACGAGTTTAATGAGCTTGAAACAGGCCTGGCAAAGTCTAGAGGCGGCCTAAACAAGTCCAGAAGAACCAGTGGCGAAGCCAGGATTTTTCCAAAGGGGGGGGGGGAGGATCAGCAAATTTTTTTATTGTAGT
Source organism: Acanthococcus lagerstroemiae (assembly GCA_031841125.1). Classification (NCBI taxonomy): domain Eukaryota; kingdom Metazoa; phylum Arthropoda; class Insecta; order Hemiptera; family Eriococcidae; genus Acanthococcus; species Acanthococcus lagerstroemiae. Next base: position 39,537,895 of record CM063114.1, on the reverse strand, counting down.
TAGACTGGGGGAGGGGTACACCTAATATGAACTGTATGTTTTTACATTGATGTATCAGTATGTTATGCTTTTCAACTTCAATTATGCATCTAAATTTAAATTTCATTTCGCGCATTTACTGTGATACTGCGGGCATATAAAAAGTTCTCATCTCAAGGGGGGATTCATCCCCCTAATCCCCCCTGGCTACGCCACTGGGAAAAACTGTGAGAATCTTAAATCTTAGCGAGTCTTGAAGAAGATGCATTAATCAACCCAATAAGAGTCTTACAGTTTAAAGCAATTCTGGAAGAACCTCAAGAGTCTCAGAGAATTCTAATCATATTAGGAAGAGACTTGAAGAGTGTTATCGAAGCATGGCGATAGCTATCAAGTTTGCTTTAGGAGTGAGATGGCGTGCCCACTAAAATGAAAGACATTTTTGTTGAAACCTAGGGAATTTTGCCGACGACTACCAGAATTTTATGAGTCCACATTTCAAACAATATGGGAGAGAGCATCCCTTCCGTTGGTATGGCCCTGGATGGGAGTTTCCAACGAATCTGGAGTTTCAAATCAGTTTAGAAGCCATCTTACACGAGTCTTAACGATTCTCGAAAAGTTTCAGGCCGCGGTACATTTTTATGAGGGACAAAGAAGGAAAATCCCTCAGGATACTTAACTGAAAGGAGGAGCCTTTGAAACAACGAGCTAAAAAAGATCGAATCACAGGAAAAGAGAAAAACAGAGGAGATAACGAAGGGGAAAGTCACCTTCTGCAGGGATACACTTTTTCAACAAATTGCTCCAGGGCGCATATCACCCTACGTTCAAATCTAGGGACGAAATATTTTTCTAACGTAATGAGACCCTTCAACGGATACTATAGCATTCTAAAAACAGGAGATATGACTTTTTTGATATTCCATACCTGTGGGCATTTTCCTCCAAAATATAGGGTCAAAATTCGGTAGTCACTCTTATAGCCTTGCATTTGCAACTAGTCGAGAGGGAGGCACATATGCTCGGGCACGAGCACTCGAGTTTTCCTCCTCTAAGTACAAACTGAAAACCTGGTTTAGATCGTTGACTCTGAAATAACTTTCTAAAATTTCAATGTTAGTTTGTTTGAGATCTTTTTAAATTCACCAGCCAACCACAGTCAATGTGTCCAGGAACTTTGAATTTTGCTTCATGCATTCAATTATTACGTCAAAGTGAGCATGTTTTACATAAAAAGTTGCTCGTATATCCATTTGTCTTCATCGGTTTTATCATTTGAAAACAAGAACATGACTTTCTTACTATGTGAAATCCCAGTATCGCGGACATTTCAATATCTCAAGGTGTGGAGAATGTCTTCATTTTCACGGCTAGTTACTTGAAAATTCGACTGAGTTTGTGTACCGTAGTTCTAAAAATAGGCAGAGGCAGAGAGCTATTACAACTAGCTCATGTAATACCAGTTTAACGGTTTGCTGTAGGTACCTAGTACCTACACAGTAGACAAGAATTGTACTACAGTCACCGTTTACACGGCTTGGTAAGTGAATACAGGTAATTTAAAACACCATTTTGATAATTAACACCGACACCGAAACTGTTATTTACGAACGAGGAATTGCTGATTTGAATTTAGCTAAGGCTCTTTGTAATTATACGCGTACAGTATAGTAGGTCAACGACAGGAGGTTATTTCGGTTTTCCTCAAACAACGCATCTACCTATTGTCTCAATTTCAACGGAGGAAATGACCACCTATGGCCTTAAAATAGTGAAAAAGTTTGCCCTAACGAAATATAGCATATCGGCGGGGGAAATCTGTGGTACAAATAGATAAGCATTTCGTTGAGTAAGCGCCTTTCTAGGGTAGCGGGATTTGAAAACGAAGGACAAGCTCAACTAACGAAGGGTGTAACCTGTTCGTGGGCACATTGTATACGCTGGTTGTTGGAAACATTTTACACAGATTTGTAAATCGGTTCCGGGCTCTAACTTTCAAGAATTAGTAATTTAAATGCTGCCGGTATCGAGTCCCTGCCCTGATTGAAACGAGAAGTTGTTGACCTTGAATTCTAATGAAATCAGTTTTTTAATCAGACCAAAGACAATATGTAGTATGTACCTACAATTCGAAGTACGTATAGTCTATTATCCATTCACATACGAACGGAGTAAGAAGGAAGGTGACTCCAGTATGAGCAATCAAACCACTTTCACGCTAATCCTTCGACATTCTTCTCCAACTTGCCGATATTCCGCCAGGTACACGTGTTTTCGGTTCTGTCTTTTCAACACAGGCGCTCAAACGTAAGCCGAATATTATACTTACACATGTCCATTCTACCGAAAATAATGTCAATAACCAATATGCATTGAAACTAAGTGTCAATTTTACTTTTTTTTACCTACTGTAGTCCACCGTACGTGTTCCAGGTCAGAAAAGTGTTGCAGGTTACAAGTACGACGACGCCGGGTATTTGCATGTATTCATTTGTCAGAATCGATAGACAATTACTGGTGAATTTGTTGTCGGTGACTACGACCTATTTAGTCGTGCTAATACAGTTTCAGATATCCGCTAACATGGATTCCATAGCCAAGTCACTCGCCGGCGACTTACACCGTAATTATAGTAATGTTTGATAGGGCTACGGTATTTGTAATCCGAGTATCTGGGCCAATAAAAATTATAGATTTCGAGATTCGCATAAGACGTACAGAAATTTCGATGGGTAAATGACGCAGCTAAACAAGAACTAGACTCTGCAGGTAATTAACAGATAGATTTAGACAGGGGCGGACCCCGGGGAGAAAGCACGAATCTTCGGAGTCCGCATTTCTCGGCAAATTCCCCAAAATAAAAAAAAAAGTTGTCAGTTCATTGACATTGATTTCTTGTTAGTTCACTGACATTGATTTCATTGAGGAGGGGGTGGATGTTGAATTGGAATTTTCAACAGTAGTTGGCAAAATGTAAAACTGACTAGGTTCTTTTCTGGTGAGATGACAAATTTATGCGTAACTGAGTCGGCATTTTCAACGTCAGTCGGCAAAAATGGCCTAGGTACGGAAAAATTTTCCACCGAGTCTGCATTCTAAACCTCTCCACGCCCCACGCTACCAAGGCCTGGCCCGTCCTTGGATTTAGAACACCATCACAACATAGAACTGAGCGACAAAACTTTCATCAAAGCATCATCATAGTCTTTAATATTTCATTATAATAGCAATATTACTGTTTCCTCACGAGAGTGTTGAAAACATGCGATGTTTGACACTTACTTACAGGTCAAGAGCACTATAATGATTCCGTTTCAATAATTCAATAACTTGGGCAAGTTTTTTCATGCATTTGCATATTTTTCCTATTGATTCATGAAATTCCAAGTAAAATAAGCCCAACGCGGTTGATTTATGAACGCTAGCGCTTTCAAGTGCCCTAGCACTACTAGCTGCAACTAGCAAAGTTCTAATTTGTAATTTTTTCTTTCTGTTAGCATTTTATATGCTTTTACTACTGGGTATACTAGAACAAAACCGTAACGAAAAACCGTAACGCTCCCCCGACACGAATTCAGTGGTTGACATTTTCATGGAAATTTATTTTAGCATTTTATATGCTTTTACTACTGGGTATACTTGAGCGAAAACCAGAACTCCAGCCATGTGATCATTGATCTTGATCTTGATCTTTGCTGCGCCCTGCACGACTACAGTTCTTCTTCTTTTCTCTTCTCATTTTCAGCTCAGTTCAGCTCACAGTTCTTTAGCTCTTCGTGGTGACAATTCAGTTCAGTGGTTGACATTTTCATGGAAATTTATTTTTTTCCCAGCCATGTTCATTTTGATCCTTGCTGCGCCCTGTGCGACTACAGTCTGCATCAACCGTGTTGTTAATAGAAATTTTCATGGACATTTTTTTTAATAGGGTACAAAAGCATATAAAATGTTACTTTTTTTTTTTTGGTCATTCATTTTTTGAGTCAGGCGTGTGTTCTATTCGATTTAGCTGGAAAAATCCTGCATTTTGATACCCATGTTGTCTTGTTTTGAAAAGAAATATTTTTGCATATTTTGGAAATTCTAGGAATTTTTTTGCATATTTGTCAAGTTTTTAGCGTATATTTTGCAATGTTTCCTGCACAAAAAAACTTCCCCTATCATTGATATTTAGGGTACTTGACCAACCCTAAGACAAATTCAAACGTACTTTTGAAGAATGTCGTGCCTGGGAGGAGGTGGGGCTCAAAATTTTCATACAAATGCAATTTATGGTTATCGTTTCATAGGTTCCAAAGGTTGCTGAATTCATTTCTGGTAACGACTGAGTCCTAATTTGAAAACCGTGGAACGTGCGAAGGAGTGGGGCTCAAAATTTTATTTTATTTACTTACTTGGGCACTATACTAGATAATATACATAATGTTTTAATTAAAAAAATTCAATCTGCTATATCACAACCCTTTTGACTTATTCAGAAATACCTATGTAAGACGTATGTATATGATACTCGTAATTAAATTTTTTTCCCCTTAGTTCATTATAAATGTCACAATATTCGAGTAGGGGTCGAAATAATACTGGAAACGGATTTCGTGACCACAGTATCTGTGAACTATAAACATATACCTACTGCATTTCAAGAAATTTATGAACCTCAAGCACCTTCACTCCCCTGAAAATTACAATTTTCACTTCGATGCAGCATTGACGCCATGAAATGATTTAGCGACCTTGAATACGTATAAAATGATATCCATATGACAACAGTTACTATTTCCTTATGTACGCCCCCTTCCCCACCATGAACCATACTTTTCATTTTAAGGTGAAATGGACTTTGAAAATGAGTTCAGGGACCTTGAAAACCTACCAAACGATATTCATATTGCATAATGTAGAAACTTTAACCCCCACTCCTTCCCAGGTACCGCTGTTTTGAAGTTAGAGTCAAACTAATATCGGAATTGAATTCTATGATTTTGAAACCACCACTGCCGGTATTTTGATGCGACGGTACATGCTGATGAAAGTTTCAAAAGATGGTTCTGTATATCTGTGATATAAAATCTGTATTGCCTATTTGGCTCCTTAACCTTAATAGAAACCAGAGATGGAGAAAATTTGAGAACTTCGAGATTTAAATACAAAATCCTGATTTAAAAAAAAAGATTTGAATTCAAAGTCTCAAATCCTTTTTAGAAAAGAATTTCAAATCCAAAATCCTAAATTTTCTCAATTTTCAGAAAAATTAGGATTTTAAATCCAAAATCCAATAATCTGAATTTTGACTTCTAAATTTCAATAACTCAGCAGAGTAAGCACCATGCAATCTTCAATTTACCATTGGCTGAGGACGTTCGCATACAATCTCGGTTGTCTGTAGCCCAGTGCTGAAATGCTAATTGTAATCAGTGAACGAGTACTTGGACAGAGGAAGCAAGGCATTAATGGAGAAAAAAAAAAAAAAGACTCCGCATGAGCGTATGAACTTTGTAGGTGTAGGTATTTCACACTAACTTGCCGTAGCGTGTTGCTGCGATATCAGAAAAAAAGAAATTCAAGGAAACTCAAAAATTGAATACACATTCTGTCTTTCTTATTGAAACCTCGGTTCACTTTCATTGGAAGAACATATGGAAGTGTCATTTTCATTCTATTTATTTTTTATTCAAGTGCTTGTGGATACACGGCATTTTTTGTTTTTCTATCTGGTCGGGGTTTAGAAATCGAATTATATCAACCAACTGAACAACTTCCCAAAGTTTCATGGCGATTGGATGAATAGTGTAGTAATGCGTGAAGGACAGACATACTGATTTGCTGCGTCCTGCGCGACTACAGTCTGCAGCCGTGTTGTAGCCGCGCGACTGCAGTGTGAAGTCGTGTTGTTAAAATAAATTTCCACGGAAATGTCAACCATTGAGGCACGGTTTCCACTCAAGGACACTCATTAGTATGACGTCATAGTAACAGGAGCGTGTCGGGGTAGCGTACCCTATCCCACCCTACTACTCCCCCCAAACTTTGGCGGGAGTGTACTGAACAACTTTCCCAAATTTCAAGGCGATTGGATGAATAGTGTAGTGATGCACAAAGGACAGGCATATACACAGACAGACATACATACAGACAGATATAGATAGACAGATACATACAGACAGATAGACAAACAGACATAATAATATGTGGCAGTTTCTATAAAAAGGGGTAACTATGTCGATCAATCGAGGTCTCAGAAAACGGGAACAAAGAAAAACAACATTTTTTGATTGAAAAAAACAATTCTGAGATTTTGGTTGATTTTTATAGAAAAAACATCGCAATAACGAAGAAACAAAATTTACGGGTGTGAGAGAGGAGAGGGAGAGAGAGAAAGAGAATTATGAAAAAAGAATGAGAAAAAAATGCGAATGTCTGCGTCGCTTCTTCGCGGTTTTTCGGAGCTCACGAATAAATCCGATGTTCTGAATTGTTACCACGTAGAAGAGCGAAAAATTACCTTTCCAACAAGCCCTTGTCGAGGCTGACAACGTGACTCCCTGGCGTGTTACGGCCGCTTGAAGGAGTGGTAGAAAAAGGTGTGTCTAACTTAAAACACGCTTTTCTCAAAAACGTGTTTTCGCGCGTTTTCTCATTACACTCATCTATGGCCGCTTGTATCTACGCAAAGAAAAACGCTACAGATCTCGCCGATAGCTCCTTGGAACGGGCATTCATTCCTCTATTACGTACTATCCGTAACTAAAAATTTGTCGGATCGACAATGTTACCCCTTTTTATAGAAACTGCCACATATGTACATTCATTTTTAAGCGATTACAGTCTGCAGCCGTGTTGTTATTAGAAATTTCCAAGGAATTGTAAATCACTGAGGCATGGTTTTCGCTCAAGTACAAATGTACTCAGTAGTCTAACGTCATAGTAATAGGAGTGTGTTGGGGAAGCATACCCCCACCACAACCGCCTCTGACATCTCCCAGAAACCTTTATAGGAGTGTACTGAACAACTTTCCAAAGTTTCATGGCAATCAGATGAATAGTGTAGTAATGTTAACGAATAGTGTAGTAATGTTAACGAATAGTGTAGTAATGTTAATGAATAGTTCAAAATTGAAATGGTTGAAAAAATTTGTGAGGGATTAAGTCGGGGTTTAGAAATGGAATATAATCAACCAGCAGTATTTACTTGGTGGTAACCACTCCGGTCATTGACCGCAAAGAGCTCAAAATTCAGATTAAGTCGGGGTTTAGAAATCGAATTATATCAACCAATTGAACAACTTCCCAAAAAGTTTCATGGCGATCGGATGAATAGTGAAGCAATGCATAAAGGACAGACATACTGCTTTGCTGCGTCCTGTGCGACTACAGTCTGCAGGCGTGTTGTTGATAGAAATTTCCACGGAAATGTCATTTTTGTGTTCATGTTCGAGTGTGAGTGGACTTAATAAATTCTACATTATTTGGTGGGCGTCGAATCGGTTCCTAGGCAGAATCCGTCACTGCGGGGGTTGTATCCAGTTGGTTCCCAATAAACGATTTAGTTCTCAGGTGCTGCATGCATTGCACAGAAGTGAGCTGTAAAGCACTGTACGATGAATTATGAGCTCGTTTCAGCAGGACGTACTTATATCTATATGTAGATTGCAGATTACTAAGTAGACTAATGCTACGTAATCGAGTAGGACAGTCGGAAGAAAATACTAGCTCTAGGGTTAACAGATGCATACCGCGACCGAGATTCGCCAGATGGATGCTTGCTTAAGTATTTTTTTGGTCTATCTCTATTACCCCCTGAACTACTTCAGTCAACTTATCCATTCGTTTGTATAATTCTTGGGGAAATAGAGCGCATCCATTCAGAAGTTGAAACAAGGATGTCACCTTGAGATTTATTTGGGTTCTTTCCGTAAGAACCAAATTTAAAATATGCGTTCGATTACGTACGTACGCTCTTTGGCAATACAGACACCGGCAACACAGTACTGAACACTGTACATCAATGATGACATGCACAAGATGCTAAGTGCGACATTTTGCTAATTTTTCAGGAGAGCAATTCGAAGATTTAACCAACTTCCGTTCACTGTCCTGTACTCCATTTCATTCATGTGACTCCTCAAATAGGAGGAATAAGACTTACTGACCCTTCAGTATGTGCCAGTAAAAAAATTTTTAACTAGCATTGATGACACTCTATAGCCCTTCCATAAACATTACGACGCACTTGATATATTTGGCGCGAATAATTATTTCACTTGATATGTTGGAACTAAGTACACTTGTTCGCCAAGCCAAATGTATCAAGTGGTATGTAAAACCTTATCCATTCATTTACGACAACTATACACAACCAATACAGTTTTCGATGCCCTTAAATTTGAGTATCACTGCTGGGGGGTGAAATGGTGAACTGTTTCGTTCTGTTACCAATCTAGGCGTATATTCTGCCTGCTTACCTCCTTGTTTCTGTATCTAACTCATTTTCGACCAAAATGTCACTTAAGCACTTTGTGCATGTCACCATCAACATAGTGTACAGCGTTTTGCGTAGGTATATTATACTTTTCTTAAGTTATCAAGTCGGAATAATCCGTCGACTTGCAATAATGAGTTAAAAATTTTTGGAAAAGCGTGCCTGTTTCGCTGGGTGAGGCAGATGCGAGAGGCGCAGTTCGCTCATTTTTCCGGAAGGGTGCATCGGGACACTCCCGATTTCCTGATAGGCCCATCCGTCACTGTATACAGATGCAGCAGAACATAATCTATCAGTAGTAGGGAATCTAATGTACTTGGTTTCTGGCACTAGAAATTCACTTGGAGTCGTTACAGAGGTGTCTTAGTCGCTGTATTCTTACTAAACTTTCATTTATTGAGGAGCAGAGAAAACATCCTATCAGACTGAGAACTGGACACTCCGCTCTTACTCCCAGCTATATCCTGAACAAACTACCCCAACCAACCTGCGATACATATAATACTCCTATTCCCATTAACCACGTATCCAAGGCACGAAATTCCAAGCCCAGTGAAACATATATAGGTATGCCAAACTCAACACTAGAATCCCTGCTTTCGGACGATCACACCCAAAAGCCAAAACCCTAAACTCATATCATTCCTAAAAGCCACAAACTTCTACACCAAAATGTAACCCATACAGTCTTCACGTCTGTAGCCAATTGCTGTACATAACGTTGCTACCCCCCTTCCCCCCAAAAAAGAGAAGATAATAAAAGATATCAAGTGTAAATTCTTCTCAGAAATGCAAAGATAAGCACAGAGAGAGATAAGTGGATAGACGCAATCTACTAGTCGAGAGACTAAGGAACATAACAAGTTCAAAGCCTGGAAGAATGAAGTTTGGTGCCTCCGGCGACGATACCCAATCCTGCGCTCCCTGTTCACTTTCGCCAGGTTGAATGACTGCACTCCTGCACTGTAGCATGCACATCGCGCGGATATCCAGCGCTACCAGGGCAGGGCAATCGACGCTTGGAGGTCAATATTCGCGCATGGAAATGTTCGTGTTTGCTCGGGCACAGGTATGGGTATAATTAAGATGAAAATGTACGGTGGTCAGTACAGCGTACCAAGGTACCATATGTACTGCTCCCAGTGCAACGGTAGAAGTTTACGGTGGAAAAATCTGCGTGTGTTGCCCCCTCTCGAGCGGTGTGCCTGCGTTTCGGTAGGCACGGCGTACGTCCGCGAAACGTTGTTGCCCGTTGCCGTTCACGTAATTCGCCGATCTCGCGCCACCATCCGTCTGTGCGTACACCTTTGTATAAACATAATATAACTTATATATTATATACCTATATCGCATACACATAAATTTTGATGAAGTCTGACGAGTGGCTACCGCGAAGTGAGAGGAGATGGGTTAAAAGAGAGAGTGTGATGTGAGTGAGACGGCCGCCGCAGCTCGAAAAAGCGAGAGAAGGCGAGAGTGCGAGAGAGAGCGAGAGAGCGAGCTGCAGACGGCGTGAGAGCGAGAGAGAGACTGTGTCCTCGATTTACAAGACTGTTAAATGCTATCACATTGATACTTCTTGGAGACTAGTTTTAGTCAGTGATTGTATCTCTGCGCGTGATTTTACTACCGACGCTGAACTTACGACCAATTCTGATTACCGATATTTATTAATACGAGTCGAACGTCTTTTGTATCTCTATTATTATACCTATGCTATGTGCGACCACGATACAACAGTGATCGATATTATCCCAATAAACTGATCGAGCTTCGTTTTGTGCGTACGCGTTATCTCACCTTTTGTTTTTTTTTGCAATCGTTACCAACTTCTCTTATGGAGTCTTGATCTGCTGGGGAAGTGCTGCCGAATCGCGAAAAAATGGTAAAGTTGAACCCGTATTTCTCGTTTACTCGTTAACCGTAAGTAAAAGTGAAATCGCGCCTGTCCGAGTCACCCCGGACCAACGAAAATCAGAAATTTCCCTGAGCTCGTTCTGCTGACGATATCCTCTCACGCGCGTAATACTTGCAAATCGCATTGTGCTGACGTAGTGGAAACACCTCTATAAAGATGACACAGTCCGCAGACCTAGCTACCTCACTGAATGTCAAACTCAACTACTAATTTGATTAGTCATGAGACTACATGGTAAAGCGACGGGGGCTTGAAATCCTAAAGAGACTGGGAGTGAGAAAAGTTCGTTGAACTGGCTGTAATAAGGTTCGGTATCAGAGAACTTAAAAGCTCGACTCGGTAGCGCAACTACCTGAAAGCAGGGGAAAACCATCGCTATACCGGGAGCTGGAACCATTTCGATGCACTTGCTTTGTGATATTTGACTCGCATAACCGGCGGTAAGGATTATAGAATTGAGAAATTCTTCTGGTCTGATAACTAGCTCGGGAAAGTATTGCATTTGGTTCCACGAATTGCAAACCTAAAACGTGAAAACTGTACGTGGACTTCGTTAAAACGTGTACACTAAAGTAATTGTCGGAAGCAAAGCGAACGAGAGCCAGGCCACGAGATCACTTGAAAGATTTTCTAGTTTAAAACTGTAACAGTCGGTCAAGTTAGAAAGCTATGACTTGATTTTCTTTATCACAATGGTTTTGCGGCCTATTTCTGCATTTCGCCAATAACACATAGAAGTCATTGAAAAGTCAGCAATATTTTTGATTTATTATGACTGAAACAACAGCACTCACGCCGGGTAGTCTAACAAAAAGTGAAAGCTAGTTCGCTATTAGCACTTCTCTAGCTAAAGGCTTCCATCTCTAAAAGGTCAACACAAGCCATATCGGTCGGATTGAAACAATGTTTTATTCGAGTGTTACGAACATATCAGGCCCGTAGCTAACCGTTTGCATGTACCAAGGCATTTGATACTCCATCAGGGCATGAGCCATTTGGGGGGGGGGGGTCAACACAAACAATTTTTTACTGAAAGGTTCTTTCTTTTACGTTTAGCTATTTTTATGTATTATTATTTTTTATGTTATTTTTAAGAATGTGCAAGCCAGGGCTTCGCTGCCCTGGCGAGTTACGGGCCTGGCATATTTTTCAAAACTATGTTCTTCGAGCCAGTAACCAAAGGAAATTTAATTCGAGAAATGCTCCACAAGTAAATTAGGCTATTTTCTTAGATGAAAATTTTGGTTCGTACGAACGAAAGATGTTCTAACACTTTCACTTTTGCCAAGTGGAGTTTGTAAGAAGACTAATACAGCTTAAAATACGGTTTACGGCGCAATGGACAAGGCAGTAACTAGCAAGGTTTTCGTTTGTGGTGGTGGGGGGGGGGATATACAGCAAAAGTACCAACTAAAATATGAAAAAATTCAGTTGAAAACTAGAGGAAAAGTTCTCACGTTTCCAATTTTCAAATTATCAGAATTTGCAGAGTTCTGATTTTTCAAATAACATCAGAAGGTGTGTTGCACGGTGACACCTCTCCTGCCGTCGCTTCGGGACCACTATTTCATTCCCAATATCTGGGCAATGACGTCTTACAACTTTTGTAATCGGAGATTCAGATCACCAAATGAAATATTGAAAGCAAACCAACCCAATCACAATGAATCAAAAAGATGACACTACATCGTGAATATATTAAAAAATTTTCTCTCGGTAATGGATTACGTTCTTACACATTCCTCTCTCGAACTTTCTCCTTCCTTCGGGAAGGAAAAATTTGGCAAAACTTAAGTTTCAGCTTCCTACTTCCGCCCGCCCGCCCGCCAGGAATTATTAGGAGTAAATTCGGAGAAATATTCAAAAACTGTCTGTAATCGGTCGAATAAGGTTAATATGCACACAAGATAGAGGACAGAGGTTGTACGGGGGGGGGGGTAGTCTCCTTCTTAACATTGTCCTAAATTAAACATTTACCAAACTTTACTCTCAGATGGCAAAATTGTTTGGCAGTTAATAAAATTTCAAGAGCGATGACATTTTTGACTTTTTTTTTTGCTGTCGATTTCAAAAATTGCTGTCAGTTGAAAAAATCAGATCCTCAATTGGGAAAACTAATATTTTTAAAAGGTTAAAATAGTCACCAGAAAGTAGTATATTTGACCCCCCCCCCTACACACACACACCGAAACAAATCGCCTCGTCGGTGTGCCCTACCTGCACGAAGAATTGAAGTTGGAAATTTCGGTCAACATTAATTGGAATTGAGGGAATAAAAGTTGGGGACTTCGCTCCTCAGTCGCTCCACAACCGAAGCCCTATGCGGACAGTGTTCGTGGTTTGTAGACCTCGAATTTCAGAATTAAAGGACTCATACCATGTGGAAGTTCGAAAAAAATTATCTTCAAGGACCTTTCCTATGGTGAGGAAGGGGAGAAGCTCATTCCTTTCATCTCATTCAGCATTTTTCGCGAATTCTGAGGATTAATTGCCAAACAAGTTTCGATTGTATGGTCTTATAGTGAGGAAAATTATTTAAAACTCGGGGGTGTGATGTGGTTTCGGGACATCAGGTCTCGTGCTTGCGTGCTTGTGAGTGTAGCTTAACTTTAAACTTTCCTCAGATCTGTAAAATAATGAAGCCGTATACTTTTTCCAAATTCATTTTTCAACCTATAAATCCCTGTATCCCTCACAGCTAGAGCATATTCTCTCTCCACCTCAGAGTCCGAGTGTTATTGAACATTGAACACAAACAGGCGGACAGATTTCCCAAATCTAGAATTAAAGTAACAGTGTAGTCATCATAGGATCTCCAAAGTCTGAGCATATACACTTCTCAACATTCTGGAATTTCCAACTCAATACCATTGAATTTATTCAGAATTCAAAAGGAGACCAGACAGATAATATTTTCAAAAATTCCATATTATAAGTTCGTTTTAGCAGTGGCGTCGAAAGTTTTTCTTAGAGGAAGAGGGTGGAGGGGGTCCAAAAATTAAATTTGAGTAAACAAGCAAGCAAAATTTTTATTTCTAAAAACCAACTTGACCAGAAAAATCTTGTAAATATTGTCACTGAAATCGCTCAAGACGTTTTTTTGTCAAAACTTTCTGAAAAGTTCTTGAATTATTTTCATTTTTTGAAAATATCAGTGATACGTCTCGACTGACAATGAAGCCAGTTGTGAGTGCATAATGCTGAGTGATCACTTCACACACATTATTTTAAAATGATGAATGCTGAACACTCACAAAAAAAAAGTGAGTGGCCAAAAGTCTCAAAACGATAGCGATTTGTGATGTTTTGTGAGTGCTCTCCAAATTGTCAAACGGGGTTGTACCTCCGCCCTAATTTTTTAGAAAAGGGGGTATAGTGTAACTCGGTATTCCCTCCATTCTGACACGGCTGATTTTCAGATCTGTTAAAATAGAACAAAAGAAAAATTATGAGGAGCATAAAATAAAACAGCAATTTCAGAAGGGACCTAATATGGTATGTACGTAAAGATCCTTAAAACATTTTTGTAATTTTGATTTTTATAAACCACATTAAACGAAAATTATTCTCAAGATTAATTAAAGTTAATAGCATTTTTCAGACTCGGGAAAAGAGAGGGTCAGTGTCCCCTTGCCTTTTGAGTTGACGGTTTTCCCTCTGCTCTACAAGATTTTTTTTTCATATTCGGAAGCAAGAATCAAGGTGAAAACTTTTTTGCTTCTTCGGAGGCATTTGAAGGTTGAAACTGTCATCTTGCCTCAGGTTGTCCCTTCCCCCCCAGAAACATGGTTCTTCCCCAACAAACAATCTGTATAGTTTCCTAAAATACAGTCATGGGCACAGGAAGGTCAATAGCGGCATTCGCATTACTACTGAGTTTATCAAAAATATAATAAAACTAGTAGTATTTTCGACAATCTCTGCAGTACATTTTGAAGCAGGCAGTGCAATGTTCCGTTAGTAAAATGCTCTCCAAACCGAAAATTTCGAAGATGAATGGAGGCGCTTAGGGCTTAAAAACAGCCAAGAGTTACAAAGTGGGCTACTCGGTTGCGAGTAGCTATATTCCATTTCTTGTATCTACGTTCTACAAAAAAATCAATCACTTTGAAAGATGTTCAGCATCGCCAGCCCGTGAGTAGTAATTAAGTGATTAACGTTGGTCAATTTCAATATTCCAACTTTTACTATCGTAAAGAAGAAAGTTATTTGGAGTAATTTCTATTTGACCTACGTTTACTGTAACCTATTCATTCGGCGAATTAACTTTCATAAATTATGAAATAAATAATCGCTTAAACTAAGCACAGGTAGTTTTATTAATTACGAATTGCATCACAAATTTCTGGGAGGAGGGGGTGCTCATTTTGATGCTACGTATCATGATACTCGTGTTAGGTAAGATAACTCGAACTCCGGTGTTTTGCCAGGGTTGAAATATAAGACGATTTTCAACGTGAGTTTTCGGATGCTTCGCGATGGGAACTTTTTATTGAGGTTTAGATAAGCTGCAGATCGCTGTAAGATTTCTCAAAATCTCATTAACCTCTACCACGAAAAAAAGCATTTAATGACTAGAATGACAGAAATCATTACAGCGGACAAGCTTTGAGGCACACTCTTCAGAAAACTAACACCAGTTTCATTTACCACTCCAGATGTCACTTTGATACGGTGTCTCCATAACCATCGTTGAGCTTACAGGGAGGGACAGCATCACCCAGAAAGTCGATTTTAATCACCCAGGGAATTGTCTGAATATGTCGATAAATTTGACGAGGATGGTAGGGACTGAATCGACTGTCCAAGGGATGTAGACTCTCGTCAGCAATCACGGACTTTACAACCAATGATCGCCAAATATGATACCTTCCACAACTTCTGCAGTCGCAACGTGCTCAGGTTCCAATACCATGCCACCGCACTTCGCCAATCGAGCCTTCGTAGCCGGTGGAAAATATGCCGACTCAGCCTCAGGAAAAGCGTTCGTCACTCGTCGATAATTAATCGTAAAAATTCGAATTAACTATAACGAAAGCGAGAGCGCGGCGATGGGTATTTTCGACGAAAAATTCTAACGGATTGGCCCGGCTCGGCCTGGCGCAGTTTGTGAGTAAAAATGAAACCGAAAGTAACGCATCCAGATCGACATTTCCAACCGTCCAAGAAATTCTTTCTCGAATAGGTTTACACAATTTATCAACATTCGTTTTTTCCTCTCCTCTTCTGCTTCCCGCCAGAGCGCTTTTTTACCGTCGTGTGTTACTGATTTTCGACAGCGCCCGTTTGATTTTCTCACCTCCGATTACGATGAAATAATGAAAGTAAACAAGGCACTCCGGGGAGCAAGAAAAAGTGACGGTCGACCAAGGACGTTCGTGAAAACCGGAAACGAAGAGGATATGTAGATTATATACCCATTCGTATGTAAGCCTTAGACCGCTTTTATAATTATTATAGGTACCCGTCGTTCGAACTCATCTTCCAAATTACCGCTAGAGTCATTTTTCCAACTTCAGAAATCGTATATAGGATGTTCATTTTTACAAACGAACTGGTTGGACGTAAATGTCGATAGCTGAGATAGAGAAACCATAATTGATCTCGCTTGGTAGACTTACACGAGGGCTGTTCAAAAAGTAATGATATAACGTTAAACGGAAAAAAATATTTATTCAGTCTTCCAAATCTATATGCTCTTTTTCAAAGTAATCCCCCCATCAGTCTTAATACAATTTTTCCACAACTCCTGCCACTTTTTAAACACAAACGCCATATCATCTTTCTGGAGCTCCTTGCAGCGCGCTTCCGCAGCTTTGACGACCTTTCACTGGCCTTGAACTTTCGTCCCCAAAACATAAACTTGACTTCGGGGAATAGCCAGAAGTTGCGAGGGGCCAAATCTAGACTGCACGGTGGGTGGGGTACAGTTTCGATACCACGAGCCTTGAAGAAGTCCACTGAAGTGTGAGCGACGAGAAGCCGCACATTGTCATGATGCAGTAAAATTTTGCTATACATGGTAGGAGCGAATATCGAATTATCGTTATCCATGTCCATTCACTTCAGCAATCAACTTAAAAACTAATCATCAGTGTTCTCACATGAAACTTTCAAAAATGTTCACTGAGAGGAAAAATTGTAGCACACTTTTGAAAAATGTACCACATTCCGAAATCATTGAATGTAATAATTTTATGCCGCCAAAAAGTTTAAAATTCGTAAGTGTGGTTCAAAATCATGCAAATTTCTTTCTGCTATGCTCAGTTTTCAGTATGTTACTTTATTCCCTGTTTTATCTTTATTTTTGAGCCTTCAAACCATGCTATAACTACTAGCGCTCTGAGCACCCATAACCTCATAGTATTAAATGTGTATTTCTTTCAATCTCATCGAATGACTGTTTATAGGTCTAATTGCACGCTTTCAGGTTACTGAATAATTCAATTTTCTTAATTCTCAAATCTGAAAAAACTGCAACTGACTTTCTTGGATAACTCATAAGTTGAGATATACGATACGAGGTTCGGTAGTGCCCAAACTCCATGGGGAAATTGCATCATTAGACAAAGCCGGAGATAGGTGGAGTGACGCTAAAACGAAGCTTACAGATAGTATACTATCATGAATTTTCTAGTCACTCGGAAAACAGCCTTAAAACTTGGAATTTAGGATCCTTTTTGAAAAATATTTTGTGGCCTATTTTTTGTAACGAAATCTAACTAGGCTTTGGAACCGTAAAAGGAACACGAAACTCCGGAATGAATCGGGTTCTTTACATCAGACGCAGCTTTACAGTCATTGGAAACTTGATTTGGTTTTCTAACGAAATAAAACGAACAACATTGCAATCAGTGTTACCAGGTATCACAACTTTACATTCAAAAAGTTCCGGAGCAAACTGAGTCCAAAAAATTGAAATTGTACCACAGTTGTACCACATATTAGAAATGTATCACAAATTGTACTACTAAAAGTAAAATGTTCTACATTTGTACCACATCTGGATACACTGCTAATCATTATTAATGCCTACAAGATAGGGATACACTATGATATACAGTATTACCATCACATCACATATTCTCCTAGGGTCAGTATTATCATTACTTTTTGAACAACCCTGTAGCTGGATCCAGCGGCGTAGCCAGCCTGGTGTCTGGGGGTCCGGTCTGGTTTTGATCAAGGGGGAGGGGTGTTACAGAGGGCGCTAAAATTAGGAAAACACAAATTGACAAAATCGCAAAGGGAGTGGGGGTCCACCCCCACGCGGCTAGTTAGATTGCTCGAAGGCTATGAAGCACTCTGAAGAAGGTTCCCGAATTTCCATGTAGTTTTGGAGGTCTGGTTGGCCGAGTGGATAGCGCGCTAGTCTCGGAATCCAGGAGGTCCTTGGTTGGAGCCCACGTAGCAACTCGCTACATTTCGACCTAGGCCGGTTTTTCAGCAAAATGAGAATGAGAAAAGGGCTAAGACAGCTCTAACAGCCTCTCCGACGTCTCTGAGGTAATGCTTGAAAGGGCGGATTCCAGGGCTCGGGTAGAAAGTAAAATTAGAAAAGAGAATAGGGGATCTATGTACTTGATCTACGTTATACGATGAAGAAACATTTTGGAAATTGAAAACTCTAAAATCTGAAAAGATGGAGGTAATATCTGCGGTGCATCTGGGCAAACTTGGCCCTATTCTGTCCTAGTTTTCACCAAAGGGTCGAAACAATATTAAAATTGAAATTATATCAGGATTCAAACCCCAACATGAGATACTTCTCGCAGTTTTTGATTTTTATATTTTAACCCCCCCCCCCCGCAAAAAAATTTCATAGTTTGGAAAATAGGGTCAAAATAATATTCTAAAGGAATCGAGTACCTTCGAAACCTAGTACTTGATATTCGTATCGTCCTTTACAGAAAAGAAAAGAAAAAGAAAAAGAAAAAACCTAACATCCAGCTCCTTTGCAGATGCTCATTTTCCAACTTGAGGTCAAATTGTTATCGAAAATGAAATCAACGGAAGCTGAAAAACTTATAAAGATGAACTAATTTAATTTGTAATTCGAAAAGTATTTTTATTTGCTGTTACGACCAGGGATGGCAAACGAAACCGTTTTTTTTTTCGTTTCGTTATTTCGTTTCAATATTTTTAACAAAAATCAATCGTTATTTCGTACTTTCGTTATTTCGTTTCGTTTGTTTGCCATCCCTGCTATTTACTGAACTCACCCTGACTCAACTCACCCGGGAAAAGAAATGAAATTTCGATTACAGTAGGCTCGGCTACTAGTACCCGACCCTAGAAAGTGGTTGCAATAGGCTCGGCTACTAGTAGCCGATCCTAAAAATCACAAATCAGAAAACTAGGGATGGCAAACGAAAAGTTTTTTTTTGTTTCGTTATTTCGTTTCAATATTCTAGACAAAAATCAATCGTTATTTCGTTGTTTCGTTATTTCGTTTCGTTTCGTTTGCCATCCCTGGTTACGACCTTGCCCGAATATAACGAAATAAAACTTGCGATTTTTAAAATTGTGGTACTGGAGGATTGAAGGCACGGAAACGAAAAAAACAAAACAAAAGAGCTGTGAAAATAAAGAAACGGTTTCAAATAAAATTACCATAAATTTTGTTTGTTTGTCCAAGTTTGTGGAAAGAAAAAATCTAGAAAACTAAACCCAAGTTCTCTTAAAACGTATTTTAAGATGTTGCTCCAATAAAGGGTCCATTGAATCCCAAATTCTAGCCATTCTAACGTAAATACAATATACATTTTCTGCTGGAAATTCGATGTAGAATAGTTGAAGTCTGCACATTATTCTTACATGAGCAACAGTTGACGAGTTATGGTCAAACGACCAGCGAGAAGGTTATGAGAGTCTATATTGAGAAGAATATTCATAGCGGGGAGCTCAGAGCACTTTTTTGTGGTCAGTGGCATATTTAAGGGTAGGTCAGGATAGGCAAATTTCTTTTTCATAGCGAACTATAGGCAGCGCTCATTATAATAATCAATGGTCATTTGCGTCCACAAGAAATTACATTGTGATCTAACAACAATTGTGTGTTCCAAGATTTCAGAGTAATATCTTACGCCCAAACATTTATTAATTACCCTGTGCAACACCAAAATGCCTCGAACATGGAACCAACTTCCCTAAAACTAATTTTCACTCCTATTTAGAATCCATTGCGAGCTTTCCCGGTGCCTCAGTTTTTCCGTATTTTTGATGTTCTTCAAGCTCAGGACTCAAATTTATGTAAAACTGATCGCAAATTAAAACATATGTTTCTATGTTAATTGTTTGTAAGAATTTCAAATGTGACTTCAAAAATTGAGGAGTACTTCGTCAAAACGTAGAAAGTGTAAACTTTAAACTATTCAAGAAGCACAAACACTATTTACACGTCTCAATTTTGATTTTTTTTTCTCTCCTATTTTTGACAAAAGTAAACCTCAACCTTACCGGATATGATCTAGAAATTTAATTTTTAAAACTAAAACATTCACGAGTAAGCAGAGACATACCGATAGAGGGGAGGGGGCTCCCCCTGTGGGAATTTTTTACTCAGCAGTTGAGAAAATTTACCATTTCAGTCAGGGACGAGTTGAAAAATTTTAGTAGATGGATCAAAAGTTGGAAAAATCCAACACGTTAAAAGGTTTTTTTTTTTTTTTGCCAATACAAAAATATTTTGTTTGGTATTTTGATAGTCGGAACTTTCAAATATCCCCCCCCCCCCGAAGAAACTCTTTGGTACGTCCCTACGAGTTAATCAGCTGAAGAACATTTCAAAAAATTGGAAATTGGACTTACACTGCACAGAGTTGGATGTACTTGCTGCATTTTGGAAATAAGCTTTTTTTACTAGCCCATATTGTAATAACATGAAGGAATATGAGTGTTGTTGTTTTTTTTTGTTTTTTTTGTAGTTCGACAAAGAGACATTGATGAGTGGGGGTTCCATCGTCCAATTCTGAAGAAAAGAGAAAAACGAAAAAAAATGAAACTACCCTTCTCAATTGGATATAGGCCTTTTTTATCGCTTAAATTGCCTTTTAAGCACTCAGTGAGGCCCAACATACACTTTTGATATCATTGGAAAACTATAGTGGTGCTGCAATAGTGGCTTCGGATTCCGAATTTGACAGTAAGATTTATACCGAACTTTTTTGGCCCTATATGACTTTTTAAATGCCACAACAGCCTAAATTTAAATTTTACAAATCAGAAAAGCACTTAATTTTCGCACTAATTTCCGAGCTGGACTTGAAATTTTGTTAGAAGCCTTTCTTCATTTACGGTTACTAAATAGCAATTCGTAGGGTAAAAGAAAATTCTGTCAAAAGTTCAAGATCAAATTTGAAATTCAAGCGAAAATTTGATTCCAAAGCACGAGTTTTTTGTATCTCAAATGGTAATTTTTGTAGTTTTGACCTTTAAATGTCATTTTCAAGGTGAAGGAAGAGTTCAATCAAAATCTTCCAAGTCAAATCCAGAATCAGCTCAAGAAATAGGTTTAGAAACATCCTATTTTTCTATGACATCGACTAAGATTCGGCCTTATCCAGTGAGTACCTGTTTAAAGTACATTGCAGCGAGGAAAAAAGCCTATATATTATATTCAAATTTGTAGGTCTGATTCAGAATTTAAACGAAAAATTGGTGCGAAAACGCGTGTGTTTCAATGTTTTGTCAATCTTTAAATACTGTAGTTTAGAAATGACCTTGAAGAACGTTATAAAAAAAACTTTTTTAGTCTTTACTGGAAGTCCAGGGGAAAATTGGCCAACGGGTTCGAGACCAACAAGGAAAATAAGTCTAGAAAAATTGGTTCACTTTTCGGAGAGCCAAGAAATATCAGAATTTGCAGTGCATTCTTATTAATGATTAAAATGTCCCCTAACTACATGTTCTTGAGGAAGCACACCCAACCCCTTCCGATACATCCCTATGTGAATATAATTTTCATAAAACCCGCCTGCATTTAGCCCACCCAAAAATAAAATCCAACTACGTCACTGTTTGCGATTCATCTGCATGCAGTGACCGGGAATTCCGTCGACAGCCAAAAATGCATGCTGATTTCCGAATATTCCTGAGCTAATATTTTCTTCTGCCCTTATACTGATCCGTGACCATAAGCGCCGACTTATGGAAAATATTGGGGGGGGGGGCAGAATAGGTCGGAGCGCGTTTTTTCCTTTGATTATTTTATTGAGATGCGTCTGATATTTCGGTATTATCGATTTTATTCTTATTCGTTTTCTCTTTTTTTTTTTCTTTTTTGTTAAATTTAAACATTGCTGATGAAATTTGTTGTACTTTTTCCATTTTTGACTTGAAAATATTGAGGGGGCGTCGCCCCTCCAAAGTTTTTATTTGGGGGGGGGCGAAGACCCACAAAAAATGCCAAGTCGGCGACTATGTCCTTGACTGTTTTTATTAAGGCTAAGTATCACATGAAACGCATTTCAATTTCAAAAGTTCATGGTTATCAATTTTACAATAAAGGGAGGTTTACTTTTTCGTTATAATTGTGGCATTGTTTTCTTTCTTTTCTTTTTCTTCTTCTTCCGTACTTTCCTTCTTTCTATTCTTCTTTTTCGGCACTCCCGTTTCTTCTTCTTCTTTTCCTTCCTCCTCCTCGAACTGCTCACCTCTGCACATCATATTGTAAAATATAAGCTAAAGAGTTTCCAAAGTCAATTTTTGTGGAGGGAGCTTGACTTCATGTTTTCCCATCAATACGGTTGCAAACCATTACATTCTTAACGTTCTTTACATTCCCATTCATATGTAGCCAGGAGGGGGAGGGAGTTCTAAATGACTAATCTCGGTAAGGGCAAATCCATCCAAGCTCTCCGTAACAACACCACTGACACTACCATATAATTTTGCTATCCGATAAAAGTCCTTACCTTTCATTTTTTCCCCTCTTTCTCCAGCCGCTTCTTTACTTCGTGCACTCACTCTGAAAAATCTTGCTCTCGAGTGAGACACGTTTTCTTTCAATCGACGGGCAGAAGCACGAACTGAATCGATGCAAGCCAGTCAGTCTCACAGCGTTCACCAGGCAATGCAATTCAAATGGAGAATTTCCAAACGCTGAAAACAGAACGAATTCGCAAATAAGATACCGTTAAGACTAGTATTAGTATTACAGATTATAAGGATTTGTATGCTGTACAAAAGCGACGGCCGTTATTGACGAATAATAACAATACGAAATATTATATTACTACTGATAATAGCACTTGGTATATTTGTTTCGTCCTTCAATGCTAACCAACTTACGATAATGGAAAACAATAATATTCATAGACTCCTAGTACTAATCGCGTATCGCGTATGATGAATGACCAATGCTGATCAATATGCACTGAGGGGCAGGGGATACGGCTAGGATTTGAACGGAGTACCAAGGTAAATGTGGATATAAATTTGGGTGGGCGTAATGAAACACCGCAGTGTGGTACACTAGAATTAAAACATGAAATAGAAAAATGTTTCATAGGAAGTTTTCTTACACAATGTTTTATTGGAACTAGCTCTGTGAACAATATACTAAATGTCTTCAAAATCCCGGTGGAGCTCCATTCTCAAGGGAGCGAAACAGTCCCCCACAGTGTGTACCCTAGGCTCTTCATTGCAGATGCCCAAATTGAAAAATTGATGGTTGTACAATTTTTTTCCTACCTCAATACCTCACCCCCCCCCCCGACAAAAAATCATTTGCGTCGAGTGTTCAAGTAATTTTGCTTACGATTACATTATTTACCTACTTTTGAATTTTTTTACATTAAGTACTACATTCGTTTTCATTACGTTCGTTACTTATTATTTAACCATTCAATGATTCTTTCAAAATTATGATTTTTTAAATTCGTTTTTATTTATTTATTTATCTTTTTTAAATAAATTAAACTTTTAAAAGCGTGTTCTTCCTTTATTTTTCGGAGTGCCAAAATTTTTTGAAGGTACCCAACAAGTTTTTGGTAGAGCCCAATATGGGTGGTACTGCCCGTATACTGGTCCCCCAAAACTGATCATCATCGTTTTTATTACATACTCTTAACATCAGAGTGCCACTACGATGTGCAATTCAACAGCGGTTTAGATATTAAATTATAGATACAATAAACTAAAAATTAAAGAACAAAAAACTATAAAAACCATTGATTCGCTAGTTTTTTATGATAAAATCGATCACAATTAATTTTATTGAAAAATATTTCAGACAAAAATGTTCTTGACTTGATTTTACGATGAAAATGTTCTTTACAATTTTTGCATAACTGCCCTGAAAATGTTTTAAATCAGGGACTGAACATGAGGCTTTACTTGGTCATGCATTAACACAGGCTTGGGGAGGAGGGTAGGGAACACAGTCTTTCTAATATTTTTTTGATCTTACCAACTTCAGTGAACAGATGGGAAGCAAATCACCTCGGGACGTTTACAATTTATTATGCTCTTTCAGATTCCATTACGCTGAAACTTGAAAAGACTTCTACGAGTAAGATTTGTAAAAGATCAAGATTTCTGAGAACGAATAAATGAATTACATAACACTCTTCAATGCTAATTTAAGACGCTCTCAAACTGGTTTATAAATCTGTAAGCATGTTATTCAAGGCTCACTGAATGCTCAAGCCTCGTTTTAAACTTTTCATGACTCATCCATGCTTTATTAAGATTCATCCGGAGTTGACCAACATTTTCAGAAATTCCTTCATACTTAATCAAGACAAGACGACTCTTTTTTAACCCCTCTTTTAATCTTTTTAAAATTTCATAAAAACTGCTCAAGATTCATTCAAAGCTCTTTGACTCCAAACGTACTAAGGACTCTTCAAGACTCTTCAAGGCTCGATGACGACTTGTTCAGAGGACTTTTTAAGGCTTGTTTAAGACTCTTCTAAACTTATGTAAAACACACGACAAATATGCAAGACTCGCATACGACATTGGAGATTCTTTCACGATGGTTTAGGATTCCTTCAGAGTCTCTGTACAACTCTAGTGGGCTTCTTTGAGATTAGGTAAAACCATTTTTAAAGTATAGTGAAGTGCCAAACATTGATCTACGTTTTCCAAGTGGCCCTTGCTGCCCCCTCCATATCAGTATTGAACCCCGAAATCGCGATTAATAATAAGTTTCAACCTTCTACTTTCACTTTCCTTAGGTTAATTTCTTCGAAGTTCAGCCAGAGTTAACCTACAGTGATTTCAAAAACGGGTCCAAAAACATGATCCCTTTTGACGGATTTCAATCTCAAGCTCATTATACATTTACTTACGCACTGAAACATTTCATACAATTCAATCCGGATAATATCCAAATACAGTGGAACTTCCATATAACGAACCTCCAAGGGGACAAAGAAAAACTTCGTTATATAGAAACTTCATTGTATAGAAATCCTTTTTTTTTTTAAATTACAGTTCATATGTAAGTACATGTACAGTGCTGTAAGGTAGACTTTATGCATATTGTATATGTAAATAATAACGGGTATAATTAATAAGGTAGCATACACACGAGAAACTGAGAGCTTTTAACCCTTAAATACCACTCCTAGGTTTTCTTCAGATATTACCACACGTGTGACAATTGTCACAGTATTTAAAAATTCATTAGTTTTATCATTAACATATCAAACTTTAGGGTGCTATATGTATTTTTTCACGCTAAATTCAAATTTGAGGTTAAAGTTTGATTTTAATATGCAAAAATACGCACAAATTTGAAATATCCCCCATCACTTCATGTTAATAGCTCACAACCAATTTTTTTTTTTAAATTTATAACATTACTTTTATCCTACACGGGTGCACTGAATACGGACACTTCTTGAAACTTGGTACATGTACTAGTTGCTTGTTACTACCCCCCCCCCATTTTATTTATTTTAGTATAATTTTTATTTTGCCCATTTACATTTTCGGAATTATTTTCACTTGATCAAGAATTCTGTAATTGGAAATGAGAGACAATGAGTTATACATTCGCCGATAGTTATTTTTCGTTAGGAAAAAACAACTGGTTGCAGTGCAGTAAAAAGTATTTTGCCAAGGAACAAAAAAAAAAAACAGAAGACACGCATGACAGTTTATTTTGCGGCTTTCACAAAATGTTTCAACTAGGCCTTCCGCTCGACACCGTATTCCTCGGGTTCGTCACGAAATATTTTCTCACACTGAGCAACATCAAAAAACCAACTCGAATGCATAAATAAAACCACCAATATGATAAATTTTGATCCGAATCGATTAAAAACTGAATTCAATTCAACCTATTAACCTGAAAATTGTACATAGTGCTCTGTAAAAGTGAAAATAGGTCGGTGTGACAATTGTCACATCAGTGGTATTGACGATATTTAACCGAAAATCAATTTGAAAAAGTTCATGCCCCTTTGACAGTTCGAGTAGGCAACCAAAACACACGTGAGAATGAAGGTAAATCATGTGCGCACAGGTACCAGGAGTTATGCGGCTGAGTCTCCCCTCTGACTCACGCCTCTGCTGCGAATTTTATACCACTGTGACAATTGTCACATGTGTGGTTATTGAAGGGTTAATGAAAAGAAATGCCCATCCATACATATGTACAGTGCAGTTCTCGTTATCATTTTGGTCAATCGTTAAATTACCAGAAAGTACTGTGCATGTTTTCAATGTGATTCAAGCATTCGAGCTTCTAAACCGTGAAAAAAGTTCGTTATATAAAAATTTTCTTTCGTTATGAAGAAACGTTTTTGAATGGAAATTCCAAAGGACCAGCCAAAAAAAGTTTGTTATATAGAAGTTCGTTATAGGGAAGTCCCACTGTACATTTAAAAAAATATATCAAACGTTGACCTCGATATTTAGATTAACAATTGACTCTTATCTCAAGTAAGAAAATTTTTAGCTATATAATCGGTGTCGAATGTTGATCCTTTTTCAAACTGCGAAATCTTGAACTTTGACACGGAAATATGAATTATATCAATAATACTCGTAAGTTCGCTTATAAAAATAGGAAATTTTGAAAAAACTTCGTGTTGGAACACTTTTTATTATTCTTTTTTTCACTCGGATTCATGTGACCCGCAAATACCCGGTTCAAATTAAAAACTTCAAAATCTTCCAAAGGTACTTCATTTGAGCCCATATGAGTACACATAAATACCCACATAAGTCTAAAAATTAATCAAAGTATTTACCATTTCGACACACTTATTTCCAAATTACTTTTTCCTAAATTCGAAAATAGTCGAATTTCAGCACATTTTTCAATGCCGGAATTTCAAGATTATCACGCGATAATACAAATCAAGTTTTCACAACCGAAACTATATAGAACGGTAGGAGAAGATTCACTCTATATGACTCACCACAAAAAAAAGTTACGCAAAGTTACGAGCGCTCCAATGAAGATTAATTGAACTTTGAAAAAAGGATCAACATTCGATACCTAGATCAACATTTGGCACTTTACCTTACTTCCAACTTCAGATTTTCTCCCTTGAATGGACAATTGCCCCCGTTGTCACCCCTGTGCATCCGCGTCTGTTCCCAAGAGACGGTACAAATTCGTCGCAATTTTGAAACCTCTTAAAGGCCTCCTAATGGACTGCCACTGTGGCGATTCCAACCAATTAGAAAGCTCCGCTGAAGTTCGCCACCGTTGCCTCAACATTATCACGTTGAGGAATCGGTGGCTATCTACTGGCAATCATTTTGCCTAATTGGAGCTTTTTGATTGGTTATGAATTGCCGCATTGGACGTCCATCATGTAGCTCTTGAAAGGCTGGAAATTCTGACTATTTCGAGTCACCTCTCGTCAATCGGGGTCTGATGCGCAATGTTGCCAAAATTGTCGCCAATGAATTTTATCAAAAAATTATATTTTCGGCGACGTACGCATTAATACTTGTTAGATTCCGACGACGTCCCAGTTTCGTTTGAATTTTTATTCACCGATTTTTGTAGATTCAAGGTTATCGGCTTGAATATCTAAATACCTAACCTAAGAGAGGCCTGGGATTGAAAACTTACTGCCAACCAGTTCTGCTATGGAGTATAGATAGTCAGGTAGTCAGCTGTAATCTGTGATAAGGTAATCTTGCTAATGGGTATACAAAAACTTTTTACCGTACCCTTTTTGCATTCTTTGTTTCGTTCTAAGAGGCTATACCTATAAACCCATTTCGATGGTTATCAAATTTTCGAAGTGTAAAGTGATAATGCGTGTTAGTGAGGATAATGCTGTAAGATGTCTACGAGTAACATGGAATTTATTGTAAGAAGGTCTGTAGGAATTAGGTAACGCGTACGCTGGTTTTGAATTTTTATTACATAAAAAGGAAAACGAAAATGTTAAGGAATGGTTTCCCGGATACGTCATATAACGTCGATACAACTCTGCGATGGTTTACATTTTTTCCGCATTTGTGTACCTTCGTTTACAACTTTTAGCCGTTTTCTTGTATCGTCGAAGTCTACATCCATACTCGTTTTGACATTGACGCTCATCTGTTGAAAAACGCTGTTTTCAGCCCCTGGCCGTGTATTAGGAACTACCATTATACCAGCGATTATAACGTTTCCTGTAATTCTCGTATTATCGGTCTTCGCTCGAGAAATCCGCCGAGAAATTACCTACATTTTAAGAATGTTCGAACTGCAGGCTGCCAAGTTCAATTACGTCTTCGCCGAGTATATATTTCGTGATTCCTGTATTTTATACGAGCTCTCCGCTGCTGTCCGCGCCACGTAATTCGATTGAATACATTATTTTTCATTCAAATGTAGAGTACGATTATTTTAATTTGCTGGAATATACGTCGCCCATTATATAATAGCTAATGCCTGCGGCCTCAGCGAATACCTATTTATATTACGAACGTTCATTCTTTCTAACCGCTGCAAATGCGCGAATATCGCGATTAGCATTCGCCAGAAGACCGAGTGGCCATCGCATACCGCCATCGCGAAGTTTCCGAATTATAAAAACCAGAATCGCCGTCACCAACTATCAGTATTTTAATTAGTGCACTTTTTTTAACGAGCAAAACGGTAATTCCTAACTTGGAAATCTCAAAATATTTGTGGCCGCGATTTGGACGGGGGGGAGGAGGGGTGTTGAGCACGATCTTTATACCGTGATTCAAAACCTCCGAACATACGCAGTGGCGAGGTGATCACGTATGAGATCGAAAAAGACGAAGTATCGTTCCTTATTTACTCTTTGATATTTTCAGTCGAGTCACCCTCTATATCGGTTTCATGAGCCAGTTCACACGAACAAGGCACTACAATCACAGGACGTGTTACCACCAGATCAGAAAGATTGGTACTGTGCGTGTGCACGTCGTGGATAGCTCACTCATGTCGTGAAACACGTGGCTAGTAAGCGAACTGTGTGACTGCATATTCTTAGGCAAAGAAAAGGAAAACTCTGCAACAAAACCGGGTGGAAAGGAATGGCAAACTACCCAGACTAACCTGCTCAGGAAAATTACACGTTAGACACTGCCGCCAACGTCCGGCATCGGATATGGGACTTGAGGAAGAAGAGTAGAAAAAATATTTCTTCCAAAGTTTGAGGAAAATCGGAAAACATTAACCTGCACGGCAACATGAAGAAATCGGTATGAGAATTAAGATTGATTTTTAGAATTTGAGCTTCAGTCACTGTGGGAGCTTTCCCATATGAGCGTGAACTTAATTTTCTTTCCCAAATATTCTTCTTCAGCTGCCATATCTGCTGCCGGATGTAGGCGATCGTAGCTTCTCACGCGCGACTTTTCTGGACAGGCTTAGTCGAGTTAGTTTGCCATTGCTTTCTCCATGGTTTTTTGCGTTACTTTTTTTTTTCTTCAGGTCGAAAAGTGTGCAGGGGCGTCGCCCGATTGCGTCCGGGTCAATGAGGGGAGATTAATTATTGAAGAAAATGAATGGTTTCATTGTGCCCCGATGTAGAGTTTGATTTCGTCCCAGTCCATTTAGCGTCATTCTGAGTGTCCCATGAAGAGGCGGACCGAACTACAGTCAAGACTTTCAATATACATCCAGATAACTATTCTACAAAATCTCAATAAACCGGAACTGAAAACGTGGAGGTGAGTTCACAACTTGCCCTGTTCAGAAATGCAGAAGAAAAAGCACCTATGTAGATTTAGGCCTTATTTTCAAAAGCTATATAGAATTTTTTGGCCAGAATGCAGCTTTAACCCTATCGCTCCCTAGTTTTTTTGTTTTTTTTCAATTTGAATTATTTTTTTACTGGAAATTGTTGAATAGACTCCCCATAATACGAGTCCGGTGTCAGGGAATATTTCACGTTCCCTTGGGCCCCCAGTGGACCTGGGATAGCGTATGTCTCACTGGTAGAGTAATGAGAGATAAAAAAATTATTTCCGAAACAACCACGCCATCTACCGAGACGTAAGTGAGCTAAGATATGCTTCTGTAAGTACTCTACCAGTGGGACACAACTAGCACTGTTTTCAACGTATATTTGACTCGATAGAATTTTTCAAAAACCGCTGGGACAAACGGTGTCCTATTTGGAGCGAAAGAGTTAAGACCACTCAAACTCTAAAAGATGCATTCAGATTACGTTTCCTACTTTTCGTAAAGACTATCAAATTCCGCTAGAACTCAGTCAGACTCCTTCAGACTTGTTAGCCTTGTTAGACTCTGATGAAACTCACGCTGTTTCCTTGAGATTTATCAGACCACGTTTTCCGGCATGTGAGACTCACTCGGATTCGTTAAATCTCCGATTTACAAAAAGGAGGGTCACAAACCTCAGCACACAAAGAACCAAAATTGGAATTTAAGGCAAAAGAGTGCTTCTTTTTCAACCAATTAAAGCGCAGGACGCAAACAGAAACGAGAACGACATGCTAGATGAAGTAATTTTATGACGTCACTTGGTCAAACACAATTTTATGATGGACGCAATCGAACTATTAGGGAAGCGGACTATTTACATTTCGGACGCAATCGAACCATTTGAAGCAAGGGGCGAAAACGGGACGCAATAAGACTATGAAAAAGGTGTGAGGACTACTTTTCGGACGCAATCGGGCTTCTCCGGTGTGCAGAAAAGGAGCAAAATGTTGATTTATGTAGGTATTTTCTTGTGACTAATGCTTTGGAAAAAAGGTTCTCAAACAGCTTTGAACTTTGTACTTGACTTACTTTGGGCACACACACACATATCTACCTTGGTCTTTTTCGTTATCAGTGGGGTCACAATTAGGCTCCGCTACACTCTTTATACCTCGAAATTGGAGGGCGATAGCATTGAACTCACTAAAACCAACTCACTTTAGCCAACTCACTTAAGCCCGCGGTTTAGGGTAACTTTATAAAAATCCAAAAATCATAGACGTCAAAATAAAAACCGAAAAAAAAAACACTATAAAATAGATTTTTTCTGCAATACCTCCTTTGTAAGGAAAAAAAAGCACAACGTCACAAACGATAATAGTGGTACTCGTATAGTTTTACATTTTTCATTTAGGGGGGCTAATTTTGAAACTGGCGGGCTTATCCCCCCCAGTCCCCCTCTATTTCCGCCACTGTCTGAAGGATGATTTTGATTGCGTGAAATTTACTGCCATCAAGAGTTTTACCTGAGCCCATTAAATTCCAAGGAATATTTATCTTCCCCGAAGACGTAATTTAACTTAAATTGCAATTTTTCTTTGGTTTTTATGGTCTTTCGTTATAAATGTTGAACATTTTCATTCATTTTCCATGCATTTCTTATGTACCGGCAATGTCATCCAATGCACAGGTAACTTTGCCGATTCATCTTCAGGCCTTTCTGGGAGGGGTAAGGGAGAAGGAAATTTTGATTCCTCTGGCTAATCTTATTCCGAAAGCTTCAACCAATCCAGAACAGCTTTTAGACAGCTGTTCAAAGTTTGAAAACCCCAAAATTTTAGGCAAAGTCACCCCGGTTTACGGTATTTAAATGAATTATTTAAGAAATAATTAAAAAATAATCAAGAACTCATGGACTTGCTGAATTATTTTAAAATTAATGACTCGAATTTCCTTTAGTTTACGTGGGAGCTCTGCTTTCTAAGAAATTCGAGGGCAAATGGAGCATTGCCTCCTTTGAGCTAATGGGTTGCCTCCGTTCTCAGTAAACAGACTAAACTCTTCCTGTTTGTGTTTTTTGTTTACCTTTTGGGCGTGAAATTGGTCATTTTGTTCCAAGTCACACCCTTGGGAAAGTTATGTTACAAGCCTGGCTCGGACGAAGTTAGTGCATGTGTATGCAGGGTGTCTCAGTTTCGTAGGGCAAACGGAAGAACATTCAGTACTTGGAGTAACAAGAAACTACTGATGCACATATTACTTACTCTCAACATTTTCTACCCCCTCCCCTCTTTCAAAGTTTTCTCTCCTTTCTCTTTCTTTACAGGGATAACTTTCATACTCGAGCACTGAATGTAACCACCTTTGGAATGAATACGTGTAGCATCGAATTTTGATATTTGATCATTTCAGAGAATGGTTTCGATATTGACCTCCAATACACGGTCGCAACTTCATGAGACCGAGGAAGCTGGACACGGTACGACGTGTTCGCGCTGTCGACAAACTTCGGTTCACAGGCGACACCTAAAAATGTGCGTTTACATCTTTTGCCGTCGATTTTGGTTCGGAGAGGTCGTTCAACCGACGCTAATATTAATTATTCGCCGTACATAATTCAGCTATAAGCGTGATAACACGCGAATTAGCGAGACGCGATGACGCCCATTATGGAAACAACGCTCGGTGCATATTGGTCTCGGCTTCGCGTGTTAATCAAACAACAACAAACAGATAACCGCAAATACCCAGAAAAGACTCGAAAAAAATCACTAAAAATTCACATGTACTGTAGTGGTTCATCACCCAGCAAAGAGTAAACTGACGGGTACCGGTGCAACGATGCGCGCGGTACGAAGCCTAAAAGTGCATTCTGACGAAGAATACAAGAACAAAAAATGAAAAAAAAAAAAATGGAAAAAAAGAAACAATGACATGTACCAAGAACGGCGATGGTCCGTATTTCTGTAACCCGTTCCTGTCGCAGTCGAAGACTATTTCCAGTCACATGCAACGACAGCATACGAAATCGCCGAAGGCACTTCCGTTCATTCTTTTTTTTTTCGCATATGTCGGGCGATACAGATTTTTTTTTGCAATATGTTCTACTTGCGATGTCAACATAAGCCGCGACCTATTTTAAGTGATCGCGATACGAGGAAATGACCGCGAGCACGGCTGTCCATTGTCCGCGCGGCACAAACTCAAGCTGAAGAATGGGCCGAGATAATTGCGCGTGAAAATGGTCACCGGATTTCGGAAAATGGCCCGGCTGTGTAGCATCTCGCGGTGAGCACCGAATTCGGGCTGAATTCTTAAATATTAGAAAGTAAGCGAGCGTTGAAAACTGATCATAATTCCAGCGCCGTCGCGCACAACGACTGAATAATAAAGAGCGCTGAGAAACACCAATGCTAATTCCGTATTACGAGGGGACTGACTCGCCAATATTGCAGTCGGGACATACACATAATTCGCCGTTGAATTAGTAATAGAGGAGTGCGAATTGGCAATTGCTGAGAACTATGGAGTTCAGCAGCCAGCGAATGTATGTGCTAAAAAGGCCAAGGCAGAATGCTGTATCACAGCTAAGGTCGATATCAGCGGATATGGGCGAGAGCCCAAGTCAACTACCTACATCGGTAGTACTTTGTAGGCACACGAGCGATGTTGAGCATTTCCGGTCGAGACTAGAAAGATATTGCTGGCAGTCGAAAGCAGAGCCATAGCCACGGTCTGTCATGCTAGCCCTAAAGAAAGCTGAACCAGCCTCAGCCCATTTCGAAGCACCCCACTCTGTGCTCCTGCTATAGAATCATTACAGCGGTCGGATGAGAGGGTCTTATACATTTTGCATAAGTTCAATCAACCCCGCAACTGACTGCGAGAATTCGTTTGCCAGTCCCGAAAGTAGGGCTCAGATTTGGGCATTCATCAGCCGAGTTTCAATCCGTCATTACCGACTATTGACTGACATTCGACAATGATCATATAAACTTCTGAAAAAATCGAAAATCGACCAGTGTTAAGCGACACTGAAAATCCAAATCTGAGTCCCAACTATAGGCCTATCGAAAAGGTGAATTAGGCTGCGACTTCTGATAAATCTTCAAATACCGACACGGGACTGAGACAGGTGATGGGCAATAGGATACCAGTAACATATCTGTAGCTCGAACTTCAGCAAAGATGTATTGTCAATACATATGTAAAAGGGGGAGGGGTCGAGGGAAATCGCTTTATAGCCGTGGTAATGTACTCGCTTTGTAATCCTTTCGTCGACTTTCGTCTCGAGTTCGAGTTCGCTAGCGCCGGAAAGCTAGTGACATTCGACTACCCCCCCCCCAACTTAGCGAAAAGAGCGACTACAGTATCAATCGAAGTGGAAAGACGACGTGCAATGTAACCCCGCCAGTTCGAACGAACAAAGCATTACAATCGCAGTGCGTATTACCACCAGATCAGAAAGATTCGGTTGTGCGTGTGCACGTTGTAGACAGATGACTTAACGTTTTGAAAATAGGTGGCTAGTAACCGAATTGCATCTGCACACTTTTCGGCACAGAGAAGAAAAACTAAAGTAACAGCAGTGGCAAGCTGCCCTGACTAATCCAGCCCAGGAAAGCTGTAGGTATGTGAGAAACCGTGCCTGTGTCTCGCAAAGGATAGGGCACCTGAAGAAGAGAGTTCGGGAAATAAAATAATAAAATAAGTTTCTAAGCTCATATGGGGAGGCTCCCAAAGCGACTGAAGCTCAATTTCCCAAAATCAATGTCAATTCTCATACGGACTTCTCCCCCTTTCGTGGAGCAGGTTAATGTTTTTCAGTCTTCCTCAATTTATTTGTTTACTTATTTATTTACATCATAATATTGTTTGACAAATTTCGTTATTATATTTAACTTTTATCTGACTCTATTCCCCCAATATTGGCCCATTTCTGGGCAAATGCCTCTACACATCCCTTCCATATTTTCCTCTCTCGTGCTTCTCTTTCCCATGCTGGTCCCCACTTCTGAACTATCTCATCTCTCCATCTTGTTTGTGTTCTTCCCCTCGCTTTCCTTCCCTTGGTATCCAGTCCAAAACTTTCCTCCCCCATCTACCCTCTTGCCTAATTACATGTCTCGCATATTTTGCTTTCAACTTTTTGATCGTGTACCTTATGTTCTTTAGTCCTGATTTTTCCCTGACGTCCTTGTTTTTAATTCTTAAAATACTTCTTTCCATAGCTCTTTGGGCAGTCTGAATTTTTCCACACTGGCTTTTGTTACCGCCCATGTTTGACATCCGTATGTTAGTGATGGTAAGGTACAACTCTCCTAAATTTCGAATTTTTGTTTCATTGCTATTTTCCCATTATAAAATTCCTCTTTTGCCCAATAGTTTTTCCATCCTCCCTTTATTCTTTTGGATATTTCTTTTTTGTTCCCAGTTTGAAATGAAATTGTTTGTCCGAAATATTCAATTTCCTTTTCTGTTTGTATTATCCATCTTCGATTGAGAATTCTCCCATTTCCTTATTTGTTATAATTTTTGTTTTTTCCATATTTATTGTCAGTCTTGCTAGTTTGCTTTCGTTTATAAGGTCTTTAGCCATTTTTTGGAGTTCTTTTTTACTTTCTGCTGTAATCACAATGTCATCCGTGAATCTTAGGTTTGTTAGCATTTCCCTATCTATTTTTACTCCCCACTGTTCCCAGTTTAGGTTCCTAAAAAGCTGTTCTACTTTGCAATTAAATAAGGTCGGAGATAGTAGATCACCTTGACGTACCCACTTTGAATTGCAAATTCCCGTCCTTGCTTCATAACTATATTTAGTTTGCCTCAAACTTTGTAGAAAATATTTCGTATTACCACCAGATCAGAAATATTCGGTAGTGTGCGTGTGCATGTCATAGACAGCTCACGCAACGTCGTGAAAACTGTGGCTAGTAAGTGAACTGCGTCTGCACACTTTTCGGTACAGAAAAGAAAATACTCTAACGCAACAAACTGTGAGGAAAGCAATGGCAAACTACCCTGACTAACTCTACCCAAGAGAATCATACGTGAGAAACAGGGATAGCCTGGCACCGGACATGGCGCCTGAAGAAGAAATGGGACGAAAGAATTTTAGCCCTAATTCTCTGGGTTCCCAGCTGAAACTGAATAATAAGAATATTATATATGCTCACACTCGGTTTCCGAAACTAACATTCCTAATTTTGAATCAATTTTACCAATCTCCAGTTGTCTTTTGACTTACTGTGAGGTGAAATAAAAAATTTTTTTAAATTTTCGACTTGATATTTTTGTTGCCACAAGTTAGTTTTTTTATTTAAAATTGAAGAAATGGAGAAAAATGTGAAAAGAGATTTGGACGTCAAGGATTCAAGTTAAGGTTCGCAACAAAAATTAAAAGCAAAGATTGAAATCAGTGACGAAAATCTTCAACTCAGATTTCTTTTCTTCGTCGCTTTTTCGGGTCTCGTCGATTTTACCCATTTTATGTTGGGTTCGAAACCACTATGAGGCGACAGAGGAAGAAATTCAATATTTTTATAAAAAACCTATCATGAGAAAACCTCCTTTACTGTCTTCAGGGCAGTAGAACAGTAAAGGTGGTTTTCTCATGATAGATCACAAATGTACTCCATTCGACATTGGTTTTTCAACGATGCGTATGAAATTAACTCCGACTTTAAAAGCAAAAATCATAATTTTCAGTGGTTGAAAAATCTGATGGGATGTTCGAACGAAATGGCCTAAAACGCCCTTATTTTGACACTTGAAGAGTACAGGGAAAGAACCAGATATATCATTTTTTTTTCCAAAATCCAGATTTTCATTATTAGATAGAAAACGTGAAGACGCATATTATGTTACGGCTTCGTTGCAGAGAAAAAACCAGTCTAGTCTCGAGTTATAACATAAGTTTTGGCATTCATGGAAAGAACCAGATATATCCTAGCGTTCAACGAAAAAACCATCTATGCCATAGGTTTCACGGTTAACTTACAATTTTGTTCTCAGGTTCCCATGAGATTAATTTTGACCCATAAGTTTATTTTTTATACAAACTACAATAATACAATTGGTTTTGAATTTTAAAATGCGTTTTCTCCGATTCGTGAATAGTTGACATATCTGGTTTTTCCCTGTACTCTTCACTTTAATTCTCCATGTAAAATTTGTTATTTATTTTATTTCATTTTGGTCCCTCCAACAGCCAAAACCAATTATAGGAGGGACCTTTAACGGGGGAAAAAAAAAACAGTTGAAACATGAAATTTTTATCTTTGTGCCTAAGTCGGGGATGGATCAAACTTTTTCACCTGATAGGATGTTCGAATTCAGCGAATTCTTCGATATAATTACTTTGGAAAAAGGAAAGTAGGGGAATCAGCCTCTGTTTGGTATAGAACAGGTTTGGTTTTAGTATTTTAAGATGCTGCTTGATTCTGTTCTCAGCTGAAAAGTATATATAGTATTGGTGCTGCGATGCAGAATAAAATTATTCCTGATTGTTCTGGAATTTTGATTATTCTACTAGGTTTCCAACTCTTACACTCCTCCCCAACACACTATAACGAGGATTAAATTTTCAACAGAAAGAAATAAAACAAAGAAATATTCAGTCATCAGATATTTACATTGTTCCTCACTCACGTTTCCCTGTTGGCAGATTCAGAGTGTCATTCGAGGGGGGGGGGGCAAAATATGTAAGACTAATGTAAGACATGCTGCGATTGGTGAAGACTCACTTTTCACTTTTAAGACGTTTTCACACTCGTTCAAGATTCCGTAAAATACTTTAAAAGACTTAACGAGACTCAGTCGAGACTCTGTGAGACGCTGCCATTCGTGAAGCGTTTCTAATTTTAATATTTTTTCCTGGGAGGGACGACTGCCTCCAATGCTTCCCCCGTGTACCCGCGCCTATCAATCACATTTTTTCCACTTCAACCTGGAAAAACTCAGCAATTAGTGGTACTTGGCCGTCTCATCCAACCATTTCCATGCTGAACGATGTTATAACTGGAGGAATCGAACCGTGATCATATACTCGAGCACGCGACATGTCACTTGATCTCACAGAACAATAATCGATAAGCACAGCGAGTGGATTATTATTACTATCATTATTATCCATTATTATTACGGGCAAGTCGAGTAACAGCAGAGAATTCGAGCGAGTACGCCTCTACAGCCACTGTTTTATGTAATTTCGTGCGACAAGGCGAATGTCGTTCGAACCAGAATTTTTTGCGAAACCCAGACGAAAGGTTTACGATCAACGAATTAGGAAATTTTTCGAAAGCCTACAGCGTTTCGTACACGTATATACATGTTTGCATGTTGATCGAATGCACTTCTTTGAAACTCAGATACATTTTCCTCTCAAGCTTGTGGAATGTAGAATTGACTAAGAAAAAAAAGTGTTGCCCCGCGCCGGGTTATTCGATCGAAAATCGCGAATCGTTCGATAATTTTACACACATCTCTATGGTGGTTAGATGGTCGCTTGAGTTACACAATCTGAGGTCAGTTGTGCCTGCCAGGCTTCGACAGTTCGATTTCACTACATATACAGTTTGGGTACAATGAAAAGGCACATATAACTTAAACTTGCTCGCGTTTATCATTAATTATTTGTGTTATCTGATGTAACAAGATCATTAGAATGAATTACGAGTGCTTAAAGAGAGCGCCTCCAATTTTGACTAACGGACACGCTAATATACTTCTTGCCGCTGATTTTGAAGTATATAAATCGGGTGACTGGGGCTTCAAGATGGAGTTTTAATCTCTTTGTGAAGTTGAAAATAGCGAGGGAGGGTGAATAGTGAGGGAACAATCAAGAAAGTGAAAAGTAACTCGAGTTAGGCGATGGATCGTGCTGTAGCCGACTGTGAAAGGTTATGCCACTTCCTCGAGTCATCTCGGTGCAATATGAAACTCAAATAAATATTCAGTAAGGCCTAACGTCCTCGCCACATTTGGAACTAGCTACCTAGAAATAAAATTTAGTTCTATCTCAACTTATCACATGGTTAATGCAAAATCGCATCGCAAGAATCTTAAACCTAATCATAACAGCGTGAAGATGGATGCCCGACTTCCGGAAGCTATGAAAATCAATTTTCAGATCAGAGTCACCCTGTCAAACTCCTCTGCACGCCTTCTTTTCTAATTTGCTCTCAACCCGAGCCCTGGAATCCGCACTTTCGAGCATTACTTCAGAGACGTCGGGGAGACTGTTAGGGCTGTCTGTCTTTCACCGATATAATTAGTAATTTAGATCAGAGTTGCTCTGTCAAACTTCTCAGCGTCTCCAGTTAGGGGAGAATGGAGATCAAAGTCGGATATGTTAAGCCATAGCTAATCTACTCCCTAAATTTGAATCAGCGATAAATCTACTACCGAGAATTAGTAATAGGTTTCGTTGATTCTTCAGCGTATATTCACTGAGTTAGTAACGTACCAATACCTACTAATTAAATCAGCGAATATAGGCTGAAAAATTAATGACAATGGTCACTGATAGAATCTGTGATGGTAGACATTGCTGATTCAAATTTAGAAAATACAGCTTGCAACATAAATTGTTTTAAGCTTGAATTGCTGATCTTAAATCTTCCCACAATGAAAAAGTCTAGAAGTTTTCCCGTAATCATTCTAGACAAGTCGTAAATTAGAAGGGATATTGGTGTGGTGGAACGTATGGCGATGCACGCATGCCAAAGTGGCCCCTGAGACACCGCACCCCCGACAACAGGAACTACCTTTTCGAGTATCGCGTCAGTGACCGGAGGGAAATTAGAAGGGATATTACGATAATCCTTCTTATAACATCAAAATAATGCTTTGTGGACAAAACTGCATTATTTTTGAAATTACTCATTTCAGAAGTACGCAGTCTTACGAGTTAGAAACATAAGAGATGGTAATGATCCTCCGACAATGACAGATCCAGTGAAAAATTCTGAGAGAACAATAATTCGCAATGTACAAGACTTATTATTTGACGGCCTTACTCCGGAGGACTATAACCATATTTTTGCTTTCTTGATGTTGATTGACTGAAGTACTTAGTAACAAAATTACTCAACAGCATTTGATACAGGGTGTCTCAGCTTAGGGGTCTGGTCAGCTAAGGAGTCTGGTTGGCCGAATGGATAGCGCGCTGGTCTCGGAAAACGGAGGTCCCGGGTTCGAGTCCACGCAGCAACTCGCTACATTTCAACCTAGGCCGGGTTTTCGGCAAGAAGGGAAGAGGGCTAAGACAGCCCTCACAGCCTCCCTGACGTTTCTGAATAATGCTTGAAAGGGCGGATTCCAGGACTCGGGCTGAGAGCAAAATTAGAAAAGAGGGTGTCTCAGCTTGAGTGAATTTCCTACAACTGAGTGTAAGGCAACTTATTACACGTGCGTGCGTAGTGAATTGCCTATCCTACGTATTGAAAAGGCGGAGATATTTGATAAAATGTAATTCTCAATCATGAATTCTTTCCTCCCAGATTGAAGATAGAAAAAACAGGAGTGATGGTAGTCAGTAGATGGAAACAAAGTCCAACGTGGAAATAGGAGGTGAAAAAATAAAGGAGATATAGGAATTAAAATATGTATAGGTAGTCTGTTAACGCAAGATGGAAGAGGTAAAACAGAAATGAAAAGTAGCATGGGACAAGCTAAAATTTTTTTTATTTTTTTTCCCCCCAAAAAGGAGGTACACTTAGGGCAAATACAGATTTAAAAGTAAGACTGAGATTTCTTCAAATGTATATTTGGAGTATAGCATTGTATGGATGTGGGACCTGGACAATGGAGACACAAGAAAGAAAAAGGATAGAAGCTCCTGTAACCCCCGGACCCCCGTTATCTGATTGAACCCATTTTGAAACTCAATCTTTGTTTGGTTATTCCAGCATTCCGGATAACGTATCCAAAGTTCAACTTTTTAGCTCAATTAGCGGACATCAGCCGAATCAACCAAACAAAAAAATAAAAATCATTGTGATCATTACATAAAGCTGCTGGCTAAAGATAACAGTCAAAGATGAATCTATACGAAGGTTGGATAGAAAATCTCCCTTACAATCTTTCTCTATAAGTGCAACCGAATTGCGGGCTGAGTAACAAAGGGTTTAAAATAACCTTTCCAAGCACTAAACTTTTACATAAAGAGAATCCGGTTCTGGTTTGCTTGTTTTATCTCATTTTATGAGGGTTTGATAGTATCTCAGAAACATGGATAGGAGGAAACATAGGAATCGAAAGGTATGGCTATAAGAAAGCGGGTCGTATGGATGTGAGACCAGGATAATATAGAAATACGAAAGTGAAATGATAGAAACTTTTGAAATGCGGTGTCATCGAATAAAGTCGAAAGTCAAATGGATAGGAAAGATCAGGAATGAGGAAGTATTGAGGCGAACAGGAAGGAAAGGAGAAATCTGGAATGTAATCGTAAAGAGAAGAG
The DNA here is from genome assembly GCA_031841125.1 of Acanthococcus lagerstroemiae. Classification (NCBI taxonomy): domain Eukaryota; kingdom Metazoa; phylum Arthropoda; class Insecta; order Hemiptera; family Eriococcidae; genus Acanthococcus; species Acanthococcus lagerstroemiae. Next base: position 39,496,944 of record CM063114.1, on the reverse strand, counting down.
TTAAAATGATGGGGCATAATACAAATATAAGACATCCAGGGATATTGGCTAGATGGAATGTTTGTGGGAAAAAACTGGAAAGAAAATGCGGAAAAAGAATATGAAGAGCTGATAATGATGGATAGAAATTGTAAATCCTTCTCAGAAATGAAAAGATTAACGCAGGAGGAAAAAATGGAAAGACTCAAACTACTAGTCGAGAGACTAAGGAATATGACAACAATTAATAGAATTTTTATTTAACAACAAGAGAAATTACTTTTTCTCTCGGTTTGACGGTATAGCCAAAAGTTAATGAAAAATCAACCCAAACCCGGAAGGGGCGTGAAATTTGCAGAATTACATGATCAAAATAATGACAGTTTTACAATTTAATTCCCAAATGATTCGATAGTCAGTCGGTTTTTAATTAAGTTTGATATACCAATTAAAAAAGTCAATGAAGCAATCTATCTTGGACAAATAGTTAGCAGGAAGGATAGGACCGAAAAGAAAGTCAACAGGAGAATTTCAGCAGCATGGAACAAGTACTGGAGCGTGAGTCATATCTTTAAATGACAATTTAACAAACTAAAAAGCAGAATAATCATCTCGTAACATCTTAACATCACTAACCTACGACTCCTAGACCTGGTCATTGACTAACAAACAAGAAAAACTACTGACGACAACTCAAAATAGAATGAAAAGATCTATACTTAATATAACACTTAAGGACAGAATACTAATCAAGACATTACGTGAAAAACTTCCCAACAATACTAACATCATAACTTCATACAGGAGGTAAAGTGGTGGGCGAGGCATGTGGCGAGACTAAACGACTACCATAGGGCATATAAGATCACTTTTTGGGAACTCTATACAAAAGGAAACCTGGTAGACAAAAATCAAGATGGAGAGAGAATTTCGATGAATTTTTGAGAAATAAAATATTCCATTGGATTACTTTGGAAAGGAGAGAAAAACTTAATATTATGTTCGATACAGAAACAAAAACTAAGGCTCTTTCTACAGACGTCTTTGAATTCATTTTTTTCTATAGATACTGTTTAAGTCAACTATGTCCAACAAAAAAGACCTCAACGTTAACTCATTTTAAGTATTGTGTACTGCTACCATTTCAAGGAAAAGCTGTTCACTCATTTGAAGCAGTGTTACCAAATCGGAAATTGTAGACGATCTGGACATCAGTTTTCTTCTTTGAATTCCCTGTAATGCAATACATTTTATAAATTGAATCTAATCTAAATTTGCATCTTGCCTCAGCATTCAGGGTTCAAGTATTCAAATAGGCTTTGATGTTTAGATGTCATGTATTCAAGTTTTCTGCGTGTAGGTGAGCCAGACTTGGACCGATGTATTTTTATAGTTGGCCTGGCCCACACGCTCCCGTTTCTCCGGTTACCTCAGCTCCCATCGCACGTACAAAGTCAACTAATAATCAATTAACAAATAAATTAGCCAAAGTCTGATTCTGCTCAGCTCACTCGCCCCCGATTTGATCATCAATTGAAGAAGTTCATCATCTTACTATCAAATCCTTCCACAAAGCCTCGATTTGGCCACTGATACCGATCTTTTGTGACTAAATTTAGGTATTTTTCGACTCGGTAAGGCACACTGCACGGCGTCGAACTGTTTGCCGCTCTGAAAGGTAAACAAGTTCGCAGGCCGACGAATGAAGTAGCGTTTTAAGGTAATTGCAGTGACATACATACAAACCGACAGAGGAACCTATGTATCTGCAATGGTAATCTTACCGACGAAGAACAGAACTAGATTAGTTTTTTGCGCCAACTGGCACCATATTATTTCTAATTATCTCAACTCGACTCACACAGCAAGCTGCGCGCCGCGGTTCGCACATGCGGTTAAAATTAACGATCTAATAGCCATTTTGCCATTTATGTGATACCGTTCTGTCAGAATGGGTGCTGTCACGTTGACGTGGACTAGACTTTTCGATCGCGTTCGAGTTATGAATTCGCTGACTCGTTTGTCTTCTGTTAATTAGTATCCAGGTGATCTATGACATTTGATTGTGTATTGGTATAGGTTCTCCTGTCAGAGAAATAACTCTGTTGTTGCAGGTATGAGAAAAATCAACTTCCAAAAAGTAGACACTTGGTCAACAAATCTCAGCTCAACTGGCCTGCAATTGCAGAACCATAAGGTCTACCACTGTAACCATTTTAGGGTTGACAACAATGAACCTTCTCGCATGTTGCCCTAAGAGAGCGCACGAAACGTCATTCTTCGACCATCGTCTAAGTCGGGTAAGGCTTTTCACGACTGCGCAAGAGGTTGATCTAGTATGTCGAAATCATCGAGCTTGGTTAATGTGCTGCGTTGACCTAACACAGACCAGAGACTTCGACACCCAGCTGAGTGTCGAAAAAAAAACGTTATAATTAAAACTCATCTTCACGACGTGAATATTAAAATAAGTGTCAATAGGAAAATACGCGTACTGTACTAATGAACTGAATACTGCACGTAATGAGGTAATGGCCTCAAATGATCAACTCCTTGACGTTTCATTCACGTGGAAGTACTGGCATCAGACAGGCCAGTCTGTAGTCAGTCGACCAGCTTTCACTTCGGACAATTGGGTATCCCAACGGTTAACGATCAGGTCAGGTACAGGGTTGCTCGTTTTTGTACTACAAAGATGGCAGACGATTTCACGAGGCTATAGATATCATCAAACAAGGGTGCTTCTGTAAATCAAAACACGCGGAGTCGGTTAAAAAACCTGGTTTATGTTAGCCTTACTTATTTTCAGAGGTGCTGGTATTGAAAGTAAAGGGGGATAGTGCCCCGTGAAAAAATTATTAAATACGATTTCCTCCATACTAGGTATTGTTGGTACATAATACCAGTAGTACAAGGACGGGGGGGGGCATGGGTAAAGGGTACAATCGGCTCCCCTCCATATTCTACTTCAAGCATAACGAACTTTTTTTTTGCTCAACAAAAATGTAGGGAGAAATCATTAAAAATATCTTTTATCCCACCTCTGAGAAAATACAGATCACCACCTCCTACTTACAAAGAGCACGGCTTCGAACGGTTGACTTATTCATTACCAGTTGCGACACCACTATAACAGCAGTGATGCCAAGAGTGTCAATTTCAACAGCAGAGAGATTATACGGAGTTCTGAAATATCTAAATCAGTCATTACAGATGTAAATGAGCTTGAATAGAGTCCTGGTTAGTTTTTATAAGTCGAAGTCAGTCTCAACTGAATATCAGAACGGATACTCAGAAAGTTTTAAATAGCCTTAATTTACAAGTTGCATTGTGTCTAAGCTAATTCTTAACAGTCTTACAATCATTCTTACGGAATCGAAACTTTGTGTTCTTGAGTCTCGGTACTGAACACCTCGTCACCTAAATGCAAGGAAGGACCTGTAGAAATGCGTGAAGGAAGTGAAGTGATACTCTTGAACTCATCATGCATTTAAATAAGACGTGAGACAGAGAAAAAGAGTAACTAATCTGAAAGAGTCTAAACTGAGTCTCAAATAGAGTTAAACTGTATATATCCAGTTCCAATAAGTTTTTCTGAATAAGTTTTGCCAAAATTTTTTGAATATTGTTATCTTTTAATAAGTTCTAACTTCTATGATATTTTTTAATTTTTAAAAATTTTTCCCTCTATGAACTAAACATTTTATTGATAACCTGCCGTTTTTCGAAAATTTCAGAATTTCCTTCTTTCTAAGGAGATATTACAGTCCGTGGGTATTAAATGCCTTTGTGAATACCTGAAATTTAAAAAAAAAAAAAAAAAAAAAAAAAAAAGTAATTTTTTACAATTCTTTTAGATTATTAAAAGATTTTGAATCTTTTAAATTTTAGATTATTATTTATTTTGAATTTTAAAATTTTAAATTATCATCCATTTTGACTTTCAATTTTTCTTTTTTTTTAAATTATTATTTCTACACTTTCAAGTTTTTGCAAATCGATGAGATTTTCCAGTTTTTATCATTTTTCATCTCGACGTGAATTGTACATTTGTTTGCAAGAACGTCCATTTAGTATCTGATATATTTTTATGTTCGTAAAATTATAAATCAGGAAAGGATGTGGACGAGATGCCTCTGTGAATAAACAAAACTGAAAAAGTTAAATTTTTTCTATAATCTTTTATATTTTTAAACAATTTTTGCATTTTATAAATTTTAAACTGTTGTGAATTACAAATTTTTGTTGCTTTGAGTTTCAGCTTTTTGCAAGTTTTAATTTTATGAGTTTTGAAATTTCTAGAATTCTCATTATTGTGATGTTTCATTTTGGTTTTCCTATAGTTAATTTTGAATCATGCAAGTAGAACTTCTCTGAAAAAAATGAAAATTTTTTATTTCTGTTTTTCGGGGTCAACGCCATGAAATCTACATAGAATTCTGGTGACAAGCCTAGGTAGACAGATGCATAGATAGGCAGCAGCCACATACACAGAAGCCAAAAAGATCACAGCATCAGGAAAGATAGTTGTCCGGTTTCTCTCATGTAGAATGAAACTTGCACATTGAGTATCTTTCCTGTGACATCCATGTAAGACAAATGCAAAGAACTCGATTATTTGACTTAATAGGATTCCTAGCTCATTTTCCATCTCTAATATAGCAAGCATAATCAAAAACGACGTCTTAAGAATTTTTTCGCTTTACAAACAAATGTTTTCTCCCTCGAAGAAAGTTTCTTCAGTTTCGTTGGCCAATAACTGAGAAATGGTAATAGGTATTTGTATGTATTCTCTGTTAACATCTGAAGGCGTAAAGTTCAAAATATCTTATGAGCCAATTTTTGCAAACGTGATTTTGTGCATGCAAACTGTTCTAAGAACCGCTGCTCATACAATACTGAACATCCTAAGTGCCCATACAGCCTCAAAGTACTTCCTATTGCAACTCAAAGATCGCAGCACGCACATGTGCCGGCGAGCGATCCATGCAAAACATCCTAACTCCGTTTGATGTTGATGGCACTTAAGATGTTTTGCTTTGTCTTTCCCATGGATTTAGGATGTGCGCGACGTCAACCTACATTTTCTCAGCTTAGGCATGACTGAGCCACAAAACTTGTACATCAACATGTTTATGAAGCTTCAGAGAATTGGCTGAGCATCCATTTTGCCAAACCCACCTCCTTTATCTCAGCTGAAATAGTTTTTTTGTTTCTTCTGTAAACTTTTGACATTGTTACATAGGATGTTTTGAGCTTCACGCCTTCATTTACGGATGTTCAGTACAGTCAGCTATAAAACGGCAGTATGGAGCATCTTACCGTTCAGCAATGATTGATTGGTAATGTGGAAGTATTTTTTCGTCTTGAATATGCACAAGGGCCATTCAAGAAAATCGATCTCTTCAAATCGGTTGGGATGTTATATCTTTTATCAAAGATTTGCTTGGAAAAAACTGAATGAAAAACACTAGAGGGGTTAATAGTGCGGCAGTATTATGTTTGGGCATGGCGGAAATCAGAACATATACATTGTGTTCCTAACAGACCTCGAATTAAGAAGTATTTATGGGATTTCTACCTTGATGACTCATGGAAACATAGACGGACATCCGTTGTGAGGTTTGGAGGACTAAGGGGTTACTGTATCCAAAAAGTCAATTTTAGCTCCTTAGTAATAGTTCTTTAAAGTTTTTTTAAACATTTTGAGGGGCTGAGTCGATTTACTGAGGAGATTGATTTCCACAAAATTTGGTTATGGGTGAAAACCTTACGTCTTTACATGTTTCATATATATACATAATGCTGTTAACTTTACTAATCTTACTGGTAAATTCCTATTTTTTGTTTAAGGAATGGTTTATTCCTACTGAAAGAATAGAAAAGCTCGAAGGTGCAAATTCATGAGGCGATACTATACTTTGTCTCAGATGGAATTTCATCTTCGGCAACCGCCTCTCCCCAATGCACCGTTAAGGCTGTTGCGACGGGGTGTGAGGATGTTCCCGCCAATGCAGCTGGTAAAGTCAGCATTCGGTAAATGCCAGTTGAAAAAGAGGATTTTTTGGTTTAACTGAAATTTTTAATATTTTAGTCAGTATTATTTTTGCTATCTGCGCCTCTCCCTCCCTCTTCTCTTAAAAAAAAATAAAGGATTTGCCAGATACGACTCTGCGCACTGTTCGCCACAACCATTTTTGTTCATAATTCAGAGTCATTAAGTATAAGTGAACCAGCCTTATCAAAAATTGAGTAGGTAAGTAGGTACGTGATGACCAAAGACTTTTCACCCATGTATTTAGCCATTTTGATGCAACTAAAGTAAGCTTCTAGAAAATGGTTTCTATTAATCTGAACTAGTTAGCAAATTTTTTTGATTCACACATCGAACCCACAGAAATATTGCACCATTCCACTACAACTTAGAAGTGAAATTCCACTGTTCCATACTTTCTAACTAGACGAAAGACTTGGCTAGAGAATATACTTCATAACATCCACCGTGACATCGTGACTATTTCCTGAGGAACAGTAGAGCTGCAAAAAACGTAACTTGATCCAGTTGAAAGCTACCTACTCTGGAGCAACGAGTGTCCTTCACTACGCAGTAATAGTCACCTCCTAACCGCAATCTTTTACAGGTCCACAAGTTATAAGTACATCAAATGTGAGAAAAACTCGGCCATAAGAGAACAAACTTCCCGAGATATTTGATTAGAAGAAAAAGTAAATAAATCGGTGCTGACTTCTCGGATTGTAAAATTAGTCGTGTATTCGTGAAGTGGTGAATTACACCAAAGTAGGTTAAGTATGAGCAACCAGTTATGGACGTCAAATTGCCGGTATGTAGAGCTAGGCCGCTGATCACACCGAACCATTCAATTTATCACGACTGTAAAATGCAATCAAAGAAAATGATTAACAAGTCCAAATAAAACAACAACGTATGCAGAAAAAATAGCGCTGTGGGTAACGTAGTAATCATGGTAAATTGGAGTCCAGGTTCAGCCAACAGTGTAGGTGTATGATTTATGAGAATTGAGGACTATTACTGATTTATTGTTTCAGTCCTCTACCGACTGTTCCTTTATTTTAAAGAAAAGCCGCAGTATACCAAGAAGTAACTTGCCTGCTTCGCCATCCTTGCATCTCGGGTTCGAGTCCCACCAACGCCAGAAAGCTAATGATATCCTAGCGAATACAGCGACTACAGTATCAATCGAGATGGAAAACATAGCGCGTCCTATAAGTCTCGCCAGTTCAGACGCACAAGGCATTACAATCGCAGGGTGTGTTACCACCAAATCAGAAAGATTGGCACTGTGCACATTCACGTCGTGGACAGATTACTCAACATCGTGAAACACGTGGCCGGTAAACAAAATGTGTCTGTACACTCTTTGGCACAGAGAAGAAGAGAAAGGAAACTCTACGCAACAAAACCGCAAACTACCGCGACTAACCTACCCAGGAGAGTCGCGTGTCAGAAATTGCGACCACCAACATCCGGAATTGGACATGGCACTTGAAGAAGAGGAGTTGAAAAAACACTTTCTACAACGTTTGAGGAAAATCGGAAAATATTATCCGCGCCGCAAAAGGGAGAAGTCCGTATGAGAACTAAGACTGATTTTTGAAATTTGAGTTTCAGACGCTGTAGGAGCCTTAAACTTGTTTTCTTTCCCAAATCATTTTTTCAGGTGCCCTATCCGTTACCAGACATAGGCGATCGCGGCAACTTTCCTGAGCAGGGTTAATTAGGGTAGTTTGTCACTGCTTTCCCTATAATTTGTAGTTTAGAGTTTCCCTGCGCTATGTCGAAGAGTGGGCCAACACAGTTCGCTTACTAGCCAGCAACCATGTGTTTCATGACGTTAAGTAAGCTATCTATGACTTGCACACGCACAGTACTGAATCGTCCTGATCTGGTGATAACACGTCCTGGGAGTGTAATTCCGCGTTCAGTTTAAACTGGGGGGGGGGTTACAGGGCGCGCTATCTTTCCACCTTGATTGATACTGCAGTCGCTCTGTTCGCTAGGATGTTAGAGGAGGGTAGTCGAATATCACTAGCTTTTTGGCGCCGGTGAGACTCGAAGCCGAGACGCAAGGATTCTGAAGCGGGCACGTACCACTCGGCTATAAAGCGACTCTCCCCCGTCGTTTGCGCCTATGCACTGACAATTGTATATTTTTTGCTGAAATTCAAGCTTCAGTTACGTTACTAGTGTCCTGTTGCCTATAAACCCCTCTGCAGTGACCGTAATTGAATATTTTACAGAAGCCGCAGCCTGATTCACCTTTTCGTTACAGTTGGGACTCAAATTTAGATTTTCAATGTCGCTCGACACTGGTCGATTTTCTTTAGAGTTTATGTGATCATCGTCGAATGCCAATTAATAGTCGGTAACGATGGGCTATTCAGCTGATATCGAATGCCTAAACCTGAGCCTACATCCCGGACTGGCAAATGAATTCTCACAGTCAATCGCAGGGTTGATTGAACTTATGCACAATGTATAAGATCCTCCTCTCCCGCCATTGTAATGATTCTGTAACAGGAACACAGAGGGGATACTTCGAAAACGGCTAAGGCCGCTTCACTTTTTGTTGAGGCTAGTATGGCGGCTTGTGGCTATAGCTCGGATTTTTACTGCCAACAATATCTTTCACGTCTCGACCAGAAATGCTCAATACCGCTCCAGTGCTGGTGGGATTCGAGTCCCAGACGCAAGGCGTATCGGATATGGCACCTGAAGAAGAAGAAAAAGAGAAGGGGGGACACTAGACAGGAAAACCGATTTTTGAATTCTTCCTGAAAATCAGGGGAGAGGATATGTTTGAAGAAAATACCAGTAAAGGAATGAATTAGAATAAAAACTGCGTTTAAAAAGTTCTTCGCAATCCACCTTTAGATATAGTCCGGAAAGCGCAACAGCAGATTCAAATACCCTGATCTTCGATTAGGGTAGATTTCAGAGTGTTGACCCGTCAAAATCATAACAAACACTGATTTGTGAGCGAAGTGAGCAAAACTTTTTTCAATTTTTCGGATAATTCCTAGAAGAAAGTTATATTTTGGACGGGCATGGGAAGGGGGTTATGCCCCAAAACCTCCCTTAAAAACGATTACAAGGCTGATTATACGTGACTTTATGGATAAAAATGTAAAATATTGGACTGTGAACCCAAGAACTTTTTTTTTTGTATAGTTCGGAATATCGTCTACTTTTAGGACATGTTTGTTGTATTCGTTCATCTTCTTCTATAAAATTAATTTTAGGCGATATTCTTTTCTGACAAATTTTAATGTAAATTGTGTAGCTTTCAGATCTCGGTTTAAAATTATTCAAAATTTTTGAAAGTTTGGCGACGTTACTTTCATAGGATAGAGAAAAACTTCAAAATATGACTGGATGAGATTTGGGAAATTTTTAAAAGAGACACCCTAGTGTATATGTATAAAGTGTAAGCAGATAATCCTCCCGCCTTTCTTTTTCCTGAACACAAAGTTAGTTTGACGCAAGACAAACAAAAATCTCCAAAACAGGAGATCCAGTCTCTTTTTGGGTAAAAACTCTTTCCTACTTCAAAGGAGGGACTCGAACATGCCACCAACTTTATAATAATATGTGGCAGTTTCTATAAAAAGGGGTAACTTTGTTGTTCCGACGTATCTTGAGTTAACGAGATAGTAGGTAACAGAGGAATGAACGCCCGTTCCAACGAGCTATTGGCAAGATCTGTAGCGTTTTTTGTTGCGGAGATCCAAGGGGTCAAAGATGAGTGTAACGAAAATGCGCGAAAACACGTTTTCGAGAAAAACGCGTCTAAAGTTAGACGCACCTTTTTCTCCCACTCTTTCAAGCGGCCGTAACTCGCCGCGGAATCACGTTACCAGCCTCTGGAAAGATAATTTTTCGCTCTTCTACGTGGTAACAATTCAGAACACCGGATTTATTCGTGAGCTCCGAAAAATCGCAAAGAAGCGAACGCAGACATTTGCATTATTTTTTCATTTACTTTCATAATTCTCTTCCTCTCTCTCCCTCTTCACTCTCACGCGCGTAAATTTTGTCTCATAGTTATTGCGATGCTTCTTCTATAGAAATCGACCAAAATCTCAAAATTGATTTTTCGGCCAAAAATTTTTGTTTTTCTTTTTTCACGTTTTCTAAGACTTTGATCAATCGACAAAGTTACCCCATTTTATAGAAACTGCCACATATATTAAACAGAAGACTATCGAAAAAAGAAAAAAAAAACATCGAAATAGGGATATTTTGAATTGCTGATTTCGATTATACAGTATCACGTTTTTGATTCGGCCTTGAATAGAGCGCAAAAATCCAAATTTCGGACCCAAAATGATGGAAGATTGATATGACTTGAAAATTTCAACAAAGTATAGAAACGTAGTTGGTTTTTCAAAAAATATGTCCATATAAGTCGCTACATGGTCGAGTGGCTAACGTGCCAGCTTCGCAATCCTCGCGTCTAGGGTTCGAGTCCCACTAACGTCGGACAGTTAGTGGTATTCGAATATCTCCCACTATGATCCTGGCAAACACCGCGACTACAATATCAACCGAGGTGAGAAGATAATGCGTCCTGTGACCCCGCCAGTTCGAACGAACAAGGCATTACAATCACAGAGCGTGTCGCTACCAGATCTGAAAGATTGAGACTGTCGTGTGCTCGTTGTGGACAGCGTACTCAACGTCGTGCAAACACGTGGCTAGTAAGTGAACTACCACTGCACACTCCGCCACAGTGAAGGAAAACTTTAATGGAACAAACCGTAGGAAAAACAACAGCAAACTACCCCAACTAACCTTGCCCAGGAAATTGGCGTTTTAGGAACCGCGACCGCCAACATCCGGCAATGTATACGGCACCTCTGCCCACACGTTTACTATATAAAATTTTCAGGAAAATCTTGAAATTGAGATATAAAAAAACTGAAATATGAAAAAACTATTAACCCAAAAATATTGGTTTCCGGGGGGAGGGGGGCAGAAGAAAACTTCTTAGAATCTGATTTATAATGCTGATACCGTTCCATAAATTTCCTTCTCATTTGCAGTTTTATAAACGGCATAGGTGATATAGAGTTGCAAACACTTCGATGTTGAACTTTATAATTATTTCAGTAGCCAGAGAAGATGCAGACAGAGTTGAAGCAGATTGTTGACGCACAAAGCTCGGCCCATACTGAACACAACGACTCTGTGCATCCCAGAGTTGCTGCATCTGCTGTGAACCCCCGGCAGAGTTTACTCCGCCGTCACCACCTTCCTGCGTTGCCACACGTACCAAGAGGAGGAGGTGAGGGGTGAAGGAAGGAAGAAAGCGCGTCCACCTGTGGTGCGTCCGAATTCCACATAATTGCCCCGGTTAGTAGGGTGTCCGATAGTGGCCCTAGCAGGCCAGTGCGATTCCGAAGCGGAGAAGCGAAATGAGGGTCCGGACCAGACTCAAAACCACCCTACAATACGATACTCAAAAGGATCATTTCTGGGGTGCGATGTCTGGGGAGCAAATTTGGCATGCGTGCATCGCCATACGCTCCACCAATAGAGCCAGTCAGTCGGCAAAATCGGGAAAGTCAACCTTTTGTAGGTTTTAATTGAAATTTGTCATAATCTAGTTTGTGTTAGTCCCCCTCCCCCCTTTAAAAAACTTTCTCGCTGCGGTCCTGGATGAAATCTGAAACCTGTGATTGGTTGAGAGGGTGTGTACTCTGTTAGTTTGCTCCAGTGCTCACCATGCTTTACTTTCCTTACATCGCCTGTGCCCCCTTTTTCCATCCCATTTCTGCTTTGAATAGAAGTGGTAGAAATCAAACTGCTAGAGGTGACGTCCAACCAACGATCATCAGTTGATTTTAAATCTCCGAGAACGTCAAATTTTCTCCATCGAAATCATCGACAGAACGACCAGCGACCATCGTTTGTCGCTCACCTGCACCGGATACGAGCGAATGACAATGCAACAGTAAATTAACATCGTTGTCGCACACTCAACAAATTACGAGTAATCCTAAAAGGACTTTCCGAACGTGACTTAAGTAGTCGTTTTTTTCGAAACCAACACGTGAAAAAGGTATGGGTATACAGTCGTGTAACCAGGCTCTGTAAACGTGTGTAGCCGATTTAAAAATGGGCACTGTAGACACGCCGCCTTCAAGACGAATATTGTTAAGACAGACAAAAGGGAAAATGCTGTTGTCGACAGAATACGTAAGTACGTCGATACGAACCAATGAGAAAAAAAAAGTACTCAACTCGGATCAAACTGTCGCACAAAATTTTTATGTAAACAAGTCATACGTATTAGTTTTCAATCCAGGTAATTATCGGCGAGATGTATACAGTCGAATGTATTATTATTTCATCGAGGCTCTGCAATAGTCATGAATGAATGAAATAATAAGTATCACGCTGCATTATGATCGTGCAATCACCACTCTTTTACTTTCTATACGGGACTCAGCACACGGCAGTTTTAAGGACTTTGAATAGGCATACATATACCTACGGGTTCCTATAATGTTTTCTGAAAGATAAAATACGCGTAGTAATGCACTATTTTCGAAAAAATACGTAACCAGACCTTTGAAGCTGAGTGTGTACACAAAAATTCCCCTACAGCATATTCTGGCAGCTGTCCCCTTCCTCGGGTATTTCTGTAAATGGTTTTATAATGAGGGTTAGGAGAGCTGCCCGAGCCAAACTTGTTCACTTCCTCTGCCAGATGGCAAAAATTGTTACAAGATTTCAGCTTCACCAGAAATTTTTTTTTTTTAAAGGGTGAGCTGGTCTTGAAAAGTTTTGGTCGAATGAATTGTAGTGAAGTGTCTGGATGTGTTTAAGAAGACTCGGAATAAGTTTGACACGATTTGAATGAGTTAAAAAAAAATCAGATGAATCTGAATCTATTTCAAGAGCCGTCAAATGAGTCTCAGATGAGTTTTAGCGGGTTTCAAAAAAGACTTGAGTTTACGAGAAGTTTGATGAGTCTTAATGCGTTCTAAAAGCAGTCAAATTACGTTTAGTGTAGTCTTACAATTAAGGAGCGGACTTCCAAAGTGACCTAACAGCAAAATCAAAATTTTATCATTAGTGGCGCCATCTGTTAGGAGGGACCATAAACTACATTAGTACCCGTCTGGTATCACCCAACAACGCGTAGTTCCTCTCTAAACGTAGTTTATCTGTGAATTACTGGCGTGATGTACTTCCAAAGTGACCCCAAATCCAAAAAAGTTGTTTTGTATACAAATATTATCAGTATTGTTCATTTCAAAGTAATTATTAATCGACATTACTGTTCGACAAAATCCTGAAATGTCCGCCACTTTCACATACTACGACAATCAATGAATAAAAATTTTTTAAACCATTTTTTAACTTTTTAATATATTTTTTTGCAGGGGAATTTGACTTTTTCAGTAAAATGAGCATTCTTTTTCAAAAACTAATTTGAGCAATAGTAAGTACACATTCTAAAGCAACGATATCAGGGGCGGAACCAGGAAAAAATTTCAGGGGGGGGGGAGTTTACAATATGATTTTTGTAGAAATATTTGAAAAGTAATACAGGTTGGCAGGTGTGAATGGGGCATTACCTAACCACAATTAAGACGGGGCCGCGAGGTGCGTATTAATTATTTGTCTCGTGCCGTGGTTCACATTTCCTATTCAGGAACAATATTTTGGTGTCCTGTAATGTGCGATTCAAAAAAAGAAATCGCCAAATTTCGGGAGGGGGTCGACCCCCAACCCCTCTGGATCCGCCCTGAACGATATAAGCATTTTCCACCCGAATTTCTATCACATATACCTTTTAAAGCGATTAATCGGTACGATTTTTCATTTTTGTACTTCCAAAGTGACCTAACTGCATGAGTTTTTGTTTTCAAAACGCTGTCTTGCCGCGGTAGGGGTATACTCTGCAAAAACGTAAACGACAAATTTTTCTTGGAAGGTTGAACCTATCGATACCAATTAAAAAAATTTCGTTACTTCACTACTTTTGCTTATAAAGTATTTTTCTCAAAATGAAAATTTTGCAGTTAGGTCACTTTGGAAGTGAGCTCCTTAATTTAACAAGTTTTCAAGCAATTTGAATGAGTTTCAAAAAAGTCGGATTAGAATGAAACAGTCCCAAGAGCAATCAAGTGAGCAGAGCTTAAGTTTTAAAAATATGTGAATGAGTTTTGAACGACTTAGATGCGTCTAAACAAGTCTTGAAGGCAGTTGGATGAGTCTCATTAGAGTTTTAATGGATTTCAAATGAGTCTCATGAGCCTAAACGACTTCTGACAGAGAGCGAATGAATTTTAGTAGTCAGAGTCCGGGTCTGAATAAACTTCAAAAATGTCTGAATGCGTTTCTCACAAATTTGGTAAGTCTTACAGAATCCTGAAAGCAGTTAAATGACGTTTAGTGAAGTATCTGAATAGGTTTCGATAATCAGAATGATTTATAAAACTCTGATGAGTCTTTACAGAGTCCTGAGAGCAGAGTTAAATAACGTTTAGTGAAGTCTCTGAGTAGGTTTCGATAATCAGAATGATTTATAAAACTGTCTAAATGAGATCCAAAACAATCTGAATAAGTTGTTAAACAGTCTGAATAAATTTAAAAAATGACCTAGTCTGATCTGGTTCCAAGGGCAATCAGATGAGTCTCATGCAGAATTTGAACGGGTTTCATAAATGTTGAATTGTACATGACTTGAGTATAAACAAGTCCTGAGGTAGTCAGATGAGTCAACAGAGACTGAATCGGTCTCAAAAAATTAAAGGAGTCTGAAAGAATTTTAAGGGCGAGTCTCCAAATGAGGTTCACACGACTCTTTGACGAGTTTTCAGAAGTCCTAACAGCGGTGGAATAACGATTAAGAAAGTCTCTGAATAAGATTCACAATAGTCTGAAAAAGTTTTGAAAACTGTTTGAAAGAGTTTGGAAAAGAGGATGAGTCTTAGACAGTCCCAATAGCAATCGTACAAATTTCAATAGAATTTCAGTGGATTTCAAAAGAAATTGAATGAGTTCCCAGAAAGCAGTCGAATGAGTGCTAGTAAAATTTTCCAATAAATTTAACAAGAGTGTGAATAAATTTTAAGCTGTCTGAATAAGTTTTGAAAGTGTCTAAGTGAGCTTAACACTATTCTGATGAGTCTTAACAAATCCTGATGACTTGATTTAAAGAACAACCATAGCTGTTGACTTGGCTTTCAGCATTTGACTCATCCAAGTTACGTGGAATATTCAGACACTTAACTAAAACTAACTTATTGACCTCTTTTAAAATTCTTTAAAACTCATCAGGCTTGTAGGAAATTTATTCAGACTCTGTTAAGACTCATCTGACTGGCCTCAGGACTCGTCTGAACCCATCCAAATCGTAAAAAACATTCACACGGTTTAAAACGCAGTCAAACTCGGCTGAGACTCGTCTGGCTGACCTTGGGACTAGTTCAGACTCATTAGATTCTCTCAACTCATTCAGAAGTTTTAAAACTTACAATCGAATGTCATTTAGTTTTGTGAAATGAGGGATTCGTTTGAAGACGATCCATAACTAGTTTTGAAATTTCAACCTACGGACGCTGTTCAACTGGATAAATTTCCCGCGGATTTTCATTAAGAATGCGATCTTGTTCAAATGACTACACACTGTGTATTCAAAAAGTTCCGAGACTAATTCTGTATAAAATGGAACAAATGGCGCTATCTGTTAGCCGACGCCGGAACTATGCAATTTCTTTCCTTGCTGCCCAAAATTGAAATGTCAGTGCTGTAACTTCATGTAGGGACTGATTTGTGTTCCTTTGAAGTAACGTGTTTTCGTTACTTTTTTCCTTTTGCAAGGGACACAAGACTATGAGCCAGCCCATTCCTCGACACTCGTCACTCAATTTCTGGCTCAAAAGTCATTCACCACGATTCACGATTCCAGATGATCTGGCTTGGTTCGATTTTTTTTTTATTTCCTAAATTAAAAATAGCGATGAAGGGAGAGCCTATTCAGAGACTTCACTAAACGTCATTTAACTCTGCTCTCAGGACTCTGTAGAAACTCATCAGAGTTTATAAATCATTCTGATTATCGAAACCTATTCAGAGACTTCACTAAACGTCATTTAACTGCTTTCAGGATTCTGTAAGATTTACCAAATTTGTAAGAAACGCATTCAGACATTTTTGAAGTTTATTTAGACAGTTCAAAATACACCCGGACTCTGACTACTAAAATTCATTCGCCCTCTCTGTCAGAAGTCGTTTAGGCTCATGAGACTCATTTGAAATCCATTAAAACTCTAATGAGACTCATTTAACTGCCTTCAAGACTCATTTAGACGCATCTAAGTCGTTCAAAACTCATTCACATATTTTTAAAACTTAAGCTCTGCTCACTTGATTGCTCTTGGGACTGATTCATACTAATCCGACTTTTTTGAAACTCATTCAAATTGCTTGAAAATAGTTAAATTAAGGAGCTCACTTCCAAAATGACCTAACTGCAAAGTTTTCATTTTGAGAAAAATCCTTTATGAGCAAAAGTAGTAAAGTAACGAAATTTTTTAAATTGGTATCGATAGGTTCAACCTTCCAAGAAAAATTTGTCGTTTACGTTTTTGCAAAGGTATACCCCTACCGCGGCAAGACAGCGTTTTGAAAACAAAAACTCATGGGCAATCAGATGAGTTTTAACAGAGTTTAAATGGGTTTCAAAAGAATCTCGAGTGTTAATGAGTCTTAAGAGCAGTCGAATGAGCCTCAGTAGAGTTTGAATTGGTTTTAAACGTGTCTGAACGTTTTATATGATTTAGATGAGTCCAGACGAGTCCTGGAGGAAGTCAGATTTAGTATCAATAGAGTCTGAATGAATTTTCTGCGATACTGATGAGTTTTAACGAATTTTAAAGGCAGTCGGGTTAGTTTTAGTTAGGTGTCTGAATATTCCACGCAACGTGGATGAGTCTAAACGAGTTTTGAGGGCAATCAGATGAGTTTCAATAAAGTCTGAACGAGTATTTAAAACTGTCTGAATGACTTTGAAAAGATGATTGTACAATCGCACCCCCATGGCTTCGTCAGTGTTCAACAGTATCAATTATGTCTACCGAGGTACTGCTGAGTCGTCTGTGAAAGTGAGCCCACGACTATCTGTCAACACATTAGGTAGGTACCGTGAGCTGGTCGTCATCGAGCCATCAAATTTGGTAAATTTCACGTTTTATCTCTGACAGTGTCGTAATACGTGCAGGCAGGCACAGCTTCCTCACACAGCGTTCGTCTGCCAATCCTGCGATTTTTCAAGTTCATAACGGAACTGGCAGTGATCCGCGACTCTTTTAATTCCAGCTGATGAACATTTTACGCGAATACGAAAAAATCAATACCGGTAGTCGAGAAGTAGACGTTGTAATTAATGACAATGTTAATGTAACGGTAGTATGTGATTACATGCTCGATTAGACGCACTTTCTGGGATACTATTTTAGCACTTTCACTATCTTTCTTGTGACATTTTAATTGTGCCGTTTATTGCTTATATTCTTTGGGAAGAAAAATCAAGGAAAACCGATGTTATGGAAATTATTTAATGAGTGTCGTGGTGTTATTACATCCAATACCGGGTGATACGTGAATTCCACATGCGACAGCTTACCGCGAGCGCAGTAACGAGACCTAACATTAATCTACATTAGCTCTTTTCCCCCAAAAACTTGTTTAAATGATATATATTCTTTAGTCTCTCGACTAGGAGGTTGTGTCTCTCCATTTTTCTCTCTCCTGTGCTAATCTTTTCATTTCTGAAGAGGATTTACATTTTGTATCCAAACTTTGATAAGGCAGGCCTGGAAACAATTTACGGTTCCTTCTCCAATCGTATCTTAGTAATCGGGTTTAGTTTGTGGAATATCGTTGGACTTGCTCCGCGGGTGTCCCGCAGGGATCAGTATGGATCCTTTTCTCTTTTTACATTACGAACTTTTTCGAGGGCGGCTACTTGTGGCGGAAGAGAGGGTAAGAGTAGGTTTTCGATTTTACAAGAGGGAGCAAACATTTTCTTGGGGAAAGGTGGAGGGGTAGTGCCCTAATCTGCCTCTCCCTAATTACGGGCCTGTATATGTGGTAGTCGATTGCGAGTCGATGTTTACTTTTGAAGTTCATTTAAAGACGAATGTGAGTCTACCAAGATTGAAAGAAGGTACTATTGGTCAACTTATTAGATTACAGGTATCAATCGATTTTTTTCGATGTCTCTTCTCGGTTAAATCTAAGTGAAAATTTATTGGATAACGTTGACAATTTATTAATATGTTTTCCACGTAAGTAAAGGAGTTATACTTTTTCTGGGGCAGTCATAAATCTCAATTTTTCATCTAATTTTCATTACTTCTGAAAATTCAAGAGGTTAAAATCAAATTTTCGCCATCAATTTTTATGCATTTTAAAATAAAAAATTACCCATTTTAGCTCTTTTTTATCTCTACTAGTTGAAAATTTTTGAACTCTTGTTTCCTACTTTCATTCATTTCTAATCTTTTTCAAGTTTTTTTTTCAATCTTTTATGCCAACGAAAAATTTTCTTCTGGCACACTCACGAATTTTTCAAGCGCAGACGTATCATATTTTTCTTAGGACTTATTTAGATGTATCCAAGTTTTGTAAAACTCATTTAGACACTTTTAAAACTCATTCAAAGTCGCTGAAACTTATCTGACTGCCCTTGAAATTGGATCAGACTTACCCGAAACTTATTCAGACTGTTAGAAAACCTTTTCAAACTTTCTTTAATATCATTTAGATATTTCCATAATTTCCTTCAGCTCTATTGAAATTCGTTCAGAGGCATGAGTAACATCATTTGACCGTTCTTAAGACTCCATAAAGCTCACCAGAGTCCTATCGAACCTATTCAGACATTACAGACTTATTCTGATTCCTTTCAGACTTACCTGGACTACTCTCAGAGAACTCTTTCAAGCTTTTGAACCCCATTCAAACGCTATTGAGACTCAAACTCGTACGACTGCCTCTAGGACTTGTTTGTGTGAAATTCATTTACATTCCCACACTTTTGAAACCGATTCAAACTCTTCTAAGACTTATATCTAACTGCCCTTTGAACAGGTTTAGAATCATCAGATTTTTTGAAACTATGGACGTAAGAAAGGGGGAAGGGCATTTTTTGCGTGATGATGCCACTAGCCTTGTACGATTTTCTGGGGGGGGGGCAGCTTCATCATCAATTTCTTATTACTCTCCACAAGTACTCATTTTATAGATATATTTGCCCCGGCCCCACCGCAACCCAAAAAAAAAAAACAAGTCAAGTTAATGCTTCAAACTCAGTCAATATGTTTGAAAACTTATTAAAACTTATTCAAATCTCATTCAGACAATTTTATAAATTATTCTGATTACTTAAATTCATTTAGTGACTTCACTAAACGTGATTCGACCGTTGTTAGGACTCTTTTTCAAGACTTCAAAGTCGCGTAAAACTTATTCAGACATTTTTAAAGATAATTCAGACAGTTGAGAACTTATCCCGAGTCTTCTGAAACTCATTCAACCGCTCTTAGAACTTGTTTAGGCTCATCAGATTCTTTTGAAACTCATTTACGTTCACTAACAAGTTAGTTAACGTTGACCAGCTTGACAGCGAATGTGTTAAGCTCTGCTGAGACTGATCTCACTGCTCTTCGAACTGGTGTAGACTCACCCGATTTTTTTTTCTTATAACACATTCAAACCGTTCAAAACTTTTCACATTTCTTGAATCTCATCCAGACAGTGTTATACATTGCCTATTTTGATTGCTGACACTACTTCGGAGACGTCACTAAACATTCGACCACTCTCAAGACTCAGTCGTATGAAAGTCATTCAGACACTTTCGAAGCTCATTTGAATAGTTAAAAACTTCTTCTGCCTTTTCTAAAACTCACTTGACCACTTCCAGGACTCGTTCAGGATCATCAGATTCTTTTGAAATCCACTAAGACTCTCTTCAGACACATCTCTAATCATCACTATAGGACTTGATACTCATCCAAGCTGCAAGTGTAAAACTAATTTAGACATTTTTGAAACTTATCCAAACTCTGCTCATCTGACACCGCTTATAACTTATTGTTCAGACTCATTTCATTTTTTGGAACTCATTCAAATAGTTCGGAAACTTTCTTTAGACGCTTTTGAATCCTAGGTAATGTTATAAATTATTCTGACTAGGTACTGAAATTCATTCAGAAACTCACTGAACGTCATTCGGCCGCTCTTAAGACACACAAGAGTCTAGAGTCGGGTGAAACTCATACAGACACTTTTTGAAGTCCATTCAGACAGTTTAAAATAAATACCTATATATTCTGAATCTTCTAAAACTCATTCAAGTGCTTCCAAAAATCGTTAAGACTCATCAGGCATCCGGTAAATGCATTATTTGGATTCGTTTGAAACCCGTTCAACTCTGCTGAAACTCGTCAGTATGACTGCCCTTGGGGCTAGTTCAGACTCATAACACACTTTTGAACAGGACCGTATTTAGGGGGGGGGGTATTGGCCCCGGGCCCCCGCCAACAAGTTGTAATGGATAAAAAATGATATAATAAAACGTAAAAATGTTATTTGTGCAATTGTACTTGTTTTTGGCTTGTATATTCGTATGAAGATAAAGGCCCCCGCCAGCTTTGGCCCCCTACAGTGAAAAACATTAATCCGGCCCTGCTTTTGAAACTCATTCACACTGTTTTAAAACATATTCAGCCACTTTTGAAATTTATTCAGGCATTCCTGTAACTTTTTCTGATTTTATTTGAACTCTGTCGTCGTCAGTCCAATGTTCAAAATTTCTGAAATAACAAAATCCCTAATGTGGGATAGCGATATTCTGAGGTGAAGATACCACGCCAAAAAAGCAATCTTAGTTCCTCGATTATATTCGAGCAGTGCCTTCTATTTCTGTTAACACGTGCTTGAGTTAGAACGAGCCTGTAGGGAGTGCTTTCGCGGCATTTCTTTGATTGCACCTTTAACGTGCTCTTTCGTTTCAACGTGTGTCCCGAATCAATTTACTTATAGCTCACTGTTACATCTACATTCTTAAACTTATTTGGTCGACCCTGAAAGTTCTTCATTCATCAACTTATTTAATACGCGTGTATGATACGAAGAGCTTTCAGATAAACTAAATGTTTTTTGGTTCATGCAAAACTTTCAACTTTCTGATACATTGCACGTGGAGCGTCACTACGCTGTATTCTGATAGATACAAGAGGGAAATAACCATTGACCAGCGACCAGGCACAAATGTTGAACGTAGACCATCTACTCCCGAGCTTCGATTTAATTTCGTTGGTTCCAATTATTCGAGCCTAAATTACACATCTGATTTCTGATTTATGATTGTTGAAGTACCGCTTCTGGAAACCGTTACTACACGTAAAGAGAAAAATAATTGTATTTATGGAGCGACATCCAAGGCAAACAAGGTGGTACGAGTAACTCAACTCAGTACCACACCCTTCGAATACAAATGTCTACAACTAAGGCGAGTAATTGACTAAATAGCAGCGATAATAATTGAAAACCGCTGATATTCGATATCCTGACACAACAAAATATTTTTTAAATTCTGAGGGAAAAATTCGGCCTACCGGTCATCGGTACCAAAAGAACGCAGCTAGGAGTGTGACATTGTTGACACGGAGATATTCGCGTTAACGAGCTTGCTGTGGCTTTCTAGAAGAGAGTTTTTCAACTAACAGTATAAGAACTAGGTGTTATGTAATACACTCCCTGATACATACTACATAAGAGACAAAAAAAAAGAGATACAATCGCGAATACATTCGAAGTACGAGGATGGGCACAACGTGATGCGATCGCTCGGCTTGGCCCAAGTTTGCGGTATTCTCGAACAGGTGAGTCTTGGCCACTTGAAACCGCGAACAAGAATGTACTGTAATTGCAATTAATTAGTTACTTTTTAGTTTCGTTAACATTCGTGATTGAAAAAGAATGGATTAAGAAAGACGCAATCGTGAGACCTTAGGCGGCGGAAGGTAACTATTGCAGACTGGAAAGAACTGTGCGGGACACATTAGAGTAGCTTGATTTCGAATCTTCTCAACATTTGAAAACAGTTGGTGTTCAAAAATCAACATTTAGGACGAAATATACACGCGCAAATTTCAGCCCGATTGGCAATAGTCTTAAAGTTCTCCTAACCCCTATTTCGCACGGAAAAATACCAGGAATTCTGAACTTTTTCGCAGAATATTTTCCTCATGTCCCGGTCTGAAAGACCCCTGGCCAGTATAACGTGGCCACGTTCCCAACGAGGCAGCCACTTTTCCAGGGAGGTTGGGAACTTGGGGAAAATTTGCAAATTTTAAGCCCAAACAACAAGAAAGAAGCAGAAAAAAGGTCTTGGCCTTTTTGTTAGAGAGGATTCCTCCTTTGCACTCTCCCCTTGAGCCACAACGGTCTTCTTTCGATATAGAGAGCTCTTTGAATTTCATTTAAGAATGAGATATTGTATGCCTGCTGATGAGGTCACTGACTCGACCAGAAGAGTGGCAAAGTTCTGTTTGTCGACCTCCAGCTCGGGTTGATGACCTCACTGGTTTGGCGTAAATTTTCTTTTCCATATTCAAAAGAAGGTTAAGAGATCTCTATTCATAACGAAAGTGGTAATCAGGGGTTGAGAAAAAGGTTGTGAACAATGTCAGAACTTCACGTATACTTTTCCATGGAAGCTCATTTCCAACTCCAATCAGGCGTACGTTCATTTGGCATCAAATTACAACTTTTAAGTGGTAGCCATTTTCAAATTTCCAAAAAAGTGCAAAATCAAACCAAGCTGAACCTCCCTCAAATGAATCACCCATAAGTTAGAAGAAGTATTTTTCTGCTTGTACATCTAGGGAATTTTTTCAAATTCCTTCCCCCTCTCCAAACAGAAGAAATTTCGCGGTACTTTTTTTCAGAAATTTTAAAGTGAGATGTTTTCATGGTCTGGAACAGTATGTGGGATTCTTGTAGTTTTACTTCCTGTGAAGTGAGATGCTTCTTAGAAGAAATGTCTCGAATATTTAAAATTACTACTGTGAATTTTTTGTGTACATAATATATTTCCAGCTTCCCTTATGCTTGAATATTCAGCTTGATTAATAATTTTGTCCTAAAGTCCCCGAGATTTATAATTCTAGTTTAGAACGGGCAAGAAATAAAAAATTAAGCAGTGGCGTAGCCAGGATTTTTCCACGGGAGGGAGGGGGAGGGGATTAGCAAAATTTTTTATAATGCAGTTAGACTGGTTTTGCAACAATGAAAATATAAATTATCAAGTCATAACAAGCACGCTTTTACTTAATAATAAAAGATTTAAAAAAGTGCTTTTCAACTTCAATGATGCATCTGAATTTAAGTTTCATTTCGCGCATTTGCTGTGATACTGCCAGCACATAAAAAATTCTCATCTCAAGGGGGATTCATCCCCCATACTCCCCCCCCCTTGACTACGCCACTGAAATTAAGATGGCGACAAAGGAGAAAATGTACAATGTTCAAGAAACTAAGTCACGGTCAGTAGTGATCATGATCATGAGTGTAAAATGTAAGCTTGCTAGGTGTTCCGGAAGTCTTGCGAAACAATTGCAGGATAAATGGGAAACTCAACCTGGTCGTATGAAGTTTTTCTTACTTGTCCCTTAAATACAGTAAATACGACTATTACAGATAACCCGTTACAGGTGAAACGTCTCATGAGTTTGACAGAAGTCTTAAGAATCTCAAAGAGTCTTAAACAAATTAAGATTAAAAGTCTTTAAAAAAGTTTTAATCGGGCCAGGAACAGGCTTGAATGAGCCCGGATGAGAATTAAGGAGTCTTGAACCAGTTTTGAAAAATCTAAAACATAGCTGCAAACGTCTTAAAGTTATCTTAAAGAGTTTTGAAAATGTTTAATGAAGCCGGACAAAACTTTTAGATAAAAATACTTTTTTACTTAAGTAGTGAATATAAATGGGGAAATGTTAGTAAGATAAATTAAAGCAACTGAAGGTAAGTCAACACCAGAAAAAGCGTTTTGCCAAATATATCCACTACTTAAGTGAAAAAGGAACTTTCATCCCAAAGTCATAACATTTCACTCACTCTTAAACTAAGCGTAGAATTAAAACCTGACACATTCTCAATCAGTATTTAAATCTTCTCAAACATTCAGCTCCTTAAACGAGTTTTCAATAAAATTTTGCACATATTTTTATACACCTAAGTACAACACTTCAATGGGGTCATCATTAAAGTTCAGAAAACGTTCTTCTCGTCCCACCTTATACACATCCAATAAAATTTGAAAATTCTTGTTATGAAGGTGGAGGGGGATGTTTAGGCTCCTCTCCCTGTTGGAACTTATTGATTCAAGAAATGCTTAATCTGTAATATTTGGCCAAAGATCTCGCAGACATTAAAGTCTCTTCTGAGAGGGGAGTTAATGATGGAGTAGCTATGAAACGACTGAAGCCGACCATATTTTAGAGAAGCGTAAGCAAGACCTGAAACCAGAAAATATTTATTTGCTGGAGTCGGAGCCACAGCCCGAAAAAAATTATTTGCTGAAGCCAGCACCTATCCCAAGATTTTACCGAAAACGGCTCCGGCCCTTCAACCTTCTTACTTCCCTCTTCTTTCCTTTTGAACTATTCCCGTACCTCTGCACCTAGTACCCCCCTATTAAAAATGACCGGAGCTGGAGCAGAAACTACTTTTTTTTTTTTTGGTGGAGCCGGAGCTAGAGTCCTATAAAAACAATTTTCCGGAGCTATAGCCTGAAAAAATCATTTGAGTGAATTTCAGATTTCTACTAGAACCGTTTTTGGCTCTTCAACCTCTTCACTTCCTCCCTTACCCCCTTGACCAACCACACTTCTCCACATGCCCCCCTCTCAAGAATAACTGGAACCAGAGTCTTCTTTTTGGTGGATCCGATGCTCAATAAAAATTATTTGCTCAAGTTGGGAGTTCAGAACAATTATTTACTGGAGACGGAGCCAGTCTGAAGAATTTTATCCGGAGTAGAAATTAAATTCAAATTCGTTGGAGAGTCGAAGCTGGCTCCAGATCCCTATTTATAATTGTTAAATGTACGATTTAATTGGGTATTCAAGCATGATATGTGGCAGTTTCTATGAAAAGGGGTAACTTTGTCGATTGACTGAAGTCTCAGAAAACGCAAAAAAAGAAGAACAAAATTTTTTGGTCAAAAAAATAAATTTTAAGATTTTGGTTGATTTCTATAGAGAAACCGTCGCAATAACAAAGAGACAAAATTTACGGGTGTGAGAGAGAAGAGGGAGAGAGAGAGAGAGAACTGAGAAAGAGAATTATGAAAGAGCATGAGAAAAGAATGCGAATGACTGCGTCGATTCTTCGCAGTTTTTCGGAGCTCACGAATAAATTCAATGTTCTGAATTGTTATGTACATAGAACAGCGAAAAATTACCTTTCCAACAAGCCCTCGTCGAGGCTGGTAACGTGACTCCCTGGCGAGTTACGGCTGCTTGAAGGGGTGGGAGAAAAAGGTATGTCCAACTTTAGACACGTTTTTCTCAAAAACGTGTTTTCGCGCGTTCTCGTTACACTCACCTTGGGCCGCTTGTATCTCCGCAAAGAAAAACGCTACAGAGCTCGCCGATAGTTCCTTGGAACGGGCATTCATTCCTCTATTACGCACTATGTGTAACTCAAAATTCGTCGGATCGACAATGTTACCCCTTTTTATAGAAACTGCCACATATCTAAAAGCTGCATTCGTTTCTACGGTTCTCCCACTTAATTCGACTTTGAAAATCGTGTAAATATTGGAGGAGCCGCATTATCCGTTATTTTTTCCATCTTTTTAGTGTAGTTCCGGGGCGAAATCTCATCATTTCATACATTCAAAGAAACTACCAGGGAGCAATGACTTGTTGGGACATTATCCGTCGTCTTTTTCCATTATAAGAGACATGCCAAAGGGGGGAGGAGGGCTTCTCCCAAAGGTTTGACAATTGTCTTCAGCTGGAAAATCAGTGGCCCACAGTGGGCAATTTTCGAAAATCTGAGACTTTTGACAGGGGTTTTCCTCCCTTTACAACTTAAAAAGAAAAAAACTCGGGAAGTTTTTCCTTCGTTCCGCTCGCAGAATACGAGATTTTGAAGTTGGGAAAATGTTGATTTCTCTCACCCTCTCTCCTTAGCCATTTCTTTTCAGTACCTGCGACCATACTGGCCGGTGATCAAATTTCCATCGCTCTACAAATAATTAGAGTTCAATCCTGCACTGTGGTCCGAAACCTCGGAAACGCGACCACATCAGTTTCCAATCTTCCCTGAGTTTTCAGTAAGACTGACGGTATCGAAGTCTCCAATCACTATAAGAAGCTTAACCGTGGAAATATGTAAGTTGAGCAGGTGTAACCTTTCAGCGGAAGGTAAAGTAATTCAAACTTCAATACTCGAATCGGTTTCATTCTGATGCAGTGAATCATTTCCTATACTTACTCGTGTAATAAAAACACGTAGTCCCTTTATTACCTACTCAATGCATGTGAAAAGGTAATTGGTATTCGTATTTAGCTCGTATAACGAACATTTGGAATGATATATCTCGATTACATCAAGGAATCTTATACGAAAGAAGGGAACGAATGCGAAGCAGATGAGCTGGGGAAGGGGAAAAACTTATAATTCGAGGAGCATAATCGTAATACAAGTCTAGAAATTGCTCTTTCCAACTTAAGCCTGTACCGATTCAAAACAATTCAATGTAATTTTTTTTTTTTACTTTCACTGTTCGCACGATTTTAATTTTTTCCGCTAAATGTCGAACATTTTCTCAATGTAAAATGTAAATTCGGTAATGACCGTCTGAATAATTCATAAACAATGTTAAATATAATACGACACGTGCTTACAGTTCTCATTTTTAGTTGTATTTTATAGCGTCCCAGCTTGTCCCGATAGAGCTCGACCCACATGTCATAGTGTTGAGAACCATTAATTATATCTGAAAGTTGAAGAGAAAACTTTCGTACTCAATCTGCAAGGAGACGAATAAATTGCGGAAGAATTCCATCGCTCCTTAAATCCCTTCTCTTTCTTGAAAAGGGAGTGTAAACTATGAAGCTGTTCACAAGTTTCAAACGCCCAAGTTCTAGTTAAATGTCACTCCATCTCCGCCTTCGATGGTCAGTAACAAAAGGAACAATTACATCAGGTATTATCTCCTTAATGTAATAGAAATGATGCTACTAATTACGATGGTTTAAGTTCAGGTCGTTATCGTAAACTATGAATCTGTTCATATGTTTCAAACTAAAATGCCAGAGTTCTAGCCCCCCCCCCCCCACCACAAATGTCACTCCATCTCCACCTTTGATGGTCAGCAACGAAAGGAACAGTTACAGGTATCACCTTTATGCAATCGAAATGATGCTAAAAATTACGATGGTTTAAGGTCAGGTCACTTTTCATACATGGAGCCTCAAGAGAAGAAAATGATACCGAAATTTAAAGTGTTGCAGAAGAAATTTTCAGCAAGGTGGACTTAAAGGTCAGGTGGTCCTACGATTTTGCGTCTTTTCTTGTCTACTGTAACGCATTGTAAGTTAGGTATTCACAATTCGTTCATTTTACTATGTGCTGCTCACTGGAGCAGTGTGAGAGAGGAGAGAGACAGACAGAGAACAAATACATTTACATTTGTTGTATCATTCTTTCGCAAGAATGAAAGAATTCTTGTAACCTTCATCACTATATCAGTAGTAAAATGATGGGGTGAGACATTTATGTGGTGTGGTGGGACGTATGGCGATGCACGCATGCCAAAGTGGACCCTATGACACCGCACCTCACCCCGGAAACTACCCTTCAAGTATTGCATCAGTCGGAGAGACGCTTCGGAGCCGGGCCCGAGTCCACATTTCGCCTTGCCACAACCGGTGCGCGTGTTCTGCAAGGGCCACAATGGAGTTCCCTACTGACCGAAGTCCGCGCTCCCTGAGCATTCGCCTGGAGCTGAGGTCCTCCATAGCCGGACGTGCTGCCTCTTCACTCACCTCTCACCTCTTCGTCTTGGTCCGTGTGTCGACGCAGGTAGGTGGTGACGACGGGGGAGCCTTGCCGGGGATCCGCAGCGCAGCTGTAGCAGGTCTCCTAGGATGCTACAGAGTTGTCCTGTTCAATGGTGTGGGCCGAGCTTGGTAAGCCGCCGACCCTTTGTCTCGACCACTCCATCTGCATCTTCTTCTTCATGATGGCCGATATAGAGGCCGACATCCGGTTCCAGCTGCTTCCGCTCTTCATCATCTCCGGAACCAGATGGTGGGACGTATGGCGATGCACGCATGTCAAAGTGGCCCCCATGACACCGCAGCCCCGCTCCGGAAACTACCCTTTCGAGTATTGCATCAGTGGCCTGAAGGACGCTTTGAGGTCGGGCCCGAGCCTCTATTAAAATGCTCGATAAATAAATTTAAAGTGATTGATTCATCAAAATTAATTGATAAATAACAGATAACTGATCAATTGGAAAGATAGAGTAGGTAATTAAAAACAATCTAAATGACGTAGTAGAAATAAATAAATCAATAATCAATTAATCAAAAAAATTAGGGGAAGGACACCAAATGTGAAATGCGGTCTCTTCTAGGCGCCCTAGGGAGGTAATCCATTGGTTGAAGAAAAATGTCCTGTATAGCCCAATCTGTTTACTTGTACCTCTAAATTTTAAAAATAACTGGCCAACCTATTGTTTCACAGAAAATGTTTTTCCCAAAAAACGTTTGAAAAAAAAAATGCTCCAAATATGGAATATATATGAGGGAAAGAAAACTGAAAAATATGTTGGAATTCCAGTGAGAAACTTCTGTGGTAGATAAGTAAGTGTATCATCAGTCAATTTGAAATGAAAATGATGTCTGATCAGTGGGTGGGTGATTGATCAACGAATAATTATTGATTTTGTTTGAAATCATTTTTCGAGTTCTAAGATTGGTTTGCTATCAGTGCCACCGATTTTCCAACTTCGAAAAGCAAGAAAGGCGATGTCCGGTACTTCCTGACTGGGGCCTGAAACGACGATGGATCAAAAATTATAATTTATACAGTTAATTTTGCACATCTGAAGACATTATTGATTTACAATGCGGCGAAGGAGGGAGTTAATTCGCTTCTTGCACGGATTTCCATTTTACTTGGGACAACCTTTTCAACTAGGGAGTATATAAATATTTGCCCCTCCCTCCCCCGGAGATTTTACGATTTTGCGTTCTACACTAAATAATACGCAACGAAGACAGACGACTATTTTCACGAGCATTAGAGAAGTGCCTTTCCAAAACGCAGTACGTCTATTTTTTTTCTATTTTTGAATCTGGCGATGGAAATCCAACTCATCAAATCCCCCTCCCCCCCCCAAGAAAAAAAACAACTTCATATTATTATAATATTTGTTAACGCAGTAAGTGCATTTGTTTTCCTGCTGTTTTCTCGAAATCGAGGGACGGAACCCCCAACTCGAACTCATCAATATCTAGTCGAATTGGAAAACATTACTCGTAAATTTCCTATATGTTATCATTGTCTATAGTAATGGAAGAGCTTTCCAAATCGCAATAAGTAACTACGATATGTATTCGAGTTTCAAAAAATGATAGGTACAGTGTTTCGAGCTTTTTTCAGCTCATTTTAGTTTTGAAATTGAATTTTTAGGACGTATCCATAAAGGTTAAGGCTTGCTTCAAAACATCAAAATTGAGATCTGCGAACAGTTTGGTGTGTTTCCTGAACAATTTATAAATACAAATTTACCGCGTTTTGAATAAGCATTTCTTACTTGTTCTCAAATTTTCGCTTTTGCCGCTCGCTCCGCTCGTGAGGTAACCTTTTGCACACTTTCTGCACACTTATTTCCCAGAGTTTCACAAGTTTTTCATTTGCTCCACTTACCGGTAGCTAATTTATCTAATTTATATATTATCGACGTAAATTTTTGGTTCCTTCGGAGAAAACGATAGACATGAAAAGATATTTCATAAGGGAGGGAAAATTGGAGTTTTAACAGATGCTGGAGTCGCTATGTGGGCCAAATTGTAACGTGTCCGCTTCGCGATCCTGGCTTTTCGGGTTCGAATCCTACCAGCGCCGGAAAAGCCAGTGATATTCGAATACCCCCACTAACATCCTAGCGAACTCTGCGACTACAGTATGAATCGATGTGGAAACATAACGCGTCCAGTAACCCCCGCCAGTTCACACGAACAAGGCATTACAATCACAAGGCGTGTTACAACCAGATCAGAAAGATTGGTACTGAGTGTGCACGTCAGAAACTGGCTAGTAAGTGAACTACGATTCCACAATCTTCGGCACAGAGAAGGAAAAGTTTAACGCAACAGAACCATGGAGAAAGGAACAACAAACTACTCTGACTAACCTGCCCAGGCGAGTTGCGCATCAGAAACTGCGACCACCAACGTTCGGCATCGGATACGGCGCCTGAAGAAGAACGAAATTTTCTCATTTTCTTCAAAATATAACAAGTATTTTACAAATTACGAACATTCAATTAACAATTTGAGAAAATAATTCATTTTTCAAAATGTATGCTCTTTTATGTAGCCTTAGATGTCATACCCCCTTCTCTCCTCGAGGATGGAGAACTGAAGAGTTCATCATCATTGCCGTTTCTGTTGCGAGAATTTCCTCGGCAGGGTTAGTCAGGGTAGTTTGCCATTGTTTTCTCCCAAGGTTTGTTGCGTTAGAGTTTTTCTTCATTGTGCCGAGGAGTGTACATATGAGTCACTTGTCTACGACGTACACTCGTACAGTACCGAATATTTCAGATACAGGTGGTAACACGCCTTATGACCGTTATGTCTTGTTCAGTCGAACTGGCGGGGATACAGGGCGCGCTATCTTTCCACCTCGACTGATACTACAGTCGCTCTGTTCACTAGGATATCAGTAAGGGGGGGGGTAGTCGAATATCACAATCTTTTCCAGCGCTGGTGGACTCGAACCCGAGACGCAAGAATTGCGAAGCGGGCATGTTAACCACTCGGCCACAGAGCGATTAACTCAAGAGCTGACAACTTGAAGAAAGTGATTGGGCATTTTCCATTCTCTGCCCCTTCAGGAATACGCTACCACTTCGGCCACGATCGCATTCAGTGCTCAATCGTCCCTGACTAAAAAAAGGTAGAAAAGGAGCAATTGAGACCCGTTCACGTGTAATTTTCACGCGCTACTTTTACAGTTCACCTTCTCTTATTTTGTCATCGTGGCACGACATCGGCAGCCTGCGAATTTGATGTCGGCTAATCTCAAACAATAGGTAGCCGCCTCTCGGGGCCTCCTCTGAAAATTCGCGTTACACCAAACGACGGACACATCGATATTTTCACTGCGTAATGAGATTTTTCGTGCATTACTAATTCGCATATTGTTCATATTGAAAGCGTCGATGAAAATTGTCATCGCCGCACCGCAAATGTATCAGCAATACCGAGAGACATGCGCTGCCGAAAAACGCTGGTATTTCGGCTGGGTTCGTGTTTTCTGCAGCATCATGTAACTGACATCGCAAAAATATATTTCAAATCGTGCTTGCGTTGCTGCCACATCAGTAACAGAGATCAACAGGGTTGTTTTTCTGCTGCGGAATAATTCGAGATGTAACCTCTGCATTGCCGCTACCGAAAAATTTCCCATTAATCAGGCGTCGAAGGTCACATTCGCGATTCTACCCTCGGGCGAGCTGCCCAAATGCGATTCGAACAATAAACATTTCGTTGACTCCTTGCATATCTGTGGGCCAGAGGCGACCGTCGACATTGTTGAATCATACAGTTGCTGGCTACGAGGAGATGTCACTCGTTACCTCGAATACGACTTAATTTTGTAGCCCATATAATCTTCGAGCGAAGCACGATACACTCTGCAGCTCTAAAATCACCGCTAATTATATTCTCATTTGGTAGAACGGCAGTTATTTGTGAGAGCCGAGAGGTGGTCCAGGAGTCAAGTCATGCATCAGGTGGTTCGGTGGTACGCAAAATTCGGAGGATTATTCGGTTTTATTTCGAGATGATGCGACGCATCTGCACAACAGGAAACCGAAAAAGGCGATTACCTTGATACTGTGACTGCGTAGCCGAAAGAAAATTATTCTTAAACATTTTTATGTCGTTTTGGCCAGCACCTGTCTCACGCGCTCAATTGGCGAGCTTAGGCCCTGCTTTAAAAGCAAGACGTAAATCGTGTTTCTTTAGTCGTGGACCTTATAGTAACTGAGTATAAAGTTCCATTTAACCAATGTATCAAAATTGAGAGAACATGGTGACTCTGAAATTCAATTCTGCATTGGTGTACAAAGGGAAAACTCGTTTTGTGTACAAGCACACTCTTCCCTACACCACTTATCAAATGAAGTTCCATTGCTTCATTTAGAAATCTTCAGTATTATAAAGTGTTGAAGTATGTTCATCATCATAAGAGCAAAAAGAAGAGTGCTCGGGGGAACTCACTAAGACTCCCCTCACCCAAAAAAACTGAAAAATTGAACAAGCGAAAGAGTTCTCAGCATTATTCTCCCCTTCACTCAAGGTCGGTTGTTCGTGCCTACGGTTATATCGGTTCAATATGTAAAGACAGAGCAGGATGCGAAGGACAACTAAAAACCTTATAGTGAAAGGAAAAAAAAAAAAAAAAAACTATAGTCAGTTTTGATTTTTTGATTTATTTGACAGACTGAGCTATATCTACTGCTGAGATGGATGAACTACCTGTGTGTTTTCATTCTCAAGATGATGACTTGATAAAATAAGCGGCAATGTTTTTGCAATAATGGCGGCGGATATAGCTCAATCTGTCATATCAAAAAATCAAAACTGACTATCGTTGTTTTAGCAATTGGTTTCAATTTGACGCTTCCTAAACGTAAGAGCGTACGATGAGGAAAAAAATTCTGAGCATAGTAGAAGAGAATGGGTCTATAAAGAAAATGAGGAAGGAATTAGCTAGAGGGAAAATCCTAGTTCTAGCAATGAAAAACGAAAACGGGGAAGCCACTCATGACTTGACATTGTTCAAGCAGCTACGCAGTTCTACGAATCGCTGTCGATCAGCTCCAGAGGGTTTGGACTAAGCGAGGAGAGGGAGGACCCTGAAGCAGAAAACCAAAAGGTACCAAAGGTACAGACCAGCGAAATTGCCTATAATTTGAAAAGACTAAAAACCAATAAAATCGCAGGTCTAGATCTTTCGCTCTCAAAGGGACACCGTTTGTTCCACCGGATTTCCAAAAATTCTGCTGGGTCAAATATACGTTGAAAACCCGTGCTAGTTGTATCCCACTGGTAGAGTATCTACAGAAGCCTATCTTAGCTCACTTACGATTCGGTAGATGGCGTAGTTGTTTCGAAAATCATTTTTTTGACTCTCACTACTCTACCAGTGGGACGTACGCTGCCCCACGCTTGAATCCTTTCACTTCCAATGGGACACCGTTTGTCCCACCGGATTTTGAAAAATTCTGCTGGGTTAAATATACGTTGAAAACAGTGCTAGTTGTATCCCACTGGGAGAGTACCTACAGAAGCATATCTTAGCTCACTTATGGCTCGGTAGATGATGTAGTTGTTTCGGAAATCATTGGGACATATACACTATCCCAGGTCCACTGGGGGCCCAAGGGAACGTGAAATATTCCCCGACACCGGACTCGTATTATGGGGAGTCTATTCAACAATTAAAAAAAAAAAAAAATCAAATTGGGAGCGAAAGGGCTAGATTAGGTTGAGAACTGGTTCTTGTAAGATTTCATGAGCTGGCAATACCACCTAGAGACCTATTTAACAAAATATTTGAGGAGGAAGTTATACGAATACAATGGAAAGTAGCAGAAATAATATTACTGTTTAAAAAAGGGGAACGTTCAAAATGTGACTAATTATAGACGAATTAGTCTGACTTCAAATTTAAGTAAAATTTTTGCAAATATCATAAAACATCATATAACAAATCAGCTCGAATTAAACCAATCAAAGGAACAAGCAGGATTCAAAAAATATTTTTCAACAACTGACCACCTATTCACTAGAAATCAAATTATAGAACGATCCAACGAATATAATTTGTGTACTAACTTCTTCCTCACTGATTTCAAGAAAGCATTTGACTCCATAAACCATTCTTTTCTGTGAAACGCAATGGCAAAGCAAGGGGGTAATTCCAAAATTCATCAGGTTAATCAGAAAATTATACAAAGGTTCCGAAGCATATATCTGTTTGGATGAGAAGGGAAAAATATTTTAAATCGACTGGGAAAAATCCTTCATTTTGGCCAACAACAAAAAAAGACCGGTTAAATTTAGAGGATAAGAGGTAAAATGAAAGGAAGAAGTAGTATATTTGGGACAAATTTTGTCCTGTAAAAACCGGAGGGATAACGAATTAAATATCAGGGTTTAAAAAAGGAGGCAAAAGTACTGGGCACTAAAATCAATTTTTAAAGGAAATTTTGGCAATAATTTAAAAACGAAAATATGGAAAAGCTGCACGCGACCGGTCCTCTTATACGGGGCCCGGACTGGGGCCCTAACAAAAGGTGGTACGCAGAATCTTCAAAGAATGCAAAGAGCTATGGAAAGGAGCATTTGTGGTATTAGGAGGGTGAGCAAAATTAGCAACCAAATTTTAACGGAAAAATCTAATACGAAGGACATAGGCAATTTTGTGAAGAAACTGAAATTGAAGTACGCCGGGGCATGTTTTAAGACAGGAAGAAGAGAGGTGGGAAAGAAAAGTAGAGGCTTGGACGCCGTACGAGAGAAAAAGATCACGTGGCAGACTCATTATGAAATGGAGAGACGAATTCGTGAAGGTCATTGGGACCGTGTGGGGGAGAATGGCCGACAACCGTAAAAAATGGAGAGCTTGCGGAGCGGCCCATGCCCAAACTTGGGCTTGTCCCCCCCCCCCCTGATATCAACATCGACTGTGGCTTGTAAACAAATAAAATAAAAACAAATACAAACGCAGGACGGAATCTCCCGTTAGCGCTGGCCGGTGGCGTAACAACAATTTGACACCCGGGTGCCAAATTTTTAGGGCATTTCATTTCAAAGAAATAAAAATTTT
The DNA here is from genome assembly GCA_031841125.1 of Acanthococcus lagerstroemiae. Classification (NCBI taxonomy): domain Eukaryota; kingdom Metazoa; phylum Arthropoda; class Insecta; order Hemiptera; family Eriococcidae; genus Acanthococcus; species Acanthococcus lagerstroemiae. The sequence goes on along the minus strand of CM063114.1, from coordinate 39,461,750 downwards.
CCCCACTTGACCTGAAAAATGTTTTCTCTTTCTTTGATGACACCGCAATTGGTCGGCGCCCGGGTGCCAGTGGCCACCCGGAACCCCTTCAACTGTGCCCCGTGATACTAGTGTCCTCTTCGACGACATTTTGACATTATTAATTATAATTACTATAAGGCTAAAATTATACAACCAAGTGATTAGATTCGCTATCTAATTAACGTAAACTTCATGATCCGAAAAACTAATTGTCATGCTAATTTATCCCGTTAGACAGCGCCACCATCAAGTTACTCTACTTTTACACAGCGTTATATAGAATTTGGTCATATTTCGATATCAGTAGAAAAATAAACTATCTTTTCGAGTATCGCATCAGCGGAGAGGCTGTTAGGGCTGTCTTAGCTCTCTTTCTTTCAGGCCGAAAAACCGATCTAGGTCAAAATCTAGTGAGTTGCTACGTGGGCTCGAACCCAAGACCTCCGTATTCCGAGACCAACGTGCTATCCACTCGGCTAACACCAGACCCTAGAGAAATATGACATCAAAATAACTAAATTTACTCAGCGTGAAATGTCATTTCCAATAAGTATACAATAAACGAAAACTTGCTGCAGTTCTAGTGTTATCAGCGTTTTATGATTTCTGAAATCTGTAATCTGCAAATACAACTTCCTGATTTTGAAAAGCAAATTTCAATAGATTTCAATTAAATTACTTTATCTGGACAAAATATTTGTCGAACATTGCCACATGTTAATTTCCATGGATTTTTTGTTTTTAAATTGTATTTGTACATTGAAGATTTCAAGAATCAAAAAATGCAGATAACGCAAGAACTACCGCGATTTCCCAATTATTGCACACTCAACAGAAGTGAAATTCTACGCTGTATAAGTTTTAGTTCTCTTCGTTCGTTCGTAGAAATGAATATTTCTACAGAAAAATCGAAAAATGTGACAAGGTTTTCTGTTTTACTTGGACGGCTAACATTTTTTCAGGCGAAAAGGACAGTGCTCCCGTTTGCCCCCTGGTTACGGGCCTGTACTGTGCTTCAATTTCAAGCGTTCATGTCCAAAATTTTATCGACTTTCAGGATATGTTCGAGTAGATCGACTCATCATAATATTGTAATTTAATGTTAATAATATATTATTTTGTACAAAAAGCGAATGCTAGATTAAAGTGATTAAATTTTTAATCACTTCAAACACACCAATTAATGCTTGATATATGGTTTGTTACAGGTGAAGGGCGTTCGGTATGACCATCTACACGCGAGGAATACGATATACATATGTTTAATATTTACCGTCCTCATAAGCTCTAGTTTAAGTATACAAAGTAAGTACTTGATTTGATACGTATTATACATTTTTTATGCTTCTATTTATATGATTCGATTTCCTTGAGAATAACAGCAAAATAACCAGCAATGGGCGTTTCAGAGTATAACATTTGAGGAGAAAAATATCGATTTTTCTTAGCATTTCCACACTTATTAATCATTTCTCAGCAAGTCAACATAAAAGAAAATCTAAAAATTCAACCAAGTTTTCACAAATAGTATTCATAAAAGTAACTCACATTATCCTACTGTTTCATATCTTGGATTATTCAAGTTCACAACAAGTACATAAATTTTTCAATACGTTATCAACGTTTTTAGAGACCTACATCACACATTGTAGAAATTAAAAAAAAAATAACTGAAGAAAAATTTCAACATTATACGTTCTGGCGCACTCATCTATAGGGTTTTTAAATATTTCCTTCTATTAATTTCTCAATATCCCAAAAAATCAATAAATTCGACCCAGTTTTTACACAGAATTTTCTTAAGTAAGTAGATCATTTTACTTTAACTTTTCATCACTTTCAATTCTACAATTTTACAATTTTCGCATTCATTTTTCAAAAAATTCCATTCCATTCAAAGTTCTCCATTACACATTATGGAAATTTTGAAAATATTTGAAGGAATTATATTTTTAAGATAGAAGTGCAAAAATCCTCAACGTTTTTATGATAAATGTTTACCCACCCATTTTAAAATCAAAAGTAGACTATTTTTGCTTAATTCTTCAATGCTAAAGTTGTAAACCTCCATATTTAGATTTTATCAATTTCCTGTATTGTTAAATATCGCATTTTCTCGAATATAATGCGCAATAAGGATTCGGAAAATTAATTTCGGAATTTCTTTAACTGCTCGAATATAATGCGTACTTGAGAACATAATAACTACCGTAAATAGACTAGTTATACGCACATGCTACCAGCAATAAGAATACATAGGTAAAAACTACGATAAACAAACTAGTTACAGTCCTCGAACTAGTTTTTCAGTAAAATATGCAATAGGTAACAGGTGTATATGGGCTAAATATATAAATGCATATGCAACATGCAAATGCATATATAATCCGGTCCCTACTCATTTCATTCCCAGCTTGCTCAACGTGCTCAATGAGAATTAATAAATAATTATTATCGACCTCACATGGATCTTTTACGTTAGCAACCCTTTACTCCAAAGTGCGTTTACTATTCAAACTTAGTTCAATGGCAAGGTTTGAAAGTGAAATGATACAACTTCGACTTTCAGATTTCACTTCGGATTTTGAAAAATAAAGCTTCTCGACCTTCGGCCTTCAACTTTTCTATTTTCAAATCGTTTGACTTTCAACATAAAACTTTCGATTTTTGCTAAAAAAAATAATAATAAAACTTCGACTTAAACTTTCATATTTTCAAATACTCTTTTTATTTCAACTTTCAAATTACTTTCCATAAATCGTTTCATTTTCAGCTAAAAACTTTCAACTATTAGATAACTTTCAAACCCTGCTTTAAACTGCGAGGCTGCAGACTGCAGTCGTGCAGCGAAGATCAAGATCGATGAGCACTACTGAAAAAGAGAAATGAAGAAGAAGCGATTGTAATAGGCTCGAGTAGCCGACTCTAAATAATATGGAAAAATAACTGCTTTTTGAGTGACGCCCTGAAGCCTTCATCTTCACGGAAAATGGATCATGTTTGGTATAATTTTGTAGTGAATTTTAAAGGGCACGTTTCGATCCAAGAAACTATTTCAATATCCCATGCTATTCCAGTAATTTAGGAACTGCCACACATAACTTCTGAAAGACGAAACTTGGAGTTATTTAAAAGGGTAAAGAAAATACGTGTCTCTTATAGAAATTCGTAGTGTAATATTTTATATGCTTTCGTACCCTAATAACAAGCTACCTCGCAGATAGCGAAGTAGTAAGAGGGTGTTTGCCATGTTCTAGGTTGAAGGTTGTTATCTGCTTATTTATGGCTTATGGGAGTTTTACTGCATTCATTGACTATAGCTAATAAGTTAAAGTCAATAAAATGAGCTTTTCGCTAGCTTCATTTTTAATTCTAACTTCCTAAACTGGTATTGATAAAACGAAACCAAATCTGAAATGTTGAGGCTTTGAAGCTAATGTTCAGACACAGTACCAAAATATACGCCAGAATGAGAATATTTTATTTTTATCTTTCCAAGCTGCATTCCTAACCGAGAGGGAAAATATTCATAACTAGGGCTGTCAAAAATATGCCTAAAAACAGAGGTGAAATATGCGCAAATTTTATGTTTTTTTTTAGTGTTTTTTTTTGTCTCTAAATATGCCGAAAATACCCCGTTTACAGCAATCTTATTTCGTTATTTGCGGTTGTAATAACTCAAGAACTCAACCTTTCATTAGGAAATGCACATTAGCGCGCCTACATTTCGTATCACATCCCAAAAGATGGCAGCTGTTGACGGAGAACGAAACTGAACTAAAACTGAACTATGATCAGTAAACAATTCAGTCGTATTTAAAGAAAATTTTCGACTGCAATAGGGTGCTTGCAGCGCTGCGCGCGGGCAAACACCCAAGAAACTGAATTGTCAGCATGAAGAGCTAAATCATACGGACTGGCTCCGTGTTGGGAGGCAAAGGAAATTTCTAGGTATTAACAACACGGCTGCAGACTACAGTCGCACAGCAACAACACGGCTACAGACTGTAGTTGCGCAGGGCGCAGCAAATGTCAACCACTGAATTCGTGTCGGGGGAGCGTTAGCGGTTTTCGCTCAAGTATACTCATGACTGGAAGAAGCAAGAACACGGCTGCAGACTGCAGTCGCGCAGGGCGCAGCAAAGATCGAGATCAATGAGCACATGGCTGACCATGGAAATGTCAACCACTGAATTCGTGTCGAGGGAGCGTTACGTTACGGTTTTCGCTCAAGTATACCCAGTAGTAAAGAAAGGCATATAAAATGCTAAAAACCTAACAAGAGGGGCACATTTACCACGGTAGTGGAAAACGCGCACGTTTGGGGAAGATAAGTTTTATGTGGGTCATTCGGCGGATCAGTCCGCACAAGAATCCGCAAAAAAGTCTTTAATCGCCATTTTTCCTGTTTAGGCTCGATTTCATGTTAATTTGACTGGACATATGCTGTGTGGCTTTTACCTGAAGATCTGACTGAGTTGAAACGACCAAACGACATTCGTTTGCCCAATTCGGTACAAATACACTTGATCGCTCGTATAGGTATGTGAGCACGAGTCAATTTGAATAAAAAGTCGAGCAGTCGAGCTGATACACAGAAAACAGCATGGCACGTCAATTACAGAAACCGGCGATGCTATCTCTCGATAGTTGTCTGAATAAGATGCACGAAAATTTAACCGCAGGTTACCTCACAGCCAATACAGACTGACTTTCAATGCGTATACCGTACACCACACAGCTAACGAATGAAACTTGTTCATCTGATGCGTGTATGTTAATAGTCGCCGACGTGTAATGAGTCTGCTGCAACGCACGATGGTAACAGGTTCAGCCTCGCAGCCTCACAGCCGAGCTCGTTTGTGTATAAGCGAACCCGATACGCTCTTTTGAAATTCACATTCTCACAGCGTTACTTTTTTTTTTTTTGCACAGATTAAGGCGGTATTTTACATTTTACTTTTAATTGAAATTTTTATGGGAATGAAGTTAAGCGGTGAATTTAATTTGTCGACCTTCGGCGGACGGCCGCGGCCGCGCATGTAGCGCCACGAGGGAACTCGCGAAGCGTCCCTCCGATGCCATCAAAATGCTGGTAATTGCTCGTTTTCTGCTTTTGTTTGTAAATTTTCGGCATTGTCGGCGATAGCATTACGTATAGGCAGGCCGGGCATGTGAACTCTCGATTCTTCCAATCATCGTCGACTCCCAAGTGAACTACGTTATTTATGGGTGCAATAACGTTGATTAGAAAATAAACCTTTTGTACTTGACCTTGATAAGTTCGACGTTGAAATTTATACACCGCGATAGCGGTCAAGTTGGGAGTCGCGGTAACACACAATATTTGAGGAGAAACAAAACAGAGCTTGTAGCAAAAGTATCTACTGTGAAATGGGACATCTTGGAACAGCCGGGTAACTTGGAACGCACTGGCAGACATGTGTACGAGCCACCTTACTTACCCACTCAAGCTAATTCCTGAAGCTTTCTTTACTTAGGAGTATGAGCAGTGAACGGTCGAAATTCAATACTGTGCAAGCTTGTTGGTGCGTTCTGAGTTGCATAACTAATAGGATACTCCATTTGAGGGTACTACAATCCGATATTTTACAACTCGATAACTGAGTGGTTCTCAAATAATTTTGTCGAGATTCGAACACAATACCCGTTATACTTCTCGGAAGTGTCCTAGCTGCTTAGACAAATAAATCTTGTCATCAGCTACCATTGGTTGTAAGGTCTGGAGAGAATTGGCTAGGATCTATCCTATCCGAAAAGTCACATTTAGCCTTCCCCCCAATGTATTTCCAAGATTTTCTGGGGAGAGCTTCTCCCTTCACACATGTCAACTATATTTATATAAACAGCTGAACACTGTGTACACATAATAAATTATATAATAACGTAATGAGATGAGGCGTAATACGTGTATAGTAGACTTCCGATTATCCGCCATTAGTTTATCCGCCCTCCAGATTATCCGCCTAGCCAAGAGCGGATAATCCGAAATCTTACTAAAATCACAACTTTAGTCCTTGGCACAGCTGATGATGATGACGATGATGATGATGAAGAACTGGTAGGAGAAGCGTGAGTTAGTAATGGCAAAATTCTCGATATTTATCGATATTTCTGGTATCAAAAATATCGAAAATCGTTTAAATTTACCAATTTTTAAGAATAAAAGACTGCACGAATTACCACTTTTCTCATCTGACATAATTAGCACCGGGTCTTTGAAACCATTCTTCTTCAACATTTCTTGATAATTGAGTTCTTCTAGAATACTGATTAAAACTGGCTGCATTCTGCAGTGGATAGCCGGCGCGAGTCTTCCAAAAGTCCAATGTGCAATCGTGAATCGTCAAATCGTGTCAATCGAGGAATGTGGTAGCCGGTAGGTAAAGTACAGAGTACAGAGGTATCAGCTTATCGGCTATCAGAGTTCAGGAAAGCAGCGATCCAGAGAACCGAAAAGACATTCAAGTTTTAAGAGACTTATGACTCTCGAAACTGGTAAATGATGAGCATTTCCATATCACCTCCCTGAGGAGAATTTGATAGTAAAATGAGTTTTCTTGTAAATTTTTTTCTTCATTAGACGTTGCTCAGATATTGCCACAAATGAAGATACATCCTTTTGCTAATAAAGAAATGAGGACTATCTCCACTATAGCTACACTAGAGCACTTGGAAACACCCGCTGACATCCGCCATTTAGAGTCGCTTGGTACCCATGGTTCATAACTTAATACGCGGCATCCTGGCGGCACGTCCCGCGTAGTGAATTGTGAATCGTCGGACACCAAGCGACTCAAAATGGCGGATGTCGGTACTCGCGTGTTCCCAGGTGCTCTAGCCACACTTTTGCTTGTGAATAAAGTATCATTATCATCAGTTTCACACAAGCACATTTGTTGTTCTAAAGATCCCATTCTTTAGACGGTAGAATTATTACATTACATTAGCGCTCCTGCAGCTTTTTTAAACCAATGAAGAAAACATCGACATATTGATAAAATATCGATATTGGCAATGAAATTATTGATAAGAAAGATTTTTCAGTATTGACATCACTAGCGTCAGTATATTGTATTATCACAATGTTTTTCCCGCGCTGGAAAAGTCGCTGGTGTTTACAAAAAAGTACAACAGCCAGCCATCATTGCTTAAGATATCATGAAATTCAGACAGCAAAGAAATTAGGCCCAAATTCTTTAAAGAAATTACTTTCCTCAGTTTTTTTTTACAGTATTGTTTTTTTTTTCTCTTCCCTGACCAAAACAGCCAAAATTGCTTTTTTTTTTCAATATTGAAGTTTTGTTGTATAAAATAGCCTACCACCTAACGTATACACAACAATTTGATATTTTTCAAAAAACAATGGCATGAGAATACATGATTCTACATGTATTTTCAACGAGAAATTTAATGCCGATGTTAATTTTTTGATTATAGTTCACTGATTTTTCCTATCATGCAACTTTTAGTATCATCACGATGATACTACTGATCGAACAACTACACGCGTTCAGTATTGTTATTAGCATCAGTGTAGCTATTCCTGACCGACAAAAAGGAATAAAACGTGAAAATTTTAATAACATTTTAATTTTGAATATGGAAAATGAGAGTTTCTCGAGAAAAATGGATAACATCGTATTCAGCACTCAAAATACAGCTAAGATAACATAATTTCATCCCATTGTTTTTTATGCTGTTGTGCAGTGTAATTCAATAAAAATTTTATTATCCATGTCTCAATGTTTTTTTTAAAATCAAAATTACATGTTTTCGGGTTATTCACCCCACCTTCAGCCCCAGTTAGGGCGGATAATTCGGTTCGGAATCTACTGTATATCAAGTTCAGGGTAGCTTCGCGGTCGTGTCACTACCATTTTAAAAAAAATCGGTCGTCTCCCGTTCGTCTCACAATCGCAAAAATTTGTCGGAAGTGCTGAACGAAAGAGAAGAAATGGCAAAATGCATTTCATTTCTGTCCTAAACTTGAATCCATCTTCGAGGTGTACGTGAAACAAACTTCAAACAAGGTTTTAAAATGAACCAGTTTTTCTCTTTGAATAGTCTCAATCGAATCCGGAAGCCCTATAAAGACAATTTTAAATCCGGAAGGACAGGGGCGAAGCGAGAGGGTGTGACAACCTGGATGAATCTTTAGCACCCACAATTGGTATTTTGGAAAATTTGACCATTTAATCGGCATTTCGGACCAAGAAAATCGTAAAATTATTCAGTTTGCTTGATTAAAAATTGTTGTATCCTTGGGTCGGAATTTTCATATGAGTCGGTAAAATATAAATTCTTTTTTGTGCTTGCATGAAAAAATTTTGCGCCGGGTCGACATTTCCTACATATTTCCTTTTTTCACCACCTGGCATGCCGACTGGACGTGTGACGCCCCTGCGGAAGAGTCCTCGAGAAGTCTTGAACAGTCTGAAAAATATTTGGAAAATCCATAAGGTCCTGGATGAGTCTTAAACAAGTCTATAAAAGTCTTAAATACTTAGTTTTGAATCCGATCTCCAGTCTTGCAGCGTCTCAGAAAGTTATGAACATGCCCGGAAAGTTTTACAAAGCCACAGTCAGGCTTAGAATAGTCATAAATGAGTTCAGAAGGGTACTGACGAGTCCTAAACTAGTTCGGAAGAGTTCTTATAAAATTTGAACACATTTAAAAGAATCTTGAAGAAGCTAAAACATCTCTGAAGAGTTTAAAAAAGTCTTGGAGATCAACAGCATACAAGTATTTCCAAACATTCCGCCCCTTGGGTAATAACCCAAATAAGAATTATTCTTAGACGCGAATATACAAGGGAGATAAGAATGGCAATTTACATCGTATAAAATGGTTATCTGCCCCCACTGAGGCACCCTCCCTATAGGAAAAAATGTTGATTGAAAGTGTGTAAGTAGTGCGAAAGTCTTTTAACGTTACGAATACTCCTGCACGTGTCCAAGAGAATAAAGTTTCAAGGAACCCTAAATAAATGCGGAAGTCTTAAAAACATTAAACGTGTCTTGAAGGTCTTGGAGCGAGTCTTAAACCCTTTAGATAAGTCTTACAGAGTCGAACAAGTCTCTGAGCGTAATAAACGAGTCTTGAAAGTCAAGGAATTGTAAGGAATCTTAAAAGAGTCTGGCTCAAGTTTTGAAGAGTTCTAATCAAATCTGGAAGTCAAATAAAAACTCTTACGGCAATAACCGATCTTAGTAAGCCTTACACCAGTTTGGAAAAAGTTAGAAGAGCCTTAGACGAGTTTCCCAAGTGTTTCAAACAGGTATATAAAAGAATCTCTGAAAGTCTTGATAAATCTTGCAAAATCTTAATTGAATTTTGAACAATCATCGGGTCCTACATAGGAGTTCTGCGTTTCAAACAAGTTTAGAAAAGTTCTGAAAGACCTGCATAGAACAGATGGGGGATTCCACTCAGGCAGCCTATCCTCAGACCCGTGAGAGCGGGGATTCCAGAATACTGTTGCAATGAAGGTGGCTCGTAATTTTTCGCTCGTTCTTCTTTCGATACATTATTTTCAGAAACGTTAGAATGGAAGGGGGAGAAGGTTGTTCTAAGGTCTTCCAGAGTAGACAAATTTAATGGAGAAAGGACACTGACTAATTTGAAAAATGCTGACGATACAACGCTGATATCGCCAGATGTGGGTGAAATGCAGCAAGTAATGCAGATGCTGGAAACTATAAGCAAGGAATACAGCCTGGAAATAAATAGCTCGAAAACGGAAAATGATGATCATAGACTCAACCAGAACAAACCAAACATGCAAAGAAGTAGCAGAAGTCGAGGTTGTGGATCATTTCACAGATCTGGGGTCCGAATTAGATAACTACGGTGGATGCGAACGGGAGATCAGGGAAAGGATTCAGATGGCAAGAAGCGCCATGACTGGACTAAATAGGATTTCACGAGACCGAGCGACAAGCAAAAACATAAAGAAGCAGCTGGTACGCACACTGGTGTTCTATGGTTCAGAAACGTGGACAATCCGACAGGCGGAACGAAGGAGAATAGACGCTCTGGAAATGTGGTGCTGGAGACGGATGTTGCGGGTACTGTGGAGGGCCAAGAGGACTAACGCCACCGTCATCGGAAGTACTCGTCAGAATCTTAACGTACTTTGGGCATGTAACACGAGGAAATAGCCTGGAAACCATAGTAGTGTAGGACAAAGTCGACGACAGAAGAGGTAGGGGAAGATCGCCTACAAGATGGTCTAATCTAATCCGATCGGTGACAGGGTATACCTTTTCACTGAATGAACAAGATTAGCCAGAGATCGGGAAAAATAGCGCACACTGATACACTGAATCCGAGAATGAAGTCAGGGTCACGATGTCTCTTTGGGAGACAAAACCAGTCAATGATGATGAACGCTTATTAAGAAGCATTTACAGGCTCTTAGATCGTTGAGATTTATCTAAGAGTTGTAAAAATCCGTGTAGATTAACTAGGGATTACTAAGAAACTGTTAAGACTCATTGATACAATTTCCCCTCCCTCTATATCGTGACCTTCAGTATCATTAGAGCTGGGAACTTTCATCCGCGGAGCTGGTTGCATAAAACGCAGTCAGTGATTAATCTTGTCACTCTATCGATGCGATGGGTCGAACTCGACATTGCTATACTTCCTCTAACCTTCTACTTCTGGTTTTACTTTTCCTGGGTACCGCTACTTTCATTCGCAAAATTTCCCTTTCTTTCCCGTCTTCTAATGTGTAGAAGAGCTACACGAACTTGAAAGTCAACAACGGTGACCATTGGAGCGTACGAATGTAATGTCCGACCGCTGAAGAGTAATCGAGTAACAACCAACAACGACGTCATTCAGCAGTACAGCCGTAATAAGCGAATCACAACAACGATAAAATCTGGAAACTTTACCCTCCGATTATTACGAGTCTCTATTCCAGCGAACTAATGCGTGTCAGCGACTCACCATTTCGTGTCCATCCGAGTGCGAAGAAAGTGAGTCAGTAAAAGAAACTGAAAAAATGAAAAAAACCCATCCATGATCCCTCGCCGATAATCAACGATGTGAAGTGGTCAGCAGAGAAATTGTACATTTACAAACAGAGAAATTTACCGTCGACGTTCAGACGTTAAATCACTCGGCTGCGAATGCGTGGGAGGAAATCGATGTTGACAAGCAACAACAGGTGCAGATGCTCGAGAATGTTTTACGGCCACACTTGCTTTTTACTTTACAAAATTAATATTCAACATTTGGGTAATAATTGCATCGGGTGTAAAACGAGCCCGGGCTTTCATAGACGACGTTAAAACTCAACCGAGAGCCTGAAAGCCCGAATTGGAATTTTAGAGCGTTGTAAAATATCCTAATTGAAGTTTGTAAAAGTTGAAGACGATTAGGGTGAAAAGTGAAGATCGTTATCATATCTACACTATCGTAAACTGAAGGTGCTCCAAACTTTGTTGAACGCGATTAGAGAATGCGATGCGAAGCTCTAGTCACCACCTACGAGTCTACAACCGAGATGGAATCACTCCACATTTGTCATGACAAAATTAATATATTACTTCAAGAAATTTTTGGGCCGAAGTTCTGAAGGGGCAGGGGTAAGAAAATTTTAAACTTACATCATGTTACATTTTTATGAAGAAAATAGTATATTACACACCAAGAGTCACAAGTGAGTGTTTACATGGCGAGGGAAAGTTTGCAAACGAATGTAGTGAGTGAGCAATTCCCGAGTCATGTAAACTCACTTGTGGCTCTTGTTGTGGAAGATATTTTTTAGACTACTTGATCAGAAGTGGCAATGTTTTTCCCTGGCATGGTCAGTATTTTTTTTCTATCTATTTATTTATTTAAATTATAGACAGGTGATTTTTGTGTGCGTAATTAATTCAAAAATTTAATTTGCTCAGTTAATTACTACAACGTACAGTATCACAGTCTTGTCTACAGTTTGTTCACGTGCACAAACAGCATACACAGGTAGTGGCCAGTAAAAACGTAACGACAGTTAAAAACAACCGGTAACGGTTGTACTAGGTCAGGAATATTTAAATGAGTTCTTAAGTCGCTATTTCGTATTTCACTCCGTGGCTGAGTTGGTAGATACAATCGCTATATTTCAGTCCAATGTTTCAATGGACGCGGGTTCGATTCCTCGATACAAAATTACTGGCCAGCAGTTTTTTCATGTAAAAACGCTTTACAATGAGGGACGTTTACTTTACATGCAGGTTTCAACACCACTCGCTGCGTGAATGATAGGCGCTTCTTGTTGTCCATAAAACACCAACGTAAACATTGCCTTTCTGATCATTTTCGAAACTTGAAGTAGGTAGAGAACACCACAACTGTATCTGCAAACCTGATAGTCCATCGCTAGCCTAGAAAGATCTCCGTCTTGGTGGAGGGGGGGGGGGGGTTAGCGGTCGCTACAGCACGTATCCCGTCATCTTATTGCTGTAATTAACGTGCTAAAATACATTCTGAAATGCACTTTTTGACAACGTTGGGGTTCTAATCCCCTCTCGTTCCTACGTTCGAATAGCCCATTCATTGGTGCGATGAACAGCACTCCTCGTCAGACACGTTTTGCTACAACATTTAATTTTTCAAAACGCGAAGTGAAAGTGATTTTTTTTTTAATTTAGCCACATCATGTACAGCCTGTTGGCTAGAGACGTGGCGACTGTATGGGTTACGTTTTGGAGTAGAGGTTTGTGGCTTTTAGGAATAATATGAGTTTGAGGTTTTGGGTGTGATTGTCGGATAGCAGGGATTATAGTGTTAAGTTTGGGATATGTGTGTTTCGCTGGGATTGGACTTTTGGGTATTGGGTAATTACATGATCAATGGAAATATGAGTATTCAGGAACGTACTGATAGGGGGCAGGGGGCAACTTACCCCCTGTAGGAATTTTTTACTCAGCAGTTGGGAAATATTACCATTTCAGTCAAGGGAGTTGGGAAAATCCAACAAGTTGAAAGGTGTTGTTTTTTTTTTTTTTTGCGCTTTGATACTTCGGAATTTAGGAATTGAGTTGAAAAGTCGGGAAACCCCAACAAAGTCAAAAGGTTTTTCTTCTTTTGCATTGATACTTGGGAATTTCGTGTTGAGTCAGTTGGGACTTTCACAATTTTACCCCCCCCCCCTCCCCTGGAAAAACTCTTCGGTACGTCCCTGGGAGTATTAGATGTATCGCAGTTTGGTTGGGGTAGTTTGTTCAGGATATAGCTATCGGTGAGAGCGGAGTGTCCAGTTCTTAGCCTTAAAAGTTTTATTTCGTCTTTCCTGGATTTTTGATAGGATGTGTTCTAGAAGTGAACTGTAGTTTTTATGGATTTTAGTATGTTAGCTGGTGGGACTTGATCCAACTGTCGTTGGAGGGATTTGTGCACGAATGATTTACTGATTTTTTGATGTCTGATATCGGGATTGGAATGTTAGGGATTGGAGAAATGTTCAAGGAAAGTTTAGCGATTTCATCGGCTATGTCGTTTTGAGGAATGTCAGAGTGGGAGGAGATCCAATACAGAGTGAATGATTTCTTTGAGGACAATAACACTGTACTATCTTTTGGGAGCTGGAATGGTGTTTCTTTTTTCTGAAAATTTTGTATGGATAGGAGAGCTGATAGCAAGTCTGTAAAAATTAAGAAGTTGTTTAGTGTGAGGTCTAGGTAATATTGGGTGGCTAGAGAGTTCAGTTGAAAGGATTGAGAATTGTGTAGGTAGTGGGTACGGGACTGAAACGTTGTCGTAGACAATGGAGCATCCTGATTTATCTGCAGATTTGGAGCCATCAGTATATATATTTGGATGGAATTTGAGAATTTATTAAGGAGGTGGTTGAGATTTTGTTGGGATTTGTAGAGGTTGGTAAATGATAAGTCTAGCTTTGGCGAATGTGAGAGCCAAGCTGAATTGATATTGTAAGGGAGATGTAATAGTTTGGTGTAAGTTTGGATGATCGATTGTGAGAAATTGTTGTTGTTGAAAGGGAGGGAGTAAGGAAGGATCATGACATGAAGGGGGCTGGTAAAGTTAGGGTTAGCGAGAATACTGAGGATAGTATTTGTGGAGATGAGATGCCTTCGAATATTTAGAGGGGGTTCGAATGACTCGCATAGCAGATTGTCGGTAGTTCGGAAGGCACCGGTGATAAGTCTTAAACATGAGTTCTGGATAGTGTTTAGAGAGTCGAGGCGCGATTGAAAGGCAAAGCCGTACAGTGGTGCAGCATAGTCGATTACTGGGCCGATGAGAGTTTAGTATAGTTTCAGGAGCGTTGATCTATTCGATTCGTATGAGATGTGAGCTAGTATTTTGAGAGGGTTGATTTTCCTGAAGCATTTGCTTTTAAAATGTTGGATCTGTGGAGTCCAAGATGAGGAGTTATTAAAAATTACACCAAGGTATTTAACGTTACTTGAGACGGGAATATGGGTGTATTACCCAGGTAGATATTCAGGTTCTTAGGACATTTGTAATGTTTACAGAAATAGGTCGCCGTGGTTTTGGCTCGTGAGGTTTCAAGTCCGTTGGATTGAGTCCAGATTAGAATTTGGTTAACAGCTTGTTGAAGAAGGTTTTCTCCGGCTTCGGGGTCTTTACAACAGATACAGATGCAGAAGTCATCGGCAAAGAGTGCTTTGGGGATAAATGGGAGAATAGAAATAGACAATTAAAGGTCGTTTATACCGATTAGAAATAGCGCTGGGCCGAGTACTGCCCCTTGAGGAACAGCGTGTAATAGTGTATGAGTGTCAGAGAATGAATTTGCGATCGGACGACTTTCTATGAAGGAGGAAGATATATATGAAGTGAAGCATATCACCACTATGTTCCATGATTTTAGAGTGGATAGAATTTTCCGTCTCAGGATTGTGTCAAATGCTTTACTGATGTTAAAGAATATAGTTAGAAAGTGTTTTTTTTTTTTTTTTTTTTTTTTTTTTTTTTTTCTAATAGTGTGCTTCGTTTAAACAGCATTTAAACTTCAATAAATTTGAAGGGCCGTTTCTCAATAAGTAATTTTAGACGAAATGGCTCAGTGGTAACAAAGGCTAACCTACTTGCAGTTGGGGTTGGTAGGAAGTGCAGTCGGTAATTTGATGCCAGTTCAGTTCTTGTCACGTAGGAGTAAGATTAAGGTACATTATACATGATACGAACATCAAAGATAACCTTAACTCTTAAAAGTTTCCTTAGACAAATATAAAATATGATTTTTTCAGCAAGTCCATTTTATTTATTTATATATTTATTTGGAATGGGGTTATTCATATCCTTCAGTCAAATTACAAGGAAAAAAATCATTTCCCTTCATATTATCACAATATTTGCTTATGAAAAAGCTCATCTCGGAAAGATTCAGTAAGTGCATTTTTTCGGAATCGGGTTGTATGGACCCCCCCCCCCCAGTATTTCGCGGTCGAGGGGCAAGAAATCATTTATATTCATATAAACATAATAGTTATTAATGAAACCATTCATTTTCAAAAGGAAGTAAACATATTCGTTGAGTACTTCATCGATTCAAAATCGGAGTGAGTTTAGTTTTTGGTTGTTTTCTTCAGCCTGTATTTTCGATATTTTTAAGTTGTCTCCATTAACAGTGGAGCTATCTTTTGTCAAAAATCGGAAAAGGAAAATTCAAGATTGAGTACTATAGTGGGGATCCTAAGAATTGATTTTCACTTGGGCTGGTCCTCCTCTGATGGCATGCGATGAGTCAGATCCTGAAATTACTCTCGAATTCGAACTGCGAACTTACAAGCCTATGAATGGAATATAATTTCCAAGACATTACCTATATTCAATCTTAACCCCTCTTTGGTGACACGGGGGTCGGATGCTCGGCCCTAATAGGAGGATTTGGAGAGCCATTCCCCATTCTCTGCAAGCCCTCCGCCCACCCCCACCCCCATAAAAATGTATACGAGTGAAGGAATTTTTAGCATTATTTTAATAATATGAGTTCCTCACCTAATTCAAGTCGTGGTTGGATGTTGGATGTAAAAACTACTCTCGAAATCGACTATATTTATTTAGAACCGATATTAGGGAAGGTGTGGATCACGTCAAGAAGAATCCAATGTTCGATATTAAAAACCTCCCCAGTGCCCATGTTTTTAGTTTATAGAGTAATTTCAAGTCTCTTCTAAATAAAGTACAGAACATGGACAAAATATTTGAGGGAAAAAAATCAATCTTCCATTTTTGGTTCTCCAGAGACTAAATGAATCTGATTTCTAGCTGATGGTTCATTACTTTTAGAGAATTTTTTCTAAATAGAATGACCATGAGAAAAACCAGTTGTTAACTTCCTATCTTCCAGAGGAAAAAATCAGTTTTTCATTCAGGGTGTCTACCAAATATGAATTTTAGAAATTCATAACTTTTTGACGACCTTTCTATGACTTTTTTCATAGGCTCACAATGCTCATGTCAGGGGTTTTACATTCCTACTCAGGAACATTCCTGCTGAAAAAGCAAACTGAGTATGACCTACACCTTTAAAGGCCATGTACATGTTCAGTTACACGCGAGGTGCAGATACACTGGGAGGAAAAAAAGAGGCAATTGCTCCTACCAGAGCGAAATATTTGTAAGGATGTGCTCTTAGAAAGCACTTATATTGCTAGGTACTTACGAATATTCGTCGGTTTCGCAACCTTAGTCATGATATCGTCAAGAAATTGAAACGTACCTGAAATAAATAAAAAGATTGTACGTAAGAGTATTGAACGTGCATCTTAGATAGTTCAATGAGGGTACATGAATTTTGAGTGTTAGCTCGAATACACGATGAAAGCAATAGGGAAATTTGCCTCTTCCACTGCTAAATACTTTGATTGAAAATTATTTTTAAATAAAGGACCATTAACATGATACAATAAATTCTAAAAATTCGTGCATGGGTAGCCAATCAGTAATTAGCTTTCTATATGAATATGGAAAACCAGAGGACTTCGTCTCAAATCAAATACGAATAGCAAGATATAGGTTTTCCCCCTTAGATATTTCATGCACAACGTGGGAAACGAAAATAGTATTCGGTAATTCCGGATTTTCCAGAATTGAGGATCATAATGGCTTAACAACAAAACTGAGTTTTATACTGTCCAGATTCCGCTCGGGGAAACTAAATAAAATATTAAAATATTGCATAAATATTCAGTTAAATCTCTCAGTAAGAATTTCATA
The DNA here is from genome assembly GCA_031841125.1 of Acanthococcus lagerstroemiae. Taxonomy (NCBI): domain Eukaryota; kingdom Metazoa; phylum Arthropoda; class Insecta; order Hemiptera; family Eriococcidae; genus Acanthococcus; species Acanthococcus lagerstroemiae. Next base: position 39,444,499 of record CM063114.1, on the reverse strand, counting down.
CATACATCATGGCACTCATACTGTATGTAGGAAAATCACGAGTTTCAGATATTTCAGGCATTGGATGGTGAGGAGGAGGGAGGGGGGGGGGAGGTTCTCAGCCGAATGTGTGGACCGACGATAAAGAGTAAATCTATAAGGTACAAGTGAGTGCCTGTTCCAGTCATTTACCGAGCTTTTGTTTTCGCGACTTTTGTCGGGTTAGATTATTATTTTACCCCACTGTGCAACATGTAAAATCAAAATGCTGCGCTTGTCGCCTCGTCGAGAATAAGTCTTAAAATCAATGCGTGCGCTTTTCTTTTCATAATTTTTATGAATACTGAGCGGATTATTGTTCCAATTGATGGAAAGGTCAACTTTTGTTGAGATAAAAAATGGCGTTCAACAATGTCAGCACCCGATGAATATGTCAATAAGAAGAGGGGTGGTGGTTGGTGTCACCTATTAATATTATCCATCGGGCTAAAATTTATAGTAGTTGACGTTTCCAGCAAGACAGGACAATAATCCATCCGGTACTGGTTCAAATACAGAAGTTTGGAAACTGCTTGCACCCTGATCTGCATTTTTAGTTTGCGAAATTTCTCAACCCTCTTTTCCTGATCTCTAATTTCTAACTTAAAGTTAAATTAAATTCAGTAAGAATAGGACGTTATTATTCTTCTGGGGGGAGAGAAATTTTTGTTGGTAAAATAAATTTCGCCCCGATCTGTTAACATGACAAATTGAAAAAAAAAAAAAAAAAAAAAAACAGACGAGAGTGAATTTTGACTCAAATTTTGACTTGGTATGGAAAAAATTATTTAAAAAAAACAGTCTAGTCTAGGGACTAATTTTATCCAAAGTTTGATTTAATAAACACAAAATGTATCTCAAGTTTAAAATGTCAACTCACAAATTCTGAAGTCTTATTTTCCCCCTATCAAGGGGTGGTACATATCTCTCCTTTTTTTCGCCGCCAACTAAATTACGAATAGAAATAAATTAATTAGGAATTCAATAACGATTCTCGTTTCTTATACTTTGGTAAATTTGAGAAATCTTACAACCATAATATTTTCAAGGAAGCAGTTCAACGCTTAATAATGTCAAGTTTCCTGAAGCTAGGAGAAAATTAGCGGAATAAGTTTTTCAGCCGACGGGGAGGTACCAGAGTGCACAGAATCGAGTTTGAGGATAACTGGCTTTCCTTCGGTGAAACTAGTAAAATGTCCCCAGTTTTACACGTCTTACTATAAAAGTTCATGCGTAGGGCCAAATGTTGAAATAAGTCTTACTTGCTATATCTCACATGCGTTACTAGCGCTACCTAGCTGAAACTTGGACACAATATGTATTGATAATAATTATTGGGATGTGGAACGGAATGTAGGAGCGCTAATGTGCACTTCCTAATAAAAGGTTGAGCGATCACAGACGGAAATAACATTGCCGTAAATGGGAAATATTGATTTTTCAAAAATTATTGTAAAATTAAGAAATGACAGACATGCTTCAAATTTGAACTGTAGATAGCTACACATATTTGAACGTGCGATTAAAAATTTAGTACGTCAGGTAGTAAAATTAATAGAAGTGCGGTGAAATAAAACATGAAAAGTGCCTTATCAGCTTCTTAGTTACCGGCATGATGTTCTTACTGCGTGAAAAAAGGTCCTTTGTCTCATAAGAAATACATTGATCGAAGGCCTTTTTTCCACGCGCGCCCCATTTTTCTCCATGATCACTCAATGAGGGTTTACAAAACATTACAAAACATCCGCTGGATGTTAGCCACTTCGATTCCGAGTTCCAATAATTATAGATATGTCTAGTATCAATATTACTAACATTATCTCATCAGAATTCTAGAAAATTCATACTGTCGATATTACTATTGTTATCTCCTCAGAATTTTAGAAAACTCATACAGTCATTGGTCATGTTTTTCATTCGTGAATGCCAGGTTTCTGCTTTGAAAGGGTGAATTTAACTGGAAATATTAAAAATTATGTATCATACTGAAGTTTACATGAACGTTGTAGGCAGTGATGGTGAGAGAGGGTGCAAAAGTCTGCATTTTCTCGAAGATAGGCTAAATTTTACAAGCCCATGGTGAAACATACGGGACCGAGAAAAATTAAAGACCCTTTAAAAAACTGCGGACCCAAGAGAGTGAAGGATGACCACCCTAGAGGCAATTTTCCAACTAAATAAAATAACAATAAAAGAAAAAAACAACAACAAAAAACGGCAAAATCACCGCACTGGGGCCCCACTCGGCTCTCGCCGTTACTGGTTGTAGGAGCGATTGCTATCACTAATTTTGCAGAATATACTCACGGATTTCTGATGTTTCGGTTTGAAAATCTATGTAAGATATGGTTTAAAATGTCTGTTAGGACTGTGTGATCAAAATCGGGGCGCCAAGTGAAGCATTTCTTAGGTAGGGTAGAGGAAATTGACGCTACTGTCGATGCATTTAAGATCAAATTTTTGAGAAAATCTAGATCAAACATTGTAAATCAATTCATACACCGAACTGTTAGAGATATAGCTTCGGTTAAGAAAAATCTATCCTTAACAATTCTGACACATTTTCGGATGTATTTTTTAATTTATATTAATTTTTAATGAATTTCAGGTAATGAGACACATTATAACACATGATCAGACACTTTACAACACCATGTTTAAAGTGTTTCAGTTTTTGAATTTTTTACTTTTCTTCGTTATGTTTTTTAATTAAAATATTTTTCCTCAATTTATAACTCGTTTTTGTGCGCCTTAGTACGTTCGAACTACTGATACCGATTTCGATGAAAATTGTAAAAGATATTGCAAAAAGACTTTCGTTGAGATAATATTCGCCCTCACCAGTGTGACGGCATTACTTGGAAATTATAAACTATTTTATGCAAAAATTAGGATGCTTACAGTTTATACCTGAGAAAACGTTATCTAACGATTATTATTTTCGAGTTATCATTAGAAAATCGAAATAAGCGTTCAAACGGTAGTTCAGCAGATACAAATATAATTAAGCGATTCGACGTCTTAGTTGAAAGATTAATCGAGGAAATTACTTCTATTTACACTACTGTACTCGGTATCGACTGCCAGCCTCTTCCTAATTAATTCCTCGCTAATATTCGAATTACATAATGCTCGTTCTGAAAAAGCAGTCAACTAGTCGAGCCAAATCCCAAGAGCGAATAACACAGCCAAGTATTGTCTTCGACATTTGCTAAGCCAGGCGGATCAGCATCAGTCATCGCAGTATTAGTTCTAATCGTAATTAATTTCAGTAGCTAGCCTACCCTGCATAACTTCGTCCGCCTAACGAAGGCAAATGAACTTTTTAATAACAATCATTGGAAAAATAAACTGTAATTTTTACTATACAGCCGTTCGAGAAACGTTACAACATTATGGTTAATAGTTCCTCCGATATAGGTACGTATGTTTCACTTTCACTTAACAGTAAAGTGAGTTGACTACTTTCTTCGAACTAAAGTAAGCCAGCGTGATTCGGTAATTCAATTGAAGAATCATGCTCACTGCTGTTCGCTCGTTTGTCCAGTGAGCGCGCTTTGCTCCATATATCGGAAAATCTGTAACGCGTTCCGAGTCGGAAAAATTTGCTAACGGAAACTAACGACATTTATACGTTGAAAATTTAAATAACTGTTTCCGAGTTGTTATAAAGTTTAGCTTACGGTGACGGGATTACGTAATGTTTTGGAACTGATTAGCAACATTTTAGCCAGGTTAATTAGGTGTCAGATTGATAAGGTACGATATCTGGTTGCTCGTTGTTTTCGACTGCAAGTGGAGGGAAGACACGCTCGTCAGTCGAAAGCGGTTTTTCACCTTTACTTGTTCCGAGCTACCGCTTTACTGCCAAATTTATATTCAACAAGAATGTTGAAAGTAGAGGGTCTGTCTGTCTACCACTTGGCATCAACCGCTGTCACAGTTTCCAGCGTCAACAGAAAAACTACAAAAGTTGAAAGTAGGGAGCCATGAACTTCTCCTTTTCTTTCCTGAGCAATGGATGCCATTCCCACTTTCCGAAAAGGAAAACCGAGTCTGGAGTCAGAATCTATCTAGCTCACTGTTAATGAGCACTAAAGATACAAGGAAAGAGACACGGTTTGTCAGATTATGTCTGTTTTCTTCTGTCTCTGGAGAAATCCATTTCTAACTCCTGGCCATTACCGAAAAACGAATGCCAACTTCCGAAGGAAACACATGACTGAAAGGTAACATCTGGGATCTATCCTCACTACAAGGTGGTTCAAGTTCACAATGTTCACTAGATTGTCAATTTTAGGTGAATTAAAAGGGTGTGTCACGAAATGCTCCATCCTCCCATTCTTTTTTGTTTTGAAGTCTGATCTCTTTTTCATTTTTGCTCTCCACCCGAGCCCTGGAATCCGCCCTTTCGAGCATTACCTCAGAGACGTCGGGGAGACTATTAGGGCTGTCTTAGCCCTCTTCTCTACTCGCCGAAAAATCGGCTTGGGTTGAAATGTAGCGAGCTGCTACATGGGCTCAAACCCGGGACCTCCGGACAGGGCCGCCTAGAGCCAAACCGGACCGGGGGGGGGGGAATCTGCGAGCCTACACTGAAATTATTTGCTCGTAAAAAGGCATATTGTCTATTTGATAATTATAATTTCTCTGACTCTGCGGGCCCCCTCAAAAAATCCGGGCCCGGGGGAAAAAGTAGCCTCTCCCCGTCTCGGCGGCCCTGCCTCCGGATTCCGAGATCAGCGCGCTATCCACTCAGCCAACCAGACCTTTCTGCGAAGTCTGATCGATACGGGACAAATGAGGATCATTTGGCAATGTCTAATTTCGTTTGAAGTAAAAAAAACTTTCCCATCCTACAATAAGGGCGGTAGTTATTTTTGAAATGCGGAATTTCGCCAACCCCCTTAAGTTTTTCTAACTAAAGTAAAACCATTCCACAAAAAATTTCAGCTCATTTGGTTCTCGCCCTTGTAAGGCTTTCGATACCGTCGGTCATGCATATTTATGGGATGCCCTAAGAAAGCAGGGAGTTGACAACAAAATTGTGAGAATATTAGAAGTTCTCTACCAGAACAACCAAGCCTATGTAAGAACAGATAGATCCAGACCCCCATTCAGCTTATACAGGGGCATTAAGCAGGGTGAGCCCCTGTCTCCGAATATATTCGATGCGGGTTTGGAACAAATCTTCAGGAAATTAGAGTGGGCAAAAAAGGGATCAAAATTGACGGGAAACACTTGAACCATCTGAAACATGTCGATGACATAGTGTTGATAAGTGGAGACAGGAGGAAGTCCATGGGATGCTTGACGAGCTGGTCGCAGAAAGCAAGAAAGCGGGGGCTTAAGGTAAACATAAGCAAGACCAAGGTTATGAGCAGTGCCACCAGGGACGGAATTTGGATAGGGGATACGGAATTGGAATCGTGGCTCTGTGGCGTAGGTGGCTCTGTGGCGTAGCGGTAAGAACTCGGCTTCCTAACCCGAAGGCACCGGGTTCGATTCCCAACGCCGGCATCGTTATCAATCAGTAATGCAAGAAAGAACTCATCACACATCCTAACACCGCATTCTGATAACGTACACAGAGTCACAACCACTTACAACAGAGGCTTCAGAGAAGTGTGTAATCGGTTGCTAGTATCTGAAAGCTGTAAATGGGTCTGCCGGTGCTCGTTGAACTCACCGTCATAAACCACGGGGCCAATGATACGGGTATTCGACAGGAAGACAGCGCAGTTAACCTAGGCCGATTCCCGGCAAGAAGAGAAGAGGGCTAAAGCCGCCCTAAGAGGCTCCCCGATGTCCCTGAGGTAATGCTCAAAGGGGCGGTTCCAGGCTCGGGTGAGAGCAAATGAAACGAGAAGGAATTGGAATCGGTTGAGTAGTATCCATACCTTAACCAGATTACGTCATTCAGGCGGAAAATGAAAAAAGAAATCGATGCTTGAATAAGGCAAGCCCGGAAGGGATACTGGGCTCCAAAGACAATCTTTAAGGGGAATCTGCAAATACCATTAAAGGTCAAGATGTTCGAGTCCTGCATCCTACAAATTCTAACATATGGGGTCCAGACGTAGTCAATCACTGTGGACCTGACCAAAAGGCTGGTGACTACGCAGAGAAGTATGGAGAGAAGTATTCTGGGTTGATCAACAGAGAGGATAAGATTAGGAAAAGTCATAAGAGGGAGGACTAAATGCAGGGGGATGGTATTTATTTCATTTATAGCCGTTTTGACATGACATGGGCCTCCCCCACTCGTGTCAACGGCCCCCGACCCTCGTATACTTCCCCCAAGAATTTCCGGCATGTTGCCTAATTTCGTCTACCCAGCGGGTGGTAGGTCTCCCTACCTTTCTTTCTCCACCTTCAAGTATCTAATCCGGGATTTTTCTTTTTCATCTTTCACCTCCCCCCCCCCCTCTAGCAACATGTCCAGCAAGTTTCTTCATTACATATCTACAGTCCCTAACCATCGATTTTAAATTGCAATAAACTAAACATGGACAGATAGGATTTTAAATACAGAGTAAAAAAGAATCTCTTCGTTTTCTTCAAATTATGTATCAAACATTGAGTGATAAAACATTAGGCAAAATTCTTATCTATCACTCAAGTGCAGCATGATATATACCAAGTTAGATAGTACAACACATCGCACAGTCTGTATTACGGATTATAAAAAATTCTGATACTACTAAGGCTGCAGCTGTACGGAGTGGTTCTTTAGTCGGGAGAATACACTTTTTCGCGCGGATTCATGAGAGATTCACCATTTCTTCGCTTATTTCGCTTATAAATATTTTTTATTTACTAAAAACTGAACCCTCTCATCTTTCTGGAATTTGATATGTAAAAATCCCAATAAAATTAAATGAAAATCAAGTATGTAAATCAAATTTAGTCATATTCTGTAAATTTTAGGCTGATTCACTCGTAACAGCAGTCGATTTTTTGGGTTCACATATTGATATGGAACTCATTACTACTTGTAGAAGATTTTGTTTCTGCAATTCACCTTTAGACGTAGAATCACTGTGTTCGGTAATTAACTTTATACCGTGTTGAGCTATGTCTTTACTTTACGCAAATTTTTCAGTAAGGTCAGAGTATGCAAAAATTCTGTATTTTTAGACCTATGAGTTTTTCTCTCACTTGGTGGAGCATATATAGGAGCTCTCCAGACACCGTATCCCTGGCCCTGGAAACTACCATTTCGAGTATCGCATCAGTGACCAGAAGGACTAGACCAATGAATTAGTTCTTCTTTCAAAAAATCACAACAAACGTATCGAAAACTTTCAAGGAACTGTAGAAGTTCCTCAAAATTTTTATCCCCAAGGCTTCAAATTTTCTTGCTTTTATGATAATGCATTTTTCCGGAGCATCTTCTGCATCGTGATCATCGAGTTGATCTTCGATGTCGTTAAACATGAGTATTCTGCCACTCACTCTCTGTTTAATAGGAAGAGGAAATAACCAAGTTGAAGATAGTAAATGCAACTAGCTCAGGTGATAAACACCAAACATGACCGATAAATTAATTTATGGCTACCTGGTTAACTTTTTCATTGATATTTTTGTAATCAAATATTGATTTAAAAAATAAAAAGTCATGAAATAGGGACTTCTATTGCAACTGGAGCTCCAAATCACTCTTTCAAATATACGTGTATTCAGTTCCAAAACGAAAAATTTTCATGCAATATAAAGGTTTTGCTATCCATCTGGCATGGTGAATGACTTCTGGGACATGTACATTTATATTGCGCGAAAAATCCGCAATCAGAAAAATTGTATTAAGGACGACTTATGCAATTGTACACAGACAAATCAAAATTGGTTTGTGGCGAAGAAACTTCTGGTTAAGAGGAGGGATACTACCTTTTAAATGTCAATTGACCAGCAGGTCTCCCGAGTGATTACTAGGGTTTTTCGGCCCACCAGTATGATTTTACAAATGGGGTTACCACTGGTCATCACTCTTTTCCCTCTGCACCAGTCCCTCACTTCAAATAATAAAACGTAAGATACAACTCAGTGCTGCACGAAAATTCTAAACCTTAAATATCAGTAAATGAGAATTTCATACGCCAATTTACATGATAATCATCTGATTATCGGTCCAGATATTTCGATGCTTTTACACGGTAACACTGAAAATTTAAAAAAAAATGAAGAGGGGCGTTTTTACTCTATTTTCGACGCTATCTCCCTGTTAGTATGAATTAGACCACGAGGGAAAGCGGAGCTGGAAGGTAAGACCTTTTATATGTCTTGATCGGCCTGTTCTTTCGTTCGTCTGTCAGTCAGTGACTCGGCGGTCCCTATCGCCTGGAAAATAAACTAATTCGAAAAACGAAATCCAGAATCTAAGAGCTATGATTTCTCATCTCTATTCTTGTTCCCTCTCGAAAGAAAGAACTCCATCTCTATCTCCTCCACAACAGGGAATTGAATAACTGAAAGCTACTAGATTAACATATAGCATGAAGGAGTCTTCAAAAGTAGTAGTCTCAACCGAGTTGTAAGTATTGCCTAACAGTGTATCAAGGAGTCCTAACGAGTCTTAATCATTCTTAAAGAGTTTTAAAAAGTATTAAAAGGTTTTAATTCGAAAAAGATCACTGTATTAACAAATTTTTAGTGTACCTTAAAAAATTCTAAAGCCTCACCGAATCTCATGGTAACCAACCTTCACGAGTCTTGACAAGTATTAGAAGTCTTAACAAATGAGTAAAGCATCACACAGAGTTCTTCCTACTTGCCTATACGAGTCTTACTAAATCTCAGCAGAATCTGAACAAGTCCAAATTAATCTTGACCATTCTTTACACACCTTATCAAAAGTCGTAACATGGCTTCATCAGAATCATAAGACGTGTCCCCCTTTAAACTTGATGAGTGATAACAGGAAGCAGTGAGTCTAAAAAAAAGTCTTAGAATTATTTCAGTTAATCTTAACGAACTTTCAAATTTCATATTGCGAGTTTTAGTAGTCTTCATGAGTCGTAAAGGAGTTTCGATAGGTTTCAAGAACTCTTGCCATTGACTTGATGACTACAAACGAGTCTCACAGCGAGTTTCACCAGTAATTCAACAGTCGTTATAAAACAGTCCGTATCTAAAAAGTCCCACAAATTTTGACACGAGTGCATGAGTTTTTAACACAGCCCTAACGAGACTAAAATTTCAAATATAAATACGGCTATATGGACTTGTGGACTAGATTTGTAGGTGGAGCAACTATAGGACAGGGGAGGCTGCCCTGCTCCAAAATTTAATTTCAGCCCCCATGATACATTTTTGATGTATTTTCTTCTTCTTTTTTTTTTGGGGGGGGGGGGGGGATATTATTCGAGACTAGTCTCCTCTAGAATCTGCCTATGTACTTTTCTCAATTTAGCCAACACGCTAGAAGAAAAAAGTTTTCAATATAAATTTTCCAACCAAACTGAACCAAAAATGCCGATTTCTGGTTGGCTAGGAATGGTTGAATTGGAATGATGGGGGAGGGGGATCCTTAAAATACACTTTCCCCACACTACGAGCCTGAAGGATCAATTGAGTTCCAACGTAAGGAGCTAACATGTTTCTCCGTCCTTTTAAGGTTTTTATGCGGTAAGATGATCACGAGAAGAAGTGATGGTAAAAGAAACGGTATGATGATCATAAGAAAAAATGAAAAAAATAATATTAAAAATAGATGTTTCTAGAAAAACACGCAATAAATGTCCACAAGCCTGCAAATAATATAGTCCTCGCAACCGTAAGAATTAACTAGTAACGGTAAGGAGGGAGGGAGGTCTGATTGAATCGCTTCCTCTTCTTGAGTTTTCTTTTGATGGACTTACTTTAGGGCTTGTAAAGCAAAGATATGATGATGAAAAAAAGTGATGTTAAAAATCGATGTTTCTAGAAATGCACTCAATGTGTTCAGAGGAATGAAGATGTAGTCCTCGCAACTAAAGGAACTACCTAGCAACGACTGAGGAGGGAAGGTTTCGATTGAATCACCTCCTCTTTTCGAAGTCATTTTTAATAAACTTGACCGATAGTGCTTAACGAGAAACAGAAAAGATGTACGTTTGAATTTTTTCTGCCAAATATTGTAAATATAATGTCCTTTCTTTCACAATGAAATTGGCTGGACCCATTATAAGAGCATTGTCATTTGACCATTAAAGACCAGCTTATTTTCCCATTTCCAAATACCTTTTCTATCATTTTTTCACATTCATTCAGCAGAAACGTAGCGAAGTGCTGTTATTCCAAGAAGAACGAGAAGAAATTCCAATATTTTTCGACTGTAACGTACAAATTTTGTCAGCAGGAATAATGTGAGAATCAAGAGCAAGGAAAGAAAGTTTTTATTTTTTTAAAGTTACTCTCTAATGAAATTACATATTTAAAAAAATCTATTCTGAATCAATTTGTCGACCGACGCCTGAATTTTTCAACTTTTCCCAGCCAAAGGTGAAACTGAGAGAGCCTTTCTTCTGCACGCCCACGTCCGGATCTCAACTTTTCATATTTAATTGCCGCAATACCCAGAACCTCAGAACTTCATGATCTAATACGAGCTTGAAATTTACTTTATTTCAGATAATGAACGAAAAAGATTCAGACGACCAGTCTCGCCTCTCAAGTCGCCGGTCTCTGAAAATAATATTCCCTATGGGAAAGCCGATTTAGAGACTGCTCCGAGCGTGAACCGCTTCAAACTATACCACCGAACCTCGAAACCTTTCTACAAAGGCAAACCTGTCGAAAGTTCCACCAGTGATCTGGACACCGCGGCCAGCGTCAATCGCCCGACAGTCCTGCACAGGCATGTCTCTAAAACGGAAAACGCATCGGACGCTGAGCCCCAAGAAAGCAGCACCACGAAGGTGACCAGACTGCATAGTCGGCGGGGCTCGAAACCTCACCACGAAATCGCTCAAGAAAGTGACCAGGAAACGGCGCCCAGCATCAACCGCAACAACATTCAGCGAAGGATATCGAAACCCAATCAAGGAAATTCGCTGCTGGAGAACGATAGCACCGTCGTCGATCAAGAGAATCTGCCGACCACGAATCGACTGAAAATCCGTCGACGGATCTCGAAGCCGGAGAATTTGAACACCGCCGTCGAGGACTCGAAGCCAGACGACCAGGAATCCTCGTTGAGCAACCGGTTCAAAGTAAGGCAGAAACTGGCCAGTTCGAGCGTGGCCCCCATCAACCGAAAATCTGGAGAAGAGGCGAAGGATGACGATGGTTATAAGGTAATGCATTTTTGTCACTGAGTGCCTTTTGTGAGTTCAATCTCTCCTTTTCAGTTGGAAAATCTCGAATTAGCGAACGATTCTCCTTCAATCAAATAAGCATGCAACTTATGCTAATATTTATTTCCTAAGCAGAATTTCATTGTTATTAATATCAATCGAGGTGGAAGATAGCACGGCCCTATGACCCCGCCAGTTCAAACGAACAAGACACTAAAATCGCTGGACGTGTTACCACCAGAGCTAAAAGACTGATACTGTCGTGTGCACGTCGTGGCCAGCTTACTCAACATTGTGAAACACATGGCTAGTAAGCGAACTGCAGTTGCATACTCTTCGGCACAGAGAAGGAAAACTGGCAAACTATCCGACTAACCTGCTAGGAGAGTTGCGCATTAGGGACCGCGATCCGCCTATGTCCGGCAACGGGCACGGCACTTAAAAGAAGAAGATTGTAGATAGATAGCGGAACATTTCAGTATTAATGGAAGACAGTTACAGTTACTGCAGAGAGTTAAAAATCATAATCAGTTTTATAGAATGGTTCAAAAATCAATATTTACCACTATTTGTCAACTTTAAATATTTGTAAACATTAATAAATTTTTCAAAATTAAGTACAAAGGAATTGCAAGGTTGTCTTTAGCATTGACGGCATTGCGCTAAATATTACATTTAAGGCCTTTCTTGCAGTAAAATGATAAATCGGAGCCTAAACGACATCTCCTTATCGTTACTTCAAAATATCCGAATTTTGGTTGATACAAATTACGGTGCAATGAAAAGTAAAATTTTTTAAAAATTGACAATGATGACCCTTGTTAGAATGCTGCATTATTTGGTTCCTATTTTTCAAACTTTTGATTTTCAGAAGGCTTACCCCCCTCCCCCCTCTTTGATCGATTTCAAATATATGGGGAAAATCTGCCAAGTTTTTGAGCAAAATTGGTCAGGTGCCTCAAGGGGGTTGAAGTTCTTATGGGACATTGATTTGTGAAATTTGAACTTCAATCAAGTGGCAGCTCCCCTCCCCCCATATGCGCCAAAACATTTTTCCCCCTCAATTTATGTTTTCATGATGATCGTGGAATCCACTACACGAGTCCTTTTCCCTCCTTCCCTCCCTCTTCTAGCTTCAGAGGTGGCTGATTTTTAGATTTTATTGAAACTGTTTGAGACTCTTCCAGACTTATTTAAGTCTCTTTAAGGCTTTTCTAAACTCGTTTAAGATTTTTCCCAGACATTTTTCAGGGTCCAGACAAGTTTTAGGGAACCTCAAATAGGTCTGAAATAATCTTAATGAGTCGTATAGTATCTTTTACAAGCCTGAAAGAGCGAAAAAATAGCCGTAAACTTGTAATAGTCTTGAATGGGTCCAAAAAACTACGAAAATAGTTCTGTATATGTACATCAGAAAGAACTTCATGGGTCTAAATTTCAGACTCGTCAAGTTTTAAACTCTAACACGTACCTGGAAGAGTCTTAGAGCAATCGTAAAGAGTGTAAAATATATTTGGAAAAGCCTTACGAAGTCCAAACAGGGAGTTACATCCATGTATAAGTGTTAAAATGTCTTGAACAAGTTTGAAGGAGTTGTAAACAAATGTAAGACACCAAGTCTGATAAAGGTCTCGAAGAGTCTCATTGAGCCTTAAATAAACTAGAAAGATTCTAAAAAATGTCAGTTTTGAAATAGTATTGAACAACTCCTTGTGGCACTCATGACGCTAGTATGTCTTCTACAACTGTAAAAGTAAATCAATATTTGTACAAAACTCCGGATTTACCAATATCAAAGAGCCCATAAAATAGCCCCAGGGGTACTTGACTGCAAGAAACGTTTGAAGAAATTAAATACAGAAACAAAAGGAATGGAAAAAAGAAAAAAAATGGGGGCGGGGGTAGCAGAGGTGTCTATTGATTGGCCTCCAATCAGCTCTGTTTCATTTAGGTTGTTTTTGATCTTTTTGTGTCAGTTTTGGCTGGATCGAATATTAATTAGACGACTTTGAACGTCGAAGATCAGTTTTGGGACATTTTCGTTTATTTTTAGTTACTTTGATTGATTTATGGCAAGGTACGGTCATTTCTAATTAGGCTTAATTTTGGTTATGATATAATGTTATTTTGAGTCAATTTTGGTCAGATTTCATCGTTTTTGGTATTCTTTCTTGTAAGTTGTTTCATTCAATGTTGGTCAAATTCGGTCATTCATGGTCAAATTTGATCAAATTTAGAAACATTTTGCCAAATTCAGATTTTCTTGATTTTTTTGGGGGGGAGGGGGTTAGTAATTGAATTGGTGAGAACCAAAAGGTGGTTGAGTCCCAAATTGGCAGTTTTGAGTTAGCGACGGAAACTGAGGCATTAAGACATGGCAGATCAACTATGGTGTAGTTGAAATTTCACTGACGCGTCGTAAACATAGTTTTTGGCAGGGACAAAAATAAGGCGGGGGCATAGGAACCAGCTTGTCCTCAAGCCTCCGCCGAAGTCGGAAAATTTTAGTAGATGGATCAAAAGATTATTAAAATTAAACAGTTTTTTTTTAGTTAATATAACCTAATTTTGATAGATGGGAATTTTGACTTGAGTCAGTTGGGGATTTAACAATTTTTGTCTCTCTAGAAAAACCTCTTCGCCATGTCCCCAGTTTCTGGCAACGTCGCACCCGAAAATTTTATGTTTTTGTATCAAAAATAAAGAAAAATTTCAAAAAGTTCCATTTTTCAGCTTCGTAACTCATTATTTTTGACTCAAAAATTGGCGATTTCAATAATTTTTTTGGCACTACACATTTTTTCCCTCACTTCAAGGGAATTTATTAATTAAACTGAAATGGGACCAAGTGTAAAATGATCTACTTTAGTGTAAAAAGAAGTCCCATGCAATTTCCAGCCGTAATATTCACTTTTGGTCACCACTGAGAACCAAAAGGGGCGAAGTCCAAAAACTTTGAGCAGCTGTATGTGAGGTGTTCTTGAATTTTTTTTCCCACAATACCCTTAAAAATCGTCTTTCGTGGTTCCCTTTCACTGCTCCAAACCATGTTTCTGACAAATCTTTGGTTTTTTTATAAATCCGTTTTTTGCTTCTCCTGAAAAGTATGAAAAATGGACTTCATCCCGTGTGGTTCTCATCAATTCAATTATACACAGGTTGATTTTTATTGTTCCTGGTTGACTTCGATTAGATTTGGTCAATTTTGATTGTCACTGACCATATTTGGCTCACATTATTTTCTGTTGCCCTTTCCACTATGATTTGGACGCTCTCAATGCTTGCTTGGCGTTCTTTCTGATCATCTTTAGCCTACCTACGGCCGTATTTGAACTACTTTAGCAATTTAGTTGACATTTGATTACACTTATTCAAATTTATAAGTTTCATCAACTGTGTCTGCACGATTATGATTCAGCTTATTCTTGTACTTCTAAGTCAATTCAGTTATTCGTCTTTTCATGTTGATTTAGAAATTTTTTATAATGTTTTAATTTGGCTGTTTTTAGTCGGTTCCGATAAATTTTGGCCAGTTTTGTTCAACTTTAGAAAGATTTGGTAGAACTCGTCACTTTCAACAGATTTTGCCAGTTTATGATCCTACTTGTATTGATCCAGAGTTTGAACAAATACTGGACAGCAGTATGACAAAAGGAATTACTTGAGGGAGGCTCAAATCTTCCCCTGTCCACTCACTAGATACTTGCCCACCTCTTGCACGCGTCTTTTTAATCCTTTCGGCATGTCCAGAATAGTATCCTTTTGATCTTCAATTCGTTGATACCAAATTTAGAATGGAAAAGTTATACCGAGGTAGGGAAACGGTGGGGAGGGGATGTCAAAAATCTGAAAGTCACGTTAAACTAAGGATTAATGGGTTGAATATGCTGAGCACACCACTGATAGTAATTAATAATCAATTAATCATTAATTAGAAATTTATTTTGGTTGGCTATTGAATACTTCATGACGGAGATAAACAAGATCATGAAAAAAGCTATGTAAGACCGTGATGTTATAATCACTTGAAAATACATACGAAAAAATAGATAAAACAACATCTTCTAATGATTTTTTGTGGCATTAGGTCATAATATTTCTGAACTTTCTGGAGTCATACGACGATATTTTGCGATCATCTTGATCTCAGGTCACTCAAGATTATCAAGAAAATCAGAGAAAAAATTTCGATCAAACCTTAAATCATCATCTTTTTCACCCTGGCCCAAGATCAAATGATTTAGACCATTCATGATGCACGAGAGAATCACTATTCGTATTCTCAAGATATTTCTTATTATTTCTAACTATTTTAAATGTAGGAGTTCACTGGTATTTCCCCTTTCATATCTTCTACATTGCGCCATAAATGTATGAATACGTACTAAAATCAACCAGTCACCTTTTTTAATCGAGGAAGTTGGCTATTATCACAGCAGATACGTAATAGAAATAGAGTCTCCGAACATAGAAGGCGCATTTTTAAATAGCTACAGTTCTCTTCTGCAGCGTCACATCATAGTGTTAATATACTTGCCAATCTCTCACTCAAGTACCTTGAAACAAAACAGTGTTGTGGTCAACCATTCGACGGTAAATTTGGGTAAATTTTTAAGCGGCAGTAAAATGGTTGTAATTCATTTATCTGTCTGCTCGTCAATACGTCTGTGTATTTGGCTTTCTAATACGCCCGAAAGACTTTCGCTACGTACGATTAAATATTTACATTTTGACAAACCTCCGAGGAATGCTAGCCGTGCGATGTATGACAAACCGAACTTATATTTAGCGTCGACGTGGTCGTTGACAAAGAACGATATTCGAAAAATTCGATGACATTTTCATTTTCGTATTATAAATACGACGTATTCTTCGAACTAGATCGCCTAGACGAGCGTGCATTACAAATAATACGAACTTCGCATCTCTGATTCCAGATCGTCTGTTACTACACCAACTGGTCGCAATACCGCCAGAAAATCGGCAAATTTCTACCCGAAGACATTGACCCGGATCTCTGCACGCACTTGATTTTCGCCTTCGGCTGGCTCAAGAAGGGACGACTGTCGTCGTTCGAGTCGAATGACGAGACCAAGGACGGCAAAGTTGGCTTGTACGATCGAATACAGAATCTCAAGAAGGTGAACCCCAAGCTCAAAATACTGCTGGCAATTGGTAATTAACACTTTTCTACATAGGTGCGGTTTCAACCATGTTTAGAATGAGATTTTTCATAGACATACTGATTCTGGGACTAAAGAAACGGCAGAAAAAATCGATAAGGGGCGACACTCACTACTTTGAAAGGACTAGACGATACCGCAAATAATGTATAGCACTGGTTTTTCGGCCTAAGTCAAAAGACCATGCCATTGATCCAGGGAAGAGAGTTACTCTTTGAAACAGGGAAGGCTAAGTAGTATAATAAGTATGCTGGTTATTCTCTTAGATCTTATCAGAAAATGCGTCCAGTGAACATGACTACCAGGGAAGAGCAAATGGCAGCACTGCTTCCTATTTCTGAGGAAATGTTTTCCTCCTTAACAAAACAGAAAATCTATTGCTTCCAGCTCCCCGCCATCAGCCAACCGATATTACTAATTCCCCACCTCCTCGACATGAGAGGTAAGTTATGGACCTGCCAGTCAGAAATGTTCACGCGCTTATCATTCTTTAAAATAGGTGCAAGTACATTCAACAAGAGCACACCACTAGGTGATTGCAAAAATCATGTTCGTGAACTGAACTTGAATTTGACTTTCAAGTCAGAATGAAGATGAAGTTCTTTCTATTCACGATAGAAAAAAATTTCAAGTATTTTAAGCCAATCGATAATAATCTTCTGCAATTACATATAATTAACTCCTGCCAATGCCTGATAGGCAATATAATATACTTCTCAGAAGTTTGCAAATTCGGTAGTCCTCACCTAAAAGTGAATTATTGATGGCGAACAGCGACGTGTCGATTCTTTTAATTCTTACTTATAAAAATATTCACACTCGTTGGCCTATATTTTTGTTGTTGTATAACCAATATTATTATGTAAGAACCTTGAAATCTAATGTCAACACTATAAAATATATTTTTTTATCCGCTGGAACGAAGAAAAAAAAAATCAAATAATATCAAATGACCGAATAATAAATTTTGAATTTGACCTGGCGGTAAGTTGGACCTTGTACCAACGCATAAATAACTGACCTTTGTTAACCTCTTGATGGGCGTACGAGTCTACCAAAATGCCACTGAAATTTCGCTAGCATAGCTTACACAGAGTCAGCGCTTTGGCATGGCTCCATGCAGTCCTTTTTTCAAAAGAGCAATTAATGAATAGTACTTAGATGTATTCCTTCAGACAGCTGAGTAGACGCGTAATCAGGCTGGACAATGAGGGGGCAATTTGCTCCAGGTATGATGTCTTCAAAACGTAATGTTGGATTCATAAGATGGAAGCTGGAAAGAAGTATTTGGAAATACAGGGAACAAGACTGAAGTACAAAAGAAAGAAACAAAGAAAGAAACAAAGGAAGAAAGAAACGAAGAAAAAGAAGGTACAAAGCGGAAGAATTAGAATTGATGTTTTTTTTTTTAAAGAATGAGGACATTTTCTAATAATTTGTCCTAAATAGCGTACTTGTTTTTTCCCCTTTTCTTTTATTCTTATCGAGCCATGGAGCCACCATCTCGGGCTATGGGCTCGGAAAAAGTTGTTGTCTACATACATGTCGCAGAGGTGTCCAGCAGCGGAAAGTTTGTGCTTGTCGGAGTTGGAGAGAGCCAAAATTCGACTATGGGGGACGTGGTGAGTCATGAAGGCAGGTGAGGGAGGGGCATAAGAAGAGGTGGTACACAGGGAGAGGGTCTTCATCTTCACAGTGTGGGCAGTTGAGGAGATACAGGTTAGAGAGAAGCTGTGTATGCATGAGGCGTGTACGTCCGATCCTTAGGCGAGTGATGATAACTTCCTCGCGGCGTGAGGAACGTTGGGACGTTGACCAGGGGACAGTTGTAAGCTTGATTTGTGCGAGCTTGTTGTGCCGAAAAACTCGATGCTGTCACTCTTTGAACCGCTTATGCAAAATGGTCTGGCGAATGGCAGAAGTGAGATCTGTTGAGATAGGGAGGTGACGAGTGATATATAAGAGCAGTGTAGCTCGCTGTGCTGCTTGATCAACTGCTTCATTTCCTGGGATACCAACATGGCTTGGGATCCATATGAGTGAAATGCGCTTGGTGGTGAAGGAAATGAGATGGAGAATGAAATGGATGGGCAGGATGAGAGCGTGCGTTGAAAGGCGATCAGAAATAGACCTTAAGGCGGAAAGTGAATCTGAGAGGACCAGATAGTGGGTGGGGGATGGTGGGTCTTCGAGCGAGGAGATCGTGACTAGGCACTGTAGGATAGCTTGGAGTTCGGCTACGTGGATGGAAGCTGTGTTTTTAAGTCGGAAGGAGTGTAGTAGACTATCTGTGGCCTAGGCGTAAGCGGTGCGTCAGTTGTATTTTGAACCATCGGTGAAGCATAGGATACGGTCAGGAAAGCGGTCCATAATTTCTTGCAAATGTGTCCAATAAACTAGGGGGTGGAATTCTGTAAGCTTGAAATTGCATGGAGGAAGGTTCAACAACGAGGGTGGGGGTGATAGGCGCTTTAAAAGGCTTAAACTATTTTGAGCAAGCTTAAAACAATTTTAAACGAGTTTGCAAGAGCTAGACCAAATCTGAAAGAATTTTAATTAATTCAACACGAGTCTGGTTGAATCATAAAGTTTTAACCAAACCTGGAATGAATTTATGGATTTATGTAGATTTCGAATAATTAAAAAAAGAAAGTTTGAGGAGCCTCGAAGAAGTCAGAAAGTGTTATCAAAAGAACAAGTCTGGTAACACTATAAAGTCTTATTTTGATAAGTCTCATACAACAAAAGTTCTCAAACGATTCTTGAAGAATTTTAGGGTGTCTTGGTCTTAACGTGTCACACTAGGATGAAGTGAAGAATTTTATTATTTTTATTTTAGATGTCAGGTTCAAAAGTTGCCTTGTTAAGGTGAGTGAAATAAAATTAATTTGGAGGTTGACATTTCATAAATAACATCTAAAAATGCAGCAAATAAAGTTTTTGGATTAGAGGAACGAAGAGGTGGACTAGTTTTCACACAAATTTCAGGTGTTTGAAAAGTATTTCTAGAAACGTTTCTCATTTCTTTTCTCCCAGAAACTTCATTTTTATCGTTTATTATGTCCCAAATTTTCAAGCTCTATGATAAACAAGAAGAAATAAATACTTTATAAATGCAGTTTTTCACACCTTAATTGTGTAGCAAAAGGCAACTTCTGAAGCCTAGATAGTCGAGTCCAAAATAAATTACGCAAATCTCAAACTTAAAAATGTTGGAGAACCTTGAAGAGCTGTAACCATTCTCATACAAGTCTAATGAATATCCAAGAGCCTCAAGTAAGTCTGGAAGAATCTCAGAAAATCTTAAATAAATTAAGAAGCCTTTTAAAGAATCTTAAACATGTCTAAAGTGGTCCAAAAACAAATAATTTATCTCTATTTATTAAAAACTTGACTTCCCCCTCCTTCTTGCTCTTTCCCTCCACAAAAACTTCATAATAAACGCATTATTGAACACAATACATAACATACATGAGGACACAAGAAAACATACAGACATGAGAGCAAATAGGAAAATAAAGACATAAGACACGAAGACTTCATATTTAAAAGCTAACCTCTCCTCTCCCCTATCATTGAAACATATGCATATTGTATATTAATATATGAAGACATCATAATAGAAACTAGGTCTCTCCCTCCCTTGTTGACTTAAAGGCATACACAGACCTGTGTCTTTCCGACTTCTTGGCATTACATATGGAAAAAAAAAAAATCTTTGCGACATAACAGAAAGATATAAAGGCATAAAACGCATGTACCATTTCTCTCCCTCTTCTCCTCTAACATCAATTTATTGCGTTCTTCTGCCTTATTTATGTGAAAACATAGATATTAGACGTCATTTTTAAAAACGAACTTTCCCTTTACCGTCTATCATACAGGCATAGCCATTGAAAGGGATAAAAGCATATGTGTTTCGAATCAATCGAATCAAAAAATTAATAAATAAATAGAATCGGTTTTCTTTCTAGTGGTTCTCGATGATCACCTGTAACTTAAGTTACCCTCTGACTATTGTTATTGTGTACGTTATTTATACCAAAGGCCAAATCAAACATGTGATGTATTCTTGCTGCTTCGATGAGTCATGCAAGAAAAGGAAAGGCCAGAAGAGACTTGTGTCGGTCGGTGGTCTTACAAATGATGATGAAAAGGAATGTACTCGTAATAAAGACTCGTAAGTTCGTGTTTTTTCGTGCAAATTTGTTTTCGGTTTTTTGCTCGCAATAGTACAAACAACATGAAAGATCTGACTTTTCCCTCTCCCACTGACATAAATGCTTCGACTTTTCAGGCCTTTAAAATCAATACAGAGATACTACTTTTACTTGACTTCATTCAATGCTAGCCCCCTATGGACCCTGTAGTGTTGAAAAAAGGAAGAAAGATTCCCAGAAGAATTAATTTCATTCAATGAGTTTCCTGTGGAGCCTGAAAGTTTGAAAAGAAGACGAGAAGGACCACAACAATGAATTCAGCGACCAAAAATCCTGTTTTCAGTGTAAAGGACTAAGGGAGGGGAAACAGATTCCAGAAATGCATACAACAATTCTAAAAAATCTGGTTATGAAAGTAACAAACTTGGAAATTGTGAGGATTGAAAATTAGTTCTTCGAGGTACCTGGCAGAGGGGGAGACATTATTTTAGAAATGGATTCAGCGACTCTTAAAATCCTTATTTGGAAAAAATAATAATTTTCAGACTAATACGAAAAGACTTCAGTTACGTGTGAGAATCTCAAATTCTCGAAATCAATATTAATTCGTGTAAAAACTTCAACTACCCTCGAAACACGGATTACCCTTAACCGATTTGGCTCCACACTTGCAGAAATTTTCTTGAAATACGCGGAACTGATATGAAGTGTGCCCATCGAAATATCAAAAGTTGGAAATAAGGACCATCCTAATATAACAGTAATAAGACATGATTTTTCAATACGCAACCAGTCCATTTTTTGAAGTTGCAAAAATATCATTTTCCTCTATGTTATCATAATATCTGCCAATGAAAAAGTCCATTTCCAAAATTTAATGAGTCCATTCACTAAGTATTCCAATTCCAGAACGCTGTAGTCTGGTTTCATAAATTTTATTCAGCTTACATTTTTATAAACATTTTAGTTTTAAATATTAAATTTCTAGGTCCTATCCGTTAGGGTTGTGGTTTCTTTATAACAAAAATCGAAAGAAGTAAAATCGAAACTGAAAACTGTAGATGCTTTTTTGTACTTTCCGATTGATTTAAAAATATGGACTTAATGCGTTCTAGAAAAACAGTTCTAAATAGATCAATAGATGGTGATAAAAGGTGATGAGCAATGCAGATATTAGGACCGTAGTCATGAATGATATTACAGAAAGAGAAAAACTGACAGAATAATAGAGAAATCATGCAGAGACGTCATCATCGGCGTCGTCATCATCACAACGAGAATAAAGATTGTCATAAACTTCATTGTTGAATGAAAGAAAGAAAAGAAAGAGAGAGTAAAAAATATGCAAGTCAGAAAAATCTTCAAATTTCAAAACTGTAATACAACTCGGCTGAGGGTTGGGCTGCGAGGCGGTTAGGGAGCGGAGCCCCTGAAACAAACTTACGAAATTCTAATTTAATTTAACAATGAAGAGATGTCATTCGGCTTTGGCGTCGTTATCTCATTTCCGATATCGAAGGACGCACACAATGCCAAAAACCTTTCGTTCAATTTCCGGTTGTTAACTTCGTAATTGAAAAATGACTTGACACGAATCCGTATAAACAATTAACAGAGCTTTACTGACAGAGCTGTAATTTTGGGGCTGCTAACGGGGTTCGTGTCCCGAGTCTCAACCAGTACAGGGCCTCCGCCGAATATCATAAAATTACCAAAACGACGTACCCTCCGCACACTGGAAAGGGTTGTAAATTTTTGATTAGCTGAGTTTTTTTTTTTTTTCCCTCATAATGAAGGAAAATTGAAGCCCCATCAGTTTCAGGCTCACAGACCCTGTTGGCTTCACATGAGCGGTGACTAACATTGAACCCTTTGTGGTATCGTTTTTGATCACTCAGTGTGAATCGAGCTTCAATTGAAAAGCCGTATTTATGGGCTGCTAACAGGACTCGTACTTCCGATCACCCACCAGTACACAGCCTCCATGAAATATAAAATAAATCACTAAAATGACGTACCCTTCACCCATCTGAAAGAAGTGTACATTTTTGACTAGCTAACCATTTTTGTGATCTCAAAATTTGAGAAAACTGGAGCCTTCACCAATTCTGGGCTCCGGATCCTCCGAATACTGAATCCAACCCTGCTGGCTTGACATGAGCGAAGATCGACATTGGCCCCCTGCTCTGAAACGAATCGAGCTTTGTTTGTACTTTGTAGGGCTGTACTTCATGGATAGCTAACAGGACTCGTGCTTCCGACCCCTACCAGTATACGGCTTCCATTAAATATCAAAAAATCACCAAAATGGCGTATCCTTTACACATCTGAAAGAAGTGTACATTTTTGACCAACTAACCATTTTTGTAATCTCAAAATTTGAGGAAATTGGAGCCTTCACTAATTCTGGGCTTCGGGTTCTCCTAATCTTAAATCTGACCATTTTGGCTTGACAATGATAGCGATGATTGACATTTGACCCTTGGGGTATCATTTCTGATCACTTAGGCCCCAATCACCTGCCACCAATCGAGCTTTATCTGCAGGGCCATACTTAATAGGCTGCCAACAGGGCTCGTGCTCTTCCGACCCCCCCCCCCATTACACGGTTTCCATCAAATATCAAAAATCACCAAAATGACGTACCCTCTACACATCTGAAAGTGGTGTACATTTTTGACTAGCTCACCATAGTTCTGGTTTGAGGAAATTGGAGCCTTCACTAATTCTGGGCTTCGTGTTCTCCGAATCCTAAGTCTAATCCGGTTAGTGATATCGTTTTTGATCACTTAGGCCCCAATGACCTGACACCAATCGACCTTTATTTGCAGGGCCAGACCATACTTAATGAGCAGCCAGCAGGACTCGTGCTTCCGACCCGCACCATTATACGGCTTCCATTAAATAGCAAAGATCACCAAAATGACGTACCCTTTACACATCTGATGAAAGAGGTGTACATTTTTGACTGGCTAACCATTTTTGTTATCTCCAAATTTTAAGAAATTAGAGCCTTCACTAATTATGGGCTTCGGGTCCTCCGAATCCTAAATCTAACCCGATTAGCTTGACATGAGCGGGGATTGACATTGGCTTCCTATGGTATTATTTTTGATCACTTAGGCCCTAATGACCTGACACGAATCGAGCTTTATTTGTAGAGCCGGTTTTAATGGGCTGCTAACAGGACAGGACTCGTACTTCCGACCCCCACCGGCACACAGCCTCCATCAAATATAAAAAAATCACCAATATGACGTAGGCAGGCTGACCACTCAAATTTTCTCTGAAAAAGGTGATAAAAGTGACCCATTTCGTTAAAAAAAGTGACCGAAAAGTGACCAAAAAATCACCATAATTCCCATATTTTTGACTAAAAATAATTCTCATTCAGACTTTATGTAATCTTCGGCTCTCATGCCTTGAAAAATACATACATCACAAGTTTTTCGCAGCATCACACACTCTACTCACGCACACTTGTCTTGTATACTTATATCACATATCAGATTGAAGAAACACTTTTTTCAGTTTTTTTCTCTCGATAAATTGATAATAGTTAAAATGAGCATTTTTTATATTTTTTTAAAGGAAAATTTTTTAAAGTGACTTTTTTGATTAAAAAATGACTTTTGTGACCAAATTTCAAAAAAGTGATCAAAGGTGACCAGAGGTGACTTAAGGTGAAAAAGTGACCTAGTGGTCAGCCTGCTTAGGGTCACTGGTTGTTAGTTGTCACACCGGAATGCTTTTTCAATAATTGTGGCATTCCTATAATTGGCTTCGGCTGTTGGAGGGACCTAAATAAATAAATAAATAAATAAATAAATAAATTATGGATGAATATTTTCAGGAGATTGATATATGATTGGAAAGAGCAAACCTTGACGCACATTTACTTGAAAAAAAAAAGTTGGTAACCTCGTCTAATGTCGCGTAATTTGCAGTAGAGTGAAGTGATTTTTTTTTTGGGACAATTAACAACCGGGGAGTTGATAGTTGACACAGGGGGAGGGTTGTTAGTTGACACAGTACAGAAAATTCCAAATTAAATGATGATTTTTTTTTAATGTACACAAATTTGTTTATTCATGATTTCTAACAAAAAAGATAATTCGGACTCATTCTTGAGGCAGAAGGCAATTAATTACAAAACTAATACAATAAAGTTGCGGTCAAAATTAGTCCAATACAAATTTAATACCATTTCTAATTCAAAATTTGATTCCGTCGTATAGTGCCTCTTTCAGTTTTTCTACGGTGAGTTATACGCGTATTATTCATTTGAAATCCAAAATATCTTGCAGAATAAGTGTGTCAATTAACAACATCATTCTCTGTGTCAACTAACAACCACATGTTTTTTTTTCTTTATGTAATCGAATACGACTGAAGCTTTTACTTTTTAGCATGTTGATTACTATTTCATTCGTTAGTAAATTCTCTTCAAAATAATACCAACTTTACTTACCTTTCACAAATTTTCCAGGCATAGAGAAGAAGACACGTCAGACGACTTTTGTCGCAGTAAATTATATTTTCGTTGATATGATACGGAATATTTAAGCGATGTTGCCAAAACTTCGCATACAGGACGATAGGCAACACACCACTCTACAGTCCAAATTTCACATAGGCAGCGCTATTGTGGGCCATGATAGATCGAATTTGTCAACTAACAACCTGTGTCAACTAACAACCAGTGACCACACCCTTTACAAATCTGAAAGAAGTGTTCATTTTTGACTCACTAAATATTAGTTTTGTGGTCTTTAAAATTGGAGGAAATTGGAGCCGTCACTAATTCTGGGCTTCAGGCCCTCCGAATCCTGAATCTAACCTTGGTGGCTTGACATGAGCGTTGACTGACCATTAGCCTGGAGTATCGTTTCTGATTAATTAGGCCCCGATGACTTGACACGAACCTGTGGGAAAAAGATTCATGGATCTTTATCAACCTGCAGAGCCGTACTTAAGGGGCTGCTAACGGACTGGTACTTCCAACCCCCACCAAATACCAAAAAATCACCAACATGACATAGCCTTTATATATCTTAAAGAGGTGTTCATTTTTGACTAGCTGAACATTTTTGTGGTCTCAGAATTTGAGGAAATTGTAGCCCTTACCAATTCCGGGCTTCGGGTCCTTCGAATCTTAAATTCCACCCTGTTTACTGACATGAGAGGCGATGGACGCTGGTCCTCAGTGATATCGTTTTTAGCCACCTGTGACCAATATGTGGCGGAGTTAACGCCTGTCTATGGGAAGCTATACAATGCTAATTACACTCAATGTTTTTCCTAGGTGGTTGGTCCTTTGGTACGCAGAAATTCAAGGACATGTCGGCGACCCGATACACCCGTCAGACGTTCATCTACAGCGCGGTGCCGTTCCTACGATCCCGTAACTTCGATGGTCTGGACGTCGATTGGGAGTATCCGAAAGGAAACGACGATAAGAAAAATTTCGTGCTGCTACTAAAAGGTATACGCCTAATATAGCTAATTTTTTAATTTGCAAAATTAACGATGAGACGGGCCGGGGCCGTTTTCGGCGCGACCCGTACTACGTTCTCGTTCTGCGTCTGCCTCTTCGCTCTCCGCTCTCGGCTCATCTCTGTCGCCGAACATGACTTTCGGCCAAAATCGTACACGTGAAACTTCCTTTTTCATGTAGTTGAAGAAGCATACGAACGTCATTAGATAAATGCTGTTTTGCGTGTCTGCCAGTGCTTTCTTCTGGGTTTATGATTTATTTTTCATGTTATACCGCCCCCGTCGGCGTGCATGTTTTTATTTTCGTTCGGTGTTCTCGAATGTGCGTTAAATGGGACGCAAAAATAAAATTTCGTCATTATATTTCATCCGCCGTATTGTACTGTCTACGAGCGCGATATTACAAAAGGGATACCCGCCATTAGATGCCCTGCACTGGAATATAAAAACGTATGCGCATTGCGGACGTACAATATTCGATCGTCTTCGAATGATAGAAATCGAATCGTAAAATATAAAGTAAATTAATGGATCGCTATAGTCGTGAAACCTTTATGACGGAGCACTCCCGTCGAATGGGTCATCTGACCTTTCCGCAAAAGATTCTTATGACAATCGCGTACTTAAATTCATCGGACTATAAAAGCAAAACGATCGGCCGAGCCGAATGCTTTAGAATGAGATAGGACGGAGCTCTTAAGGAATAGGAGTAGGGCACATGCTCGCCGGACTTTTTTTTCTTCACATTTCACATAGTGGTTAGAAAGGGCAACTGAGCAAGTTTTTCAAAAGACATCGATGTCCGCGTACGTATGCACATTGGAGCATATTATGCAGAATCTACATATATTGGCTGGGACAAACCCTACACCTGTTGAGCTAGGGGGCAAGAGTATCATTTTGCTAGCCCTAGGAATTTTTTTCTTATTCATTACCTCATTTCTGTTTTCACATCATCAATAATTCTTCACGGGCGTTCACACTCTCTAATCACAAAACC
Organism: Acanthococcus lagerstroemiae; assembly: GCA_031841125.1. Taxonomy (NCBI): domain Eukaryota; kingdom Metazoa; phylum Arthropoda; class Insecta; order Hemiptera; family Eriococcidae; genus Acanthococcus; species Acanthococcus lagerstroemiae. The sequence goes on along the minus strand of CM063114.1, from coordinate 39,417,366 downwards.
CCCTCTGTTGAGCTAGGAGGTGAGAGTATCATATTACTGCCCCCTAAGAATTATTTTCTTATTTATTACCTCATTGCTGTTTTCACATCATCAGTAATTCTTCACAGTTGTTCACGCTCTCTGTATAAAAGGATGAAAGAAAAAAGTGATAAGATACAAGAGTTCGTGAATAAAGGACAAATGAACTCGGCCTACAGAAAAGTAAAAATGGAGTTTGGAGAAAGAAGGAAGAAAGCAAGTAATATAACACATAAAGAGGAAGAGCTTATTTACACAGCTGAAGTAAAAGTGAAAAGGTGGGTAGAGTGTGTAGAAGGACTATATGTGGCAGTTTATATAAAAAGGGGTAACTTTGTCGATCCGATGAATTTTGAGTTACAGACAGTACGTAATAGAGGAATGAATACCCGTTCTATAGAGCTATTGGCGAGATCTGTAGCTTTTTCTTTGTGGAGATACAAGCGGTCAAAGATGAGTGTAACAAGAACGCGCAAAAACACGTTTTCGAATAAAACGCGTCTAAAGTTGGACACACCTTTTTCTCCCACTCTTTCAAGCGGCCGTAACTCGCCGCGGAGTCATGTTACCAGCCTCGACAAGGGCTTGTTGGAAAGGTAATTTTTCGCTCTTCTACGTGGTAACAATTCAGAACATCGGATTTATTCGTCAGCTCCAAAAAACCAGAAAGCAGCGACGCAGACATTCGCATTCTTTTCTCATTCTCTTTCATAATTCTCTTTCTCTCTCTCCCTCTTCTCTCTCACACCTGTAAATTTTGTCTCTTCATTATTGCGATGTTTTCTCTATAGAAATCGACCAAAATCTCAAAATTGATTGTTTTGACCAAAAAAATTTGTTTTTCTTTTTTGCGTTCTCTGAGACTTTGATCAATTGACAAAGTTACCCCATTTTATAGAAACTGCCACATACAGTAATGATGGGAATGAAGTGATAAGGATGGAGAGGGAGGAAGATGTGGAAGAAGATGAGAGGGAAGACTCAATTTTAAGGGGTCAATTTGAAAAAGCATTGAGAGATTTAGAGAATAGAAAAGCTCCAGTGGATGAGATACCAGCTGAATTATTACAGAACTTAGGAGGATATGTACTTCATAAATTGTACAGATTATTATGTTATATTTATGATAAAGGGGAAATGCCTGAGGACTTTAAGAAGAATGTTACTGTAACTATACCAAATTTAGCAGGAGCAGATAGATGTGAAAATTATCGAACAATTAGTCTTTTTTCGCATGCGTCCAAAATATTAACTACGATAATTTTCAAGAGAATTGAGAATAGAATAGATGCAGAATTAGGAGATGATTAGTTTGGATTGAGAAAAAGTAGAGGTACCAAGGAAGCAGTGTTAACTTCAAGATTAATTGTGGATGGGAGACTCAAAAAGGGGCAGGATATCTTAATATGGCATTCGTTGTTATTGAATAAACTTTTGACAATGTTGAATATGATAAAATGTTTGATATTCTAAAAAAGATAGGAATAAAATTTAAAGAAAGATAAGTTATTTTAAACTTATATAAAGGGCAGAAAGCCACATTAAGAACAGAAGGAGAAAAAGGGGGAGGCTAATATAGAAAAAGGTGTAAGGCAGGGGTGCTCTTTCTCTCCAGTATTATTTAATTCTGTACATAGGAGTGGGCCATAAAAGGAATAAAAAAAAAATTTGAAGTAGGTGTCACTATACATGCAGAGCGAATAAAGATGCTCAGGTTTGCAGATGATATTGTCTTATTAGCTGAAAGGAGTACTGATTTGAAAAACATTCTAAATGGAATGGAGGAGATTTTGATTATAGAATTATGGAAAAAGAATAAATAAAAATAAAACTAAAGTAATGGTATGAAATCGATGTGAACATGATATAGCTTACATATAAATACTGGACAGAAAAAGATTGAGGAAGTAAGCGAATTTTGCTGTTTAGGGAGTAAAATAACAAATCATGGAAGGAGTAAAAGGACAAGCCAAACTAGCATTTTATCGAAAAAGTAATCTTTTCAAATCAAAAAAAAGATGGAAATCAAAAAATTGTCCTCGAAAACTTATGTTTGGAATGTAGCCTTGTATGGATGTGAAACTTGGACCATAGGAAAACCAGAGAAGAGAAGGATCGAAGTTTTTGCGATGTGGTGCTATAGGCGGATACGTAGCATCAAATGGACAGATAAGGTGAAAAATGAAGATCTACTAAACAAAGTAGGAGGTAAAATGGATATTTGAAATTGTTTGAGGAGAAAGAGAGATAAACTAACAGGGCCTAATTTCAGGCCCCCCAGGAATAATATCACTACTGCTAAGAGGAAGAGTGGAAGGAAAGAATGGGTAAGTCGACAAAGATTCTAGTATATATTATATTTCAGCGATGGCAGCTTTTCCTTAACCTAATATTACAGTGCGACTATGGCAGTGAACTGGGGAAAGTCTCCTCCCCATCGCTGTCAGTAGCCCATTTTAGGGCATATGCCTCCCCGCGTCTTTTCCATTCGACTTTGTTGGCGGCTACTCTCCTCCACTTTGGGCCCATTTCCTTCCTAAATTCGAACCGCCAACGCGTCAGCGGCCTGCCTTTATGCCTTTTCTCATTGTACGGCACCCAAGCCTCTACTTTTTTTGTCCACCTCCCTTTTTGTCTTAAGATATGACCCGCATATTTCCATTTTTGTTTTTTCGTTACCTTTTCCCTATGTCGTTTGCTTATACTACCCTTCTTATCTTTTTATCCTCAATTCTATCTCTTTTCTTTATGCCCAAAATACTACGTCTCTCCATTGCTTTTTGAGTAGTTTGTAGTTTTCTTATATTAGCTTTTGTTAAAGCCCACGTTTGGGCGTCGTACATGAGCACCGAGAGAGTACAACTTTCCCATATTTTGGTTTTTAGGTAAATGCCTATCCTTTCTTTGGAAATTTTCTTTAATGCCCAAAAGTTTTCCCCTCAAGTTTCTACTTTTGCGTAATCGGAAAATAAGCTGGTTTTTTTTTGTTTTTTTTAAAGTGACGCTCCTAAGGGATAAATTTCTTCTCGTGCTGTAAAAACGAGCCAGTCAAAACTGTTTTGATCAGTGATGCTCCTGAGAGGATGCTTCACATGACTCCTCTCAATTAAGCCTGATATAATATATGTATTAAAAAAAGCCGGAAGAATGTTCAAGCATTCCAAATATATCTAAAAAAAACAGTAAAGAATCTTACGTCCGAAAAACCTCGAAAAGTCTGAAATATGTCAGAAAGAGTCTTCAACAAATTTGCAGAAGTCTTAAGGATTTTCAGTCAAGCCCAGAACTCTGGAAGAGTCTCAAACACATTTAAATCGTCATAAACTTCCATCTCCTTGAGCGAATCCTGAATTCATGTTTTTCGATGAAATTTTTCACAAGTTATTCTTTCACCAAAATGTAACTAGATAGTTCGATACAGCATCAAAATTCAAGAAATCTTCCCCATAGTGTCAGTATCTTCATTTAGTATCGATCCGAACACGCGTTCAAAAATAAGGAGAGGGACTAATTCGTAAACAAAGGGAAGGTGTGAATGAACAATTTACCCTGAGTGTCCAAGAACAGGATAGCAAGGTGATGCAGTGTTCCCTTTTTAAACGGATATCTCACCACTTAGATATGTAGATGGAAAAGCATTTTCAGGGTTTTTACAAAAATGTAAGTTCTGTTTTGAGCCGTTTGACTGAAAACTTCATAGACTGTGTTCCCAAAACCTACTATTGTAAAACATGCTCTTCCCCACGCAGCCATGAAGAACAAGAACTGAGACAGATAGACGGTTTGGCGCAGACAGACAGTCATCAGTAATTCCTCTACACTTTCGTCCCCTCTTCGTAATAATGAGCCAACGCTGATTCTGGTCGGGACTTACTCCGACAAATACAATATGCACGTAAATTAACTCACTGCTCGTGTTTAGAAATGAGAGAAGCCTTTGAAGCTGAAGCTCAGGAAGTGAAGAAACCAAGATTATTATTAACAGCTGCCGTCCCCGTTGGTCCTGATAACATCAAAGGTGGATACGACGTTCCAGCTGTTGCAAGGTACGTGAAAATCTTTTTCAAATTAAATATACAAAATACAGACAGTGACAGGCCTACGGCTTGGCTACCAGAGACATACCAAGAAGAGGTTCTTTCCGAAGATTATACCAGTTTGAAGCAACTCAGCTGGCCCCCTAATTTATTGTTACCCGCTCCTCTTGCTAGAAAATCCTTCGTTACCTCTTCCCTTTGCCGGTTTCGTCTTTCCAAAAATATAGTTTGCCTCTGATATAAATGAGCTAGTGACACCCTTGTCTTTTGAAGATCTCGGGATAGAAGAAGAAAGTCAAGAAAACGAAGATTTCTATTCTCCTTTCATGCTTATGAACTTACATATTCAAAATGTATAGTACATCCTCTCCCCAGCCTTCCAGTCCCGCATTCAGAAAAGTCACTACGGTACACTCTGGCAGGCAGTTTAGCAAAGAGTTCCATCCGGTATATGGACTGAAATGGACCCTCGAGGATGAACAAAACTTCTCTCTTCAAAACCACTAAAGACAATTCTATCTACGCTGGGCCTTTTTATGAGAATTTCAAGCAGACCTCATTTACTTGTATATTTGAAGCCAGAGGAAATGGTCGAAATAGTAGACTGAAGATCACCTCGGACGTTAGCACTCTTTTAGAGAGTTTTTAAACAGTACCAGATTCCCATCAACAATAATTCATAATCAATATCCACGCGGTTCATTGCTGTTTTTCTCATTTCCAGTTACTTGGACTTTATAAACGTAATGGCGTACGATTTTCATGGAAAATGGGAACGGGAAGTAGGCCATAATGCCCCTCTGTACGCTCCTTCATCGGATTCCGAGTGGAGAAAACAATTGAGCGTCGACAATGCGGCTTCCTTGTGGACACGACTGGGAGCTCCGAAGAACAAACTGGTCATCGGTATGCCCACGTATGGAAGATCGTTTACACTGGCCAATTCTAGCAACTTCAGAGTGAACTCTCCAGCCACTGGTGGAGGCAAAGCGGGAGAATACACCAAAGAAGGAGGATTCCTCGCGTATTACGAAGTAATTTCTGATATTTGTTAAGGGTAGTTCCCTCATTGGGCCACGAGTAAAATCTAGAGAATGACAATTTCAACCATGTAAGCTTAATCTACGACCAAGGATGTCAGCTGATCTGGGGTGGAAGTAACAATTCTGTGTTAACTTTAATAAGGAATCACTGAAGATATTAACATGAAAGTAACAAATCACCAAGCAGCCGATGATCCGGTCAGCAAACAGCCACCCGCCTATTTTGGATTTTCTTTTTTAGTACTAATTCAATGAATTATTTGTTTAAAGATTTGCGAAATGTTGAAAAATGGAGCCACCTATATCTGGGATGATGAGATGAAAGTCCCCTACGCTGTAGCCGGCGACCAGTGGGTAGGATTCGACGATGAGCGCTCAATACGTAACAAAATGCAATGGCTGAAGAACAACAGCTACGCTGGTGCCATGGTATGGACAGTTGATATGGACGACTTTAATGGAAACGTTTGCGGTGGAGACGTCAAGTATCCACTCATCGGAGCTATCAGGTTGGTATTTTTCTCAGCCGTGCTGAGAATATTCTCACTCCAATTTGACTGGAGGTAGCAGATCTGACGGTATTTTAAAATTTCAGAGAAGAACTGAGAGGAGTGAAAAGGAGTAACAACGCGAAAGACGTCGACTGGAGTAAAGTGGCCAATTCCATCAACCTGGAAGCGATTACGAAACCACCAGCAATGAAAATCAATGTTAACGAGATTTTATACAAAATAAAGCCAGCTACGCTCACAGCAACGCCAGCTCCGGCGCCGAAAAATGGTGAGTTCACGCCGAGCAATGTTCTTCAACCTCAGTACAATTTTGGTAGAGACTGTTCTCATCCAGTGCTCTTGAAAATCTAATCTTGCGGTATTATTTTCAGAACGACCTTCTCAGATATTCTGTTACATGACCAGCTGGTCTCAGAAACGGCCTGGCATCGGCAAATTCTCACCCGAAAACATTGACGCCAACTTGTGCACCCACGTGATTTACGCCTTTGGTGCTCTCAAAGACAACAGACTCACGATTGGTGAAGATAAAGAAGACGAAAGCTATGCGAAAGTCGTTGCCTTAAAAGAGAAGAATCCGAATCTGAAAGTAAGCAAGAGGGCTTAATCTTCATCAAAGAGTCGATTTCATTTCCCAGGCCTAACAAGGTGTTTTAAATACGAGATGTGACTGGGAATATTTACATTTTTATACAAATGATAAGCGGGGAAATTTATGGCAGTGCAACTTCCATGCGTTTATAATTTTCAAACGTGGTGTAAGGGGGAGGGTGGAACAGACAACAGCTTGTTCCTATGTTTCGATATTGGGAAACTACTATTGCCTAGGTAGCGGTAGTGTAATCCACTAACACAAACTAAGTATAACACTCAACACATTTGAAACGTCTCTGGGATTATTTCAGCTTCCCTATTCTTCTACATCAAAAATCACGATTTTCACTTTCATGTAATTTCATTTTAAAAAATGTCCATGGAGGTAATTTTTTAATCCTGAGAGCTCAATGCTATTGCTGAAATTATTTCACCCAACTTTCTTTCAAAAACGATTTTTATAACACGCCAAAAGCGTTCAACGATAACTCATTTTACACGTTTTTTATACAATCGAGTTAAACTATCCCGCAGTCGTAGAAGCAGGGCTACCAACATGGGTACTTTTGGTTAACTTCCCAATACCAGAACACTGAAGTAAACCGGGAACCAAACGAGTGAAATTCTAAAATTGAGCTAAAAACCTGGCCTTGCCGCTTCCATTTACAGCAGAAAAATAGAGCTATGATCTATGGCGCAGAATCCAAGTGCCAAGATCTCGCAATATAGCTCCCTTCCTCTAGTCAAAGGGAAGATGCTCGACAACACGAGTCTTTCTCTGTAACCTAAAACCCTACCCCTCAAAAAATGAAGTCAAGATCGAGGCTCCATCAAGAACCAATAACAACTGACTAGCTCTCTGCAACATCGTCTTGACTAAATTTCAGTAAAAGCCCGATCTTAACAAAATCTGAAGTAGTCCTAAAAAAGGAGAGTTAAGTGAGTAACATTGACTGAATGAGTCTTATGATTTTTTCGCAGAGTCCGAGTAAGTTTTCAGCGTGTCTAAATGCATTACTTAGCGTTTCTAGAAAGTATAATGAGTCTTAATTCTACGGGAATGAGTCTAAGATGATTTTCAATGAATTTAAAATGGATCTGAATAAGTTTTAAAAAGTGGCTAATTAGTTTCAAAGAGTGCCTAAATGAGTCTTGAAGAGTTTTAAAGGCAGTTGACTATCGTAGAAGGGTCTGAATGCATTTTAGAGGAAGCTTAATGAGTCTTATCGAGTCCCAACACCAGTAAAATGAGTGGTACCAGAGTCCGAATAAGTTTCAGAAGTACCTGAATCAGCCTTGTCAGTGTCTTGATAGTTTTGAATAAGTTTATATGACCCAACGAGTGGTAACAAATAAAGGCGATTAGAATATTTAGAAATAATCAAGATAAAAATAAGACCAAATGACAATTTACTCAACACAACTACCAAATTTGACAGTGAACCATTTTTCGCATTAATATCAAACTAACAGATCCTGAACAAACGAAACAACCCATAAGAACCGATAGAAAGACAGGACACAACACACCCACCTCAGCACCTGACCCACATCAGACATTGGACAACCAGACAGAAACTATAATAATCAATATGAAGTCACAGGGAACAAATCATTCGATATTACTTACATCATATGTAGTCAATGAATGGATATTAATGGAGAAAATAAATGCGTAATTACCTTACCTTTCAAACTACATGCGCGTAATAGGGTAATCAGTATGTAAGTTCCCTTCAACCGGTTAAGTCTGTCATCCCTCCTGACAAATGTGTAGAAACATTTGCTCGCGCTCACATTTGAAGGAGCAAAGACACGGACTTTTTGAGGAAATTATGTACAGCGTTAATGGAAAATTCATTTCTCAGCATTACTAATAGATAAACTGAACCACTTTTTTGTAATAATATAAGACATTTATAGACACCACAAAAAAATATAGATCAACGGAGAGAAAGGGTGTTACAAACACCAATTTTGGTTAAAAACTATAAAAAATTGCATATTTCTTCTTGTTTTCTATCCAAAATTATCCTCTGGTATCAGTGAGTTTTTCACAGTAAACCAGGGTTGGCATTTTACATTTTACGTAATGTAAAATCGATGTAAAATGCGGAACAAAAAAACGAAATTGATGATAGATGATAATGAGAATTGAGAATAAAAAATTGAAAAGGAATTATGAAACAAATAATTGAGATGAAATTATTAAATTCTGATGGTAAAATAAAACAAAAAATTATGTAGTTTAAGTAAAAATTGCTGATACCAGAAAGTCCTATGAGTTTTATCTTGATTTTTTAAATTATAATTGTTAAGATTTATTAATAATCATTTTTTATTAATTTCTCTGAAATTTTTCAATTTCAAGTTTAGATTTTGAGAAGTTCAGTGAAAAATGTTTAAAAAATTTGTTTTGGGCTGAATTGCTCAATTTTTTAAAAATTGTTTTATACTTGTCTTTTGTGATTCACTTTCTATAAGACACTCACTCTATTTTCTTATGAGTTTCCTATAGTGAATTTGAGGAGTATAATTACACGCTACACAACAATTTGAGATGTTGTAAAAAAAAATAGTGACATAAGAACATATGCTTCTATAAGTATTTTCAACGAGAAATTTGATGCCGAAGTTAATTTTTGGATTATAATTATTTTTCTTTCTTACCTCCTACCTTAAATACGAATTTTAGTATCATCACGATGATACCAGTGATCAAACAACTATTTGAGTGTTCAGTATTGTTATCAGTATCAGGGTAGCTATTCGTAAGCGACATAAATGAATAAAACGAGAAAAATTTAATAAAATTTTAATTTTGAATACGGAAAACGAGAGGTTCTCGTGAAAAATGGTTACCGCCATCGTATTCAGTATTCAAAATACAGCTAAAATCATATAACCTCACCCCATTGTTTTTTATGCTGGTATGTAGTGTTATAAAATTGAATGATAAAGGAGACGACTATTTTAAACTGTAGGTTCATGTGCGTGCAAGTTTTAAAAATTTTAATTGAAAAATGGTACTTCAATTTTTTTTTTAAATTTCTTTTGATCAATTTTACATTCATTTTACATGTAAAATGTGAAATAAAAAGTTATTTTACATCGAATATTTTACATGTAAAATGAGCATGTAAAATGTATTTTACCTGCCAACCCTGCAGTAAACCCTTCAAAAATACTTCTTGGCCTCACTCCCACCTATTTTAGTTTTTAGTGTCCGAGTTAGAAATTTTTGATAAATGCAACTGCAGTTTAGAGTTTACGTTTTAAAAAGTTGTATTTGAAAAGAGACACAATGTAAAATTTTCCGCCCATTCTAAATTTACTTATAATATTAGCAGGAAATTCTGCTAGTAAGCGCAGTGACCAGAAGGCACAGCTCCCTGGCCTCCTTCTATGATAGGACTGGTATTTTCTCCAAACTGGAATTTTAGAAGCAATAAGAATTTGAAAAATCATAATTTTTAATGTAAAGCACTGCATTTATCTAAGTTTTCAAACTAGATCACTAAAGCAGGAAGGAGGGATGTCAAGGAGTATTTTTGAAGAGTATGAAGGAGGGAATTGTTGACTGCAGTAAAGTTGCTGGGTCAAAGGGATAATTTTAAAATACGAAAATTTTTGTTCATAGTTTTCAACCCAAATCTATATGTGTTTTAGTAGTCAACATAACAGTCTTCTATTATAAGTAAAAAGTTTCACCAGTCTAACCGTTAGCAATGCTAAGAAATAATTTTACATTAATGCTCTACATTAGGGGTCTCCAACCTACGGCCTGCGAGAAAATTGTTAGGTTATCAAATATTTAGCATTTTGAAAAATTGTATTCCTAATTTAGAAATTTCAACATCAGCTACAGGTGAAATACTCGTGAGGTCTGGTTGGCCAAATAGATAGCGCGTTGGTCTTAGAGTCCGGATATCCCGGGTTCGAGCCCACGTAGCAACTCGCCAGAATTTCCGAACTAGGCCGGTTTTTCGGCCAGAAGGGAAGAGGGCTAAGACAGCCCTAACAGCCTCCCCGACGTCTCTGAAGTAATGCTCGAAAGGGCAGATTCCAGGACTTGGGCGGAGAGCCAGTTAGAAACAAAAAAAGAGGTGAAATACTCGTCCACTTTTCGCCCTTTCTGTTTTCTAACTCCCTTTACCAAGCGTCAGATCCAAATCAGCTGTTGACAGGCAGCGATGATTTTTTTCCCAGCCAGCAACATTCTATACCCCCTAAACTTCCCGGAATATTGCTGGCCCGCCAGGCCTTCTACAGTTTTCAGTATAACCTTTGGGCAAAAAAAGGTTGGAGAGCCATGCTCTACATTATTTCTGATGTCCGTATCTTTACTGCCTTCAAATGTAAGCGCAGGCAAATATAACTAAATATTGTCAGGATAAGTTAGCTACCTATCCGGTTGAAGGGGGTCACGTACCTGAGACACCCTGCATACAAAACCCCATAAATAAATTCAATAATCGCACTGGAGTACTGATAACATTGGCAATGAAAAAGCCTCGACGCCACAGCATATTAAGCGTGATCTAGTCTTAAGACCTTGAATTGTGAGATAAAATAAAAGCAAAAGGGTTAACTCCCGAAAACTTTTTGAAAAAATATAGCCACTATTGGAATGAAAGGGATATACTTTCATTTCAATGTTATAACTTCTCACTTATATCTCAACTAGAATGGATTCGAATCAGGATGAACCATATTAGAACATTGATGTAGTTTATTGGTCAAGTTTTAACTGATAGTCATAATTTGGGCAAGAATTTGAATAAGTCGTATCTCAAAACAGAGCCTACATATGTTTTACAAAGCCTGAGTCCCGACAAGTTCTAAGCAGGTCTGACTGATTCTGAACAAATGGTGAATGAACCTTAATCTGATCCAACGAAATCTGAAAAAGTTTCAGCAGTGTTAGATATTCTCAAAACGGATTTTGAAATTTCTATTTCCATGGGAATGAATAACTACTGGCTACTTTTCTTGTTGGCTGAATAACTGACTCTCCTACTTCCTCCAGTGGTACTGAACAGACGGCACTCAACTTCGTTACTTTACAATTATTTCAACCTTACCTAATGAAACCCAATAAAATCGTTTTACCTCCCCACCGAAATCGAGGTGACTAATCCGGGCTTTATGACAGTTGTGCACCCAGTTACTGATGCAAATAGTAGAGTCGTACTCCCTATAGCCTCACCAGTGTTTTATTTCCATACGCATACCTCTAGATGTTTTATTTTTAGGAACGAATAAAATAATGTTGAAACTACATTTACAGATTCTCTTAGCCATCGGCGGATGGGCTTTCGGGTCAACGCCATTTAAAGAGTTGACTAGTAATGTGTTCAGAATGAATCAGTTCGTTTACGAAGCTATTGAATTCTTGAGAGAGTATAAATTCAACGGTTTGGATGTCGATTGGGAGTACCCAAGGTAAGGAAATTCTTTGGCCTTCATCAAGAATGTAATATCTTATGTTTTGAACGAACTATATTTGAAAACGACCGTTTCAGAGGAGCTGACGACAAAGCTGCGTACGTAAATCTGCTAAAAGAACTGCGAACAGCTTTCGAGGGAGAAGCGAAAACTTCAGAACAGCCGAGATTACTCTTAACAGCTGCAGTGCCAGCTAGTTTCGAGGCTATCGCTGCTGGGTAAGGACTCAATCAATCTACCACGGTAGTTCGACGGCAACTATTGTGATTGCTAAAAAAATTATTTGGGTGTTGTAGATACGACGTCCCGGAAATATCAAAATATCTGGACTTCATAAACGTAATGACGTACGATTTCCATGGTCAGTGGGAACGTCAAGTCGGCCACAATAGTCCACTTCATCCCCTAGAGAGTGCCACAAGTTACCAGAAAAAACTCACCGTTGTAAGTCACTGTTAACACACCAAAGATATACGCGTAAAAGTACCACCCTTTATAGTCGCGAGCTATAGGTTATTTTTATTTTGAATTGTACAGAATTATAGCGCCAAAGAATGGGTGAAACAAGGAGCTCCAAAGGAGAAGCTGATGATTGGAATGCCTACATATGGTCGCTCATTCACGTTAGTCGATTCGTCGAAGTTCGATATCGGAGCTCCGGCTTCCGGAGGTGGTACCCCAGGCAAATACACCGGTGAGGCCGGATTCATGTCTTACTACGAAGTGAGCACTTTTCACATTTTTCTCCCATCACTATTATTGCTACGTGAGGCGTTGAGCGTTGAAGTGGGCAAAGCCTCAAACGCAAACAAACTGTAAATATTGGGAAGTTTAGCAAGAATAACAAATCCATTCTTTGCCCCTCGATAATTTTCCGAGTTCTGACAGTTTATTTACACATGGCACCAAATATTCTAGTAAAGTTTCCTCGATTTAACCAAAAGTTAGGTGGTACAGCATCCATTCTGGCACTCAGTGTCCAACGTCCCATAGGAAATACCTACATCGAAGTTTCCGCGCGAATTAGTCCACGGGTTACGTATTACGTGCTATTTTAGCATTGAATCTCTACTGATTTTCCTCGTGAGAAGAGAAAAAACTGGCATAATTGACTTTTCGAAAACAATATACAGTCGTGAACTAATATATCTTTAACGATCGGGCGGTAATAAAAATAATAATAAAAGAAGCTAATCTGGCGAATATTCTAATCCGAATCTGCCAAGATTTATAATTGTCGTAAATTCGATTTTACGCCAGCGGAGATTGCGCGTTCGGCTGCGCATTTAAAAGTCATAAAGATATGGAGTTAATCATTTCTGTCATTTATTAAGAGGACAATAGATTATTAAAACGATAGTCGCATTAGTCAACAAACAACTTTTTATTTTTCCAGATTTGCGAATTTCTGAGGGAAGAAAATACGACGCTGGTATGGGATAACGAGCAGCAAGTGCCGTTCGCATACCGTGGAGATCAGTGGGTCGGTTTTGATGACGAAAGAAGTCTGAAAACGAAAGTAAGTAATTGAAACTGGCTCATGAGGTTGGTTTCGTGGCGAGACTAAGTTAAGATTTACATGGAATGCTAGTTGGTCAACATCATGAACGAACAACCAAAGATGGAATTCTAAAAGAAAGACAATCTTACAGTATAAATGCTGTTAGTATATTATTGCTGGAAGCTTTAAAAGGAAGTCGAAAGTTGGATTCCGGAACCTTAAAATACAGTTAGTGTTTTCCTGTCAATGCAGGAAAGTTTTTTGGTCTACAGACAGTGCGAAAACAAATTACTAATTCACCATTACAAAGCAATAGTAAAAAACGACCCGTAGCCAGGTCGCGAGTATGTAATTTTTTTCATGAAAAAAAAAAAAAAAAAAAAAAACAATTGACAAAACAGAGAGGAATGGACCTATACAAGACCTACTAGACCAAGACCTCAAAAATGCAGGTAATACCAGAAAAATGGAGGAGCGTTCAGTAATTTTTCGATTTCATCCTCAATTTTTCGGGCTATGACTGCGATTTTGAAGTGTCACTTTTCATCATTCATCTATTTGTATGTTATTCTAAAACAAATAAATGAAAACTGTAATTCTGATCCTTAATACACATGAGGACGAATTGATTGAGAAGGTATATGAAGAATTAGAAGAACCTATGAACAGGGACGAAACTATAGGGGGTGTGGGGAGTTGAAACATCCTCCCCCCTCCACTAATTTGCCAGTCGGCAAACTTTTAAACTGTTCATTTGAATTTTTCATTTCTTACGAATGTTTGTTTGTTTATTATTTTGTTTTTTTCAATTAAAAAATATTTCGATTGAAAGATGGGCAAATTCCTAGTTTAAAAAAAATATTTGTCGGCAAATTTTTCTTCTCCACCTCCCCAAATTGAAAGTCAAATTTCGTTTCCGGAAATGAAGTATCCTGGACTCCTGTCAGAGACTAGTCAGTCAAAAGCCGAAGATTTTAATCTGAGTATCGAAGGTTATCTGAAAGGTTGAAACAAAGCTGAAATGCGGAAGACATTTCGAGAATCTGAAAGTCGGTAGCAGCAAACGCTGAATTTCGAATTTCAATGACTCTTCTATTTTTACTAGATATTCTGTTTGCCCTGAAGACCGAAATTCGAGAATGTTGAAAATTTTATTAAAATCTAAAAGTTAAAAGCAAAATACTTATTTTTCAATGTCACAAGCTGAATCCAATAGCAAATGTTCTTTGGTTTAATTTACAGGCTTTGGTCCTGGTGAATATAGGAGGGAAATTTAGTCTGTAACAAATGTCAAAACTCCGTGTGTTTTTCCCATAAGAAGGAAAGTGAGCTTGTGGCACGAATTCCCCTAATGCAATCGACCTGAAACTTTGTGTTTTTTTTTAATTTATTTATTGATTTTATTAGAACCAATTTAGGAGCCGAATCAGAGGAAATTCAGAAAAAAATACCACCCAGAGTAAATAGGAAATTGTGTGTTCCTCTCAAGTATTCCTAACATCCTTCCAGCTTACCCTCCCAGACTAGGGTATGCTCATGTGTGCAAATGTGAGTGCTTGGGGGATAAGGTCGCAATCTGCATTTGCAGGAACGAACACCCCCAATAATTTGGCAGTAGGCAAATTTTGAAACTGTTAATTTGAATTTTTCATTTTCTAAGAACCTTTGTTTGTTTTTTTTTGTTTTTTTCAATTAAAAAATATCTTGATAAACAAATCGGCAAATTTTCAAATTTAAAAAAAAATTTGTTTGGGAATTTCTGGTTTTCAAGAAACATTTGTCGGCAAATGTTCCTTCTCCCCCTTTCAAACTGAAAATCAAGTTTTGCCTCTGCTTATGAAGCATGTTGAAGGCGAAGAGAATCTCATTACTATAGGTGATTAGAACGCTAGGGTTGGTGAAGGAAAAGAGGGTAATATAGTTCGGGATTTTGGATTAGGAGTAAGTAATGAAAGAGGCGAGAGTTTGATACCGTGTTGTGCGAAGTATAACTTAATTATAGGAAATATTCAATTTACAAATCATTATAGAAGCAGGTGTACATAGAAAAGTCCAAGTAACGAAGGTAGTTATCAAATTGATTATATTATAGCAAAACGACACTTTAGGACTCAAATATTAGACTGTCGAACTTATCCGGAAGCCGATATTGACAGTGATCATAACTTTGTAGTAATGAAATGCGGGCTTAAATTGAAGAGACTTGGTAGAAAAGAAGAAGTACAAAGATGGAATTTGAAAAAGTTGGAAAATATTAATATTAGAGAGAAATATCAAGAAAATATTGTATTAAGATTCGAGGCTGAAGAAACACAAGAAATTAAGTGCGGAGGAAGAATGAGGTAAAAATACAGATGGAAAATGAAGGTGGGAATATTGAAGTCAGCGGAAGAAAGTCTAGGTAAAACTAAGAGAGAAGAAAAGAAACCATGGATAAAGAAGGAAATCCTCAGAAAGATAGATGAATGAAGAAAATATAAGAATTCAAAAGATAGGGAGGTAGATTTGCTCATCAAAGGTTAAGAAATGAAATAAAGAAAGAGTGTAAAAAGGCAAAGGAGGAAGGATGACAGAAAAAGTGATCAGATAGAATGATTTATGACTAAAGGACAAAAAAATAAACTCGACATACAGAAAAGTAAAAACGGAGTTTGGAGAAAGAAGAAAGAAAGCAAGTAATATAAGAAATGAGGAGAGAGAACCTATATACATATACATAACTGAAGGAAAAGTGAAAACGTGGGTAAAGTACAAATATGTAGAAGGACTATATGCATAGTAATAATGAGGATGGAAAGATAAGAATGGAGAGGAGAAAGATGTGGAAGAAGATGAGAGGGAAGACTCAATTTTAAGATATGAATTTGACAATGTATTGAGGGATTTAGAAAAAGGAAAAGCTCCAGGAGTCAATGAGATACCAGTTGAATTATTAAAAAACTCAGGAAAATATGTGCTTGATAAGTTGTAAAATTAGTATGCTTAAAACGGCCCCAAGCCGGAAGGTAGACGCGGGGGGGGGCCACGTAGCCCACAATAAATCGTCACCCCATAACAAAATACCCCGGCCCTCCAAACCGGACCCAATACTACAGAAACACACCATCCCATAGAGCCCCCCCCCCCAAAAAAAAAAAAAACAAAAAAAAAACAATAAATTTACGGAAAAGCATATTTCTCTCAAATCATGCAACAAATAAAGCAAAAACTTACAACCAACACAATTTGAATTTACAGAATTGAATGTGTTATACTATAACTGTCAGGGGCTACCTAGCTGCTCGAACTTGAAAATGCGTTAGCCAAATTTAAGTGGGATATCGTGGGGATGTCAGAGGTCAGGAGGAAGAGGGAAGAGTTATATAGGAGGTATCTGGTGTTACTTCGGCAAAACATTGGATTCAGGGGGGTGAGTTTTTTGGTTAGGAAACATTTAACCGACAAAATCAAGCAAATTAAGGGTATTTCGGAGCGGTTAGCAGTTTTAAAACTGAATTTAGGAGATGAGGTTACACTTACAATAATACAAGTGTACCAACCCTGGTATCGGAAAAGGTCGAAACATGGGCTTTCTACAACGGTTTGGAAGACATTTATAAAACAGGAAAATAATACTACACCATAGTGATGGGTGATTTCATTGGCAAAATTGGAGAGAACTCCGCGTATAAGAGTTGTTTGGGAAGGTATATGTCAGGAGGATCAAAAGCAAATGGTGTGGGCGGAATCAAAAAATTTAAAATACGTCAACAATCTTTAAGAAGAAAAACAAGAAAAAATGGTCGTGGCCTTCCCCAGACGGTAAAACCATGAATGAGATAAAGCATTTATGTTAATCAGCGGACTCCCGGATTTTAATGGATAACAAATCCTCCCATCATATGCCCTCCCCTCCGATCGTATGTTGGGTAGGAGCAAACTGAGAATACTAAAAGATTCGAAACATGTCAAGTTTCGTAAGCAAGGAGGGCACAAGAGTTTAATAATACCAGTTTATCTGAGAACAAAGGCCAAGGAGCTTGTATCATCAACCTTAGAAACCTTATATGAATTCTATGAACAAAATGATGTTCAACGAATGTACGATATTCTTGAAGAGGTAATTAAAAGAGCCTCAAATACCTTTGGGAAACTAAAGCCAAAAGCCAATACGGATGACAAGCTGAGTAAGGCCTCCAAAGATCTGATTGAGAAAAGATCAAAATTGAAGAAAGGATTACTTAGTGGAGTTGGTAGAAATAAATAAAATTATAAAACAAAGTATTCGAGAAGATATACGTAAATACGATTTTGAGAAAATTAAAAAATATTATTGAAATTAGCGAATCAACAAAATTTGCTAAAAGGGCCACTCCGCGAAGGGCGCTACCGACTTCTAATGCTAATAAAATCAAGGAGAAGGCTGACACATGAGGTATTATGACAGAATGGAGATTGTGTCTGAGGCAACAGGCTTTTTCAGGAGCCTGTACAAAGACACAAGGGAGGGGAGCTGAGAGAAGTGGATGAAGTCGGCCAGGGAGGAAGTGGAGCTGTTATCACATCATTTCACAGCAAGAGTATCATAGCTGCTATCAAGAAACTCAATTCCAACTTTCTCGAATGATGTTATCAAACTATTTCAAAGGAATACCTAGTCCTATTGTTGTTACCCTGAAAATAAATTTAAACTCTGGAATCATCTAACTAAACCATTTCAAAGCGAGAGTCTCGTTGCTGCTAACAAGAAACTCCTTTCTGGAATCATGTTATTAAGCCACTCAAAACAAGTGACCTTCACCCTTCATTATGATCATGTAAATCCACGGAACCGACTATACTTACATTCCACGTGTGGTGTGTCAAACAATACAATTCAATCAAACTCACCTGAAACACATAAGAAATTCGAGAAAAATTAAAATCATTTCGAAAAAAAAATCAATAGATACAATATTAGTACAGAGCATCCGCATAATACTGATTATTCAATTCAACCCCTACAAATATTTACCCAAGTTCAAATACCATTGCGGAATCATTAGCAAACTATGTTTCCAGTGTTTTTAGCGATAAGAATGTAACTCAAAACCAAACTCAGAGTGCCAATGGGATGCGGGTTACTGGAGGCGAAGGCCTTATATCGGTGGATGTGATCACTATCGAGGATATAAAACGTGTCCCTCATCCCCGGCTCTACCCTTGCTCTGGTGCCTGCCTGCCCTTCCCTCTTTCAGCCATCTTTTCCTTCTTCCCTATCCCCCACCTTTCACTAGAAAAGTATTTTTTGTTTTTAAGAATTATTACATTGTACCTACTGTCCCTCTCTGTCAATGCGACCCTCGGGCACCTGTTGGGGGGGGGGGACTCAAATACTAATAAATTAATTTGCGAATTCACTAATTTTCATGAAAGCCAGAGACCTATTGCTGCCATAACTCAATTTTAACTCTCTCATGTAATCAAACCCTTCCAAAGCAAGAATCCCACTTCTGCAATCAAGAAATTATGTCTCCAACTCTCTCGAATCATGTTATCAAACCATTCCAAAGCACGAGTTCCAAGCCACTACAAATAAATACAACGGAACACATTCACCCACTATACACATCAACTTAAAGCCAAGTAGAACATTTCTGATGATGGTATTTGATTTCAGATGGCTTGGCTAAAGGAAGAAGGCTTCGGCGGTATTATGGTATGGTCGATTGATATGGACGATTTCCGCGGTACCTGTGGCTCCGGCAAATACCCACTGATGGAGGCAATGAAACAAGAGCTAGACGGTTACTCCGTAAAACTGGAGTACGACGGCCCTTATGAATCTTCTAGTCGCAATGCATTATACTCTACTAAGGACCGTAAGTTTCAGTGCTAGTATTTGTTCTTTGAGTCGCGTCACCAACCTTATGCTAACTCAACGTTTGATTTGTGCAGCTACTGCAGTATCCTGCGAAGAAGAAGACGGACACATTTCATACCACCCTGATAAGGCAGACTGTACCATGTATTACATGTGCGAAGGAGAACGCAAACACCATATGCCATGCCCCTTCAAACCTCGTTTTCAACCCTAAAGAAAACGTCTGCGATTGGCCCGAAAACGTCGAAGGCTGTATGCACCATACTCAAGCCCCTCCGACCTCAAGAAGAAGATGAACTCACGAAGAGACGAGCCAACTGAAAAAATAGTTGAGAGCCGAACCTAGTAGTATCGAAAAATCAAAGCAATACGTTATAGAGATACATGTGCAACGAGTGTACTAAATTTTTTCCTGTATTTTTAAACACGCACACGATGTCCGTCCACCATGGTTCTGTAGATTCATTTTTTTCTCTCTTTTGTAAATCGAACGCAACATTTTAGATGGATTAATTTATTGAATTCGTATTTTTAGCTAACCATTTTTATTACATGTATACGAATTTACTGTACGATACTTTTATAAATATGAATGTTTATATGTGTCATAAGAATTTTGTAAATATAATTAACACACGATTTGATGGTTCGATCATTCTAGACAGTATCGGCACGGTACTGATAATTCTTATCGCAGACGTACCGATGGGGGGTGGAGCAACTTGACCCCCCCCCAGGAATGTTTCACTCAGCTGTTGGGAAAATTTACTATTTCAGTCAGGCGGAGTTGTGAAAATCCAATAAGTCAGGTCAGAAGGGTTTTTTTTTTAGCTTTGATACTTGAGAACTCAGTTGAGAAGTTGGGAGAATCTAAAAATCCAACAAACCAACGAGATTTTTTTATTTGCTTTGATGTTTGGGACTTTTGAGTTGAGTCAGCTGGAAAAATACAACAAGTCAAAAGGTTCTTTTTGTTTTGGTGGAATTCTGAGTTGAGTCAGTTGGGACTTTCAAAGTTTTTGCCCCCCCCCCTGGTAAACTATTCCAGGGTGGCCAGTTTTTCTCCTCAAAAAATTCTTAGATTTTTTTCAGATATTTCCAGTCCGTTTTCCAACTTTTTCATAACAAACAAATTATTAAAGAAAAAAGTGCAATTGAGTCTAACAGAGAATATTGTACAATACTTTCGTATTATAAAATTTTCTTCAAAATATCCTGACTCTTCCCTAACTTCTCCACGTGCGTTCACATTCCCGGGCTTTTCCAGGTTTTCCTGGTTTTCCAGAAATTGGTCACCCTGTCTTCGGTACGCTCCTGATTCTTATGTTCCAGTCTGTCAAAATGTACAACAAAAGAATATGAAACCCCTCAAGAACAACAGGACGTGAAATTTCTTGCTTGTCAGACAAATTGGATGGCCGAGCGCAGCTCTGTGAAAAAAACAAAAAAAAAACAATGTAGGTAACAGTTGCTCCTATCGTAATGTGTGTAGGCTAGCCGTGTACACTGTTCTTCTTTATTATAGTTACGCTAAAAATAAAGATGTACTCGTCACTGAATAAAAAAAGAACGAGGAAACGAGGCGTAATTTAATTTATCGTAATTGTATCATTTTACACATTCACAAATGCGACTTTTTGAAACTGTTAATCCACCTGAATATCGACAGGATGCTATGAAATATGTCTACTAGTTATGAGAAAATGCTAGAAGATTCTGAGAAACATTGGTTGAAAGAGAAAATAACCAACAGTCCAGTTCTTGAGTGCACATTGCTAGCTATTGGGAGCTCATAAGAGCATATAAGAACTATTAATGGCAGAACTGAGGAAAATAGATAAATGAGAGGAAGAGAGTACCGTCGAGAAAAGTGTACGTACAACACTTCACAATTCACAAGCTTATTTTGACAAATATTCTAAAATTACTGCATGAGTCGGATTCCTGAACACAAATGCAGCCATTGCTGGTAGCCTCTTCCACAACAGCGATCTTGTCATTCTATCTCACTAAAACACGATTTGCACTCAATATGAATGGTATGATTTCAAATATTTTAACCCCTTCAAAAAGCCGGATCAGCAAACATGCTTGCATTTCTATGGAACGAGTTGCTCCCTGATTCCAGCATTCACCATTGTACAGGTATTATTCCAGTATCTTGATGGCAAAATCGAGTACATACTGGTCGAAAAAGCAGCGACAGAAGTGAGTATTTTTTTATACTTCGGGTTATTCAGAAAACTGCATTAATTTCAAAATAAAAAGTTCTTTTGCCAGTGGTATCTCATTCATTTCATGAGTATCCGGTTGAATATCTGATCAACATATACTAGGAGATACCAATGCTTTATCCAACTGAGCTTTCAAATTCTAAATATAAGATTTCATTTTATTTACAAATTATGAAAGATAAATCTGTCGTTAGCAATTGAAATTTTAAAGATACTGCCACCATTGAATATATTCTTTTATAACGTATAAATCCTCACTTCAGACTCGAGTTTCAAAATTTAAAATCAAATGGTATATACTTACACATAGGATACTTCAAGAGGGGTCTGGTTGGCCGAGTGGATAGCGCGCTGGCCTCGGATCCACAGGTCCCGGGTTCAAGCCCACGTAGCAACTCGCTGCATTTCGGCCAAGGCCGGTTTTTCGGCAAGAAGAGAAGAGGGCTAAGACAACCTGAACAGCCTCCCCGACGTCTCTGAGGCAATGCTTGAAAGGACGGATTCCAGGGCTCGGGTTGAGAGCAAAAATTAGAAAAGAGGATACTTCAAGAAAACAAAAAAATTCTTCTGACGTAATATATTAATCGAATTTTTTCACAGACCCAAGAAGGATTTACTCCGGAACTGCCCTTCATACGGGCTCAGTGCCAGAATTTTTCTAAGAGAATGGATTTTATCATTTGCATTCATAAACAATGCTCTATAAAACACTCATTCGCAATGGAGTAAAAATAAAATTTTCAATCTCAACAAAAATGGGCGAAGAAGGATTAACCCTTAATTCTTCCATAAAACTGGTTTTGCCATCACATCTCCGCATGTAAAACGTCTAAAGACCAATTTGCAATTGATCATTGTTTGTCCTCTCAGAAAAACCAATGACAACATATTTTTTTATTAATTTTGCTTTACACTGCCGATGTGCGGGCTTCTATTGACATTTCTTCATTTCCTAACAAATTTGCTCAACGGATTGTTTATTACCCGTTTGGTTTCCAAGACCGTACTTACCCGGCCATTTATGACTTGTCTTTATTTCAAAATTGATTGGAACAAAACTCATTTCCGATATAAATAACTACGAGTGCTTTCGAGACGATATGATGCTTAAGATACAGAGATATAAATCTACCTAGCCTTAAAAAAGCGATAAGACATCGTTAAGAATACCAGGTCTCGACAGGACTCAGTTGAAAAACCAATAAAATTATTTAAAGCTCAGCAAAACTCCTTAACATTACTTAAAACTCAGTTCAAACTCGCGAAAAATGACCAAGACTATACTCGTACATAAGGATTTTTCACCGTTTTAGAACTCATTAAAACTCAGTTCAGTCATGAAAATCCTTTCAAAACTATTTCAGACTTATTAAAACCCATTAGAATTTTTTAAAGATCGCTTAAGTCTAAAGTTCCTTAGCACTTCTTACGACATCGTTCAGTCTAATTAAAACTCATTGTACTCGTAATTGATTAAAATTTGGATAAAACTTGTTAAGACTACATAAAAACTATATTCGAAACGCATTGGGGCTCCGTTAAGGGTCATTAAGGCCCGATAAGACCTTGTTATTGCTAATAAAGGTCGCAGAACAGTTGAAACGTATACTGAAACACTTCAAAGGTTGCTAGGATTCCATGTATGGTGATCATTGAAACTCGTCAAGACTCGATAAGTCTTGGCTCGGCCTTTAGGATTGGGAAAACGAGCCAATGCTCCGGGTCCATCCACCTCTTCCCCAGAGTCTATATCCACCCCACCTTCTGGAGCATTATTGCATTTCCTCAGAATTTCTCCTCCTCACGTATTGGATAAATAAGCGCGCACTACCGACTAGTTTACATTAGGATGATCCTTCGAATTTACGCTCTCACCCCCGGAAATTATTGTTCAAGATATCATTAAGAAATTACGCATTTTGAAGCAGAATAATTTCAGTAAAACATTGAAAAAATAAGATCTAAACATAAAAAATTGAACAAAAAAAGAATCATGAAATTTCGTAGTTAATTTCAAACTACATTGTTTTCAATATTCTTCCCGAATTACTCGACTGGGAATTTTCTATTCATCATTTATTTTCGGTCAGTTAATCTACTGATTAATTAATTTCTCTTGTTTTTGATTGATCAATTTCTTTAATTGATTCTTTTCGATAAATCAATTGCTTTCAATACATTTATCGAGCATTTTACTGCTGATAATGGACCTCTACGAAGCATATGAAAACAATAACACAACTGACGTAAATGTATTTTTCCTCTTCTATACCCGCGCACTCACCTTGTGAATAGAACATAATAAATTATACTAATTATAAATGCCTAACTTAAGTTGTCGGAAGTTGTCTTGGTAGACAGGAAGGGATGTAAAACCACCTGACCTTAAGGTCTACTTTTCTGAACATTTCTTCTACAACACTTTAACTTCCGTCTCAAAAAAGTTTAAGCATTGGATGATGTTAACCCATTCCTCCTGATGGTTAAAGTTCAGTATTTGTGGTCAAAATTGGCTACACTAAATTTTACGTACAAATGATCCCTTGCAATTTCTCATATATTTCAGAACTTCCCCGAAATTGAGGTGAGAAATGCGAACCCATAGAATGCAACACTTCAATATAGGCCTTATGAGAGAAAACATGGAATTTTTGACATTCAGGAAACCTAATGGGAGCAAATCTCCTCGGAACCCGTTTCTAAACATCTCTATCGACTCCCGTATTTTCTTTCTCTCTCCCTTCTCCACTCATCTGGTCCTCTCCTTTCCTGAGATACCACATTTTGAAATTTGTGTTCATAAATGAATTTTATTACAACTTTTTATACCTTCCATTGGCTCGAATCATCGAATCAAGCTATCAGCTGTGGTGGTTGTAAGGTCGCATAAGTCGATTTCAATGATAATCTGACTGTAAGTTTAAAATTGTGACACCTGGGAGAGGGCACAAGATTCTTATGAAATTCAATATATTTGTTCTCTTATGGGCTTTAAGGAGAAAATAACAGTGAAAAAGTAAATATGAGACAATTTTACCCTTCGAGCCTTCTCTTTCTTGCAACAATTCTGAACAAGAATTCGTTATTTAAAACACGTATTGTTTTCTATACAGTTTTCATTTACACCCCTCCTCCAGGCCTTGCGAAAGATCAAGACTTATGGGCTTCCTGAACAAATATGTACTTTGATTCTAGTTCCGGATTTCACCTAATTCTTAGCGTTCCAATCGCAGACACAAAGCGGATGAGCTACCTAGTGGTACCAGAAAAAGAAGCAACAAAAACTGACCAGAGCGATGGAACAAAAACTATATGACACAACTTCTAACTCATCTGAAAGCCTAAAGGTGCAATTGCGATCAACATGATAATGCCAAAAGATCATACTCCAGTGTCTAAAGACCATATTTTTATATCTTATTACGAAAGAAATACTTCAAGGTACATTTTATAGACAAAAAAGTGTTTTGAAACATAGTGTGTGACATCCAAGAAGATGGAACTTTTAGGTGTTCAACCTTCAGCGCACATTTTCGAATGTATAGAGGCGAGATATGAAGTCTTGAATTAGTGGCAACATTGGAGGAGATCATTTTCTAAAAATCCACTCATTTTTTGGTAACTTACGTACAAATTTATTGAGATATCTACACGCACGCTAAATTTGGTCAGTTTCATGGAATTACACGAAAAATATGGAATTTGAAAAAGTTAGATAGGTAATATTAATATTAGAAGGAAATACTAAGAAGACATTGTATTAGAATTTAGAAGCTGAAAAAACACAGGAAATTAACAGTGTAGAGGAAGAGGGGGGTAAAATAAAGGAGGGAATTATTAAAGTCAGCAGAAGAAAATCTAGGTAAAACTAAGAGAGAAGAAAAGAAACCATGGATGAAGGAAGAATTCCTCAGAAAGATGGATGAACGAAGAAAATATATAAGACTGCTAACGACAGGGAAGGTAGATTAGCTTATCAAAAGTTAAGGGATGAAAAAATGAGAGAGAGTATAAAAAAGGGCAAAGAGGATTGGATGAAAGAAAAAAGTGACAAGATAGAAGAATTTATGAATAAAGGCCAAATGGACTTGGCCAACAGAAAAGTAAAAATAGAGTTTGGAGGAAAACGGGAGAAAACAAGTAATATAACAAAAAGGAGGGAGAGCCTATTTATACAGCTGAAGGAAAAGTGAAAAGAGGGGCTAGAGTATGAAGAAGGACTATATAGAAATAATGGGGATGAAGAGATAAGAGTGGAGGGGGAGGAAGATGTGGAAAAGATACGAGGGAAGACTCAATTTTAAGGGGTGAATTTGAAAAAGCATTGAGAGATTTAGAGAGAAGGAAAGCTCCGTCCAGGAGTGCATAAGATACCAGCTGAATTATTACAGAACTTAACAGGAGAATATGTACTTCATAAATTGTACAAATTAGTATTTTGTACTTGTATTTATGATAAAGGGGAAATGCCTGAGGACTTTCAAAAGAGTGCTATTGTAAGTATCCCAAAAAAAGCAGGAGCGGATAGGTGTGAAAATTATCGAACAATTAGTCTTCTTTCGCATGCGTCAAAAATTTTAACTAGGATAATTTACAGGAGAATTGAGAATAGAATATATGCAGAATTGGGAGATGATCAGTTTGGATTTAGAAAAAGTAGAGAGCTTTAAGATTGATTGTAGATGGAAGACCCAAAAAGGGGCAGGATACATGGCATTCGTTGATATTGGAAAAGCTTTTGACAATATTAAATGGGATAAAATCTTTGATATTCTAAAAAAGATGGGAACAAAATTTGAAGAAAGACAAGTTATTTTAAACTTATACATATAAAGGACAGAAAGCCACATTAAGAACAGAAGGAGAGAAAGGGGAGGCTAATATACAGATAATATAGAAAAAGGTGTAAAGCAGGGGTGCTCCTTATCTCCAGTATTACTTAATCTGTACATAGAGTGGACCATAAAAGAAATGAAAGAAAAATTTGAAGCAGGTGTCATTATACATGGAGAGTGAGTAAAGATGCTCAGGTTTGCACATGATATTGTCTTACGTATTAGCTGCAAGGAGTATTGATTTGGAAAACAATTTAAATGGAATGAAGGAGATTTTGAGTGTAGAATATGGAATGAGAATAATTAAAAATAAACTAAAGTAATGGTATGTAAGCGATGCGAGCATGATAGCTTAAACATAAATATTGGACAGGAACAGATTGAAGAAGTACGTGAATTTTTCTATTTAGGGAGTAAAATAACAAAAGATGGAATAAATGTACGTGGTTATGCTTCCAGGCAGGCTACGAACACGAATTCACTGATGGATTGTGGAACAAACAAGGTTCGAATGATGTGAATTTATTTTATATTTCTTTGTTAAATATTATGCATATTATTACAATTTTACTTAACAAAGCAGAATTTTATATCCGTTTTAAGGATTATACTTATTTGCAAATTCACGTGAAGTGATAGATAAATCACACAAAACCTTTCTCGGTAATCTTGATAATCAAATATTTCATATGAATAATGTATTTCTCAAAAATAATATTATTCCCCTTCCCCCAGGCCACAGTTTTCAGTTTAGGTTCAAACTAACATCAAAAATGAATTTAGAGACCTGAAAGACCTACTATTTGATATGTACGAGTATATTATATTTTCCGAAAATGTCATCCTCCTCCTCTCCTAGTGACACAGTTTTCAACTTGAGGTCAAACTGATATAAAAAATGAATTCAGTGACCTTGAAAATGTATTATTTGTTACACATATTATATTTTTCAAAAGTTATGTCCTCTCCTCCCTCCGGTACCATAATTTGTCTTTAAATTGATATCAAAAACAAATTCAATGACCATGACCTTCATACCCATGGAGTAGGTGTGGGAATTTCATTATTGTCCTTATGAAAGCTCACAAAGCTTAACTATCAAAATGCTTCCTAAAACAAAACAAAAAAAAGTATAAAGAAGTAAAGGTTGTGAGACAAAAAAATTCCCAGGGATATGTACGTAGAGATGTAGGGGAATGGATTGGGAGGGGGGTTAAAATATAATTATTTCTGTTCGTAAAACTCTGTGGTTTTAAAACAATATCGATAATCTTACGTTTCCTCCCATAAGACCTATGATAATGGATATAACAGTAAGCAGGGTAATTTTGAACCCCCTCTTTACAACATTTTACCAGAGATCTTTTCTATTGAGAATCTCCTGAGTTTCGATTTTTCTATGAGTATGTACCATTTTACGTCTAGCCCACTCTCTACACAGTTGTAGATCTAAAGGGCTCCGTGGATGTCGTTCAGCATCAACAAATCAAATGTCATAGGTACTTTTATGATAAACTACACGATTCTTTTGAAAGTTTGCATCTGTACCTCGTTCTAATGAAGAAAATTACGTGCAGTCTTTTGAAATTATAGAGCAGCAGCCAAGCAGTGAGTGAAGTTCGGATATTGAAGTTTGAGGATACCAACGGCTGAAAATATTCTTTAATTCAGCTCAATTTCTGAACTCTGAAGCATACATGAAATCATTTCGAGCGTACAGTTTGTTTATAATATTAGAAGAAAACATCCGTCTGGCCGCATCCATTTTCAATAGTAATTTTATTTTCATTGCTTGATTACGCACCAGCTTATTTGCAATGGGTTTTCACCATACCGTGGGCTTGTGTAAAAACCTATACCATTGCGTATGCCGCATTTGTTGTTTATTTACACGAGGCTGATAACTTGCCATGTCGAGTCAACCGTGAATACTGAACGGATCTGCGAAATGAGTTAAGCCACCCAAGAAAAATAATATGAATAACTGACTTTGATAAGGTGAGAGGGGAAAGAGATGAAAAATTGGGGGTAAATATAGGGCACGTGCTGGAAAACTGAAATGTATTCCTTGAGATGTGCAACATCGAATATTGCAACTTGGGGTCAGAGGCGAAACTTGACCTTCAGTTGGGGGGGGGGAGGTGAAGAAAGAAAATTTGCTGACAAAAATTTTCTAAGAAAATAATAATAATAAACAAACAAACGTTCTTAGAAAATCCCCATAGTTTCGTCCCTACAAATGCAGATTGAAATCTTATCCCCCAAGCACTCACATTTGCGCACATGAGCATACGCTATTCTGGGAGGGTAAGGTGAAAGGATGTTAGGAATAGGTACTTGAGAGGAACACACAACTTCCTTTACACATTGAAGTGGTAGTTGTTTACTCTTGGTGATATTTTTTTCTGAATTTCCTCTGATTCTTCTCCTAAATTGATTTCACTAAAAATGAATCAATTAAAAAAAAACACAGTTTCCTGTCGATCGGATTAGGGGAATCCGTACCAGAAGTTCCCTTTCGTTCTCATGGGGAAAATACATGGAGTTTTGACTTTTGTTCCAGAATAAATTTCCCTCCCATCAGGCCGTACAGCGCTAGTATCGACTACTCTTATCAGCGACCAAAAGGTAAAGTTTTTGACACACGTAGCAAAATTTTGGAATCTCGGATGTACGGCCCGAATATTCTACCAGGACCAAAGACTGTAAATTAAACAATAGAACATTTGCCATCGGACTGAGCTTGTGAGATTGGACGATAAGTCTTTTGCTTTTCAACTTTTAGATTTTAATAAAATGTTCAACTTTCTCAAATTTCAGGCTCTAGGTCAAACAGAGAATGTAGTAACAACAGATTTCGGGCTGTTCAAAACGGTGACGCACTGTAGTCGTTTACGAATGATTAAGTGAGTGAGTGAATCACTGACTCATTGAGTGAGTGAGGAAGTGAATGAATAACTGAATTAGAGAATGAATGAATGAGTGACTGAGTAATTGAGTGAATAACAATGAGTAAGCAAGTGACTGAGTAAGTGAGTAAATCACGGATTCGCCGAATAAGTGATTGAATAACTGTGTGAATAACTGAATAAGTGGGCGAGTGACTGAGTGATCACTAAATAAGTAAGCGAGTGAGTGATGGTGTGAGGAAGTGAATGAATAACTAAATTAGAGAATGAGTAAATGACTAAGGGAGTGCGTGAATCACTGAGGTACTGAGTAAGTCAGTGAGTAACTTAGTGAATCACTAAATGAGTAAGCAAGCGGCTGAGTGAGTCACTGAGTAAGTGATTGAGTAAGTGAGTAAATCACTAAATAAGTAAACGAATTACTGAGTGAGTGAGTGAATCACTGACAACTGAATAAGTAAGCAAGTGACTGAGTGAATAACTAAATAAGTAAGCGAATGACTGAGTGAATGAGTGAATCACTGACTCAGTGAGTGACGAAGTGAACAGATTTCGGGCTGCTCAAAGCGGTGGCGCGCTTTAGTCGTTTACCTTGTAACCCTGATCAAAGGGAATATTTCATTTACAGGCATACAAAGAAATCTCAAAATATTATGAAAATGAAAGCGTTTATCGGAAAAATGATTAGGACAAAATTTATAGTGCATAAGATTTTCCTACTATCGAGACCATTTTCATTCCAATCTGATGAATTTTTCTAAAGTATGTAGTTTCAATAGTTCCTTTTTTTTTTCACATTCCTAAAATTATAGAGAGCGACTCTTTTGCGCTGGCAGTCTGAATAGTCACTGAAATTTAAAATTCAACATTTGCTACCGACTTGCAGATTTTCGAAATGTCTTCCACATTTCAGCTTTATTTCAACCTTTCAAATAACGTTCGATACTCAGCTTGAAACCTTCTGCTTTTGACTGACTAATCTCTAACAGGGGTCCAGGGTACTCCATTTTCAGAAACGAAGTTTGACTTTCAGTTTGGAAAGGTGGAGAAGAAAAATTTGCCAATTTTTTAATCAAAATATTTTCTTAATTGAAAAAGAAAATAAATAAACAAACATGCATGAAAAATGAAAATTGGAATGAACAGTTTCAAAATTTTCCGACTGTCAAATTATTAAGGGGGGGGGGGGGTAAGTTCACTCTTGATTATGATTTTCGTTCAGTTCTTCGACGAGGTGTTCTGTAAGTGAATGTGAATCGAACCTAAGTGATGTGTTTTGGCTTCAGTCACAAAATTAGTCCAGGTGATTGAAAATTTTATCCAAGGGATAAGGTAAGAAATGAGGAAGTACTTAACAGGGTAGGAGGTAAAATTGATATTTGGAATTGTCTGAAGAGGAGAGATAAGCTAACAGGGCATAATTTGAGGCACCCAGGAATAATATCACTACTAGGTCGGCAAAGATTCCAGTGTGTTCGGCAGATGACCAAGGATGTCAAATGTAGGTGTTATTACGAAATGAAAGAACTTGCACAAGATAGGAAGAAATGGAGAGTCGCATCAAACAGGTCGTAAGATTGATAACCATATCGTCGTCATTATCATTCAATTTCACTCCTTTTCCCTCAAACCCTCATTTCCCATCTAATTTGCTTAAACTGTTTTGAAATTAAATCTATCCAAGGTCTTCTCCTCGCAGACCAGCGGCTCAAGAGAACTTCTCCGGACAAAGCCTAGCCTAGTGGCTTAGGAGGTGACACAGATTTCATTCGGCGAAGATTAGGCTAATGTAGATTACTCCTGACCTTAGATTGTACAACAAAAGTAGTATTTCGGATAAGTAGGATTCATCGTCTACAAGGTGCCTTAATAATAACATGTCACCGATGTCGTATGTTTTTGACGTAACCCAGTCGACATCGGCCAACATGCTGCGCGTGACCTTACAGCCGCACAGAGTTTCCGTTCGTTTCCTTCATTCTCGAATGGAACACGCCGGAGAAAAATGGACGGAGTGTGGTGCGCCTCCGTGTCATCGTGTCAGCGGTTGATCCTCTCGATCGAATTGAGTCGTACCTAAAGCGCGAAGCTCATTCTCGAGCGTCGAGGAGTCGCACACCTGTAATTAACGCCGAGCGGTTTTATAAATCCGCTCGTTCGAGCACCTTCCATCTCATTAACACCTCGAAGGCTGGATCGAAACTATCGCTCGCGCTAACGTAAAAAAAAGAGAATTTGTGCTCGGAAAAAAAAAACGCCGCACGAAAGTCGAACAGATTTTTTCGTTTTTGTTCGATCACTTTCACTCTACTTTTTCTCCCAGGCGGATAACGCTAAAGCGGCTCTTCGCTCTGCTGCTCTCCGCTGACATCGCAAGGGCAGAGGCCGAGAAGAGGTCCAGCTGGACGAAGTGCAGAACCGAGTCGAGAGAGGTATTTACGTACGATTCGTCACTGCAACCATTGGTACCACGATGTTCGGGCGTGTATCAAGTCCTACAGACAATTTTCTACCGATGTTGACTTTGAAACGGCCGTCTTACTCGTGCAGAGCTTCTCGGCTGTAAAAGTTCGTATCGAAGCGGTCCGATCTCGTCGAAAGCGCAGCGCCGCATTCATAAAACGCTTTTTTTCTGCTCGCACAGTGCCGATCATTTAAATTAGTGCACGCATTCCGGCATCAGCTGTACCGTGGGCACAGAAATCGGTTCATCGCCCTTCCCGTCGGACCGAGAGCGCTACTCGCCGTACAGCCGCGCGGCAGCGACCGACATCGAAGAGCCGCACTCGCTCGCATCCTCGCTTCCTCGCATTGATACTCGCGCCGATCGTAGCATCCGAACGCGTCGTCGCCGCGTCCACTTTCGACGCTCTCTTCGCGATTCTGTTTACGCCGATTTTCGATCCGAGATTCGAAAATAATATTTTTTTTGTTTCAAGTTTACGATTAGTGCACCGAATCTCGTTCAAGTTAGTTGGTTAAACATGAGCGCGAATTTTTCGAATTTGGTTCGCGTGTTTTCCGAAGTACGCAGCTTCGAAGTCTAGCACCTTATACAGTGATCCGTCGTTGTTGTTTGATTTTTTCCGAGACAAAGTACAATTACTGACTTGATAACAATTTATACCGAGTTATTGGTGAAATGTCGAAGACCAACGGCTTGGAGAGGACTGCGGTAGCTCCGGTAACCGCTGAGGACTCGGCTGAAGCTTCCAAACCGACTAGTGATAAGAAAGCCGACGCTGGAGTCAAACTGGAGGACTTCGATGTGGTCAGAACTATTGGTGAGATTTGTTCTTGTTTTATTAGGCAAATGAAGTGTAGCCTTAAGTAGTGACGGCGATTATATTTTTCTTCCTTTCTTTGTTTGATCCTCGGAGCTATTAGTCCAGTTAGATGTAAATGAAGTGTAGCTTAGCAGAGGCGAAACTTGACTTTCAGTTGGGGGGAGGAGGGGTGGAGACGGAAAATTTACCGACAAAATTTTCTAAAAATTTAAAAATTCGCCGATTTTTCAATCAAAATATTTTTAATTGAAAAAAAATATTAATAATAAACAAACAAACGTTCTTAGGAAATAACTAATTCAAATAAACAGATTCAAAATTTGCTAACTGCCTAATTTTTGGGGGTGTTTCACCTCCCCCTCCCCGTAGTTTCGTCCCCGCAAATGCAGATTGGAACCTTGTCCCCCAAGCATTCACATTTGCGCACATGAGCATACCCTATTCTGGGAGGGTAAGGTGAAAGAATGTTAGAAATACTCGAGAGGAACACACAACTTCCTTTACACATTAAAGTGGTTAGTTGTTTACTCTTGATGATATTTTTTTTCTGAATTTCCTCTGATTCTTCTCCTAAATTGATTTCAATAAAAACAAATCAAATTAAAAAAAAAAACACAGTTTCCTGTCCATCGGATTAGGGGAATCCGTGCCAGAAGTTCCCTTTCGTGCTTATGCGGAAAATATATGGAGTTTTGACTTTTGTTCCAGACTAAATTTCCCTCCTATCGGGCCGTACAGCGCTAGTATCGACTACTCTTATCAGCGACCAAAAGGTGAAGTTTTTGACACATGTAGCAAAATTTTGGAATCTCGGATGTACGGCCCGAATATTCCACCAGGACCAAAGACTGTAAATTAAACAATAGAACATTTGCTATAGGATTGAGCTTGTGAGATTGGAAGATAAGTCTTTTGCTTTTCAACTTTTAGATTTCAATAAAATGTTCAATTTCCTCAAATTTCAGGCTCTAGGTCAAACAGAGAATGTAGTAACAACAGATTTCGGGCTGCTCAAAGCGGTGGCGTGCTGTAGTCGTTTACGAATGATTGAGTGAGTGAGGAAGTGAGGAAGTGAATGAATAACTGAATTAGAGAATGAATGAATGAGTGACTGAGTAAGTGAGTGAATCACTGAGTCACCGAGTAAGTGATTGAATAACTGCGTGAATAACATAATAAGTAAGCGAGTGACTGAGTGAATCACTAAATAAGTAAGCAAATTACTTGAGTGAGTGAGTGAATTACTGACTCATTGGGTGAGTGACGGAGTGAAGAATGAATGAATAACTGAATTAGAGAATGTAAGTGAGTGGATCATTAAGTAAGTAAGCGAGTGACTGAGTGAATCACTGACTTATTGAGTGAGTGATGCTGTGGTAGGACGTATGGCGATGCACGCATGCCAAAGTGGCCCCTGAGACACCGCACCCCCGGCTACAGGAACTACCCTTTCGAGTATCGCATCAGTGACCGGAGGGACGCCTTGGGGCCGGGCCCGAGTCCTCATTTCTACGTGCCGGAACGGTGCGCGCGTCCTACGAGGGCCACCATGGGGTTCCCTACTGACCAAGGTCCGCACTCCCTGAGCGCTCGCCTGGAAATTTCAGGTCCCCCACGGCCGGACGCGCTGCCTCTCTTCACTCACCCCTCACCTCCTCGTCTTGGTCCGTGTGTTGACGCAGGCAGGGTGAGCCCTGCTGGTGGATCCGCAGTGCTGCTGCAGCAGCTCTTCTCTAGGTTGGTATAGAGTTCTCCTCCTGTTCGATAGTGTGAGCCGAGCTTGGTGAATCGCCGACCCTCTGTCTCGACCACTCCGTCTGCATCTTCTTCTTCATGATGGCCGAGACAAAGGCCGACACCCGGTCCCAACAGCTTCCGTTCTTCATCATCTCCGGAACCAGGGTGTCCGGCGCGAGACGGCTGATCACGCCGACGTCGTCGTCCTCCTCTTCATGGTCGCCGCCGGGATCGATCGCTGTTGTGGCCGTCCCGCGCCTCTCCTGCCTCCCAGGCCTCACACTCGAACAGGGTGTGCCAAGGTGTGTCCACATTCTGTAATGTAGTTATTCATTCATTTCCTCACTCCATCACTCAGTCAATAAGTCAGTGATTCACTCAGTCACTCACTTACTTATTTAGTGATTCACTCACTTACTCAGTTATTCATTCATTCTCTAATTCAGTTATTCATTCACTTTGTCACTCCGTCTCTCACTGAGTCGGTGATTCACTCGCTCACTCAGTAATTCACTTACTAATTTTGTGATTCACCCAGTCACTCGCTTACTTATTCAGTTATTCACACAGTTACCCAATCACTTACTCAGTGACTCAATGGTTCACTCCGTCACACGCTTATTTATTGCGTTATTCACTCAGTTATAATCACAAAATTAGTAAGCCAATGCTTGAGTGAGTGAATCACTGACTTATTAAGTGAGTGACGGAGTGAGGAAGTGAATGAATAACTACATTACAGAATGTAATCCTGATTAAGGGAAATATTTCATTTACAGGAACACGAAGAAATCTCAAAATATTATGAAAACGAAAGCGTTTATCAAAAAAATGATAAGGACAAAATTTGTAGTACATAAAATTTTCCTTCCATTGAGACCATTTCCATTTCAATCTGATGAATTTTTCTAAAATATGTAGGGTTTCAATAGTTCCTTTTTTTTTCATGTGCCTAAAATTATAGAGAGCGACTCTTTCGCGCTGGCAGTCCGAATAGTCATTGAAATTCGACATTCAACGTTTGCTACCAACTTTCCGATTTTCGAAATGTCTTCCACATTTCAGCTTTGTTCCAACCTTTCAGATAACGTTCGATACTCAGCTTGAAACCTTCTGCTTTTGACTAACTAGTCTTTAACAGGGGTTCACGGTATTCCATTTTCAGAAACGAAATTTGATTTTCAGTTTAGAAAGATGAAGAAGAAAAATTTCCCGACAAATATTTTTTGAAAACTAAAAATTCACCGACAAAATGTTTAAAAAATTAAAAATTTGCCAATTTTTTAATCGAAATATTTTTAAAGTAAAGAACAAACATGCATAAAAATTGAAAATTCAAATGAACAGTCTTAGAATTTCCCGACTGTCAAATTATTGGTGGAGTGTTTCAACCCCCCATACCACCTATAGTTTCGCCACTGAGCCTTAGGCAGTGATGGCGATTACATTTTTCTTCCTTTCTTTGTTTGATCCTCTGAGCTATTAGTCCAGTCAAATTTATGATCTTGGGCTAAAGTGGGCTTAAGTGAGTTAGATGGGGGTGCTAAAATTAGGGGGAAAATTATTTGACAAAGTTGCAAAGGGGGTTCAGACCTCATGGATACCTGCTCTTCAAATCGCATTGCCTTCATTCGGAGTGTCCTGATTCATTTGCAGTTTATCACTTCATATTTGTGTGGTTCAGACAAAGATGTTAGGGTTCTTGAAAATGCAATTGGGTAATTAGAATATGAATGCTAAATATGGTTTCCAAAAACTGAAATCTTCGGGGTAGTAATTAATATCAGCCTTTTATTTGTGTATTTCTACCATTTGATAAATACATTCAATAGGAGACATACACTTTGCACACTGAAATGTTTTTGAGGAGTCTGTAGACACCCTGGTAACCCACGCCATAAGTTGGTCAAAGTCCCTATGAGGATTACCGCTGATTTTAAAAATTGAAGATTCTCACACAACTGCCTCGCTGAATTTATTTCTCGGATCATTTCCCCCTCCCTTCATCTTTCAAGCGTCACAAGGGCTAATCTCTGATTACTTCAATTTACAAGTTCTTTACATCGAACTCAAGAGTTTTGTGGATCGATGAATTCATTCCCGGGATATTTTTCCCTCTCCCTCCCATCCTAATAGGCAAATTACAAATTTCAATCTTGCCGACTGAAGGAAGCATTTCCCGTTGAAGCCGGTATAAGCAGAAAATATGTCCTTTGTTAAAACTTCCCAATTGAGAACATGATCGAGTAACATGGAGAAAATTTTTGAAAATGAACAGCAAGAAAGAGTCCTATACTTTTTCGTTTTTCTTTCTTTCTGAGAAGAAGGGGGAGGGATTCATCTTATAAAAATTTGCTAGCGCGCTAACTGTGTTAAACTATTTTTATGGAAATAGGGCGGTCTTACACATAATACACAAGTTCTACTTTCCCTTAAATATTGTTTCCTGTTTTGTAACCTCGACTTGAAGAGACACGAGCATGAGCTCTAATCTTGTCAACAATCAGCGAGAAATTCTAATAGGAAAACGATGGAAGGAGAATACTTTTCAAAAAGTGAAAAGCAGGCTACCTGCATAAGAGTCTGATTATGATGGTGCACTTCACTTGTATTTTCAAATACGTTTGTATTTCTTTGAAACATTAAAGAAATCAGTAACCAACTGTTCTGAACAACGTGAGATAAATGAAAGGTAGACTTCTATTTACATTACTTTTTGCAACTTCTTGCCGAAGATAAAGTGAACAGAGGAAATAAATCTTATTGGCAGTCGTTCGCAGTGTGTTACGATAGAGTAGCTTCCAACTCGAATTGTGCATTACTCGTAGAAAAGTTCATCGCCCCAGCAGGTGATATTTAAGTAACTTATACAAAAACACACGGAGTTATTTTGAAGGAGAGATGACTTGCCAAGTAGACCACGATTTAAATAGTAATACAACACTGTCCCACAGACCTAAATAATACACTCGTAAAAAGATAACGAATTTTCAAAGATCTATCGCAACTCTACTTTCGATGTCATTTCTCCTATGTCAAGTATTTCAAAACAAAATGACTGATTTCAATATGAAATTTCAATTCCTAGACAAATGTATAGTATTAGTAAGAGGTGCATTTGTGACGCCTAAAGCGAGGGATAAAAAATCCTTATGTACAGATGTAAATTTTCTCAATAAATTGAATTGATGGTAGGGCTCAGAAAAGCTCCTGTGGATCGGCATTTCCTATTTCGTATTCAATACTGTCGAAGATGGCATTAGCGGAAATTCACCCCACATTTTAAAACTTCACGGGTGCTTGTCTATACACAGATTTAGGCGACTTCGAAAGGGTACTTGCAGAACAAACTACAGGCACTTATACGGGACAAAAGGACTAAATACCCTGAAAATCTGAGCAGAACAGAAGTTCCAGAAAAAACTGGGGGGGGGGGAGAGTAAAAGAAAGAAAAGGAAGAATGAAGAGAGTTGGAGGGAAAGAAATGAGATAAAAATGACAAATCCCAAGACCGTTACTACAGGTAAAGAATCTTGAATCGTGGCCCATGTTTCGGTGGAGGAGGGGGTTATAACCATTTTCATTACCACATTTCAGTTAAAAATGGATTTCTGTGTCTATTTGAAAAAAGTATTTGTCAAAACTAAGATTCTACATTCTATATAGTCCAAGCTTACATTTTTTACTAGGGACTGAATTGAGATTCTACATTCTATAGCCCAAGCCTACATGTTCTATTTCAGTCCTAGCCATCATCCATTGTCAATGGTATATATCAGATTTCATGGGGGGGGGGGGGAAGCTGAAATGGCAGACGTAAAAATTCATCGTTCGGGCTTTTTCAATTTATTTGAATTGATAACCCTAAGGCCGAGATTTTCGACGATAGTAGGACAGTACTATGAAACAGGAGGAGCAGGCAAGTTGAAGTTGGAACAAGAAAAAATTTGGGTTTCTTGACAAATGTATGTAGAAAATTGCATTTTGCCAACCTAACTGGAGGTTTGAACTCCCCAAACCTTACCCTCCCCTGTAGCTACCGTCATGGAAATAAACCCAAACTTGATTTACAGTAATAAATGTCGTATTAAAGAATTAGCACCATCCCTTAGAATAGTCACCATAATAGGGAGCCAACCATTCATACTCGAAGAGAAATTGATTTTCGAATTTGGATTAGCACCGGGCGGATTATTGTTCCACTTGAAGGAAAACAAATAACTGACAGAAAAACAAACAACAACTTATCCAGTTAGCCAGCCAGTCAGCTAGACAGACAGACAAATAAATAAATAAATAAACAAAAAGAAAAACGAAGCGTGTTATGTCCTTCCTTTTCTTCCAAAACCTGTTCAAGTTCTTGCTCCTAGAACACGACTTCACGCAGTCTACTATTTTTTGCAAGTGAAATCAGAAATTGAAAAAGTTAACGTTTACACAAGCGTCAATTCATTTTCACAAAAATCTCACAATTTACTTATCAAATTATCATTTATAATTTTCAACTGTGTCTAACAAACCAGAGAAAAAAAAAACTAATTACTAAATCAAAAGTTTGAAGATTAATAATTCAAGAAGTATTTTAGTCTGATTATTCAGGCGAGCCCGAAATGACGAAAGTTGCTAATTTGAGCCGGGATGCGCCTACGCCAAAATTCAATGCTAATAAACTGCATAGACCTAACAAGTAATACAGAAACAAACATAAGTACAACTTTTGGTTTTTCATTATTATTTTCCGACTCGATGCAGGGTTTTTAATAATTCATAATTAATACTCGAGTTCGAAATTCATTTGTTGCGGTTAAACAACTTGATGATATTATAATGAAGGAGTCGTCACGCACGCCCTTGAAATCGGATTCATTTTAAATATTTCCCCCCCCCCTCCGTTTTTCTATTTACCTTGAGAAAGAGAAAAGCAGACATTTCTTCCGAAAATAAAGCATCGTAATAATGGGAAACACTACGACTACGTTTTTCCGAAAGGATAATTGGGTGATTTCAGCGTCGAATTTCATTTCATCGACAAGGAAGACGTGTGACGAGTTCAGGTTATTTTAAAACCAGGAATTTAAAAATACTAGCGGGAAAATATATACGACTTCGGTTATTCTCAGTTGAAGACTGAAAGCCAAAAGACCTCCAAGAATGTCGCGATAATAAATGAAAATCAGTGGAACATTTCGAAATGTTTTCCAGTTTCACAATCGGGTCGATACAACACACATGACTTACCCCCGATTTCATTTTACGAAGTTGAAAACCACGTAGGCGTTTTTTGAAAAATGAAAGCAGCTTACATTTCAAAGGGTGCATAGATTTTTAAAACTCTACAAGGTGGGTGTTCATTTTCATTTGAATGATAACATTAGTAGGCTGGCGTATTTGCAGAGTTTCTTTTACCTCTTCAAATTAAATACCTTTTCAGAACCAAGGTTAAAATTTTACGGATTCGAATCTGAATAGCTATACTGAAACATCGAAGTGTAGCTACGTTAATTCGCCGCAACGCTGCACCTACGCAGTGCTCACAGAATGTGGAATTCGAGAAATATTTTGCAGAACAATTTATCAACATGTGTGTTTTTTAGATCGCACACTGATAACAAATGTTGCTGTACAGGCAACTGAAAGCCTATAACTATGTGTACCATTTGGTATGAATTCCATTCTGATATTTACAGTTATGGACACCGACTTACAGCTTATGACTTTTCAAAATAAAATCCAATATTCATGATAAGAGATGAGGAGAATTATTTCAGTTCATCACGTTCACAGCCTCAGAGGACACTGTTAATCTATTTATAGATCAGTATTTCATCTTGGAACAGACACCATGACTGTCCCTCCAGTAGCCAATATATTTCTTGTCATCACTTTTTTCTTAGTGCAGGTGCGTGCTCTATCCATGGCAGTCTCGCATAGAGATTCACTTCAACCATGCTCTCCTATTCTGAGCAATTACTTTCAATTCACTATGTTCACAGCTCAGAGGACACTGCCACAATCTATTTATAAATCAGTACTTCGTTTTGGAACAGAAACCATGACAGTCCCTCCAGTAGCCAATACATTTCTTGTCATCACTTTTTTCTAAGTACAGGCGTGTTCTATCTATGGCAATCTCGCATAGAAATTCACTTCAAGATATATCGTGCTCTCCCATTCTGAAAGATGATACCTATGCTCGTTTGTTGCCACTAGTTTGGTAGGCGACTTTTCTTTGGTTATACACTAGTTATCTTCTCCCGTGGATTTTTATCCTCCATCGGGTACTCCATTCCACAGTTTTGTCATAGGACCTTGGTACCTTTTTTTGGAAAAACTTGCCGTGTCATCGGCAAGTGTGGACATGGTTGTTCGGCGAAATGTTGGCATACCTGCTGTGGAAAATGGATACAGCATTGGTCTCAAAATACTTCACTGTTCATTGAGGAACACATCAACTCATCAATCTCAAGTGCGAGTATTCATGCTTAACTTCCTATCCAGCAGGTGGAACTGCAACAGTAGGCAGTGGCGCGGTAGGTAGAAGTTAATCCAATGTAAGGGGTGAGCCCCCACACCAGAAAGTTTATCAATGCTTGAGAGACGTTTGAGAAAAGGGCAGCACAATATTTCATTTCCTCGAATTGTTTTTCAAGCGACTTTGAACGTTCCACGAAAGCGGACACCCAAAAAATATTGTAAGTAGGCCAGCAAACATTTTCCCAGAATGGTGATAAAACACTTCCAAAGGGTAAAAAATCAATTTTCTTCAAAAGGCAGGCATTTCCCGAAAATCCAAAGAAGGAAACGCCCCTATTGCCCTCCTCCAATGGCCCCATGAGTATAGGTTCAATATTGTCTTTTTCAATTTAAGATTCGAACTGTGACCACAAGTACATCATAGCCTGGTGTTCTGTTAGAGG
Source organism: Acanthococcus lagerstroemiae (assembly GCA_031841125.1). Lineage (NCBI taxonomy): Eukaryota > Metazoa > Arthropoda > Insecta > Hemiptera > Eriococcidae > Acanthococcus > Acanthococcus lagerstroemiae. The sequence continues at coordinate 39,376,452 of CM063114.1, read as the reverse complement.
ATTCATAATCTTCAATTTCTCAATTTCACGTTGTACTGTAAAAATGTTAGAAAAGCTTCTCACAAATAAATAAATAAATAAATAAATTAATTAATTAATATTAAAATAAAATAAAAACTTCCAAATATTCCACAGGAAGCACATTTAATTTCAAGCATGGGTGAAGGCTGGTATACTCAACTAATCTTAAGTTTCCTCCAGTGCCACCAGTATGGAAATCTTGTCTCTTACGATAAAAAGATTAATCCGATAAAAATTATTTTCGATGGTCCAACCATAATAATCTATAGGTTTTAGTGTGTTAATCATGTTAATTATCTAAGCTGAATTTCCTAAGTATTCAGCAATGAAGTAACTTCTTATATCACATCAAACTTTAAAAAACAGAATTCCTGTTAGAGAGTTCAGTATTTTCAAAAAATATCGAGGGTAACGGATCAGTCTCGCCAGAGTAGGATAGTTTTCAAGCTCGCAACTAATAAAAACACTACTGCACTGCCTTTGTACCGCCTACTTCGATTACATTCATGGGTAAATTAATATACTGTGGCACTTTCGAAATGGGTTTCCCGCAATCAATAACTAATGACTCAGTTGATGAAGAATAAGGTTTTTATGCCAGACTGCTATAGCTGCTATCAGTTGTTATGCTGTTCAACTCGGTGGACCGCAGTTACGGCATAAAATTTATACCCAACATTATCTACAATGATCCATTATCGATAAACTTGATGGCAACCGCAACACAAGAAAAAAAAAAACAACCATAAACCCATCTGGAATTTTTTAAGCAGGCATTACCATCGGAAATTTTTCATGACCTTCATTTCTTTTATTTTGTGTTCATTTTTATGTAGCGCAGTAACTGTACCTATAGCTCCGCTCATAAAAAATATAAACAAGAAGCGAGTTTAAAGAATCGACCAGGTAGTCTGGAATGGCCTGAGAATGCAATTTACAAAAATCTGTATAAAAAGTGGATAACGTGTTCTCGAGCGAGTTTGGTCAGTGTCAAGGATGATTACTGCTCAATTAATTACGCGGAATAAACGGTAAATAAATGTATGATGAAATATACATTCAGCATAAATATAAAAACAGTTGCCAGAGGAGGCGTGTATCTGAAAACAATCAGGGTCAACGTTTTTCCAATATTGGAAAATAGAAAAACAAAGACGGTGATGGAGCATCTTTTAATTTTGTAAAGGTGAAATCGACACCTTAGAGCGAAATAGCGCTATGTGTACATTTTTGGGGGAAAACGAATTTATTGGTATCATTGGAAAGGAAATATCACGCTCTATCATGTGCAACGCTGCATGTCGATGTTGGCAAAATATCAATATTACGAAGCATGAAGTCCCAATTTCGTAACACAGGAGTGACAGGCTATTGGGAACTTCGTTTCCCTCTTCTGCCAATTTCAATAAAGTGTAGATAGCACTATTTTGCTCTAAGGTGTTGAAATGTGGAAATATGTGCACTGAGAGAAAAATATAAGACTCAGAATTAAATTTTAAAAAAAAATTAATAAAACAACTACACGAACTTGAAGGTTTTATCCCAATATTTTTAAGTGATTCTAATACTTTCCGTTCTATAATATAGTCAACACTTGACTGCATTACTGATAACCAAAGCCTTTTGCAGTTACTAAGATAGACTTCAATCTTCTACTCATATGAAAAAGTAGGTACATGAGCACCCATTATTAAAATTATAATATAAATCTCAGAAAGGTATTGAGCAGTAAATCCCTAAAATGCGACTTTCATATTAGGTACTAACTGAAAATATCAAATAAGTAGGTAATTTTTTAATAGTATTTTGTAGTTGTTGAGCTTCACTGAACACATTATGTACGCTGATAAATATACCAGTATAATCAATGTGAAAATGAGACCAATTCCAATCAATAAAACAATAAGCTGCAGAAATATACAGCAAAATGTAAAATAGATTACAGTGTCACATTACTGACACTGGCCTTCTTCTTCTAATGAAATATATGCGACAATAAAAAGTATCTATCATCAGGAATCTTTGATGTTCATGGATTCGAAACAAAAGGCAAATGCATGCTAAGCACACTATACTATGTAAAGATGTACTGCAATAGCATCACCCCATTGAACACATTGCAGATAAAAATGTAAGCAGAGTAATTTCCTCGGCGGAGAGATAAGCAGACTTCTTACATATTTCTTAGCTGGGAATATATGTATGAAAATAATAACTAGTCTTTTAAAGACGTTTTCACATTGTTTGGGAAACATGATATACCAAAGGCCTCTGATGTCAATGGGACCATCCCAACTTTACTATGATTGACACAATATTCCACAGTATGCCGACCATATGTTAAGTACGCTAATGCAGTGTAAATGCATTCTGGGATATGTATCAGACATGAAAAAGTTCTGGAAACAATACTTTCTGTATGTTGGTGCAAATCATATGCCCAAAACATAGACAGAACTAATGATGTGAAACAGCGAGATAGTTTTTAAAATCAATATTTTCAATCCTTAATAAAAAATCATTATCTTATCGACTATGATTGATTTTCATGTCTTCCATTTAACTGTGTAGCTACTGAGAATACCAACAATAATCAACAACATCATGATTATTTGTAACTATATATCATCTCCTGTGATAATTAAACCAGTTAATATTCAACAAATCACAGCGTTATTTAGCAATACATCAACAAATGAGGTCTAACCCACAAAACAAGTGCCGACAAGATCAAATCCATCACGTTTCTCTCATCATTTCTGGCCAAATTTGACTGGATAATTGACTTGGTTCCCAACTACCCGAATTCCTCCAGTTGAATTGGTTCCCAGCATATCACACAGAAGTGTACTGCAGAGCATTTCCTTCCCATTTTGCACGGACTTAGGACAGTCTGTAGGAATATGGTTAAAGTGCTCTTGTGTGTAAGGTACTGTACATGAACTGAACTATTACGCCTTTGTGGGTATAAATTTAAAACAGGCACGTTTCACAAATTGTAAAAGGATAATTTTTCATCCTGAAATTCATCAATTTGTTTCTGTAAAAATCTTTCCTTACTGTTACGTGTTTTCAAGTCGTGATGCAGCGAAGTGTCAACATTAACTATTTGTAATGTCTTCTTGTTTCACCCATGCAAGAGCACACAACTTTATACAGTGCACAGAGTTCTGTATCCTGCATCTGGGAACCAATTCATAATAGACGTTACTTGGGAACAATTCGACTGCATCCCCCGCGGCGTCAGATTTCTAACGGGAACTACACCTAATTTGACTATAAGAAAGGTACTTGGGAACCAACTCGACGTCAGCCGAATTTGATATCCGACTTTGACACTAAAGTCAAGTTATCGCATGCCGACATCAACTTTTGAACAGAATTTTACATGTTGCGAAGTCAATATTAACACTTATCAGTCTTTTCTTTTATATTAAAGTTGACTACAATATGTCCTGTTGAACAAGTGATGGGAGTTTGACTGTCCAAAGAGTCGATGTTTGTCTTAGCTGTGTTTCACAGAAGCTCACAAGGAGCACCGGTTCTAATTTCAACATCTAATAGTCCAGATTTTCTGCAATGTCTAGGATACAGATTAGATTCTTATAAATAAATTTGCCGGACTTTCAGGGAAACAGCAATATGCTATATAATGTTTTGTAGTCTCAATGTTGGAAAATAATGGAGAGATATTGAAAAAACTATTTCTACTGCCACACATTTGTCATTTCCCTTATTTGGCAACAAGTGCTATGCAACTTGAGATGTGAATCAGGTAATAAACAACAAAATCATACAGGTGAAAATGTGACAACATATTATCACTTACCCTTTCAACGCTGAAGAAATGTACTACCATGGCCTGATGTGGTTATTCAGCTGTGGGCACTTTAGAAATTGGCAAAGTCCTTAAATGATGGAGAATCAAACCAACACAACGCGAGTCAATGAAATGCAAATAATTGGTGCAAGTGACGGGCAGGTTTGCGGGTTCCGTGTTATAGTACACACCAGATTAATAAAAACACTCCAGAATCAAACGCAGTTGAAGTGAAATAATATAAAAAACCGAATATAATTACACGAAATACGAACAAAAAGCACACAAATTATAACGACACACGAAATATGAACGAAATGAATATAAAATATACTATTTCACCGCGCATACCAAACTTTCCAATTTTCATCTTGTTCCATCTTTCTGAACTCTGAACTCTGAAGGTTAAAAATAAATCCTGCAACGGAAAAACGCGGACTTTATTCTTGCTGTTATCTGTGATGACTGTAGGGCTCTATACGGAGACAGGTAAAGACAGTCGCCATGTTCTTTCCAGTTTGTTCCGTGAACCTAAGGCTCTGTAGTTCCACATGGGTATACTGAGCCGCCATTTTGGTTCAGCTTTTTGAAAACTTCTAGAGCGAATGATACTCGGACTTCCCAAGATTCAACAGAACCTTATCAACGTTAGGATTACATGAGATGCTAGGCATTGTTTACGTACAGTGTATCCTAACGTTGATAAGAATTCTATGGCACTATTTCCTGAAGTGCGGAAAGGGAGGAAGGCCCGATGCTAGCGCGCCATCGGTCTGGGAAGTCCGAACTGCGTGTCGCTGTGTATTTAATGCGCTGGAAACAACGAAACCCGAACCAAAATGGCGGCCTAGCATACCTATGTGAAACTATAGAGCCCTAGTGAAACAAGAACTGGCCATGCGGCCATCATGCAGTCTCGCTCAGCTAATTTTCTTTTCACGGACCAAACTGGAAAGAACATGGCGGCTGTCTTTACCCGTATTGTTATAGAGCCTTAATGACTGATGAGCAGGGGTGATAACTGATAAGCTGAAGCGGATGAACGGCTTAGCTTTAGCCAGGGCTTTCCTGCCAATCATCATCGGCTATTAGCATTTAGCTATCAGCTTGAGTTGATTTTTCTCATTGGCTGGAATAAAGCTAGCTATTAGCTGACAAAATTTGATTGGCTAGCTATTGGCTTATAATTTTTCAAAAACCATGTGACCCCTCAAAAAACTTGTCATGAGATGCAGATGCTTGTACTTCTGGTAATATTAGAATATTTTGATTAATTTGGGACGTGACTTAAGAAAAAGGACCTAAACCTAAACGCTCTAACGAAAATTTGATTGGCTGATAACTGGCTATTGGCTGGCAAACTCAGGTCAGCCTGCTATCCGCTTCTAGCTGGAACCCATTGGCTACCGTCAGCTATCGGCTATTGGCTGTTAGCTATTGGCTGGCTGGAAAGCCCTGAGCAGCAGCCGTGTTTGATCAGCTTTTTAAGCTAACTGTTAGCCAGCTTTTCCGAAAGCAGTAAGCCATAGTCAATCAAAAGCCGATAAATATTGGAAGCAGCAGAAGCCAATGGAATTTTTAAAAAAAATTTCAACTCATGCTCGTCACGTAGCAAAAGTGCAAAAATTTCAAACAGCGAAAGCAAAAATTATGTTTATTCAAATTTAATGTTTCAGAGGATGAGATTTCTGTAAATCAGTGTAACTTATGATCTATGATGCAAAAAAAGTGACGTTTTTGAACTCTGGTTAATTCTACGTAGCTATACTGAATTGATATAAATATAATACAACTTGCCAATTAAGCTGTTAGCCAATCAAGAACGGCTAGTAGCAGCTGATAACACGGGGGAAAAGCCATTTGAGGAGTTATCTGTCAAAAGGGCGTCCGTTCAATGTATTTCTTATAGAACGGACACCCTTTTGACAGATAACTCCTCATTTGTAAGCTGATTCCCAACAGCCATTGGTAATAACCAATGCGGAAGTTTAAGCCAATCAATAACGGCTTATCATTATCACCCCTATTGCCCTGCTAGATACAAGGTAGCAAGATTGCAAGATGCTGGCCCATGCAATTCCAGATGAAACACTATTGCTGGAACTGATAAGCTTATTACTCGGCTTATGTTTGGTGGGTATTTCAATTTTGAATAGCTTAAAAGATTCGTACATTTGTCTCTTGTTCGGTGATTTATGTCTTTTTCTTTATGACCAGGGCTGCAATTTTGTTGCTTTTTGGCAACTTTTTCCGTAACACTTGAAATTATGTTAGCTCAATGGACCTTTACAAATCATACAATAATTTCTTGTCAAATGAGCCCTACTCCCGCATATAATCAATTCGGCATTGATGGGCGTGGTTGGAACAAAAATGGCGTGTATTGTCGCACACGTGTTTACAGTGCCTTAGTTAATACATTTCTTTTTTGTATAAATAATGATGGGAAGAACTTTGGTAAGAAGTTGACACATTGCGCCATTCAAAAGCGTTTTGTCTTCTCTGTACAATGACACCCATATTGAAAAAGCAACTTTGGAGCAACTTTTGGGTTTGGAGGGCAAATTTCTAATAATCTGTGGATAGAATAAGAGCAACAAAGTGGCGTAACTTTAGCTACTTTTTAGGGCAACAAAATCGCAGCCCTGCAGATCATAGTTCAGTTGTGGGCTGACAGGAAGAAAAGGACCTCAGGGCCAAAAACTATTTGTGCGATAACAACTGTTTTTGAGTGACCGCTCTTTCGCCTAGTATTGTCGAAAAAATTCTAAAAAATTTTCCCGAGCGGCTATAAGTCTTCAAAGTTGAGTGTCTCCGTAATGTGAAAACGTTATCAATTTTGTTTATCCGCTCTCCTGTTTCCTGTAAAATTTACATTTTTGCGCTGATGTCCCTTTCTTCCTGTCAGCCCACAGTCGTTCAGTTTTAGTTCAGTTTCATGTTAGAATTAATAGGATCGTTTTACGCGTTCTCCATCAACTGCTGCCATCTATTGGGATGTTAACCTCGCCTAGGTAGCGCTAGTATTACGGTATGGTGACAATGGAGAGAACAACTGATAAGAATTGAAAGGGGGATGATTTCGTGAAATCATCCCCCCTTTGTACCTTATCACCTCGTTACTACCGGCAGGGATACCAACTTTGGAAACTCAGGTTAACATCCCAATTCGCAAGTCGGTTAGGAATGCAACTTGGAAGTTGGAATTTGGAAAGATGAAAATAAAAGATTCTCATTCTGATGTATTTTTGTTTTATCGCATAGATGTTGGTACTATGTCTGAATATAAGCTTCAACATTTCAGATATGGTTTTGGTTTTATCAATACAGTGTAGGAAGTTAGTACTTAGTACAACACCTTTTAAAAATGAAGTTAGCAAAAAGCTCGTTTTACTGACATGAATATTGACTTTAACTTATCAGCTAGTCAATGAATGCAGTAAAATTCCTATAAGGCACAAGCAGACAACAACAAAGAACATAGCAAACACCCTCTTACTACCTCGCTATCTGTAAGGTAGCTTGGTACATTTACATTATATTAGCTTTGTTCTATTTGCCACAATTTCCGACACTTTTAACACCAGTGTTACACCAGGACAAGAAAAAGCGTTCTATTTGTACAGTAAACAACTCTACAATGTGTTCTTTTTAGTCATGGGGTAACACTGAGGGTAACACCAGGACGTAAATTTCTGCACCTACTTGTGAGTAGGTGTAAGAAATTGGGACAGGTGTTTTTTTTATTTTGATAACTGATAAGCTGGTTCTCAGGCGGTATTTTGCTTTTTGTATGGCCGAAATATTTTTATTTTTAATAACTGTTTTATGTTCTTACGTATTTTGTATCGTTCTTTATGGACCAACACTTTTTCCATATCAGTTGTTACCCTATCCAGTCCTGTGATGTAACGATGGTAACACTGCCCTGACCATAATACGGCAAATAGAACAGAGCTAATGAATGCCTATCATCTCACACCAGAAATCCCGTTGATAATATTGCCAAACACATCCGCAAGATGTCAGCTACTTTGCTATTTAATCTTGGAAAGAGAACAAACTGTGTGATTGTACACATACAGTACAGGGGAATGTCACTTTGGTTTTGTTTACATATTTTGCCACCAAGTTTGATAAAATCATTAATAAAAATGACTGAATAATTTTGCGCGTTTTTCATATTAAACCGAGTTTTTGGCAATCGGTGTTGAAAAGTTGACTATTCTTATTAAATTTAATTTGAAATTAACGTAAATCCGAAATACATAATTCTAAATGTTATGCTCCTTACTGGTAGTTTAGTAATTTAGTATAGTCTATAGTCAATTCTCAAATTGTAATAATTTGCGAGAGAATGTTCGAAATTATAGGGAAGTTGCTTCATAAGAATGTAGATAGAGTTTTCTATAAATTTCATTCTTATTATTTTTCACATAATTCTTTTTTGCGAGAAATTTTGACATAAATTGAAACTTTTGTCAACTTTACATTAGACTACATTGTATTTCATTTTGGTTCTTTCCCCAATATTGAAAGAGCGTTTTAATATTGATAAGGAGCGTTCTGGTGACGTCGCAATATGTCACTGCCTTATATTGCCAAAAACATCCACCAGATGCAGGGATGAAAGGCCAATCAATAAAGCTTAAGTTTATGGTAGGGCACTACAAACATGAGTATAATCATCCGCCATTTTGATTCACAGCGTGCCTGTGGATACCAAATCCGACTATGCGGTTGACGGGCGCAGCGTAAATCAAAATGGCGGATGATTATACCCATGTTTACAGTGCTCTACTTATGGCCTTTGCTTACGACCTTGAAAATATGGCTGATGCTTATAGCTTATGAATTGATTGGCTTAAGCTTATGGTTTATAGCTTAAACTTATGGCTGGCTTGAACTTATGGCTTACTTGAGGAGTTATCTGTCAAATGACTCCTGACCAATAGGAATCCTATTAGTCAGGGGCCCTTTTGACAGATAACTCCTCATTTGTATTTCCAACTATTGGTATGAGCGCTATAGTCGAGGTAAGTTGTTCTGTTATCAATTTTAGAGGAAATGGTGATGAATGGCCGTTAACATTGTGTGTGGAATATTGGTTTTGGACAATATTTTAAATTTCTCATTGGTTCCTTCCAGCTTTTGACACAATTTTAGCTCAGCTGTAACTGTAACTCGTTACAGTCGTTATACTACTGTTATCAGCCGAAAAAATATGGCTTATGCTTATAGCTTACAGCACATTTGGCTTAAACTTATAGCTGAATTCCCAAAAAACTTCAGCTTATGGCTTAAATCTTATAGCTTATGGCTGACTTATCATCCCTGGCCAGATGTCAGCTACTTTGCTGTTGAATCTTGGAGTCAGGGTTGAAAAAAAAAACTGTTTGTTTTTAAAGAACAAAACAACTGGTTTTCTTTCGTTTTAAAACATGTTGTTATCAATGAGTTTCTCTTTCGTTGTTTTAAAACATTTAAAAACATTGTTTTAAAACGTGTTTTTTTTGTTTTTCCCCCTATTTTCAACCTTTTGTCTTACTCTTACCTTTTTGTTATTTGTTCAGTTATTCGACCTTCAACTCTGACGTCACGCAGTGAGTTACTGTTAGCAAGAATACCCGTTGTTGGGCCTACAAATAATGTATTGATAATTATCACTGATATTAAATCCTTCTGTAAATTTTTGTGTGAAATTCTGAAATTTATTTGTACTTGACAAATTATTTTGGTCCTTGTAAGTTCAAGGGGAGAAAATCTCAAAAAAACAACAACAAAAACATGGTTACAAAACATGTTTTAAACAAAAAAAAAGGTTTAAAACACATATTTGTTTTAAAAGTTTTAAAACATGTTTAAAACGTGTTTTAAAACAATTTGTTTTAATCTCAACCCTGCTTGGAGTTGGAATCTTAGAAAGTTCCTGGACACTATTCAGCAAAAGGGAACCAACCAACATGTAAACAAAATGAGATTAGAATTGTTGGAAAGAGCATAAAAAGTAGAATTTTTCTTAATTGGGCCCCCGATTCAAAAATGTGTAACTCACGTTGAAAAAAGCTTATCAGTAAATGCTTGTCATAATTATAGTTTTTAAAGTCTGGTCCAGTTAAGAACCATAATTTCTTCACGGCGCTGATGACGTATTCTTGAACTCGTCCTTCCCCTCCAACTTCAAAATACCCATATATTGATGTGTATTGCGAGTAGCCAGTTATGTTTCTTAACTGGACCAGACTTTACATGTCTCTTGAACTTCGAATCACGCGTTCACAAAAAGTGGATTTTGCTCTATGGTTCCTTTTTGCTGAATAGCGTCCAACCGTGTGATTTGGTCTTCAGTCGTGTCACGGCAATGGAGCGCAAGTGTATTTCATCCGGTTTGTGTACTTCCACTTTTGGCTACCATTTGTAAAGTAGATGGCGTGCTATATTTTTTATTTTCATCCTGGTTGGGTGGCTTCTGCATTTTTCCACCAGATGTCAGCCACTTTGCCACTTTGCTGACCCGTCCCACTCCCAATTGGGATTTAAACTCAAAGTAGCTGACATCTGGCGGCGGAATACGTAACTAACAAAACCGGGATCTTGGTTCTTCTTTACATGCTGTTTAATGAGGCAAAGTAATTTTTTGAAAAATTGTAGCTAATTCAGGAGTGGTTGTCGAGAATTAAAATTTGGTGTGTAAGTATACAAAAGTTTTCAGAATGATGAAACAAATAAATTCAAGTGGAAAATTTCTCGGGTGATGTGTTACTAGCTTCTGAATATGCACAGTAGGTTTTCAATGGTATTTCCTTCTCCCTGATCCCGGTATCATCTTGTTATCAGTCGCATACAAGCGCTCTCTATATTTAGGTTTAAATTCCAATAGTTATGTTCAGTATACTAATTTTAATATTTAAAACTTTTCAACACTGATATCTGTTTTCTTATCAGTTTCAATAACAATACAAAATTTGAAAAATAGTCGGAAAACTTTGCAGTAGGTATGATGATTTTATTAATTAATGTGACTAATTAAGTTATTCTGTATGAAATAATGGCAATAATATTCTATCCTTCAGGTACCATGAACTCTTCCTTGTTGTGGAGGAACTTAGATATTGTAAACGTAAGTTTATTCAAATTATAAATTTACGAATAATTAACCTCTTTCATATTGATGCCACCTTGATATTTTGATTAGGGGATCAAGGGAACAGCCTTTGTGGCAATTTGTTCAGTATAATATTATGGTTCAGGGTCTCATCAGTTCACTGCATGATTTGCTAGGTTGGACCATTTGTGGTGCAATTGGGTCAGAATTGCCACACTGCTAGCTCAGTCATTTCAATGCCTCTTGCCGTCAACACCTCAACACTACTTAAACTGTCAATCTACTTTCAGCAAAAAAGGAAACTGATGTTGACTATGGACATGAAGGTGTTTCCCCATAAACTGATGATTGCGCATGAGAAGTGTTCCCCGCATATACGTTTCTGTGCATATATTTTGCAACACAAGCGTCATCTCATCAGTAGTTTTGAAATGAGTAATCAGTTGCTAGATCTATGACCATTTTACACGCTCCGGTGTGTAAAAATGGGTTAATTATTTTTCATGTTTTGCAATTATTGCGTATGTGTGAAGTAGAAAGTATTCCGGATGTTTGAAAAACCCCACCGAAACGGGTCGGTGTTTAGTTTACAAGTGCATAAATATGCCGAAAGTACGTCATCACTTGCATGTAGATATATTTCGAATTTAGATACCAATTCTTGTTAGACCGATTAGGAGTCAGTGGATTAAGAGATCTCTCCATCTACGGAGAGATAAAAATACACAATTTCGCTGAAAGTACCTACATCATTACATGCGTACGCGTACGTAGATTTAGTGTTTCGTATTAGGATGATTATAAATCAGTTGACAGAGATTTACAATCAAATCTGTTGATAAATATTTCACAAAACATGAATTATTTATTCTACCTGTTTTAAAATCAATGGTGCATTTGCTATAGGAATTCTCGCGGAGATAGATTAAAACATTGAACATTGATCGAAGAGAACCTGTTATGAATTCCCATTATTACCGAATCAAGATAGACGTCATCGAGTATTATACAGAAACGCAAATTTGTGTGACCTTGTCTTCCATGTGTCTCCTAAGTTCCATTTTTGGATTTCGCATTCATCATAGGTACTATTCCAAAATAATTTTCTGCTAGGTATTTCTCTAGCCTGTCATATCTCTGCTCTATAAAGTTATTCAGCTTTGTATTGATGTGAGATCTTTACTAGAAAAGAAAGAGCCAATTCTCAAGTAAATCACTCTTGTACATTGGGCCGGTAAGTGGATGATGGAACCGGAAAACGACAATGGTACTTGAATCCAGGAAGTTCCAAATGAATGATAAAGAGAGGTAAAAGTACCTAGGATTGGAAGTGGTGATACGAGAAGAAAAAAGAATGTGATATTAACTACGTTCTAGTTTCAGGTGTAATAAGTATAAGAAATTAGTGTTTTGTTCATGTAATGGTATCTGGATATACAAAAGTAGAAACGGCAGAATAAAGCTGTAGCAAAAGAACACCGGAGTATTTGAAGCTCGTTTGAGTAGACTGTAAATAGGTACTTGCTGAAAAATGAGAAAATCCAAATCGAATGAAATGATGTCAGTCTGATCATTTTTGAAAAAATGTTTTTGAAGTAGACAAGAAGTTGGTGTTCAATACATAAAAGTTGGCATTTTGCGAGCAATAAGAATGAGATCATTGACCGATACGGTCCTCTGAATCTCCATGTGTTTACGTACCTACTCATTCAAATTGGGTGCCTTCATCGTGTAGGAATATTAACTGAACATGAATATGAGAGGCTATATACACATTCACGTCCAAGAAAACTGCGAAGAATTTCGAGGAAATCTTTTTCCTATTTGATTGATACCCAGTGAAACGGACACGTTACAAACGTGTCGTGCCTAGTGTTTGGATCTCAGCCAATCGTAGCGACAATGTCTGTATCGGTTTGATTTATTTATGCTTGGACCCGTTACCCTAAGTCTACTCAAGGGACAAGATGTAGATTCAGAGAGTTTCTGCATCTGTTTCGTGAAGTCTGTGAACCATGTGGTGATTATTCCTAGCGCTAATAAATTGCAAACTGCCGAGAGAATAATTATTACCCATAGACCTCGAGATAATTTATGAGTTTTCAGTATAAGTTAATTTAATCGTACTGTCCTATGGATTTTCCGCGGAAAACTGCTGATGACCTTTGTGATAAACGTTTCCAAAATTCTCATACAAAATTCGGAATTAAAGATGTAATTTTTTGAAGGGAAATTACTGTTCCTATGCTCGGAGATAGCCGTGTTATTGCGTTACATCACAGACAATACCGGATCTAAAATTTGCTTTAAAAAGCAATTTAGCTTGGCACATTAATGGAATCATCTTATTTATAGCTTTCGGTATAGTGACCAAGTACTAGTTCGTGATTTCAATGCAGGATCACTGATGATGATTTCAAATGACTTGGCATGTATTTCAGCTTCTCAATTTTATGGGCCTGCAATAGGTGCTGAATTACAGTTTTAAATTGGCGTTTGGCACCTTATAAACCTACTACTAAGTACTTACATAATTTCTTTAAAATAACCAGTATCCCAGAAGCTCTTATCTACGTTTTACCGTTTGCCGCCTTGACGTCGCAAGTAAAATGTAGAAAAGATATACACTCAAATTGTATACTTACAGTGGCATTTCATACAACAGCTTAAGTATTTTTGAAACCTAAATCTGACTGTCTCAAAATAGCTAAATCATAGTGTAACTATAGCAACCCTCAGCGTTGAGCTGAATCTTGGCGCAAAGGGGCTGATACAAAACTGCAGAGTTTTTCAGACAAAGACTTTCTATTGAGTCACTCTCGCCCATCGTGACAGAATTATTTCTTAGGTATCTTAAAATACTGGCATTCACTAAGCAGCAGAGTCCTGGTGATTTGATTTTGTCCTCAAATGAGAGCAGAGAGCAATGTTTCGATTCAACATTTCGAAGAAAAATACCTATATAAATATCTTCTTAATTTATCCCCATTTACGGAAACGACATGATTCAGCCGCAGCCCTGGACCTGAAAATTGTAAGCCGTAGGTAAGATTTTATCTATGCACACAGTACCTTTCACCCCATGTAACGAAACAAGATCGAAGAGAATACAACGTAATGAGAGTTATGAGCACGTATAGTGAGAAGAGGTAGGAGGTATAGGCATCGGTGCCAAAATATTCTTTCTTTTAGCTTTGTAACTCGGCCGCGAATATATAGATGATGAAATTTTACATTACATCAATTTGTCATCATTCTAGCTCGCGCCGACATCTATTTGAAATATTCTTTAAAATCTAAACTGCCAGAGTTCAATGTGTTACATGCAAAGAAATTGGAGCAATTTATAATGCGCATTAAAAGGCATAGGAACTAGATAGAAAAATTCGTATTTTCCCGTGGGAGAAGGTATTTTAGAAAGTTATGGTGTACGGCAGAGACACAGGGTGGAAGGATTCGTATATTTTCTTGTAGGGAAAGGGGGTGATGAATTCATATGTTATTTTGAAATTTAAACTCAAAACCACGAGTGCGTTTAATGGGCCTTCAGAACGAGCTTCCTATGAGATGCAAAAAGCATATATTTTGACTAGGTATCGAGTTTCTTAAATAGTGTTGGCACATTGTTCGAAAAAATTAATAATAAATGCAAAAGTTCTGAAAAAATCTTAACTTTGACACAGTGTTGCGGACGTACTATTGATGTAAATTAAAAGTTCTTGAGAGCCTGAGGAGAGCTTTGCCCTCCATAGAGGATGAAACAGCTTCACGAGATTAAAAATATTTGATAAATATCAGTATTGTAGTATTGGTTTCAGGAAGAACTTATGCAGAAGAACATTTGGAGCGTTCATCCGCTCGAATAAGCAAATCGAGGTATCATCTGTGAGAGTCTTAAAATCCCTGGACTCATTTTTGATATTGAGTGCAAGTTTAAATTGTTCATCTGGTAAGGTTCAGAAGTTGAAAAATTTCATAAAATGCAATACAGTCCCTGTTTCATAGGTATAAAAGATTACCAACTTATTCTTGGTACCTACCTATCGATTTGACCCTTTGCAAATTGTGGAATCGAAGAGGGATGATGGAAGGGGCTCATATGCAAATATGTCAATATCTACAATATTGATATTTCATTGGTTTAAAGGTCGCTAAACTCATTTTGCTGATAATTTGATTTAATTTGCAAATTGTGGCATTAAGGATGGGTGTGAAAGAAGGGGCTTAGTGGTAAACAAATGAGTGCGAGTACAATACGGGCACCATTTTACAAAGTGAAAACGTTAGTAAATTTCTTTTTGATAGTGATTTAGCCTCAATTTATCGCCTATACTACCCATGTTAGAATGTGATCAGTGGGAGAAAAGGGCTCAAAAGTGAAAATATCAATAAAAGAAATATTGGTATCATTTCATTGGCTTTTGTAACGTCATTCCTGATGATTTGATGTAATTAGCAAAGTATGGCATTTCAAAGTGGAAGAGAGGGCTTAAACGGTATAAGTACAATATAAGTACAGATATCATTATCAGTAATGAATTCAGTTTTCTTTAAAACCTAAGAAATGATACCAATATTCTACTTAACGTGTATTTATCTGATTTCAGTAATTTTTGTTTCTATATGGTTGATAAGTTTACACCACCAATCTCCATGACTGCATCCATTTGTTCAACTTCCTGATGAGAAACATTTACTATGAACAAAACCAAAAGTGTTTCTTTGCTTCTGGAAATTGTCAACTGTACGAGCAGATTACGCAAAATGTCATACATGTAAATTACAGATATTCCCTTCCTTTACTAAGTGCTGTGTGGCGCATCTTTGAATAACTCTGAATCTTAGACGTCAGACCTTTCTTAGAAGGAAAAGATTTCCATTCAGTTCTTATCGTACCCTGTGCATTAGCAGAGAGAGACCCCCACAAAATGTAAGAAAATACCGCTGACTCATTATTGTAAACCCAACGCTTAGTCAGTTATTAAAAGTAGATTCAGTCCAATTTACATGTGGTTCGACGAGCCACATAAATTAGAATGATTTTTCTTCATTTCCCACTTTTTTTTCTCTTTCTTCCTCGTCCGCACACTAGGTACCTACATAAACGATGGAGTTATCTATTTAAGTCAATGAAACGAGGTGAGGTAAGACGAGGTGGGCCCGAGTGCCCGAGATACAAATTACAACGTCGTTATAAAAAATAGTCCGTGACCTTCGGAAATCCAACAATTGGAAATTATGCTAATGCGGGTGTAATTTAACATCAACCTCATTAGAGAGGTAGAAAAATAACGCAAGCGTGAAATCATTCGGAAGCGCATGCGGTTACTCACGAGCTCGAGGAAGTTCTTTCGGCTGTCCTTGATCGATGAATTGCGAGAATCAAAGAAAGCTTAATTGCAGTTATCTGTCTAGAATAGTTACATAAATCAAAGTACTTTCTAATTTTAGAGGGTAGCTTCGATGGTTCCTTACCTGGGATCATGACTACCTGTTTTGTGAAACAATCGCCTTGTGTGTGAGCAATCGCTACTTAACACCGTCTGGAATACTCACGTATACATCGCTGCCTCAACAACGAATACCATTTGACATCATCTGCCTGTTTATAACCAGTTCCTATGGCATCATCCCTTACTCTTTGTGTGGGCTTCTGATAGCCTGATTGAAGCACTCCAACTCATCAAAATGCCTACGTATTCATTTTACTATGCCTCAAATTGATGAACCTGTTTTTCTTACATCTTACCCCTACAGTATAACTAAAATGATATCTGTTGTCTGTTTCAGGAACCGGAACCTTCGGTCAGGTTTTATTATGTCAAGAAAAGAGCACCAGTAAATTCTACGCCATGAAAATTCTAGCCATCGCCGACGTGATCAGGTTAAAGCAGGTTGAGCACGTGAAAAACGAAAAGAACGTGCTACTGGAAATCAAACATCCATTTTTAGTCACACTGTGAGTATCTTTGATTCAGTTTTGCGGAAACTGTCGAGAACCGCCTCGCCTACGCCTCATGCTCGACCAGTATTGTCCCGATCTCTTCGATATATTCCAGCTTGGATCATCGTCACCATGCGCCCAACCCAGAGTCCACCGACGTAGACGACACTCACGCCCCCTTGATCACCGTCTGCGTGTCGAGGTGATCGGGAAATGTCGGCCAGTATCAGCTCGTTTACATAATACTGATTCCGACAGCCTGCCGGCGTATTTCGCACGTTTTTCATCTGTGAGACCTTCGTCGACATCTATCATTTGCCACAATTTTCGTTCTTGTCGATCAATATTTACGTGGTATGGCGTAGTTCGCAAATGCGGGGAGGTATAAAGCCTTCTATCACTTCCGGGGACCGGCAACCTGGAAACCGTCAGTAAAATTACGATCGTTCTTGAATTGTGAGCGAGAGGGCGGCCTAGTGTACCTTACTAGATGTATGTCAGTATTTGGTATTCATAGTCGGACTCGAATGAAGAGCATACGTGACCGGTTTGGAACAAATGCTCGGAAGTTACTGAGAAACTAAAATGTTGAGGAAAACGAACAAAAAATTATATAATATTGGCTCTAGAACCCATATTGGATCAAAACGTAAGGCGAACCTCATTTTTGGCTATTTTTATACCTCGGTTATGGCGGCCAGATGTAACCCAATAATCCACAAGCTCCACCCGTACACGAAAGTCGACACAAATTCGGATTCCGCAGGCCTCGTAGCGCGCTGCTGTCGCCTTACTGATAAGAAAATGACAGAGTGATCAAGGAAGCACTAAGTTGCAAAATAAAAGTAAAAGAATCAGAAGTAAAGTAATGATAAGTGAAACACCAAATTAAAACGGATATTCGCGGTTGAAACGCTCACCAGGAGCGCTACAGTCGACTGTAATATACACACACATACACACTAACACTAGTAAACAACAAAAATCCGGTATGACATGAAAATATCGATTTCTCCTATACTTTTACATGGGGAGCCAAGATATTTTTTGTTTTACGAACACTTGAACGTCCATTCTCTTTGGAAGACCATTTTTATTTGTAGTTTATAGCACACAGAACTGCATTCGGTTAATACCTATCGTCAAAAAACTGTAATTTCTAAGAATTTCAAAATATCAAATCATCGCATGTACATTTCTTATGGGAGCGATTAATTTTTCATACCATAACTGTGAATTTGCTAGTTCTGCCACCAGATGCCAGCCACTTTGCTTTCAATCGCGAATAGAAACCAAACTACAACATTGGTAAAGAATATTCACGAATTCGTATCGTTCTATCATCGCTCCTTCGTTGGTTATAAAAACGTCCACTAGATGCCGCCCACTTTGTTACGGAATCCGAATAGCCTCCTTCCTGCATTCTTGACCACAAGTCATATTGCAATAACCTTTTAACTAAAATTATTCTAAATCAAATTTCAAATAGAAAATGTTTTTCACTTTTTTTTCTTTTTATTTTTTTTTTGTCAAGAAGGGTTCAACTTTTTCCGGAACAAAACTTAAACCATATGGGGAGGTCAGTAGTTTCTTGGGCTATTTTTCTCTTTTTTTTTTCGAGTTCGACCAACGGAATTGATATCAGTTTTCTTTGGAACAACTTTCTAGCCATCATACCTTCCTGTCCCTGAAATTTAGTTCATTTTCGTGCCTCCACTTCTTGGACACTATACTCTCAAAATAAGAATTTTCATAATGGGTTGACTTCTAAGAAGACAGTCAATAACTGCTTGTAATTCAGTGATGAGATGAAATCAGATTGGTATATGGTAGGGCGAAAGTTGGGGTTCCGACTTACTAAAAGTGATCTAAGTTGATGTAAGGAAGTGGGGGCCAAGTTTTTGTAACGTATAATATGGATATTTAGTACCGAAGGTTGCTGGATTCATTCTTATACTTACTCATTTGACTCTGTTTTCCGAACTATGAATCAGCAAAGGCAGGATGGGTTAGGTCTAAATAATTGACAAAATATGTGTTTCTCTTGTTGGGGTTCCAGAAAATCAAATTCATTTTGATCCAGAGTTAGAAACTGCGGCATCCAAAAGGAGCTAAAAGCTAAGAGTGTTCATGAAAAATGATATTACTATCAATTATTAGGTTCCAAAGGTCTCTAGATTCATTTCTGATGTTATTCTGACCCTATTTTTCAAACTGTTACACCTGTGGAAGAGAAGGGAGGTCAGCATTTGAAAAATCTACAATCAAGTGGGGTGTCTCTGGTGGAGTTTTAGAGACCGTTAAATTATTTTTTTGATATTATTTTCACCCTATGTTGGAAATTGTAAGGTACCATAAAGAAAGAGAGGAGGTTGAAAGTTACCAATTCTTATCACATTCTATATGAATATCAAATACCCGATTTTAATGGTTGCTGAATTCGTTTTTGATATTACTCTATCTTTTAAACGGTGACTTTTCTACGAGATGGATGAAAAGTTCAAAATGCGTGCCGTATTTGGAAAAATCGGGTCGAAATAATGTGAAAACGAATCCAGCGACTTCGCAAGGTAATATTCGATAACTACGTCATATTTCACGAAAATTTGACCCCCGCTTCCCTCGCTGGTGCTCCACTTTTCAATACGAAGTTAGACTGATGTAGAAAATGAAATCAACGAGTCTGCAGAACTCGACCAGTGTACCATTTCCATTTCACCTCCTCGCAGAAATTCAAATAGCGTTTTCATTGTTACCGTCAACTGGAGTAATATTGGATACAGGTGGTAATATCGGCCGCACATGAGTTGTTTACTGATAACGATACTAATACTCCTACACGTCATGAATGACCGGTATTACCACCAGTGTCTGATATTACCCCAGTTGACTGTATACTGATAACGATACTAGCGCTCCTATAACAAGTCATGAGTGGCCAATATTACCATCAGTGTTCGATATTACCCCAATTGACGGTCTATCCTTCCCGACGCCGACGATGGCAGTCGCTCATTTCATTTGAGAAGGATAATAAAATTACTTGCACTGGTGGCAAGTTCTCAGGTGCTCTCGTGCTCGAGCCCCATGCGGGACAAAGCACCACACGAGCACATGGCACAAAATTTTTGTTTTATTTAAAAAAAAAATTAAAATGATTATTAAAATACAACTTGAATTTTAAATTTAAATTTGAAAACAGAAAAAAAGAAAAAAATTTATGTAATATGTTATTTCAAATAAAAATTTTTTTTGTTCTCTGTGGGACATAGATACGCAAATAAAAAACACCTAGGGGCATCATTTCGAAATGGCTCAATTTGGGAGATGCTTGGTGGGGGCCCAATGGCTCGAGCACCACACTAGAAATTGAAAACATGCCACCTCTGATTACTTGTATCTAAATGACTCTTTGTTCGGGAATTAAAAGTTTTGGGTCAAGAAACTTTTTGTGAAAAATGAAAATTTTCTTTGTAACAATGTGTTTGAGGAGCAGATTCGCTCCAAATCCACAAAGATCCCCACCATTGGTTCTTCCCAAAATCAATGAAGAGGGAAAATCACTGATGTTGAAAGTGTGATATCGAGGGAGTACGTATGTGTATGGAGGTGAACAAAACTGCAATGAGGGAAAGGTAGATGGTAAGGAAGCAGGTCCGAAGTAAATTGGTGTCAATTCTGCTGATGGAACTTGGTAGGATGAAAAAAAGCTTTTCAGTAGTTGGGAATGGGGACTAAAATGTTTTCGCGCATTGTTCCGCTCCTTTCGCGCCATACGTAATTTTCAGATTTTATGGGGAAGAGAGGATGACCCTCAAACTGTTCCCATTTGCGCTTATATGTGAAGAATAGCCCAACAAACGTGTTTGCCCCATAAGGCTACGCTGGAGTGTTGTGCTGTGAGAGGTTATTTTGAAACTCCATTCTAGCCACACCAAGGTAGATATGGAAAAATCGCGAAGAACCTTTTCTGTGGAAAATCCGATGCGCATTAATTTTTCCTAAAAACATTTTTTCTTTTAAATTATGAGCATTGAGCAACAGTGGTGTTGTGGTCAAAAAACCAAGGAGGACTATATTTGTGTTTATATGCAAGGGAATTCCCAGGAAAGAGACTCGGGAACTTTTTGTGGTTCATCTATTAGACACGGTAACCAGTACATAAAAAGTAAAAAACAACAAAAAATTATAGCTGAAAACGCAAGTTGATTTCCCAGCGTATCTATGGGCTATTATGACTTTTTCTCATCAGAGTCAGCGGTATGTTGCAGGTGATCCGTGGCATTCAGTGGTGGGTCTACGGAATCGTGCTGGAAGGGGTTATTAAAATTTTTTTTCTCAACTTTTGCTCCCACAAGAAAACGTCATGTATGTATAATGTGAGACTGCAGCAATCGGAAATTGAAGAAAAAAAAACAGATGCGCAAGGGGATTGAATTCTAACTTAAAATTACCTTGCAGTTTTCCTTTAAAACATCTTTAAAATGAAATTTAATAGAATTATGAGACCCAACAAATGTTTTTAGTAACATACAAAAGACAAGAGAATGTTTCGAAAAAATTTCGTGTAGGAGTGCAAGAGGTCTCCAAAATGGGGCTATTAAGTGTCTATTAATAAAATGATGTGTTAAATAAAATGTCACAGGATAACAATTTTCGAATTCGCTGAACCTACTTTTTTGCTACCCCAACCTAAAACAATTGTCCGGGGTCAGCGCATAGATATTGGAGTTAGTAGCTTCCAATGTATCGATTGTTGGATTTCTTGAGTTGCCGAGTTCATTTCTCAGGTCATCTTAGCTGTAACCTTTACCTAGAAGGTTCCACAGGGAGCTACAACCTGACATATTGATCGGTCACTATCATCTGTTGTGGTAGAAGAGCCCATCACATAGATTGATGGTGCGTGTATAGACGAAGGTTGTTCGATTTCTAGTCTAGATGTGTTTTGGAACTCGCAACCTGCGCCTAAATTTGTAACAATGCGGAATGATGTGATTGGACAATGTTTAGCTCCCAGATACTCATCGCTTAGTTGGAAGTCAAATCGCTGTTATATTTTTAAACCGTAATTAAATAATTACGAGCGGTATTTTCGAAATTCACGTACGGAATGTGAAGCCTACGTGCTAAGTTCAGCGTTCATGGTCGCCGCTGTCAACTGCACGGGATTCATCCTCAGAGTAGCAAATGAACTGTGTAAGCCTATATTCCTCGTTAGCAACTCATATCTCCGAAACAAGCGATTATCCCGGGTACAATAAACGCTCGTTAATTATACAGTTCGTCTATATGTAGTTACAATGTAAACATTGTTTGCATTTTTGGTACGTACAGAAACCGCTAATTATCGAGAACGGTGTACGAAAATAACCGGCATTAGCGCTTCTCTCCTGGTCTATTTTTTTCTCGCCTTTTTTTCTCAATAATGAGAAATCTAATTTAGTATTTTTGATTACCATTTGCTATAATTGCGCAAATTGGTGCTCGTGAGAGTCTGGGTTTCTTCATTCTCTCAATCGTGTGTATAATTCCAAAATTTGTTTGCAAATTTCCGCTCGTCTTGTGTGTATATTTCTTATCGCGTCGGGCGTTTATCAGCTGCTACAATGCTGTAAAAACGGTGCTTGAAAACGCCGT
This sequence comes from Acanthococcus lagerstroemiae, assembly GCA_031841125.1. Taxonomy (NCBI): domain Eukaryota; kingdom Metazoa; phylum Arthropoda; class Insecta; order Hemiptera; family Eriococcidae; genus Acanthococcus; species Acanthococcus lagerstroemiae. Next base: position 39,353,922 of record CM063114.1, on the reverse strand, counting down.
TATAACGTCATTAATGCTGGCAAATATAAACGAACATGGTACGTAAGTACCTATTCGCGAAATTGGTGCTTTTAAAATTTCGGAAGTTCGCACTGTTTTTTCTTCTCTCGTCTAATGTATATTTTCGGCTCGTTGTGTAAACGAGCTCATTCTAGAAATTTCGGCGTGGATAGTAACCATTTCTGAACATTCAAAGGACCGCTGGTGAATCCGATTGAAAATTCTCAGACGCGCTAATTTTTCTCAATTATTTTACTCGAAAAATCTTACGCGTCTAGGGACATTAGTGGGAATACAGGGCTTCATTTCCTGGTAATTTCCCTACCTCTCTCTTTTAATCAACTCTCAACCCGAGCCCTGGAATCCGCCCTTTCGAACATTACTTCAGAGACGTCGGGGAAGCTGTTCGGGCTGTCTTAGCCCTCTTCTCATCTAGCCGAAATCCGGAAATCTGTCTTTCTTTCCGTTTGTCGGTTTGCCCATTTGCCTGTTTTTGACTTCACTGTTGTTCTGCTTCCTGGCTGGCTTGCTAGCTGTCACTCTAGCTGCATTTTAGAGTAAAGGTGTATTCCCGCAAATTTTCGGTTTTCTGGAGAATTTTCTCGGCAGAAGAGGCAGCTAGGTTTTTACAGAAGAGAAAAAAGTATCACAAAGTATTATAAAGATTGATAGCTGGAATTAGCGTCTTCGAAACATCACCAAATTTATTTTGAACCCCTTCCAAAACTCAAAAAAACAACCGGTTGCTTGGGCCCCAGGTATGCGATTCAAATGTAGCCTGAAATCCGATTTCATTCAAAAACTCGTTAACTATGGTTATGAACGCAGCGTCGTCTTCATGTTAATTGGACACTTCTACCCCCAAAAATGGGGGGGGGGGTAAAAATGATCAAAATTGCCCACCTAAACTCAAAGGCCAATAATTATATTTATACTTGTAGTTATAAAAAATTTGTAAACGAATTAGTGCCATGTGATACACCGCAATTAATTGTACCGTACCATACACTTAATTCGCAATACACATACACAGAGTGTCTTAACAAAATCGAAATCTGAAAATAAATGACCTTCACACTTTACCCCCCCCCCCACCCCCATTTGCTATGAATGCGTTAAAATAATGAACTAAAGCTAAATATACTTCTTCGTCTATAGTACTACATTTTCTGGGGGGGGGGGAAGAACTAATTTTATTGCATAAGGTAGATGAGCCCAATAAGGCCCGGATCCACAATATAAGGCCCAGTGTACCGATCTTGACTGCTGTGCTTTAGACTGCATTGAAACATGCAGCAAAGTTGTTCCTTCATGATATGACAACACTGTCCAATTGTTTTTATCAAGATATTTGTCCACTGGTGCGAGATATGCTGGTTGATGATTTTCCAACAACCTAAATAGTGCTCCGATGTTTTTTGTGTAACTTGGAAGATTTACGAGTATTATGTTAGTCAAATGGAATATATCCAGAAATCAAACATTGGATAGTTGTTGTAGTGGTAGTTGGTTAACGATCGCCGCCAGAAAAGTGAAATTTGAGCAATTTGGAACCGAGGTATGCAATATTCACGAAAAATAGCGTTATGTAACCTAATAAGGCCCAACCTGGTAAGATCAATTGATTATATCATTTCAGTTATAACTTACTCATAAATTTCTATTTGAACCATGCTTAACTTTCTATTTACCGAATTTCAGGTCAGGCTTATTATGTAGGTATTAGGTTGGGTCTTATTAGGTTATAAGCCTTCTTTGGTGCGCTGGCCTTATCAAGTTTTGAAAAAGGGGTATTTTTATTAGAAGATCTGAGAAACGCGGAACAGTATAGAAAAATTTCAAGTTAGCCAATTTTTAAATATTGCAGTCAAAGACTATAACACAAAAAAGGAAAAAACATGAAATCACTTACATGAAAGTCTGGAGAGCCAAGACCTTAAATTAGGGCCTTATTGAGCTCACCTACCTTATTACGCGCATGATGTTCACGACTCACATGAGCATGTCATATATGCGAAGACTCTTGTAAGCTGATATTTCGATTTATCGTCATTATCAGGGCTGCAATTTTATGCACAAAAAATAGGGAAATACGCGCATATTTTATGCACTGAATTCAGTCTAAATAATATGCCGAAAATATGCGCCAAAATTGTAAAATATGCATAAATATGCAAATATACAATATGCGTATATCATTTCAAAGGAATAAAGTTAACTTGAATACACTGAGACAATTTTTATCATATTTTTAAATGATCCAGTAAAGTATCTCCTGAAGAGTCTAATCTTCTTTTAATAGGAGATGCACCCAGGAGATAATGCGCCTATATTCGTAATTTCTTGATGATTGATGAATGTGATGTGGGCAAGAGAAAGGTTATCTCACGTGCAAAAGAACATATTTTTCTAAAAGCTTTTCTACTGATTCATTAACCATTAAGTCTTCCTAATTTTTTTTTGAGTCGGACATCATTCTCAGCACTAAAAAATAATTTTGGGGGGAAAAATTGACTTTTATTTTTTTATTCCAATTTAATAAAATTTATTCATTTTTTTTAAAATATAAAAACCCAATAAATTTATTTGTAAAAAAAAATTAAACTATCCCGACTAACCTGTCTATGAGAGAGTCGCGGGTCAGAAACCACAACCAGCTGCGTCCGACATCGGATACGGCGACTGAATAAGATTTTATTTTGATTATTGTTATTTGTTCTCGTAGTTTTCTTTTCCGTATCCTATGTTGTATTATCTGCGCTTGGAATTTGTCAGTTGAATGTGTATTGTCATGTTAGCGGTCATTCGAATCTTTTTCGAACAGTAATTTATGGTCTTTGAGAGTCTCTGATTTTTCATAATCTGTAATTCTTGCTCGCTCGTGTTCTTACTCAATTACCACTGAGAGAGGAAGTGTAAGCCAAGTCCTAAGGAGGGTGTAGGGAGGTAAAAATATTTCTAAAAAAAAAAAAGTGCCGTTCATCGTGGACATCAAACAGCTATATTGAATTTACAACCAGGAATTTGTAAAAACCTAACAATATATGAGGAGCGATTTTCCAAAACGGCCTCTGTCCAGTTTTATATTTTTGTAAGCAGGAAGAAAAAACTTGGTGTATCCTATATTACACTTACATGTCACGGTTGATAGTCGGGTTGCCTAGTAGAACACTTACAGGAATTTATCTCGTTGAAATATTGAATGTACCTTGTACAGGAGACGCCCGTGACAGTCGCGAAGTGAGGGATCTCCTGGATAGAGGCCGTTTTGGAACAACATTTTTGAATTATTAGTTTTGGTTTGGCACAAAAGTAGACATACTGTGTCTTTCAGTAGATTCTAATTCATAAAATGCTCAAGATAATGTCGACTCCTCTATTGTGATAAAAGTATGTGAACAGAGGCCATTTTGGAACAACTTTTTTCTTCTCTTTGCGAGACTATTTTGGCTTCTTAAATGCGTTAAATTCGCGATATCGTGATTTTGTTCGGATCAGAATATGTATTACTAGATTCCTCACCAGATGGCGCTATAAAACGATTTTTCAAAAAAAGTGGATAGAGGCCGTTTTGGAATATCGCTCCTTATATCTAATGCTAGCCACGTTACATTCAGTTATATGTATCGAATATACTCCGCATATTTACCCAATGGAAAAAGAAAATGGCGATTTTGTCTTTAAGCGTGGACATGTATATTCAACGTGGACCCTCACGTATATCTTGTACCCACGTTGAAGGACGTGAATCTTTCGACACTTAGAAGCAGTCTGTAGAAACAGCCTTTAAATCTTCTTCGCGCAGAGACTACTTTCCTAGATGAATTTTTGGTACTTCATAAAACCGTGATCCGTGAGATTGTAACCCACAGTGCCGCTGAGTGATTGCACAGCCTCATCTTATCACACTATAAAAGTGAAAAATTTGTCTTTCAACGTGGGCAACAATTTTTTTCTTAATGATTCTACAACCATCCAAAATCAAATTTAAGCTTGGCCGATACCGGAATATCGTTTCTCAATATTCCTAGTATCGATTTCAACGAAAAAACATTTGAAACGTGAACCTTGTTTTTTTTGTTTTTGTCCGCGTTGAATTGTCCATTTTTCGGAGAATCACCCATACCGATGTACAAAACTGAGTCAGTGGGTAGTTTTCGACCATTTTATCACATAAAAGTCTCTGAGATGTCGATAGTTCTACACCTTATCCCATAAGGCCTGCGTTGATACATATATGGTAATGTGAGTTGGCTTTCGTCTCGGCCATCATGAAGAAGAAAACGAAGATAGAATGGTAGAAACAGGGGGCTGAAGCAGCGGTGGCAGCCTAGATTTTTTTGAGGTGTAGCAAAACTCCATTTTTACGAGAATAAAAAATTGATGATTTTTCGGGGTGTAGCAAAAATTTCAAGGTAATTTCGGGGGCTCCTATCACCAAAATCACCCCCCTCCCTCCGAAAAAAAAGAAAAGTTGTTCTTATTTTATTTAAACAGCAAACGAACAAACAAACGAAAATAAATGTTACAAAACCAGAGACGAAACTTGTCTTTCTATTTAGGAGGGGGGGGGCAGAAGGAAAATTTGCCGACAAATATTTTTCGAAAGCTAAAAATTTACCCACAAATATTTTTTCTGATTTTTTAATCAAAATATTTTAAAGTGATAAAAAACAAACAAACAAACGCTCTTAGAAAATAAAAAATTCAAATGAACAGTTTCAAACTTTGCCCACTGCCAAATTATTGTGGATGCCCCCCCCCCGCCATAGTTTCGTCCCTGTAAGTGCAGATTGGAACCTTATCCCCCAAGCACTCGCATTGGCGCACATGAGTACACCCTAGGGGAAGGGTAAGCTGGAAGGATGTTAAAATACTTATGAGGAATACACAACTTTCTTTACACATTAAGGTGGTCGTTATTTACTCTTGGTGATTTTTTTTTTTAATTTTCTCTAATTCGTTTTTAAATTGGTTCAAATAAAATTAAATTAAAGTTAGAAAACCTACCAAGTTTCAGGTCGATCAGATTGGAGGAATCTGGGCCACAAGCTCATTTTCGTTCTTATGGGAAAAGCACATGGAGTTTTGACTTTTGTTCCAGACTAAATTTCCCTATTTATTCACCAGGACCAAAGCCCGTAAATTTAAACAACAGAACATTCGCTATCGGATTTAACTTGTGACATTAAAAAATAAGTCTTTTGCTTTCAACTTTTAGATTTTAATAAAATGTTCAAGTTTCTCAAATTTTAGGCTCTAGGTCGAAGAGAGAATCTAGTAAAAACAGAATAGTCATTGAAATTCAAGATTAATGTTTGCTACAGACTTTCAGATCTTCGAAATGTCTGCCAGATTTCAGCTTTGTTTCAACCTTTCAAATAATGGTCGATACTTAGCTTGAAACCTTTCGGCTTTTGACTGACTAGAGTCTCTGACAGGAGTTGAAAAGGTACTCCATTTTCAGAAACGAAATTTGACTGTCAGTTTGGGGAGGCGGAGAAGAAAAATTTGCCGACAAATATTTTTTTCAACTCAGAATTTTGCCGACAAAATTTTTAAAAATTGAAAAATTAGCCGATTTTTAATCGAAATATTCTTTAATTGAAAAAGAAATTAACAAACATTTATAAAAAATGAAAAATTCAAAGGAACAGCTTCAAAATTTGCCGACTGCAAAATTGTTAGGGTGTTTCAACCCCCACACCCCTTTAGTTTCGCCCCTGTACAAAACGAACAAAATTGGCGACACATGTACTTGTGACAACCTTTCAACGCTAAAATTCTCTACTTATTTTACAACAACTGCAAAACCTGTCTGTACTCTGTACTCTTAGATGAAGATGATTTTGGATTAAAAAGTTTTACAAAAAGGGAGATTTTTCGGGGTGTAACAAACGTTTTTCCGAGGTGTAGCGAGCTGTTTTGGGGTGCAGCATTTTGCTACACACGCTATACAAAGGCTGCCCCCGCTGGGCTGAAGAACACAGCTTGGCCCTCACTCGTTACAACTAACTCTGTACCATCTCTTGAGCTGCTGTAGTTACTGCAGACCCCAGGCAGGGTTCACCCCGCCGTCACCTTCTCCCTGCCTCATCACACGTACCAGGACAAGGAAGGGGAGAAAGAAGGAAGCGCAGTCCGGCTGTGGGCCACCCGAATTCCTGGTTAACGCTGGGTGAGCGTTGCCTCGGTCGGTAGGGTATCACATAGTGGTTCTGGCAAGACAGCGCAAATCGGAAGCAAGGAGAAGCTAAGTGGAAGCCCGGGCCAGCCTCAAAACGTCCCTCTAGTCACCGACGCGATACTCGAAAGGGTAGTTTCTGGGGCCAGGGGTTACGATGTCTGGGGAGCCAACGTAGCATGCGTGCATCGCCACACACTTCGCCAGGTGAGATGTATGGTAACGTTAAAAGTTATTTTCAACTGCCCTTTACGACGTTTCTGAGGCAGTTACAAATAAAATACAGAGAACCACTTTTATAGAGAATCGAATCCAGAGTCAATTTTGTTTGATTTCTTTATAAATTATTTTTGTAAAGGTGAGAGGAATCGAGTTATGACCCAGAAGCCTGATTTTGAGAGATTTTTCTTCAATCATCAAGGCAGTGGTTTGAACATTTCCGCCAAAAATCAGCTTTGTATGCTTTTCTTACCGAATTGAAGCCTTTTTTTGATTAAATTGATTGGACACAAATAGATTGATTAGGAATTTAAGGCGGTTGATTTGGGATGGTTATTCTGATATGTTCGTTTCCAGACGCGCTGTTTCCAGTCGAACTTGTTCCTCAATCGCCTGGAATGTCACACTCGGCCTATCAGGAACCTAATGAATTGAATTCACGAACCGAACTCGATGACTCTGTTCATCGAGTTTTCCAGCCCACCACGTCTAGTCGCATTCCGCTATCCGTTATGTTCCAGTTCTAGTTTCGCTCTGAAACTCCCGCTGTGTCTGTGATGCCTCGGCTGCTCATTTGAACAGTGAGATTGACTCGACCTTTCCTTACGGTTTTACCCGCGACCACTAAAAAGTAATAGACCTAGTTAACCGCTTTATTGTCGATAATTTGCCTGCCCACGTATTTCATGGCGATGATAGTCGAAGTTTCGAACCTAAGTAAGATTAAAATTTCGCACAAGTTGCGATCTCTTTCCCTGAGGTTATTGTACACCGCGGGTACTTTCTGGAAATCCCAAGTCGGTGTACTTATTTCGCGGCGACGGCGACGGGGTTACGGGTTCTGGTTTTATGGAAACGAGTGCGATGTCGGGGACTGTTGCAGGGAAGGTGAATCAGCTGACGCCTACATTTCTGCGGTGTAGAGCAGCAGACGGAGGTTTCGTCGAAAGCCCGACGTCAATGACCGAGTCGGGAGTGGAAGTTGGGAGCTCGTGGTCGGGAGTGAGTGCGTGAGCGGTCGGTCCGAACACCTCAGCTACCCTCGTCGATATTTCAGATGAGGAAAAAAAGACACAAAAAAAACGAAAAGGTTGTTCACCGAATTAATTTTTCGCAATGGGCGGAATCGCAGGACTGTGCGGACCGCTGATGGGCTTTTCCGTTCCTCGGTCCCTCTTCATGGGTATTCGCGGCCGTGTACAGTTTTGAAGGTCGTGCCGTTCGACGGCCTCAGTATTTTTCCGAGGATTTTTTCGATTCCCCGTAATAAATCCACGTTCCAGCAGCCAACGTAACTTTTGTTCGATGAGGAAGAAAATTACGCCCGAATTCGCGTGCGCGCGGTTTCCTCGTAATTAGTTTTTATGAATAATTGTTTACAGCCGTAAAAATTTATATTATTATCATTCGCGCGTGGCTGTCACCGTATCGACAAAATATGATGCTGGTCGGGAATGCGGCAGAAATCGCGACGTGTACGCGATTACTCGATGACTTGATTACTTCGGTTCGATTGTTAATTACCGAGAGAAGGCGCACGAACCCTAAATTACGTTACGATGGCCAGCTTACTTAATTACGTATTGTCTTCTCTTGTTTCAGGCAATGGCACTGGCACGATTCCAACTACTTGTATATGATACTCGATTACGTTTGCGGCGGCGAATTATTCTCGTATCTGCGAAATTCGGGTCGATTCACGTCCACGGCAGGTATGTGGTCATTTCGAGTTGGATTACATTCGGGGTAGAATGGGCGGGGGTCTGGTTGGCCGAGTGGATAGCGCGCTGGTCTCGGAATCCGGAGGTCCCGGGTTCGAGCCCACGTAGCAACTCACTACATTTCAATCTAGGCCGGTTTTTCGGCAAGAAGAGAAGAAGGCTAAAAGATAGCCCTAACAGCCTCCCCGACGTCTCTGAGGTGATGCTCGAAAGGGCAGATTCCAGGACTCGGGCGGAGAGCCAATTAGAAAAAAAAAAAGAGGTGAAATACTCGTCCACTTTTCGCCCTTTCTGTTTTCTAACTCCCTTTACCTGAGGTGATGCTCGAAAGAGTTGATTCCAAGGTTCGGTTTGAAAGCAAAATTAGAAAAGAGAGGGTAAGATGACCGAGGACCTCTGAGGAAAGACATATTCGCAGGGTGAGCTAAGCCCCTGGGAGTTTGACTTAGCTTCTCTAGAAAATTTTGAAAATATTCTCAAAATCTTTCATTGGGGAAATTAAAATCGACTTTTTGGACAGAACAAGCTTATTTTGTCTCTCCCTCAGACCCTACGATAGAGCACTATACATCCGAGTATATTAAGCCGCCATTTTGAACCTAACTTTTTCCGTTGACTAACGAACGCGTCGCGGGCAGCCTCTCGATCATCGCCCGCGACGCGTTCCGACTCGGATGTACAGCAGTGGAGGTTTTACCGATAGGCCCGGGCCTACAGCTGCGATTTTTTGGGGGGCGGCAAATTTTGATGCGGCGTTGTTGAAAAAATAAAAATAAATAAGGAAAAAATAAGAAAGAACTATATAATTTTGGCATTAAAAAAGAGAAAGGATGCTTATGATAATGTTTATAATTTATTTTAATTTTTATTCAATTTAAAAAATATGGAACCAGAAGAGATCAAAGTGAGTGCTTCAAAGTTAGTGAAAGTTTATAACCGAAAGGGAGAGACAGATTTACACGATGCATTCTTTGCTGAGGAATGCATACTCGTACATTTCAAACATTTTCATTTATCGATCATTGATCTTCCAAAATACGAGTATGTTGGAAGCACTAGGTACGTGTTGGAATATAATTACTAAACAAAAGCTGACCAACACCTTCTCAAACATTGTATATACGGCATTACAAATTTTTTTCACCTTTCCAGTTTTAAACGCCACAGGTGAACGTAGCTTCTCTGTTTTGAAACGCATAAAGTTTTACCTGCGTACCATACTAGGAAACAAAAAATTGGCTAGTCTGGCTATTTTAGCGATAGAAATTGGCTTAATGAACTCTGTAAATGTTAAAGCGTCCATGCGACATATATACACATCTGTGTTCAACATTACCCGCGAGTTTGGGAAAGACGCCTCACCCGATTCACGAAATCGAGCCAGTTACCCGGGTAACTAAAGACGAACTAAAGGTAACCGACTGGTTTCTGGGTAATCTGAGGGTAACTGAGAATTGCCAACGGGGAAATTTTTCAGCCGTTAACTAGAGAGTAAACGAAGCTACGATTTGTTTCATTTGAAAGAGCGTGATTTTTTATATAAGAATTGTCAAGAATGTGAAAAATGATTTTTTGACACCAGAGGCATATTTCATGATTCCAGGTCACATATATGTATCCTTAGCGCCACTATCAAGTTACTCCACTTTTACAATGCAACAATGCATTATATAGAAGTTGGTCACATTGTTTGATTGCATTTGAAAAATGTATATTAAATGCTATGGAAATGAAGAGAACTAAGATGCGTATACATCTTAGAATTTCATTTCAGCTAAGCATACAATAAATGAAAAGGCGTCATCTGCGTTTTATGACTTCTGAAATCTGCAATCTGCACGTACAATTTTAGGGGAAATAGACAGAAATTAGTGAATGACATTGGTTACCAGGGTATTATGTTCAAATATAAGTCATTTAATTGAAATCGTTCAAAATTTGCTTCAAAATCCGAAAGTTGTATTTTCAGAAATCATAAATCGTTTATTACGCAAGAATTACAGACATTTCTTCATTTTAGAAACAGAATAGGTACATAACTAGATTGTAGTAGTGTCTGACGAGGGGATAGGTCAGTTTAACAATTTTTTTGAGTACAAAATTTACATTGGTGAGATGACGAATTTGTAGCACTTTGCTATCACTTGAACTCTGACCACCTCTTTCCGGGAAAGTGAGCACAACATGCTATGAAACCTTTTCTTTTGTTTTATTTTTTATTATCGAGCCACGAACCAGTGTTATTAGACATAACAAAACAAAATGACAACATGCCAATTGAATTTTGGAGATTTTGTCATGTGACAAAACCATGAGTCAGTTTTGTTACCGTACATTTTCGGAATGACACCTAACAAAAAAAAAATAATCAAGTGACAAAACTGAATGACAAAAAAATTTGGTTATGATGACATTTTGTCATATTTTTGATTCTCATTAGGATACCGATAAGCGATGAGGATAGATGAGGGAAAAGAAAAGAAACAAGAATGAAGAGAAGAACATGAACAGGCCCTAATTAACCTTCAAACCTTTGCAGTATTTAGTATATCAGTGCTGCCAACCAAGCTTATTGAAAAATCCCAGGATTCTTTGTAAAAAATCTTGAGACAAAAAATTTTCGCCTTTTCTATGTTGCTCAACACTAAAATCTTTACTGACTCATCACATGTGTTGTTTTACCCCCACCGCTCTCAATTCTGTCGATAATCCTCAAGATTTTCCTTTTTCCCCCTTCACTTTTGTTATTGAATACTGCGAAGAAGAGAGAAGAGAATGTCATTATATTTTGATGCCTTTAAGGGCCCTTTTCTTATAGAACATTTCGATGCCACTAAGGGCATTTTTCTTGTGGCAGGTCACAGATGTATTTAAATTTCCATTGGGGTTAAAACTTGCACTAGAGTGCGGTGCAAAGTCACCTGTGCGGGTGAAAATAAATGGGCGATCATGCGTACTTTCAAATAAAAAAGCTACTATCTTCAGGAGGGTGAGAAACCGAGGAAAAATTTGAAGAAGCAATTCACTAAGTTTTATGTAAATTCTTGAAAACTCTTGAGATTTTCTTGAAAATCTTGAGATTTTGTCTCAAGTTCTTGAGTTCTTGAGAAAAAACCTCAAAATCCTGAGATCTCAAGATTTATCTTGAGGTTGGCTGCAGTGGGTAGAATAACATTGTTGAAACTGGACTGTGTGCCTGTTTATTGATATGTACGTATACAGCATTTCGACAAACTGACAAAACAAAATAACGAAATAATTTTGTCATGACAAAACAAAACCATGAAAAAATAAAATGGCAGAATCCCGAACATGACAAAACTCATGGCATAAGTAACGGGGGAAAAAAAAAAGAAGAAAAAAACTGACGAAGTGAAATCATTTTGTCTAACATCACTGATTATAACTATTATCGTTACAATACAACTCTGCCCCCCCCCCTTAGAAATATCACAATGTAGTCAAAAAGGTGCAAACTCGTTCTTTCTTTTATTTTTTTGGCTACAGAATGGCCACTTTTTTCTGATTAGTCCTTTACAGACAACTTACAACCCAGTTTCGTGAAGATTTTTTCTAAAAATAATCAGGATTCATTAAGACACTCTGAAGACTAAATAAGACATGTGAAAACTGTTATAGATTCTTTAAGACTGAATAAGACTTCTTAAGGCTCCTTAATATTCCGCTAGTGCTCTGTTAAGACACCCGACTCGTCAGTTATTATGACTAAGATGCTGCTGGAACGTCTGGGGATTCAGTCCTTGAGGATGCTGAGGATCAATGAAGAGGTGAACAAAACGAAGCGCCATCCGAAAAATTATGACTTATTAGGTGGACTCTCAGTATCATCAACTGTCATCTTCTTCCTTGAAGAAATGTTTCTGTTTTCAAAGTCTCAGACTACACAGTGGCACTTTGTTATTCGAAGAATAATTTTCTTTTGCAGATAGGGGGGTAAAGACCGTGATGGCGGGGGCCAAGTGGAAAGTAGAAACTAATATGAGGCAGTTAGAGCATAATTTTTAAATTTCGAGTCTTTTCGGGTATGATTTCATATTCTCAGCACTGAATTAAATGATCCGTTCCGGATTTAACAGGGCCACAAACAAACATTTACCATCTGGGCCTCTATCGATAAGCTTCCTCTGAGTCGTCTACAAATAATATAAGCAGCGTAAAAATCCATAAGATGGTACTCTTGAAAGTTTTCCTCCTAGGCCTGTTCAATTCGTGAATAATTGGAATAAAGGAATAATGGAGGAGCCCTCTCGCAAAAGTCATTTCTTGGCGTAATAGAAAGCATAGAAACTTGTGTTATTGTTTGTGGACTCAGAAATTCTTGCCGTTGGCAACATTTTACCCCCCTCTCCCACCTAGAAGAGTCGCTTTTTGTTACGTTCTAAGTGTACAACAACTAGGAGGGATTTGTGGCGTAAATACTTGCACTCACTTATGACAGCGAATTGTGCAATCATAAATTCTGAAATCAGATGGTTCTCCAGTCAGCATACTTAATCTGGGCTAGTCAAAATCAGGTTTATTTTAGATATTACATTGCATTGTGTATTCTGCTTTTCAAGTATAATACCTAATTAATTTTAACCGATGTATTCGTCTGATTACAGCTAATTTTTATACTGCCGAAATAGTCGTCGCATTGGACTACTTGCACTCGAAGTCCATCGTCTACAGAGATCTAAAGCCTGAAAATTTATTGTTGGACCGAGAAGGTCACTTAAAGATAACTGACTTCGGTTTTGCCAAGAAGCTGACAGACAGGTATAGGATGCGAGAAATACTGTAAGAGAATACTGGACTTCTTTTATCAAATATTACGATAATTATATGTATTTATCGTTTAAATTTATTTTTCCGGCTAAACGCGAGCACGGCCGAGTAATTTTCTCATTTTTTGCTCTCGTTCGGTCGAACGGGCGGATAAAATTTGATTTTCAAATTACGCAACCAGGTGTACTCAGGAGTAGAGTATTTTGTTTATCTCGGTTTCGCGGGGTTTTTCCATAAAAGTTAACAGTTTGGAAACTGCAAAACATTATCCTCCGGTGATGGTTTAAAAAAAAGAATTTTAAAAAGTACGTCGAAATAAGAGATAAACATAGCACAAAATTTATTCCGATCGTGTGTCAATTTTATTGTGAAGTCGTGAGATGATCGTCTGATTAGCGGAATACCTATTTAACGTCGAGTGTTGAAAGCCTTGCAGAGATTTTCGGGGTCGAAACTTGACAGCGAAAATGTTCAGAGCTGGAAGTTGTAAAAGCGTAGATATCTCTCTTGGGAAATCCCTATAAGAAGATCGGTATAAGTGTAGGAGCAACTTGACGAACTTGACCAATGCGGTCATTATTGGTCCGGTGAATTAACGGCATTCCATGTACTTTCTTCCTATCTTTCTCTTTTTGTCATTATGTGTTTGGGTAGATCAGAGGTCATTCGCGCATCGTGTATGGTGTCGATCTGCAAATTCGAAACCAGTTTACGCGAATACCTACTGTTTGACTTCTCTATCTCTCAACGAAATATTCCATTCGTCAATTTCCCCCGCACCGAAACCACAAATATTGCGACCGTAAACTATTTGAAATGCAGCGTCCTCCATGAGTAATATATCAAAAGGAAATTTCGCGCAAAATGATGTATACCTAATACTCTTCCATTTTCGGACGATCAACTCCGCCACAACCAGTTCTTGGTATCGATTAAGGTCACCACTATTAAACGTATGTTTTTTTCGCGAAATTCTCCGCAATTTTTTACGACACTTAATGTTATATCCCGGAGGATTAATTTAACATCCTAATTCTCCCATAGTTTTTATTTATTTATTTAATTTTATATTCGAATACGATTAGCGTTTATAACTAGTTCCGGATAGTTAATAGGCAGTTTCGTGTTCCAGAACGTGGACTTTGTGCGGCACTCCGGAGTACTTGGCACCGGAAATTATTCAGTCCAAAGGACACAACAAAGCTGTCGATTGGTGGGCTCTGGGTATGTAATTAGATGATTGTATGACTTGAACACGCTATATATAGCTCGGTAGCTTTAAGCTTTCTCGTTGAAAAGAAGAAATACTCGCGAAGACGGTAATGGACAGGTTACTGCAGATGCGCGGGATATATCGAGAGGTCTTACGTAAAACTCAATTCACTTCACGCCGATCTTCTTTCCGAACCTTTATCATGGTCAGTGCTGCTGCAAGCGTAAATGAGATGCGCAGATTCGTTTTTATGGGAAACATTATTTCTACCAAAGAGGAAGAGAAAATGTATAGCAAAATTCTCACATATAATTGTACATCATGATTTAATATGTAGGTAAGCTAATGCGTGAAAACCTTCTTGGTCTGCTCAATTTAGTAGTACAGGCGATATCTGCACAAAAAAGGTGAATAGAAACATTCTGGGGGCTAAAAGCGGATTTTATTTAAAATATCTGGCTAGGTGTCAGAAACAACATATTGAAAATCCTGCCCCCAAAAAACTGTGCTAATTTTTCTGTGGCACATTTTAGCCCCTCAAAATCAGTTTTAGCCCTATAAAAACAATTTTCAGACGAAAAATATTCCTCGTGAAATTTCCTTTCAAATGATGTATTTGAAGTTGAGTATAGGCCGCACATTTAGCCTAAAATGTCCTTGAAAGTAGTCACATTTTCAATGTTTCATAAAAGCAAATAGATTTCCGCGAATATGTCAAAATTATCAACTCCTACAAGGAATTGTACGATAAAAAGAAGATTTCTCGTGAAATGTACCGCGACCCCTCCCCACCAGGAATGCCAATAAGTATGTAGCGAAATTTCCCGAAAAGCCCGATGTCCCGCCCAAATTTTGGAGTAAGATTTTTTCCATGAAGCGAACATTACAGTCGAGGGGTCTGGCTGAAACTCAGGTGCCACCGACTCTACCTATACCTCCATCGGCGGGGATTTTTTCCTTTACAAGTCACGCTGTGTGTCGAATCAGGGGTGCGCCACGTCACGGTCCCACAGTCTATTATCACCACAACACTCTTACACATATCACACAAATGCACACCACAATCCAACCCATCCAACTCCTCGTAGCACAGTCACCCACAGAATACCTGTTCCTTAGTGGAACGCAGCTTGCTCCACCACCCTCCAAAACAGAAAAAACGCACTACGAAAACTCAGAAGAAACTCCACATTAGAAAATTACATATACTTCAAAAAAATGAGAGTCAAAGCCAAACTGGAATTCAAGACAGCCAAAAAGCACTCGTGGCAGCTATATGTCTCAAATATGATCAAAAATATTCCACCTGCCGAAGTATGGAACAAAATACGGTCAATAGGAAAGAAACGAACAATCCACATCCTCATCCCCATCATATCCGGAGATCAGCAACCTCATACATCGTCCACAGACATAGCCGAATCCTTTATTAATTCTTTCGCAAAGGCTTCAAATCGTTCAACAGCCCCGCCACACTTCACCAACACTAGTCTCACAGATAACGCCGAAGCCACTTACAACCAACAACTCACCTACTAAGAACTACAATCAGCCATCCGACGCATCAAATAAGCAAGTCCAGGACCAGACGAAATCCACATTTCGATGATCAAGAACGCACACCCCAAACTGAAATTCTGCATTCTCCGCCTCTTCAACACCATCTGGAACACTGGACAATTTCATCAAGCATGGCGACACGCAATCATCATACCACTCCTCAAACCACACAAACCTCCACACCTCATCGATCGTTACAAACCCATCTCACTCACCTCCATACTCTGCAAACTCCTAGAAAAAATAATTACCGCTCGGCTCCGACGCATTCTTTCCCCAGAAGAACCAAAGCCTCCTCAACAGACTAGATTTCAACCCGGCCTATCAACAGAAGAACAACTTTTGCCTTCCTTTCCAGCTCCATCTTCGAAGCCTTCTCCCGTCGCCATCATGTACTAGCCTACTAGCCATCTTCTTCGATCTAAAGCCTTTGACACCATCTGGAAAATACAAATCACCGAACAACTATACAAATGGGATATCAAAGACCGTATACTTCTCTTTGTCCTGTAGTTCCTCACCAATCGAAGCTGCAAAGTTCATCTTGGGCACACCATCTCCTCAAGTCGAACACTAGACAATGGAGTTCCTCAAGGTTCCGTTCTAAGTCCCACACTCTTTAACATAGGTTTCAGCAGCATTTGTGTAGAAATAGAAACATCCGTAAAATCAGCTCTCTTCGCAGACAATGTAACCATTTTCTTTTCTAGCACAGCGCCACAAAAAAGGAACACGTCCGCTCCAAGAAATTATAAACGGACTCGCATCCTGGACTTCGCGTCACGGCCTACAATTTTCAGCTACAAAAACTAACGCCATACCCTTCTGCAAAGCACACACCTGTCAACACTCCATCAGCATCACTCTAAATGGAACTTCCCTTCCCATTCCACCGCAATCATATATCTCGGACTTCACTTCGATCAATCACTCACCTTCAGACATCACATTACAGAACTCAAGAAATCCTTCCACTCACGTCTCAACCTTCTCACACACATCGTACGGCGCCGATACAAGATCTCTACTACGCATCTGTCGTTTACTTATCCGTTCAAAATGCGACTACGACTACGGACTTGCCATCTACTCAGCAGCAACCCAAACTGATTTAAACAAACTGAACGCCATTCACCATCGAGCACTACGCCTGGCCAGTGGTGCCTCCCTAACCACAGCCTGCTCCAATCTCTATTTTCTCTGCAACGTACTTCCACCAGACCTTCGCAGACAACTACTTTCCCTTCGCTTCATTATCCGCATCAATAAATCCACACGAATGCTATTTCAACTGGAAGAAATCAACCGCCACAGAACCTACAATCGGAAACGCTTTGCACCCAGACTAGAAACTGCCCTAGAAACTCTCGGACTTCCATCTTCAACGCTGACCAACCCAGAAACAACTCACCTCATCAATACAGCCATTGCAGCAGAATGGTCTCAAGGTCTCAACGCTGGCATGCTCAACATCTCACCCGTCAACTTCGATCCATCTTCGACACCCCAGCAACAGTCATCCTCGAAGTCAATGCTCTTCATGGTGACAATTCAGTTCAGTGGTTGACATTTCCATGAAAATTTATTTTTCTTCCAGCCACGGGTATACTTGAGCAAAAACCATTACGTTCTCTCCTACACGCTCGGAAACCGCAACATAACTCTCCCCCCGACACGAAGCCAGTCCGTATGATTTGCTCTTCAAGGTGTTCAGTGGTTAACATTTTCATGGAAATCTCGCTGTATATTAAAAACCAAAACTCCTCCCCCCTCCTGGGAAAAAATTCCAAGGAGCCTGATATCTAAATCCCGGCCTTCGTCCCTACCACCCCCTCCCTCTCCTCCGTGGCTGAGGAGGGGTAGCCTACCCCTAGGAGGGGGCTCCTGGTACATGATCGAGGTCCTGGAGGGGGAGGATGATGATGGTGTCCGGGAGGGAGCTGTGGAGAGAAATGGAGGCCAGGAGATAGTGGTGGTTGTGGGGTCCCTACCATCGGCAATGGCCTACCCTAAAGAAGGGTCCCTGATGGGTAGGGGAGCATCAGGAGGCACGCTTAAGAAGAGGTTCGTGGTAGGGGAGGAGGAACATGAGAGGGCGGGAGCTGTGGAGGGGAACACCTCCCCCCTGGAAAAAACTCCGACGGGCCTGAAGTCTAAGTACTAGCCTTTGCCACCTCCTTCTGCTTCTCGTCCTCTTCCTCCTCCTCCGTCCATTTCCCCCCTCATCTCCTGAAAAAAACCAAAACTCCTCCTCCTCCCTCCCAGAAAAAAAAAACTCCCAGGGGCCTGATATCTGAATCCCGGCCTTCATCCCTGCTATACTTCCTTCTTATATCTCTCTATATTATCTCCTCTAAAAACAGCGCACTGCGAGTTGCCTACCTAAAAATCAGAAAAATTGCAGGGGCAGATCAACTACTTTCAAGGACATAATCTGTTCTAACATAAAAGATCTTCAAGTTTTAAGTCATAACCGACATAATAAGTATAAAAAGACATATAATGACATAATTACCCATAATCTCCAAGATCTCAAGTCACAAGATACAACACATAGTCTAACTTAAAGCTACCTTGGACTGAGATCTCAGGTCCTTCTGATAGCTGACAGGCATAAAAAGACATATAATGACATAATAATTACCCATAATCTCCAAGATCTCAAGTTGCAAGATATAACACATAGTCTAACTTAAGATAAATCGTAGGCGGGGAGGGAGGGGTTCATGAGGAGGGAGCAGCAAAGCCTATCCTGCCCCTTAATTGCTCTATTTTCCAGGGGTAGCCTACCCTCAGTAGGGGGTTCATGGTTGAGGAGAGAGCTCCTGAAGGGGGAGGATGGCCCCTGTGAGTGCGTGAGCTGTGGACGGAGATGGCGGATCTGGGTGGGGCGGGGGATTAAGATGAGTAAGAAGATTTGGTGGAGGAGAAAGTCTTTGGTGAGAGTGGGGACCGGGGAGAGAGAAATGGCCGTGGTACGGGAGAGGCTGGTGGCGGGGTGGGGTCCTGAGAGGGAAGGGCTCTCGGGGGGATGGGGTGGTCATGGTTGTGAGAGCTCCTGGGTGGATAACCAGGGATCTTCAAGGGGGTTGGAGTACCATAGTGTGGACAGGGGCTGTGAAGGGAGATAAAGCCCAAAGGGTAATGGTGAGTGAGGCGACCTCGTGGCGGAGGAAATCCTTGGTAGGACAGGGTGGGCATTGAGGAAGAAGGAGGTAGTGGTGGGTGGGGGTCTTGGTGGGGCAGTGAATCTTTGGTAGATAAATACCCGGGGGGATAAGAGGTACTCATGGTGGAGGAGGGAGCTCCTGGAGGGAAGGAAAGCCACAGTGGTGGCGGGGACTTAGAGGGAGATAAAGGCCCCAGGGGGGGGTGAATACGAGGTCCTGGTGGAGGAGGAAGTCCTTGGTGAGAGAGGCGGCCGGGAAGGCGAATGAAGGCCATGGTGCGGAAGATTCTGGTCCCGGGGAGGAGTTTTGAGGGGAAGGTTCCTCGTGGGGGAGGCGTAGTCATGGTGGTGGAAACCCCTGGTTGGAGGACCAGGGGATCATCGAGGTGGTTGAGCGAGGAGGCCTAAGGTGATGTAGCCGCGGAAGGGGAAGGCTGTAGGCTGTAGAGAGGGACTAAGGGTGCCATTGGGGAGGGAGTGGATACTGCGGTGGTAAAAGACCATGGGGTGGGCATTGAAGCCTCTGGTACGTAGGAGATTATGGCCGTTGTGGGGGAGGAGTTTGTGGCTGAGGAAGGCTGCGACGGTTGAAGTGTGACCGTAGAAGCGAAGAGCGACCGTGGAGAACGAGGGGTTCATGGTGGAAGATTGAGGACCGCTGATAGATGGGGAGCAAAAGAAGCGCAAAGCAAACCTCAACTCAAGAAGAAAAGTTTTAGACCAAACACTGAGGACTGTGGTGGTCGGACGAGGCGCGAAGCGCCGATCAAGGCCGGCACGAGCAAAGCGAGGACGGCGGGGAGGTTGGGCCGCGAAGCGGCCAGGAGTCGAAGCCTCCTAGTTTTTACTAACAACATGGCTGCAGACTGCAGTCGCGCAGCAACGTCACCAACACGGCTGCAAACCTGAGACATGAAAATACTCTCCCGCAGTTGCAGATTCGTCCGCGACATCTTTTCAAGGTGCCAGTGATTTTGATCACTTTTGCTTCGACTTACTAGTTTTTGGTCGTTTTCCTCAATTTTGGGCAGATATAGACCGTTTTTCTTTACGTAAGGTTCTACTCGTTTTCCATTATTTTTAGTCAACTTCCTCCAAGTTTTCTTTATATTATTTCAGTGTCCCCCCTCCCGCCCAATTATATGGCTATGGGTAGTTGTCGCTCTCATGTGATCTGGTCTCTGTTTACGGATTCGATTTCGAACTACGAGTATTTCAAAATTATTTCAACAATTTTAATCAAAGATGAACGAAAATTTTCTATGTAGATGCGAGTAATTTCATTCTCTTCTTAATGGACCCTTCCGCAGGTTTTATTTAGTTTTAAAATTTTCAGATTTCTATGTTTTGTTACGTGCACAGAATTATGTTCTTTTAACAGGATAACAAAGTCAAAATATTCGACTTGTCGGAGACTGTTTTTTAAAATAATTTTCGCATCAAAAATGAAAACTTGGGAAAATTTTTATGACTTTTTCAGCCGAGTGTCGTAATTTTTCCTTATATAACAGGGCGTAAGGCGTATAAATAATTTTCCTTCCATATTTTGAAAAGGTGTAGACTAATTTTTCGTCCTTCTACCTTCCTTCTTCCTCCGCCTTCTATGGTTTTTATGCTATCGTTTGTGGTTGATGGTATAAATCGGTTCAGACCTATTTTTTGCGGGGAGGAGGAAAGAGATTCTCCCAGATCTTTCAGTTCAGAACCACTCTCGTTCTCCTTCGGACTGTGGGTCAATCTCCAGAAACAGAGAATATTTAAGTGACATTTTTTGTTAGTTTTTGTTTTTCTCCCCCTCCCCCCTTCGCCGCCCAATAATAGTTAGTTACTATGTAGTAAAGAATATTCAACAAGTTTACAAAGTAGAGACATCAAAATTTAAGGAGGGAGACGATTTTTCTAAATTCTAGCCCCCCCCCCAAAAAAAAAAAAAGTTCTGGTTGTGCCTCTGCGTGTATTTATTTTAGACCATACACGTAGAGAGATGTACAGAAAACGAGCACAGCGGAGGGTTACGCAGCTGACTTCATCGGTTGCCATGGTACCTTTTTTTTTTCCTACTGGTGAGGGGCCAAGGTCCCACCCGGCGGCCGATGGTACCTTATACAGCATTAAATACGCACAAATCCGAAACAATTAGGAACGCACATTGTCTCGAAAACAGCAGCAAGCGACATGTAACATTCTTCTGCGAGCATTTGGCGCCTATCTGTTCCACTTCGGCAATTTTTTGAAAGAACATTATTTTAGGAAATTTAACGAGCAACATTTTTTGTCTGATGTATTTTTTCCATAACATGCTTCATTCTTCGGAAAAACGCCGAAATAGTTGAACAAGAGATAGAAATTTCTCATTTTTTGCCCCCCCCCCCAGGAGGAAGCGGACGGGCTGGGGGTGAGGGTTTTTAACTACGTATTATGGACACCGTTCTAAACACATTTCAACTGTAGAACCTTTGCTGACAATTTTTTCCTTTTCACTGTACTTCATGAGTGTAATTCTCCTGGGCCAACTGGAAAAAGTAACTATAAGTCTGAGAAATATGAGAAAATTGTGAATTTCGTCCACTTTTTGCCCCGAGTCACCCTATTAGAAAAATGAGAAGGGAAAAAATTTCATTTCGCGACACTAGAACCAGTGGCGTAGCCAGGCTTTTTCCGAGGGAGGGATCAGCAAAATTTTGGGCGGGGGGAGGGGGTACACCTAATATGAACTGTATATTTTTACATTGACGTATCAGTATGTTGTGCTTTTCAACTTCAATTATGCATGTGGATTTAAATTTCATTTCGCGCATTTACTGTGATACTGCCAGCATGTAAAACATTCTCCTCTCAAGGGGTGGGGGATTCATTCCCCTAATCCCCCCTCCCTGGCTACGCCACTGACTTGAACAACTTAGTTTTGAATACCGAACTTGGTGTCATTTTCACATCCGGTGGTCTCATATAGAGGCAGAATTGAAGGGTGACTTGGAGAGCTTACCTGCAACCTGCACTGGATCCCTCCCCCGTCTTCTTCTAAGCCTCTCATCATCGAAAGGCGTAGGCATGCATCATATTCTGGACCGGTTCCCAATAACGCGAGCTTGAAGAACCCCTCTTCTACCTCATTCAAAAATTGCTGTATCTTCGTATCCTGGTTTCAGTGTAGTTTTAAATAACCACAGCGGTTCGATTGAAGTATTAAGTAAAGAAACGTAGGTATTATCGGATTCTTTCAACATCGAGTCATCGCATGTCAACTTCAATGTTGTCAACAACGCTGTATCGTTTTCTGATTAGCATACAACCAACCTTAAACTCGTCAAAATGCACAAATATCTTGGGGGAAAAATGCAAATGGATCTGCAAAACAGTGAAAGGTTATTCCCCTTACATCTTGATCCACGCACAATATACACTTTTTACGATGCACCCACGCTGTCTAGTATTTATATCGTTTTCGATTCACACCTTCTGCTGTTGTTACCCATCCTCTGTGTCATAAGCTCGTAAATTTGTAACATCTGTAACGGTAAGAACAATTTCTCAGAAAATTAAAACACCAGGAAATAAATTAAAGGTTGTAAAGCTATTCGGTGACTCCGTACACGCGATCTAGCGTTTAAAATACAAAACAAAAAAGCGGAACATGATTGCTCGGACGATTGATATTACACGCGGCTATAAAAAGTACGAGCTTCTTTTAATGTCTTTATTTCACTCGGAATATATACTTTATGGCATTCTCCGCGTCCGTGCTCCCTGGGCACATCATCCTTTTCTGTTCGCGCCAGATGTGATAGCTGAAATTATAGCCAAGATACAGAAAAGTCTCTCTGACAGCCAGACAAGACGTGCGAATAATGTTGAAAGCACTCGGGAATTACGCAAAAAAAAAATTGATATCACAGAGTCACAGTCCGAGTAAGCTTTTATTTATAGGCGAGTGTGTGTACGAAAACGACGGACAATGAGAAAATAATATGTTTCAATTACTTGGACACGCTTCAAAGCGAGGTTTTTTTCTTATAAGCGCGGTCAAAATTTCGATAAGGCGAAGGGCAAGGGCAAGGCGGATAAAAAATATACGACTTGTCATACGCCGAGCGCGCAAATTAATGGATGTTGTTTCAAGTTAATCCTGTCTCAAATGATTCATCGTGACACTGATTTCTTATATATACCTACATTATAAATTTGAGTCACTCGGATACGCGATTCCTGTTACTGTCAGACTTTGCGTCGGCGAATTCGCAAAAATTCTCCATCTCCATTTACGCTGCAGCAGCAACAGCTTCATCATGATCATCGGTGTAATCGGTCATATCGAAATTCTAACATTGTCAGTTGAATGTTAAACTAGTGTTGCGATTTGTTACATACAATTTTAGTATTAAATGGTGGGTGACACGTGTGGAAACCTAATTGCTAATGTATTTTTTTTATTATTTTTTTTTTTGTAGGCGTTCTAATATACGAAATGCTGGCTGGTTACCCACCTTTCTTCGACGATAACCCTTTCGGTATATACGAGAAAATTCTCGCCGGAAAGATCGAGTGGACTCGATTTATTGACCCCGTTGCCAAAGACTTGATAAAGAAATTGTTGGTCCAGGATAGAACCAAACGTCTTGGAAACATGAAAGTAAGCACAGTAAAAAGTTTATAAAAGGCTGGGAGGTCTACTTGTATGATGGATAACTCGGTTAACATGTAGAATAAAAGTAGGGCTGAAGCTAAAAACTTGATAAGGAAAGTCAGATTTTGGTTACGGCATGTTGGACGACCCAACGATGTCTGAAAACTTTCTTCGAATGTCGAATTGTAACAGAGCGAACGTTCCTATTTTCATTGCCAATCGCGCATCACTGAGCTCACTTTCTCTTACTGAATAAATCTTACTTTACTGCTCGTTTTTGCATGAAGGTTATTTTCAGCCTCAATGACGTCGTTCCGTAACACGGCAGTACTGGATTTTCAGTAATGTGCTCCGTACCCCCCCCACCCCCACCACGTCAAGAAGTTTTATCATCTTAAGACACCTTTGAACTGGAGGTTGACTTTCTGGATTTGTTTGAAGCTCATCCATTTGTATTCTTTCTTCTAACTTCACACGCAATAAAGACGTTATATATGACTTCCACGTGTTTAAGGTTCTTCAAAGTTCAATTCCGCTTCTGACATGAGACTGTATGGAACTCTTTTTCGTTCAGAACTGTTATAGATGTACTCCAAGACGTTTTTAAAATTCACTTAGGTTTCATCAGACTGGTTTATAACACTTTAAGGCAGGCGCGGATTTAGAAAAAGAAGATGGGGGGGGGGGTACAGTAGCGGTGGTGAACACCTTTATATATGAGCGTACAATTCATCATTTTTATTCCTTTTCCCCTATTATTGCGTTAAAAATATTTAACCAAGGGGGGCATGTACTCCATGCCCCCTTGGATCCGTCACTGCTTTAAGGTACTCTCATTAAAAAAAAAAATTATTACAAATACGCTAGGGCAATACTATTCACAGGGACGTATATACATACAAAATACAGAAAATATTCAACTAATACAACGTAAAATTTGGAATCAGAAACAGACCACCTCTGATCAAATAAATAAGCAATCACAAAACAGAAACAACAACAACGGAGTATACAAACTGGACTGCGAACACTGTGACATGACATACATAGGAAAAACAGGTAGAAAATTCACAACTAGAATAAAAGAATATGAAAAATCACTGAAACTAAAAGATGACAAATTCTTTTTTGGAAAACACTGTAACGATCAGGGACATAACAACCACAAGTTGACGGAAAAATAGGAAATGCTACACAAGGAAAACAACACAAGAAAAATAAAGAACGACTAAAGTCTGGTCCAGTTAAGAAACATAATTTGCAACCCGCAATACGCGTTGATAATGGTTATTGTGAAGTTGGAGGGGAAGGACGAGTTCAAGAACACGTTATCAGCGCAGTAAAAAAATTATGTTTCTTAACTGGACCAGACTTTAGAGATGATGAGCGCCAAAACAAAACAAAACAACTAACTTCCAAAGCGAGAACCTATTCCAATTAATAACATAAGACTCGCTGATTGGATAGACTACACAACCACAGACAACCAATAGGAACACACCAAATAGGTTCACCATACGGCACTACACACGACTATATAAATACAGGACGACAAAGAGAAAAGTGTCAGGGTACTCCACTGAAGACGGCATAACAGTCGAAAGCGCTGTGGACTACAGAAGGAAGAAATAAATTGTGAATTGGCACACCCTACATATAGTATCTCCCATATTTGTTTCAAACTCTAGTAAGACGCTTTCGAACTTGTTTAAAATTTTTCAAGACTTTTATATTTCTTCCATACTTGTTTTAGATTTCTTCAGAACTCCGTACCTACAACTCTTCTCGTTTTTTGTTTTTTTTAATGCTTTAATGTCCTTCTAGACTTGATTCTTCCCAAGACCCTCTCAGGCTTCTCTAAGCAGACCCAGAGGTGACATCAGGGCAGCTAGGACGAAGCCCTTGCTGGCAAGCGCGTCGCCCTGGCTAGCACTTTTCAAAAAATACCAAAATAATGAAGTTTGTTTCTTACCCAAATGCCCTGATTCAAATATCAAATGCCCTGGCATACACAAACAGTTAGTTACAGATCTATCTTTAAAACTCTTCTATATTTGTGGCCAATTCTTCAAAGCTTGTTGACGATATTGAGACTTTTTCTGACTAATTTGAGACGCTATTTTCCTTCCATATCGTTTTAGACTTCCTCAAAACTCCGTACGAATCTTCTAAATTTGTTTTAATTCTGTATTATCCTTGGACTCTCGCAGACTCTTTAAGACTCTTCTACATTTATTGTAAATTCTTCGAGGATTGTTTACGACACTGAGACTTTTTCTGACTAACTTAAGACGCTATATTCCGTCCATATTTGTTTCAGACTTCTTCAGAACTCCATTCGGCTTGTCCAAATTTTTAATTCTTGAATACCCTTCTAGACTTGATTCTTTCCGAGACTCTCACACACCTCTTTAAAACTACATGTATTGCAGATTCTTCAAGTCTTCTTTACAACATTGAAACTTTTTCTGACTAATTTGAGACACTATTTTCCTTCCATATTTATTTCAATATCCTTCTAGACTTGATTCTTTCTGAGACTCTCACACACTTCTTTTAGACACTTCTAAAATTATTTCAAATTCTTCGAGGCTT
This sequence comes from Acanthococcus lagerstroemiae, assembly GCA_031841125.1. Classification (NCBI taxonomy): domain Eukaryota; kingdom Metazoa; phylum Arthropoda; class Insecta; order Hemiptera; family Eriococcidae; genus Acanthococcus; species Acanthococcus lagerstroemiae. The sequence continues at coordinate 39,327,849 of CM063114.1, read as the reverse complement.
TTTTACGATATTGAGACTTTTTCTGACTAATTTGGGGCGCTATTTTCCTTCATTATTTGTTTCAGCCTTCTTCAAAACTCCTTACGACTCTTTCAAATTTGTTTTGATCCTTCAAAATCCTTCTAGATTTGATTCTTTCCGAGACTCCCACAGACTTCTTTAAGACTCTTCTACATTTGTTGTGAATTCTTCCATGATTGTTTACGATATTGAGACGTTTTCTGGCTAATTTCAGACACTTTAGGGCTCCTCCAAATCTGTTCAAAATTCGTTAATGCTCCTCTAAACTTAATTGACTTTTAAGACATTTAGAAGATTTTTCAAAATTTCCAAGATTCTTATTACAAGCTGTATAAAACTTTTCCTGTTTTCTTCGTAACTGCTTGAGAAACCTCCAGACTTGTGTAAGACTCTTGAGATTCTTCCACACTTAAGACACTTTATGACTCTCCGTACCAGTTTCAGACTTCTTCAGAAGTCCATATGTCACTTTCAGACTTGTTTTAACTCTTTTAATATTCTTTACACTTGATCACAACTTTCGAAGATTCTTGCAGATTTCTTTAAGACCCTCCTCCCCTTGTAGAAAATTCTTCAAGCTTTTTAAAGATTTTTAGAAATTTATAAAAATTTTAAAGAGTTGTTTACAAACCTTTGATACTTTTTCCAACTTAAGACATTTTAAGGCTCTGCTAGACTCTTTCTAAACTCTTTAATGCTCCTTCAAACTTGATTAAGTATTTTCAAGACTTTTACATATTATTCTTTTCAAGCCGTATAAAACTTTTTCAGTTTTATGCATTACTCTTTTAGACACTTCAGGACTTAGACTGGGAGAGTCTTTTTTTCGTGCGTAAGACACTTTAAAGTTCCTCCATATCTCTTTCAGACTACTTAAGGCACTTTGAGGCTAGTTTAAGATCCTTCAAAACGTCTAAGACTCTTTATGTCTCTTCTGTACTTGTTTCAGATTCTTTTGAATTGTTTCAGTTTTCTACAAATTTTTCACGGTTACCCCAGACTTTGTTTCAGAGGTTTTACAACTTTTTCAAGACTTTTGAAGACTCATAAGATTCTTTAAAACTCTTCCCGGCTGATTTAAGATTCACTGAAACTTCTGAGACTCTTCTTCACATCTCTTCATGCTTGTTTCAGACTCTTCAAAATTATTTCAAGTTTCTGTCTGACTTTTTACGGCTCCTCCAGACTTGCTTAAGACTCTTTTAATACTCACTCGAAATCAGCGACATGAAAACACCGCGGTCTTGCAAGTCTTTGTTCTGTTTTCTCTGTTACAAGTCAATTTTTCTTCTCCCAAATATGAAATTATGACTTCTAAGGTTCTAATCGAGACCGGATCAAAAATGCATCAGGGGAATCAGCTATTTGAAAAGTCGTATTTCGACACGTGTAGCTCAAGCTTGAAATTAAATCAATTTTGCCATTTCAAATTTGAAATTAGGGTTTGTTGGGTTCCATTGAGACTGCATCAAGTATCTGGTGAGATACTCGATGTCAAAGACAGTCCCTCGCCAGCCAAAAAATCTATGTCGATAGTTTTTCCGGTATTTTTTAGTTTAAAATTTGGAGCTTGTACGTTCTAGCAGACATTTTAAGTGAGTGAACCTGGTGGTTTATAGATTCTAGTTTGTTCATTGTCGATTTAACTTTCGCATTCCGGAAAACAAATATGGGGCGGGATGGGGTGAGGGTATTTATGAATACTTGGTGTTTTTACCATATGCGTGTTATTCTTTGAGTCAAAAATGTTACTCCTATTATAGAATAATTTACATATTGGATACTGTGAAGGCATAGTTCGCTTCTAACCCAACTGATGATGGTTTTACAGAATGGCGCTGAAGATGTCAAGAGACATCGTTGGTTCAAGCACATAGATTGGCAAGACGTTCTGAATAAAAGATTGAAGGTATAAAAAATACATCAAAAGCAACTTCGTATTCAATCGAGCCATAAAATCGATACGCAAACTAATTCGCTTTCACGCGTCTACGAGCTCGTGCTGCAGTACTTTAATTTACTCAGTTTTTAACAAAAACCACGTACTGTTTTCAGCCCCCCATCGTGCCAAATATCACGTTCGAAGGCGACACGCGCAACTTCGACGAATACCCCGAAATCGAATGGAAACCACCGAGCTTCTTGGACGCCGAAGCGCAGAAACTGTTCGAAGATTTCTAACATTTTCCAGTAGTTCCTACTTTCAGCTAAGCGTCGCGCCGCGTGATCTTTTTGTGATGTTGATCAGCCCTCCTCCCCCCTTCTGTCGTCATTTTTGTTTTCACATTCACATTGATTATTATCGTTTGATAATGTGTATAAGTTATTATATCTCGTAATGTATGTTTTATAAATAATTTTGTATTTTGTATCGAAAAATTATATACGATGTATGCGGTGATGAGTTTGTAGATTTTCACTACGAATAAATCTCGTTTAAATTATTAATTTTTTGCAATAATTATTAGAGCAATAATTGCCGGTGGAATAGTAGAAAGTATCCCCTGCGATTTATAGGAATGCAGTTCACGCGATTTGAATTTTGGGAGCTCAATTGCATCTCGCAGCATGGAAGGCGCACATCTAAACATTGGATGAATCTACAAAAGAACGGCATTGTAAAGCCAATTCGATTGCATACATTCAGTACGTCGTTTTCTAACTAAGAAATCAGTTGCTAATTATGGGAGAAGGGGGGAGGGATGGAGCTTGAAAGTTGAAACTAAATCAGTAAGTAAATTAGTATGTGAAAGCAACTGGTAATGTTCACTCACAAAATTCCGTTTGTAGAGTGTGTCAATTCACTTTTTCTTCTTCTGTATTCCAGAGAAGGCAAAAACAAAACAAAACAACCTAATAAACGCAACAACAAACCTCCAAAGTGAGAACTTATTCCAACTAATGACATAAACCCCACCAATTGGACGGACTGCACAATTACAGACAACCAACAGGAGCACACAACTAATAACACTCATTGATTGGACAGACTGCATAATCATAGGCAACCAATAGGAGCACAAAACTAAAACAGGTTTACCATACGGTACTACTCTCGACTATAACTACAGGATTACAAGAGACAAAAGTCTCATTTAGGGTACTCCACTGATGATGGCATAACAGCCGAAAGCGCTCTGGAATACAGAAGAAGAAAAAGTGAATTGGCACACCCTACACACGGAATGTTATCAAATTCATTCACACTCAGAAATGGACACTAATACTCACAAAATATACAAAACTAACGCTCACTTGAACTTGAGAAGTATCCGAAATCAAATGGCATTGAAGGAGGACCGTACCAAGGGGGAGCAATACAGGCTCGCAGTGTCGTCTCTAAAAGAGCAGTGGGATATTACCTTCTATGCGTTGACGAGTTGCCTTCTTCTACCTTCTAGCAGGGATGCTAAAACTTTTTTTCAAAGCCTTGTCCCAAGGTTTTCCTCTGGAAACTCGGTTTGCCCTCTTAGCAAAAAAGAAAGTCTATTGTTACGTCCGCTGTCTGCTGGAAGATCCGTTGTTGACTCTCTCCCCCTGCTGAGAAATCCATTATTGCTCCCTTCTCTTGCTGAAATCTGCCTCCCACAAATTTAGTTTACCTTCCTTGACACAACAGATTGGTTACGGCTCTCCATTTGGCAACCTCAGCATTTAAAAATGTAATGGAGAGAATTCACACATTTATTTTTTCATTTATTTGACCGATTAATGTGTGTTACACCGGGGGAAGTTTGCAGGGTGGCCATTGTAGCAACGGAGGAAGTGCGCGTGGTAGCCAGACGCTCGTAGTAATTACCTTGGCTAGAGCTCTATATACTTCGTGTAAGTACGATCGTCCGCCATTTTGACTTGAACTGTGCCCGCGAATGCCGAATCCGACTATGCGGAGCGTACCGCGTAATCAATTCGGCATCAACGGGCATGGTTGGATTCAAAATGGCAGATGACTGTACGTACTCTCCTATCTAGAGCTTTACCTTGGCTGAGTTCGACAAGCTTCCCGTGTTATGTCTGGTTAGCAAAATCAGTGTTATAAACATCAAAATGTAGTGGAAAGAAAAGTTTTGAACAGAACTAGCGAGAAAAATCCTTTGAGTATAAATCTCCTGAAGTGATAGAAACCATGTTTCCTATGCTGGACCTGTAGAGCGCGCATTTCTATCATGCAGATGCTAATGAAAGCTAATGGCAATCATTTTATTTACAACGGGGCATTCGCATGACAGAAACGCAGGCATCACACGGTATAGCGCGCTCTACAGTTCCACGCTCGTATACTGTAGATAATCCGATTTCTATCTGTCCAAGAGATTTATACTCAAAGGAAAAATCAGGAATTCGTTATTTTTATTCACGAAATTTTGCCAGGGGGTCTCTGGCAAGCGCTAGGGGGTGCCCAGCATCCCCTAGCACCTCTCTGGCTACGGGTCTGAATACCAAGCAGGGCAGCTTGATCCATCAAGATGTATAAAGTTTGCCGGTCATACCGATTGAAAGGGCAAAGATATACCTATACTACGATAGCTTAATGATAGCGCCGCCTTCGCGGCATCTTGATCAGCCTTACCACGTTATCCATTAACTATTACCACGTGATGTCCGTTTTGGGCTAAATCAAAATGTTCGCCACATGTTTCAGGCACTAAAAAATTACAAAGGCCAACTCAAATAAATTCTAGCCAGCAACCCGGCAACACCGCAGTGTTTGTTAACGTTAAGAGATTTCGCATCGCTTCATCTCAGCTCACTCTCAGGACAGCGAAGTTCGCTACCACGGAGCCGGAGCCAGCCTCAAAACCAGAATCGCTCCAACCTGACTCCGGCTCAAGAGCAAATTCGAATGTAGCTCCCGGCTTCGGCTACCTTCAGCTAATAATTTTGCCGGCCTCTGGCTCCGGCTCTAGTAAATAATTTTTTCTAGGCTTTGTCGGCTCCACTAATTAATTGTTATCGAGTTCCGGCTCCAACTCTAGTTATTTTTAGGTAGAGGGAGGAGTGTTTGGGAGGTCAGGGGTGAAAGGAAGGGCAGAAGAAGAGGTTAAAGCGGAACCAAAGCCAGAAATTAGATCCAGCACTGGTAAAATCTTGAAATTCGCTCCGGCTCTCCGGCTCAAGCAAATAATTTTTTTCGGGCATCGAGCTCCAGCTTTGAAGAATGGTCGACTCTTGAGGGCGAAGGGGGGTGTAAAAATTGTGAAGGTCCCAACTGACTTACTCAAAATTCCCAAATATCAAAGCAAAAAATAAGATAAAAAAACTTTTTGACCTGTTAGATTTTTCCAACTAACTCGACTCAAAATTCCGAAGTATTAAAGCAGAAGAAGAAAAACCTTTTGACTTGTTCGGTTTTCTCAACTTCTCAACTCAATTCCCAACCAAGTATCAAAGCAAAAAATAGAAAAAATAACACCAACCAAAAAAACTTTTAACTTGTTAGATTTTTCCAACTCGCCTGACTGAAATGGTAAATTTTCCCAACTGCTGAGAGGAAAATTCTTACGGGGAGAAAGGATTGCCCCCTGCCACCCTATCAGTACGTCCCAGGAGAGCCATTCATTTTTTTCTTCAACGACACGTAGTACAACATAATATTGAGCATCACAGGGGGTCAACTACACGTTTCTCACAATCAGTTGTATTTTTGAAAATCAAAAAACCTGACTTTTTGGAAAAACGATAGTCAAAACTTTTCAAATTCATTCATTTATGTGTGAGGTGGCGTTGTATGCGCAGAGTGCTCAGACTTTGCAGTCCATTGCACTATTCCTCAAATTGCTGATAAGGATCAGCTCAGTAGCCTCACTTTTATAGCCAAAGTGAGAATTTTACTTAGCTCTATCCCTTTGACTTCACTGGGTGCTGGATACTCTAGTCCCAATGCTTCGCGTCTTGTCCCGGCTATTGCTGGGTATTGACATATGATATGAATCGAGGTTTCTTCCTCTTCACAGTACCTACGGGAGCCGCTTTTCACCACTTCTATTTTATAACACATATGTTTTGTGGCCCCATGACCAGTTAGTAGTCCGACTATAAGCCTTGCATATTTCCTGTCAAGCCCTAATAGGAACTTGGCATACTTACTGGGGGCGTCCCCTATCAGTGTTTTACTGACTTTCATGCCACTGGCCAACCGCTAGTGCATTTCCGGCTGCTTACTTATCCAAGTCTTAACTTCGGATTTTATGACGCTGTATGCTACAGAAAGACACGGCCTGGGTGTTGCCAGTTCCTTTTTTATGCCCTCCTTTGTTAGCTTGCCGGCGATCATGTTCCCTTTTATGCCGCAGTGCCCTGGTGTCCATTGTATGGTGACACGGTTCTCCTGCGCAAGGGTGTATAATTTGTTATTACACTCCACCGCCAAGGGATGTAGTTTGGTGTGATAGTGTCTTAGTAGCCGATTAACTGTCTGTACAGATATAGGTCTGCTTATTAACAAGGCCCTTCTGCTGGCTTCTATCAATGGCCGCCGTGATCGCCACTATCTCTGCTTGGTGGAGTGACGCCCTCGCTCAGTGCGATTGAATAGTTATCAGCGCCTTTTGCATCCGTGATTCCGATTCCTACACCTTGGTCATTCTTAGAGGCATCTGCAAACCACACATTCTCCTCTCTTCCTAGAATACTTAGCCACCCCTTTTCTAAAGCCTCCCGTGTGGGTATCAGCACACGGTACGTTGTCAAAGAAGTGTTCCATCGCGATTCTATCCTGCGGCATCCCAAAGCGTCTGCTTATTTATCCAAGCCTTTACTTTGGATTTTATGACGCTGTATGCTACAGGAAGACGTGGCCTCTAATTGCCAGTTTCTTTTTATGCCCTCCTTCGCTAGCTTGCCGGCGATCATGTTCCCTTCAATGCCGCAGTGTCACGGTGTCCACAGTATGGCGACATGGTTTTCCCGAGCAAGTGGGTATAATTTGTTGACACACTCCGCCACCACCAGGGATGTAGTTTGGTGTGACGATAGTGCCTGAATGGCCGATTGACTATCTGTACAGATATAGATCTGCTTATTAACACAGCCGGTCTGCTGGTTTCTATCAATGCCCACCGTGCTCGCCATTGCCTCTGCTTGGAGGATAGAGACGCCCTCGCTCAGTGCCACTGAACAGTTGTCAGCGCCTTTTGCATCCGTGATTCCGATTCCTACACTTTGGTCATTCTTAGAGACATCTGCGAACCACACATTCTTCTCTTTTCCCACACCTCCCGTGTGGTGTAAACCGTAGAAAAGTCTTACACATTTCCTTTGTCACAAGACGCTTTCATCCTCATACCCTGTTGTAGGGAGTACTCAGCTATTAATCACAGATGTTGGGGACGGTCATCTTTTTAAAGCGTTTTAAAAGATTATTCAAATAAAATTTACAATTTGGACTCTTGATTATATCAATGGTCAGGGCATCCTTCCAATGCCACTCCACCAACATAGAACCCTTTCTTCTTTTCATCATTACTACATCATACTTACAAGTTTTTGTGGCAAGCCGCGAGGCTCTATCAAATTAATTCCATAAATTCAAAATTTTTTCTTCGGTTTTGAAGCTATTCCCCGAGCATCCCCGTATACCATGTCATATGGAGCATTCCCCTTAAAATTTACCCATTAAAAAAATATATACATAAATAAAGAAACAAAAGAGACCTTAAACTTTACTCAAGGATATTTGAAGAAAACTGAAATAACTATTTTTTATTCTAAATTAGGGCACTTATTTGATCTTATCTACCTAATAACCCCCAAATGGATCCTTTTATCATCACCAATACAACAATGAAATTGTTTTGTTAGCGTAACCGCGTTGTGTTATCAGTGTTTTTTTCTCTTTTTCTAATTAATAATATTATTATAAATTTTGTTAACCGACCAAATGTAATAGTTAAGATAAAACAAACATACGCGGTTTGCGTCAACGAAATAACATGGATTTCATGTAGTATTAGTGATGACAAAATGACCCATTCAAGGAGCTCTTCGGTGGATAACAAATAAGTGCCCTAATTTGGAATGAAAGAAAATGGCAGTTATTTCAATTTTCTTCAAATAACTATCATATCTTTACCCCTTCAACTGTCAGGACTGACAACTCTCCATAAATGTTGATGTATGAGTTGCTCCACTTAATACTGCAGGATGGTGTACCTCTAGCAAAACACCCTAGCAACGGGACACGTTGATTTTTTTCAGCAATGATAGAAAGTGAACACGCAGTCTAATTAAACTTGTAATTGTGGAAAACATTTTATTACATGCGAACTTAAATTTTAAAAGGGTTTAAATATTTGCAACATTTGTTTACAGCCACAGCGCATAACAGCTTGATTCAGTACTATACACGTTTCACAGACAACTAAGTACTTTTGAATTAAAACTAATCAATTTATTTCTCATATCATAATTTTTAGCATTTACATCTGAACATGTAACATGCAGAACTAAAAAGGTCAACGAATACTAGCTTCTAGATGGTACTAGTAACAATATTATAAATATGAAACAGTTCGGAATGACGCCTCAGTAGATACTCCGTAATCAGTAACCATTGGATTATGATTTATACAATTCTGTATCTTGGGTCAAAAAGGGTTTGAGTCAATTTTCCCGGGACAGACTACGCAATATGAACAGTCAACCCGATGGTCAACTTGACATACCAATTATATGCTCATCGTGTCTGAAACACAGGTCAAGTTCTTTGTTCTTTAGAATCAAATTACAGAATTTAGTTTGAGGATTAAATCAATTCGCCTTTCCCAGTACCAGTGAAAAAGATACATTGATCTAAGGCTACGTCGTGTGTCTCATGCACACTCGACCTAAGTGACAAAAATTGTTGTTTTTTTCAGGAGAGCGATTTGAAAATTATAAATAACGTTGTGTTATATACATGGCTCAAATGGTTTACGCCATCTAGTGGGCTAAAAAAGGAAGTAATACATCATTTGCGAGTGTAGCCCGATAGAAGGCATCGAGATCTATAATAATACGTATTAAACTCATTTTCGTCAAAATATCACTTAGGTCAAGTGTGCATGAGACACTCGACGTGAACTCACTCAACGAAAGAAAGATTAAAACGTACAACAAAATTTGTTGGAAATAGACAATTATACAATAACTATTTAATACCAACTTTCGCCGTTGTACTCGGCGTCTTAAACACAAATACCGCTACGAAATTCTTTCGAGAGCACTCGACCCTAATCAAACGAGTATTACGGATGTTTGAAATGATCCCTGCTTCGTAGACACACATAAATATCAAAAATGATTGCCAGACTAGAATATTCTGAAGTCACCTGAATTTCGTTAAGTGGAAATTGGTCCAGCGTACACTAGTGACTGAACATTAGCTGAACTAGCCTGGAAACATCCGAGTATTGACATCCGCCATTTTCCGTCGCTGTTCCGCGCAGTGAATTGTGAATCGTCAAGCACCAAGCGACGGAAGAGGGCCGATGTCAACACTCGGGTGTTTCTAGGCGTTCGTGGTGAACCCACCACATCATAGGCCACACTCATCAGATACCAAGTTCTCTACTATCCGTCACTCCTCCGGTTTATTCACATACCTGAAGCTATTTCATGAGACCTGAGAAGGGTTACATGTAAGTTGGTGATAGACATCGCTACTTCGAGTAACTATATCACTGTAAATACTTTATCCAATTATTCTTCAAGTTGGTCGATACAAGAGCGTTAGCGGCAGAATCCGAGTCTGTTTTGACATATGAGCTCAGGAGGTCACAGACTTTCTCGTGCAAACCAACTTATCGAGAGACGTCGAGAACGTTGCGGTGGATCAGGGTAAGTTCTGTAAAGTATAACTGAACGCTGTTGTCAGTAAGTATGCGATATGATAGAACATGATACTGATTCTCGGCGATCGCGCATGTCAATCAATCAATGCTAGAGCTGAACACATTGACGGTTCAGAAGATAGCGATGGAAATTCAGAACCACAAACGGATTATTGAGACATTAGAAATGTCAAAGGATCGCCTCCTGGAAAATGGATTAGAAGGTAAACTATATTTATGACGTCATTTGAGACAGAACTCAGCTAAGTTGAGCACCTCTACAAGAATCAGAAAGAGGATTCTGTAGCACATAGGTATGTTTGTACACTGATGACAATCCAACTATACACAACCGTTTCATCAAAAAGACTTGAGGAATCCGAGGGCGAAGTAAACCTATGGTCAAAGGCAGTACAAAATCAATACAAGATACTGCTTCACACACTCTAGAAGAGGCAGTTTCAGAACTGGGCTGGTATTCCACTAACAAAAGTATGCGACATACGATTGCACTTGTATGTTAGTTCTTATGGGAGTGCGCGCGTACCTCGTTGTACTTTTTTAGTGGAATGCCAGCCCTGGACATGTGTTAACAGTGAATTTGAGGAAAATGCTTCAGTTGAAGCGCCAGTTCTTAGGCCTGTTATTCTGGAGAACAATCCGTGGGATTTGTTGCACATCTATCGCTGCCATATGGAATTCAGCAGACAGGTTTCCAGACTAATGAAATTTAATGTATCTATATGTCTAAAATATGATTACGGCCTCTATTTTCGAAATAATAGTTTTCATTTCTAATCGTGTATGGGGGTTATCTCAGAAGTAAAGTTCCCTATCTTTGTGTTTCCGTTGCATGCGTAGTAGAGCGATGCGGTGAACGGGGAAATGTTGCGCAGGCTTATCTGACAACACTGTAAAAATATCAAGTGCGCACGTTGAAAAGCAATGGTGAACCAGCTCACGAAACATGGATCTCACGCGCAAACGTCCATCCAAAAGTGTAGCGCGTTCAGTAATATTATTATTTTCGACAGCGAAAAATGAACCACCTAGCGCCATCCATTGGCAGTTCATCAAAATGTTCGGCCCAGATGTAATTACAGTGCAACGTGTGTGTAAGTGGTGTCGCGCGTTTCACAGTGGTCGGCGCAAGGTGCTTGCTCGACCATCACTGTGAAGAATAATATTACCTACTGAACGCACTACACTTTCGGATGGATCGTGTGAGATCCATGTTTCCTGTACTGGTTCACCCTTGCTTCTCAACATGCGCACTTGATATTTATACAGTGTTGTTAGATAAGCCTGCGCAACATTTCCCTGTTCACCACATCGCTCTACAACGCATGCAATAGAAATACAAAGATAGGGAACAATACTTCTGGGACAACCCTTGTAGTATGTACTTACATGTTTGTGGAGGAATATCTCAAATACTCATACAAGCCCAAAAATTTCAGGTCAAAATAATACAGCAACTTCCATTTTTTGATATCAAAGATTTGTTCTTAAACATCTTATCTTGGGGTCTGGATGAACAGCAAAGAAACCTTTATCAGTCAAAAGTCTCCGAAATATGGACTTAAAAGGCCTCCTCACCGTTTTTTAAACATAACTCGTGAACCACACTGCTCGTATCAAAAAAAAAAAAAAAAGTTCCTGACAAAATTATTCTACACTAAATTTATCATACGAACAGTTATTTACAATTTTCTTGTATCTCTGTTAGAACTGCCGAAAAAGAGGATTACTCTGGACACTACCTATCTAGAGATTCACATCAGTGCAAGATTGGAATGAATTACAAATTCATTGTTAGTTGCTGGGCTGATACTTGCGAGTTATTGGCAACAGTTAGGAGCTAAAAGCTTCCAGAAAAATATGGAAATAATATCGATAGTTCAAAATAACTATCGAAGTATTTCGATATTTTTATTTTAGTTTTCATAGTACAATCGATAATCGTCCCCTCCTAGTTCATAACCACATCTTGTTATAGGCTAAGTTCATGTTATTTTAGGAGGTCTATGGAATCTAAAGTCGCTGTGTGACCAAGTGGTAACGTGCCCGGTTCACAATCCTCAGTGATATTCGAATATCCCCCACTATCATCCTAGCGAACACAGCGACTACAGTATCAATCGAGGTGGAAAGATAACGCATATTATGATTCTCCCCAGTTCAAACGAACAAGGCATTACAATCACTGAGCGTGTTACCAAAAGATCTGAAAAGATTGAAACTGTCGTGTGCAGCTTACTCAACGTCATGCAAGCACGTGGCTAGTAAGTGAACTGCGACTGCACACTCTTCGGTACAGAGAAGGAAGAACTCTCGCAACAAACCGTGGGGAAAGCAACGGCAAATTACCTCAACTACCAAGTCACGCGGAAACAGTGACTGCCAACATTCGGCAACGGATACAGCACCCGACTAACTGATGGAACTGACATGGTGAATATCCAATTTCGGAAACTACGGCCGAATATCTGCCATTTTCTATTTCAATCCCAAAAACTCACTTGCCCTTGATCTAAAATTTTCAATGGTAAAACCTCAGAAGGGCTCCAGTTCTTCTTCATTCCTTTCTACAGGTGTAAGTTTCTTCAGTACGAACTTGCAAAGGGATGAATGAGAGGAATGATTCTACATAAGGTAAAGTCGGCGAACATGTTGCGGAGGCAAAGATGCCGCACTTCAGCTACGTCAGACTGGCAGCACTGTTGAGTGCTGACGCTAGCTGACGCATGATGAACCGACCTTGCATTCAAGTTTTTGGGTTGTAAGACCTAGTTGTTTTAATTCTCAGACCAAACGATGAAATGTTTGCGTGTTTTTAATGCTGATAAACAAACTGTGATAAATTTCCAAGTGATTTCGTTTTAAGAAAAACAGAGTTATATTAAAAATAATTTCTACGATAATAATGTATTTTTAACACAGATTCCACTGAACCAAAAGTAAATTTGTTTCAATTTCATTCAATGTGAAAAAATCTGTAATTTTTCAACAAATAAAAATATCAAATCGGCAAGGATGGCTGAAATGTATGTCGGCTCCGAAGCCGCGACGAATTTTATCAAAATGCATTGAATTCATTTAAAATTTTATTTTGCAGATGGGAGAGTATGTTAAAACCTCTGCAAGAGGGTTGGACTCAAGAAAGTCTTGACTCCAGGTTACAAAAGAGCATAAAATTCCGATTAGAGAAAATGCCAGGCGTTATAGAATCCCTGAAAGAACATTACGACGTCAATTGGCCACTCATAATTCGGAATCTCCAAATTCTTTCTATTTTCTTATCAAATACGAAATAATGGAGGTTTCATTTCGCCATATTTCAAGAACGATAACTCCTGTTTTCAATTCGAAAGCTACCAAACGACAAAAAAGTATTTTAAACTTTGGTATCAATTTTTCAAATTATGATGTTTACTAAGTGATTTTTTACTTTTTTCTCGATAATTTGTAAATTTTGATTAATATTATTTTTTATGACGTTCGGTTAATTACTTATCTACTTCGAAAAATGGCAATAAAATTTTTTATTTTATACTTATTCACGAAATTTTATTTGTACAGTTCTAATATGTTATTTGTCATAAGCCATCTTAGCCGACCCTATGCGGCATCTTACCCACTCCATCGGGTAAGATGGCCAAAAATCGGACTTTTCATTTTTTTAATAGAAGTTGAAATCAACCGCAATAGATCATGCCCAATACACAGCTAGTGTTTTTGTTCCAAAAACGAATTCGTTAGCGTTGCCCTAATGAAAGTTACGACCGCTTTTCAAAAAGTGCGGCATCTTCCCCGATTTTACCCTTATATGAGTACATGTTAAGAAAGGGTACCAGAGAAAAGAAATCATCAACTTCAGGTGCCGTGTCCGTTTCCGGAGGTGGGCGATCGCCGTTTCTGACGCTTGACTTCCCTGGGCAGCATTAGTCGGAGTACTTTGTCGTTTTCCCTACGATTTATGGCATTAGAGATTTCCTTTCATACGCCGAAAAGGGTGGATGAGCCACTTGTCTAGGACACGTATACACGCAGTACCAAATCTTTCTGATACTGGTGGCACACGCCTTACGAGTGTAATGCTTTAATCGTTCAAACTGGTGGAGTTACAGGGCGCGCTATCCTTCCACTTCAACTGATATTGTAGTCGCTCTGTTCGTGAGAATATTAGGGGGGGGGGGTGTAGTCGAATATCATTAGCTTTCTAATGCTAGTGGGACTCGAACCCGAGACGCAAGGATTGCAAAGTGGGTACGTTAACAGTAGATACCTTATGTATGTTCTAGCGCAGTAATGATTTCTCTTACTTTTTCCCCCCATTTTTCAGTTCTCAAGAAAAAATAAAAATTCTCTTAATTTCCGTATTGAATATTTAACTATTTTTAAGGATAATTTTAATCATTTCATCCTATTTTCTCATCTCCTCTAGTTTGAAAATTTTATAAATGTTGTATCCAAATTATATCAATTTCCTATCTTTCAACTCTTTCTCTTTATTAAAAATCAAATCAACAAAAATCAACACACAATCAACGAGCTACTTTAATCATTTTTATTATGTTTTTCATGAAAAAATAAATGTAAACACATCGAAGTTTTTTTATTTCGAACTTTCAACAAATCTGATATTGATGTAAGATAATCGTATTTAAAGAACTGCTTTTGCTTTTCAACCAGACCAGACATATATGTCTGCTACGTCATCAAAATCGTATTTAAAGAACTGCTTTTCAATCGGACCAGACATGCATGTCTGCTACGTCATCAATGATTTCGAATCTCGTTGTTCTTCGGTTTATGAGATGTAACAAACACCATCACCCGTTACCTATGTAATAGGCATAGACGTCCGTTACAATAACCTTTCCCTCTGTGTTTCTCATGTGCGAGTTGGGACGCACCAATGCTCACATTAGAAGGTTCAACATGACGTATAGTACAAGTGAACAAGAGAATAGAAGATAATAGATCAATATAATATTTTAATTAATTATTTTTTATTCAACTTTAATTATATCCACACTATCGGAAGCTAAATCGTCTTTCCAATATGCGGCTAAATTTCTATGATTATTCATTAATGACTGAATTTCTTTGATACGTTGATAAAACTCGTCAATGGTTATAGCTAGATTTTCTAGACGCTTATACTGAAACCAGATTTCACCTATACGTCTTAATCTTAACGCATGACGGTCTGAAATACCAAATTCTTTTTCAACAAAAATGGAAAATGGTATACTGACCTCCTTTCTGTCTAATTTTTCTCTATACAGATGAAAAACTTTATTCAAAAAATATCCGTACCGACAGTAATCGGAAAATAATTTCTTTGAGCTGAATTTCAAAATTTTCTTACCTGTACCGCGAAGAAATTCACTCAATTCATCAAAATTATTCTCAGAATAAAGTGGAAACTCATTTTTACTTGGTACATAACGAATTAATAATGATATCAAATACAAATGAAGATCTTGCCCGCACAGTTTCTTGCTCGAACGAGACTTTCGTTTCGTTATCGATTTCAATATTTTATTCGTATGCTTCATTTTCGGAAGACATAACTCACCCGATTCTAATTCTTTACGTTTTTCTTCACTTTGAGACGCAGTAGTAAAGATTTTAACAAGAGAATTTAATTCCTTAAGAGAAGATTCAAGAGAAATGTTATTCACGATCGTCATGTTGAACCAGTTAAAAATTTTTGCCAACTCACGAACATGAGGAACACAAACACGTAGACTAAACGAACATGAGGAACACAAACACGTAGACTAAACGTAGGCTAGTTACGCAGTAGTCATGTCATGATAATCTAAGAGCGACTAATAGTTCAAAGCAGATAAAGTAGCAACACTGAATTATTTCTGTAGGTAGGAGTGCTAATGTTGTGTGATCTAAGGAGCAGAATAAATTATTCTCTAAATGTATGATAAATATCGTTGCTCATTTAAAGTTTTCCAGAATTGTTGAAAATGAAATAAAAAATTTAAATATACCAGAAAATACTACTCGTAATCATGACGTCAGATTGAAGGAGTCCTTAAAATGTATTAATTAAAATTTTTTATTACATAAATGGAAGTGTATAAGAACTCTTCTATTGACTTGAAAGAATTTGATTTTGAAAGCTTTATACCATATTTCAAACAACCTATTGATTATACAAAATCAAATTATGAAACTCTAATGGACCCACTTTCAGATAAAATTCAACATTTATCTAAATCTAAACAAGTCAAGTATAAAAAATTAATGGTAAATATTGTAGCTCATTTGAGTGTTTTATCAAAAATGATAGAAAAAGAGATTAAAGATTTAAATAAGGTTAAACCTATACCAGAAAATGATTTAGAATCTGACATTGAAATTAATTATTTACCTAATGGTGTTTAAAATTTAAATGAAATTTTAGTCTGAATCATCTTCCATTAAATCCTCTTGTATTCCCTCATCAGGTTCTGCTTCTGAATCAGGGTCAGAAATAAAATCTTCAGGATCAAAACCATATATAAATGACTTAGGTCTACATTCATTTAAATTATTGAAATAATTTTCTGGGTCTGAATCATTTCCAGAATCATCACTTTCATAATCAGGATCAGGGGGTTCATAAAATTCAAAATCATATAAATCTTCTAGATTATATTCTTCAGGATTGTTATTATAATCAATTATAATATCTTCATTATCATTTTCCATTTTGTATTTATTTATTTTTAAAAAAATCAGTTTTTATTGGTAGCTATGTATAAGTTATGCAGCACTTACATTAAAATTTTTCTTTCTTAAAGGAACCATGTATAAAAATCTTCAGACAAATAAAATACGTCATCCTCATTATATCCTCTGTAATCATAATCAAAATCATCATAATCAAGAGAATTGTAAAAATTAAATTCTTCTTTGAAAAATGGTAATTGGAAGCAATTTTCCAAGTTTTCAATCGCTTTTGTTTTTTCTTTATTGAAAATTGATATTTCATAGAAAGTTTCAAGATTTTTAAGTACTCTTATAAATTCAAAAAATTCTTCAGGGTTATCTTCTATAGTAATTTCAATATCTTCACAACACATAATTTCTTCCTGAATATTATTTTAAAATTTTGAACAAAGGTGGGTAAATAATTTTAAAAAAATGCTTAATATTGTAAAAAGTATTCCATCAATGCATTTTTATGTTGAAGTAGGTACATCATATTTCATCTTCATTTAGGAAATAAATTCCAATGTATAGAAAGCAAAATTTTTATATGTTAAAAAGGATGAAGTATCAAAATTATAAATTATTTTTTCAATTTCCCCTTTTGTAATCAAATTAACTTTTAAAATAATTTTTTTGACTGATTAAAAATATAATTTTCCATATAAATATAGGTACCTAATTATTGCATTTCAAAACATTCCAAATAGATTTTTTATTGATATTATGAAACATAAAATTAAAAGGTTAGGATTGAAAGTACCTCAAAAATTAGTCTCAAAATAAAAAATTTTCTAGTGATGCAACATAGTGTCTTATCCTCTTTAATAAGTTAATTTTATTGCGCTTTCCTAAGTAGTCACAATTGATTTACTAGTTGCTTTTCTCCCAAGATTTTTCAAATGCTCAATAAATTTATCTCTTGGTATTGTATTACAATAACCCCATGGTATTGTATCAGTTTGCCCATCAACCAAGCATCTTTTATCATCAAATGAACTTAATCCTCTTTTATTCTGTTCAATGGTATAAATATTATGTTTTGTACTCCTTATCATTTTCTGTTTAATAGTCTTAGTTATTTTCTTTTCTAAACATATTTTATAATCATCATGAGTTATCTGATTTTTAACAATACTTTTCTTTACTCCTTTAGCTTTTTTCATTAGATCATCATTTGATGCAAAAACTTTATTAGAATATAATTTTGAAGCTAGTCCAATAAATTCCTCTAAAATTTTTCCATTCATCTCATCTTTAAACTTACCTAATACCTTTTTATTGACTTGTGGTAAACCATAAATATTATCTTTTTTATAATCTGATGTATCAAATTCATCAATCATTCCTTTCATATTTTCATAAAAGTCTTCTGTTTTTACAGCAATGATTAATGAATCAGTATCCGTATATAATAGTTTTATTCTATCTCCATATCTTTCCTTCAATCTATAATAAAAATCATACATTAATGTTTTTGAAATATCTAAAATAGCTACTCCCACATAAATTGGTTGATTGAATTTTATTTCAGTTTTTCTCATTTGTACAGCTGCAAGATTTTTTCCAAAAAATGTTGATTTCTCAAAATTTGGTTTTGAAACATATTTTGTGTATTTATTACCTTCAGAAATTAATTTTATATCTACGTGCTTTCTAACATTCATCATTGTTCTTCCAAAAACAGAATTATTCATTAATTTAAAGAAATCTTTTTCAAAGTCATTCTTAGCTTTTTGTCTTAATTCAGTATTTTTTTCAATATACACTTTCATCCAATCAGATTGATCAAATTTTATAACCCTATGTATTTTCTCCAATTTTAATCCTGCTTTAAGAGCCTGCTTAAGATTTAAGTAATGCAGAACATATTTCTTCTTATCATATAATGTAGTAAATAATTTTGGAAGTTGATTATTATCAATTACATTCTCGGGACAATAAGGTAAATCAGAATGTTTGTCATGTAACTCTTTAGGATATTTCAAATCCACTTCAAAAAGATATCCAATTTTCTGATCATCTTTCATTTTTATAATTCTATTCTCATCAAAATATTCTGGATTCTTCCATTCAAATCCTCCATAAGGTAAATACTTACACATAGCCCATCCATATAAATTATTTGCATCCAAATATTGAATGAATACAGAATCCTTATTTTTATCAAATTTCTTTCCCATATATTTATTATTAGCCTTTGCATATCTATTTGAACATTGAGAAATTCCTCCTCGTTTAGCCCTTTCAAACATTAATAGCATATCCACATCAGTTAATAATTCCAATTTTTGTTTAGTAGTTTTCAGCATACAATCCCAAGCAAATCCAGGAGTTGTGTAATACCAAACTGGATCTAATTTATATATTCTAAGTGATGTTTCCCTAAAATTTTCCATAATATCAGTTAGTAAGAGTACATCTATTATATTATATAACATTGTAAATTCTTTCATACTTTGAATATTAAAATACTTCCAAATTTCTTCTGCATAATAATATTCTCCAGCATCAACATGCTCATCATTTAATAGATTATAAAAGTTTTCTTTCGAGGGTAATTTTGTTTTGTTATACTTTTCTAATGAATTCATATAATCATATGGATAAGCTAATTTTTTACTTAATAATTTAAACAAATATTTTCTTTCCATTTCAGATAGGTTTTTAGCTACTTTTTCATTAAACCATCTCTTTAGGTTTTTAAAGTGACATCTTTTTAAATTTTTAGCCAACTCAGATAGGGAGCTTGATAAGAATTTATATGAATCTAAAAATCTCAACTCAATATTATAATTAATTATTTCACCTTTTGTATTCCTTATCCCAGAATCATATTTTATAATTTTAGAAAATGATATATATTTTTCTTCATTATTTGGGATTAATTTAATATTATTATAATCCTCTCCAAATTCTTTAACAAATAAATGAGCATCATATCCAGAAAAATTATGAAAATAAATAGGAATAAATCTGGGAACTTTATAATTAAGATTACAGTTACTATGAGCTGCTCCTCTATATTCCCCAGTTAAATGATCATGATCTCGAACTTTCATTTTATTTAAAACCTCACTTGCTCGTGCAGTATCAACTAACTGTTTTAATTTTGAAAGTTCATCATTGAGTTCTTTTTTTCTATCTTCATCTTCAATCTTCAATAAAATACTACAAATAATATCAATTTTTTTATTCCATACTCGAATTTCTTTTTCCACAAGAGGTGGAGTATCTTCAAGTTTTCTTTCACAGATATGACATGTTTTAGAGTATTTATATTCCATCTTTTGTGTCTCAGATAATTCTTTCATTTTCATTTTCTTATCTAAATATTCCCTCGCAATAAATAATACATCTTCTTTTAATTTTTCATATAATTTCTTTGGAGCATCTAAACCAAAATATTCAAATAGATTCTCTTTAATTTCTCCATTAGAATACTTAATATAATAAACAAAACTAATTGGAAAATGTCTCTGAAGTTTTATTGTATAAGATTCATACTTTTCAACTTCTTCTTTAGTTTTATTCAATTTTTTACTTAGTTTTTCAATCTTAACATTCAATTCTCTTGCTTGATTAAGCTTCTTTATAAGACTCTCAAAATCAGCATATATAGCAAATGGAGCTTTCATTGAATGATTATAATTTTTAAATTCAACAATATTATCTGCTTTATTAGGTAAAATTACTTTGACAGGTTTATTCAATCCACAATAATTTTTATGATCAGATAATATTTTTTCACATGGAAAACTATTTAAACACATTTTACAAAGATATCTCTTCTTACAATTTTGGGTAACTTGTTTCCCTACTAATTTCCATAAATCTTTAATCAGACAGTAATGAGAATTTCCTGAATTATCTTTAAGAAATAGTAAATCAATATGATTTTTCTTTTCATCCTTTGTTATATCTGATAAAGGTTGAATTTTGTATTGATTATTATGATGATATATGTTAATAGATAAACCTCCTTCAATTAAATTGAGATTATTAACTCTATTCACAAATTTATTATTATTTTGAACTTTCATTGGAAATTCAATCCCTTCTAAAGCTTTATCAAAAATATGTTCATATTTTTTATATTTAGCTACTCTTTGTGGATCTTTATCTACTGGAAATAGACCGCCTAAAATGGACCATAAATAACATTTATTATCATTCTCATTTTTAATGTTTATGATAGCTTTCTTACTTGCTAGAATTTTGGGGAGTTCAATGTAAGAACCAGCTCTAAGCGGATCATACCTATTTATATTAATTCTAAAACTATTAATTGATATTAAAACCCATTGAGTACCCTCTAAATTATCCTGTATATTTTCATGTCTTCCTATTATATAGTCTATAACATTATCATACATCTCATCCAAGTTTGATTCACGAAGAAATATGTAATTTGTAGTTTGTAAATGCATTGTATCAGTCTCAATGGTTTCTGTATGACCTCTTCTTTCATAGGTTGCACTTACACAAAAATTAGCTCTAATTCCATCATGTAAATGTATCCATTTTTTAAGAAGTCCAAAAGTAGGTTTTTTCATAATATCTAAAAACTCTTTTAAGTCTTGAATTTCCCATTCATTTTGAATTTCAAATTGTATATGTCTACTTCTAAAATTTTCATCTACAACCCTTGGTCTAATTTTTAAATCATTCTCTCTCCTATTTGATCCAAATATATCTTCATTATTATCTTCAAACTTGAATGGAGTTCCAGTAAGCCATGTATTTACTTCCTCCTTTGTCAATGTGAAAGTAATTTCCAATATATTTGGATCAGGTAATCTGGATTGAGTTAATTTTGGTAATAATATGAAATACAATTCATTTAACTTTTCAACTACTTCTCTTCCTCTAAAAGCTATAAAAATTCTATACTTTCTTAAATAGTGTTCTATTTGTCTTGTTGTTTTATTTGCATAGAAATTATGCACTTTAAAAAACTGAATCCATTGAGCAATACTTGTATCTCTTTTTCCACTCTCATTTTGTATAACACTTATTAAAACTTGATTTTTAGAATTCATTTTTAAATTGTATTTAATAAGGAAAAAAATTTAATAAGAATATTTTTATTTTTCATTGAGAAGATTATAATGAGATTTTGTTTTTAAATGTGCTTTGTAAGATACAGAATTTATGACTTTACCACAAGTACATATTATTAGGTTTTTTCTTTTTTCATAATCTTTTTTCAAATTTTCTTTCATTTTTTCTTGATTTCTGTTATAGTATTCTTTAAATAATGTGTTCTTACATTCTTTACACCAGTTTTGATTTCTAGCAAATTCTTCTATATTTTTATTATTTTTACATTTAGTGCAATATTTTCCATTTTCAAGCAAATGTATTGTAAGCATTAACTTTTGTAAAAATTCATCAACATTATATTCTTTAAAAGTTGATCCTTTTTCTGTTAACATTTTGTTAATAGCTTTACTATTCTCTGAATCTGACATAGTTGACTTACAAGTATCACGTAAAATATAATCACTAGTTGACGCGAGTGTATCAACAAGTTCCATCTTAACCTTTAACTAATACAGCAACTTGTATAAGATGGTTATATACAACTAGGTATTTAAAAGAAATAAATTTTAATAAGAATTTAATAAGGAAAAAACCTTCCTAAAATAGGCATAAAACCATCCTAAAACCATCCTAAAATACGTCTAAATTAGACTCAAATTACGTCTGAATTAAAATTCCATTCAATTTACATCCAAATTAGGTTCAAATTATGTCTGCATTACGTTCAAATTATATTTGATGAATAAACCTTCACAAAATAGACATAAAACCTTCTCAAATTCGACATGAAATCTTAATAGAATATTAATGTTACTAGCATGAGTAGATCCCTACCTATGTATTCAATTTTGTTGTATGATAGTAGCATCATTACTTAGACTAGGAACATTTACAGTTGTAATTTTCTTGATATTATTAAATCTAGGTCCTTTTCTAGGATCAGATTTCATTTGTTTCAATTCATCACGAGTTAATTCTTTAGTTCCTATTTCTGAAAATATAGGCTTGAAATCATCATGAAATTTAATATCTTTCAAAGTTTTTGTCATATATTTTGATATTTTTTTATCTTTAGAATCTACAATAATTGTTGAGAAGACATTATTTAGTTCTTCAATTCCAGAATTATCATTATGCTTTTCAGCTTGAGATTTTATAATTTTTTTATATTTTTCCTCTCTCTCAAGTAGATTCTCTATCAATTCTTGATTCTTAAAATTGGCATACTTATAAATATCTGAAGTCATACTTGTTTGTTGTAGAGCTATAAAGAACTGTTTCATAATAATTTTCATATTGGTATTTATATTTTTTAATCCATCAATAGCTTGAATTATTCTCTCTAAATTACTTTCCTCATCTCTTATCAATTCTTCTAATTCTTTATTTTTTGAAATTATTCTATCTAGACCTTCTAGCTCGACTTTTGAGGGCATGTATCTTTTTATTTGGCTTTCCATTTATTAGAATAAAATTTTATATTTTTTATATTGTATGGTGAGGTAAGGTATGGTATGGTATGGTATGGTATGGTATGGTATGGTATGGTATCATGGTATGGTATCATGGTATGGTATGGTATGGTATGGTAAGGTAAGGTAAGGTAAGGTAATAAGGTATGGTAAGGTACAGTAATATGGTATTGAAATAAGGTAATATTGTATGGAAGTATGGTATGGTAAAAATAAAAATTTTATATAAATAAATGACTCCTAACGAGCTGGTTCAAATATTAAAAGAATACAACTTCAAGAAAAATAACGTGAGAAGTTTTTCTTTGAAATATAAAATAACTGAAAAGACTATTTTAAAATATTTAAAAGAGCATAAAATACCCTACAATAATAGGAAAATAAGTTATGAAATGAGTCGAAATTGTCTTGGTCAATACACATTTAAGAATGATACAAATAACATTACTCATAAATCCTGTCAAAATTCAAGTCAACCTAATAGTGATACTAAAAATAAAAATAAGACTAGTTCTACACAACAATCTTCCAGTCAATCAGTAAACCACAATTATCAAAATAAAAAAAGTACTGGTAGTGTAAAAAATTTCACTGAATTTAATAAAAAATATGAGAAGTTTTTTTCATAGCCTTGAAAATTTGTTAAAGAATGAAGAAAGCAAAACTGATACTTTTAGCGTTTCTTGTGATACTTGGAATAATCATAAAATTGACAACATTATAGCGCTCCATGCGGAGAAACTGAAAATGTTTTTTTTCTCTCCAAACTGACGTGTGACGTCACACTTATTCTGAATGTTCGACCTTGTGTCTGTGTATGTTGATGTTTTTGACTTTTTGTTCTCGCCAGTCGTTTCTCATCACATTCTCGTCGATTCTCGACACTTTCTCTTGGTGTTGGTCGTTTTTAGCAGACGAACGTAGAATTAGGATTCTCGAAGCTTGTTGTTGGTCGTTATTAGCAGTCGAACGTAGAATTAGAAAATGACTGATAAAGGTAAGTTCTATTCTTTCAATATCACATAGTTTATTTTCTCATTACTTAATCACTAGTTCGAGTCCTCATTATCGAGTGTGTCTACTACACACGAATACTGAAATGGTCGCTATATTTGTACTCGGCTGTATAATTAAATGGAAGAGTTCGAAAGTGGCTGCTTAAAGTAAGTTCCATGAAAGGAAACAATAGAGGTACTTGGTAGTACAGTACAAAGAGTTTATTTACGATTGATGAGATGATGATTCACAATGGACGTCAACGGATACTTTCTGACTGGTACTTTAGTGGGTTCAGATGCAAGGTATCACTTCATTCGTACATCACTACGATTATTTCATGCTTCAGAATCTGACGTAGGAATATTTTCCATGAATAAAACGTCTTCAAATCTGAGGTGCTAAGATTATTTTCGAAATCCCAATTTAATTAATTTTATTAAAATTATTATATTTCAGATCTGCAGATCAATGGTCCTTCGAAATCGGCTTCAAAAGTACCGTCTCCAGATAAGGTCGAATTGAAAAAAAAGAGGAGAATGGTCCATGTATGTAAATCCTAAATCGATATAAATTTCTTATATTGTTGAGAGTGATTATGTATTACTTCTTTTTTCTTGAAAGGTGGTCGATCCAATGAAAATGAGTCGTGAACTATTTGTTGATGACGAGTCCTATGCAACCTATCAACAACAACTAAAACTCATGGAGCATGCAGCAAAAGGTCTTGTTGATGAATTTGCGGACGTAGAAGCTGAAAAGGACGATTTGACGACTTGTGTCGGAAAGATGGAAAATGAAAAGGTAACTATGTTTTACTCCCGTGATTTATAACATTCCGTAAAACGAGTAATTACTCAACTTTTCACAAATCACTATGTTTTTTCATTTTATATTTGTACTGTTTATTCAATCATTCTTCTATCGAGTTAGTGTTTTGTTCCGTAAAATGAATGATTACTCGTGTTTTTCAATCTAGTGTGTTGAAAATCGTTTTAAAATTGAGCTCCCAGATTCTTATTTTCGTAAACAGTTTTGGAACCTTCGTTTCATTTGATTTTCACCTTTTCTCGAGGGAGATGGATGAATTTCGATGCCTCGTTTTATTATTTCAAGATCTAAGTTTCTCATTGTCTGTAGCTGAAAATTACGTCTTCCTTACGAATTATTTATCGAATCGTATCGTTTATTTTTCCCATTTGTCGACGAAATATTGTGTGATAAGTATTCTTCGGGTTCATTCAAATTTTTCTTGAGATCATGTGTCGATTGATTTGAACTTCGATAGCCGGTGTCAATATCTGTAAAAATTCGTTGCTGATAATGAGGTTTTAGTTTCTTCTTTTACGAGTTATTTCCGAGTCATAATGAGCTAAATACGAAAGTCACTTTCAGATTAATACTCGTAATAACCTCTGTATAAAAAATCCGTCTATCGAGATAGTGTTTTCAAGACCTCTACAAAATATTGCGAGGTAAAAATTCTTTGTGCGTCGATTTTTTTCTCATTTTTCATGAAATAATCCACGAATGAACAGCATTCAAAAGATATCAGGATTGTGAAAATGGGTAATTTCATGTTCAAAATTGTCAGGATTGTGGAAATGGGTAATTTCATGTTCAAAATTCATCGTATCGATCGAATCAATCCATTTTCCGAGATCTATGATTGAAAAATGACTTACCTTTTTTTAAATCTAGGGAAATTTTTCATCGTAGAGCTTTAATTTTTTCAATTTATTGTGTTGAGATTCGTTTCAAAAATAAGCTTCTTTGATTAAAAAGTGTACATTGTTTGATCGTCCATTTGTGTAGCAAGTGGATGAATTTCAAGGCATCGTTTTATTTCCACCTGTAATTGAACTTCCCTGCTTATTTTTGTAAAACAGATTTGTATCGTTTATCGAACTCAACAATGTATTTTTGTATATTTTTTAGAAAATACTTGAAGAAAGACTTCTTCAAGAAGAAACGAAATTGGACTTACGACCATATTTCGAGGTTCGAGAAAAACAAATTGTACCACCCTACTTGCGTAATGCTTCGTATTTGCCGCGCGAGGAGGCATGAGTAGTAATTGGGTCACTTGGGTACACATCACAGACTATGCCAAGTGCTAGTGGTAAGTCATGCGTGCGCATCCAAGGTGGCCCGTGGAAAAAAATTTTTCTACTACTAATATGATGACGTCGTGCCCTATAATTAATTTTTTTTATTTTTTTATTTTATTTTTTTTAAATAAAATATGACATAATAATATTTACACTTATACTTAGATTTTTTTTTTGTTTTACTATGACTTAGAAATATTTTCACAATAATATTTACACTTATACTTAGATTTTTTAGCTATGACTTATAATAATATTTATACTTATACTTGGAAATTTTTTGTAACGGGTTTTAATTTTTTATTTCACTTATACTTAGATTCCCTCGCGCGCTGCTAGATACTTACTTTTTTCCCCA
The DNA here is from genome assembly GCA_031841125.1 of Acanthococcus lagerstroemiae. NCBI lineage: Eukaryota > Metazoa > Arthropoda > Insecta > Hemiptera > Eriococcidae > Acanthococcus > Acanthococcus lagerstroemiae. The sequence goes on along the minus strand of CM063114.1, from coordinate 39,301,316 downwards.
TAGTTGGTCATATTATAAATTTCCCCATACTGCATTAAGCACATACAAGGTTCTGTGTATTTCAGATCAAAAAATCTACACTTGCACTCTTGACACAACTCAATACAGAAACAACCTCTGTGAGTAGCCCGAGGTAAAATAATTGTAGGGAACTCATATCCACCTTTCTCAGCCTTCTGCATGCCTGTGTACATTAAGAAATGAGTAGACTCGCGAAACTCTGTCAACTTTTTCTCATCATTGAATTCCTTAATGAAACGTGGTGGGAGTACAATTTTTACATCATCCAAGACGCACGCATACTGATCCTGACCATTCCACTTACTCTTGAACGAAAATATCTCTTTCACTGTATACAAAACACGTTCTCTCAAGTTCTGGATCTTCACAAAAGGTGTAGTAGAACGAATTTCACAGCAAGGAGAATCCATTATCAGCAAGCACGTCTGAACACTGTGAAGTCCACAGTAAGAATGAGGAGACTGTCTGAGAGTACCCCTATTTATAGCTATCTACATATTGCCTTCATTTACAAATATTCTTTCTATGGAATATGCTCTCTACAACCAATAGCCTCTCGATAAATTTTTCTGACTTAGATTTTTTTAATTTTTTTCTACTATAATAATATACTAGTACTTACCACCAAACATCCTCACCAGGTGGTTGATACCAGTGATTTTTTACCATTTATTATACAACTTCTGGTAATAAGAAAAATTCATCAAAACCGTACTTCTCAGCTATATAGGAATCTGTAAATTTGTAACAGGCCTGAGTAATACCCTTAGCTAAGTAGTAGAAGTTTACATCTTTTAAATTCTCATCGAATAAAATCTCGGTATATCTACAATCATCTGTAACATATTCTGTAATAACCCCATTCGCACATAGATTTAATTTGTCAACAAACTCAGTCATATTCTCCGGCTTATGCCGTAATACACGTTGTTCGATAGCAGTAATTAATTCTGCTTTACGCATTTTACTAAAACTAGGGATTTTTAATTCTCGTGCCGTATCTTTCAGATTCTTTACTCGTAATTTCCTTGTATCTCGATAAAGATGTTCTTGATACGTACCATACTGCCCATCACCCGGGGGACTATCTGGTTCCTGACATATTTCTGAGACTTGTTCAATTTGATTATTTTTTTTCATACTAACAGACTGGGTGCTATCAATATCAACTCGTGTTGTATCTTGAGACATTGTTAAGCAACATACACATGTGTTCACTATGACAAGCACAGCAAGAGTGATTATACTAGGTAGAGCTACCTATATTTATACTTTTTCAGAGATCGATCTATCCCTATACCACGCCTTCACCATCTTATTGGCGTATCTTCCTTTATTGCTGATCATGGGACTGTGTTTACCTATGTACTGTGTATTTCTTTCACAGAATTTTAGTTTCTTATAACGCACTACAGAAACACAAAGCATAAGAGAGCAGTTATCCGTACACTCACATAGCTATAAGTCAACTCATTATACCCTTTTTGATTTATAATTTCTCGTCTACACAACTCGGATGTTTGTACATAGAACAATGTAGTCTTCAATACTCGACCAATTAGTAATCTTCTATCGCGATGTATTTTATGTAAAATTGGTGTTAAAATTTTCCCAGTATGTTTAATTCTTCGCTCGAATCTGCGACAATATTATTCGGGACATTATTCGAGACATTATTCGGGACATATTATTCGGGACATTATTCGGGACAATATTCGGGACAATATTATTCGGGACAATATTCGGGACATTATTCGGGACATTATTAGGGACAATGACTGGACCTGAAACACAAAAACTGACTGTAACATTAAAAAAGAACACAAAATATAAAAGTGAACATACAAAATGAAAAATCAAACACAGAAACATAATACAAAAGTAAAACTTAGTTGAATACACTATGATGACTGAACATAAAACACACAAACTGATTATAAGGTGAAAAATATACACAAAATATAAAAGTGAACGTATAAAATGAAAAATTAAAACACAGAAACATGATACAAAAGTAAAACTTACTTGAATACACTATGATGACTGAATGTAAAACACACACACACCCTAAATATAAAAGTAAACATACAAAATGAGGGGACATAAAAACATATATTATACAAACTATATACTATACATTATTTTTATTTTTTATACCCATAAGGGAAAGTATCAAATTCTGTACCAATAGTACGTTTATCAAAGCCGAAACGGAAAGTCTTTTTCTCGTCAATGTTTACAATTTGTTTGGTGTGTGGGTCTCGTTTAAACGCTCTGTTGTGAGTCTCAATGTCGACACAGTCACCGTCAATTATTTCCTCCATCGATTTCGCGTTCAGATCTTTAAGATTTTTCGTGTGTAGTCTGAAGCCTTTTACTTTCATAACCTCTTTACCCTTATTAGTCTCGTAATAGTAAGACTTGGGTCCAGTGGAGAGGAACCTGGTGATGTAACCACCACCCAGCTCATCGGTCCACTCACCGAGACAGTCACCAGTCTTTACACTATTCTGTCCGTTGTCGCGGTAAATTATCGAATCTGTGTCGCAGTACAACACGTTCTTATCCAATTTTGACAATTGATCGTACAGTCTGAGTCGGGCGTTTGCAGTCGTGAAGACACCTACAAGGATGTTGGTATTGTAGTTATTCTCAACCCATTCATCCTTGAATTTGAAATTTACATGAATCATCTCGTCTGAAATGTAAAATACATTCACATCGATCAAACGATCATCGAGTAAGATTTCATAGAATCTAAGTGGGTCTGTGACAAACTCGGTCTGAGTCAAGTTCAGTCTTTGGGCAAACTTACCGTACAGAGAGTTTAAACAGAGTTTCGCCAGTTGTCTTTTAGCGGGGTTGGGAGCGACTTTAGCCGGGTCTATCTTAATACCCATCTTCGATTCGATGTCTCGCGCGTACTCCTCGTTTGTCGCAAAACTATGGGGGCTTGTTTCCAACTTTATTTTCATAAAGTCTTCAATGTAGCCACGCCACAATTCTCGCGATTTTTCAAAGTTCCACACTTCGTAAATTTCCAAAATCTTGTAACCCTTTGCGATAGCAGTGTTCATTTCAACAGTAGACCACGTACCGGTAAATGCACGTTCAGATTCCGTGTGGTCGCAACTTGCTGAATTACATTTTGCACACTCTAGACACAGAGGGAACAATAATTTTTCATTTTTTCGAAGTTGGACTCGTACAGGCAAGACCGGGAGGTACAGATTTTGTGGCGCGACAACTTTACACTTGATTACGCCAAACCAGTCAGGATTAAATGTTTGAGGTTTGAAAATTTTTTCTGGGTGTCCTACCGGGTATTCGTCGTAATACATTACCGTCGGGTACAACGAACATACATCGATATACTTAATTTTATCATTATCCGCACCAGAACAAGAAGCCTTAAGTTTGAACGCTTCAGTACGTCCACCAAAGAATGCCTCGCGCGGGTTAAGCGGGGTTACTATCGGACTGCCAGCATTTTTAAACTTTCTATACAGAGGGGATTTACGCCAGACACACTCTTTCATTTCAACCACGTTATAGCCAGCAGCCTCGAGTTGTGCGGTACGATCTCTAGTTTTCTGCAACAAATCACCAAATTTCTGATTGGTGACCTTGTTTACACTGTCAGGATGATAACAACTGTCACATCCGTGCCAGTAACAACCGTGGAACTGATAACAGGTCTTAGTAGAATCATCATAGCCATCAACTTTACTACCTAGAATTTTTTGTTCCCCGCCAAACGTTGCGGTCTGAATGTCACTTTTGATAGACTCGAACCACGAAATACTAATTTTCGAGTACTGATCCTTCTTTTCCGCTTCAAACACGGCTAACTTGTCTTTCTCCAAGTACTTTGCGCGATAGATGGCCATACACACTGAAGGGAGAGTCAGATACTGGAAACAGTCGATATTATTGGTTTCGAGAAACTCTGCACGCAACTGTAAACAACCTCGACGTAGTATGTCCACATCCGAGTTACAATACTCGTACAACTCTTTAGCCATGTCAAACACATAGTTTTCAGACACTCTTTCCTCATACCATTTGTCAAACTCCTTTTGCTGATCCGGCATCATAGTCTCGTAACAGTACATCTCTTTCGACAGAAGGGGACCAACATACGTTGCATTGGCGCTGGTATTTGCAAGATGTGGAAAGTGACCCTTCTTTAACTCGTCAAGACCAAAAGTAGAGGGGAATTTCGAGAGAGGAATTTGTAGAAAGTTATGCGAGTCTATAATTTTCAATTTCAAGTGATTTATTTCTAAGAGCATAATTTTAGAGCCATTGTACACTGTATACGGGCGAATACTGTTCTTCACGCAGTATTGGAGGATGAAATGTGTGTCGTAACCTTTCGCATAGTGAGCTATCGCTGTATAACCCTTATGAGAACGGTCGATGAGCCACGAACAAAACTCGTCGTTTGTATCGAACCTGTACACATTCCCTTCAAAATCGTGGGCAATAATCATGTTTGGAACGTGGACACCTGAAGACTGGTCAGTTTCGTAGTCAAAGAAAATGTACTTCTCGGTATAAGTACAGTCTGGGTTCACCTCTTCTGTTTCACCAGGCTGGCAAGTCCTACAAGCTGACGTGCATCGTCCACCTTTCGAGGGGCGCTGGAGCATAAAGCATTTATGCGTATCAAAATGGACAATCTGCAAGCAGTTGCGACATTTTCCATACCCACAAACGTGTCTCCTGGTCCTCTTGATGATTTTATTACACGTCTCACATTTATACTCGACCGGGCACACTTCACTCCTATGCTTTACCAGGCACTCGCTATTCATACAGTACCTTTTGCATACTATACACAAAATCCGTCTGACAGTCGACTCTTCATGCGCATGACCACTACACACTTTACAATTATCTTTCTTCCTCTTGCATACGTGTCCATTCAGGTTATTGTACGGTGTAAAGCAATCGTTACAAAAATAAACCGATCCAAAGAATTGATTTACCTTTGACACGCAATCAAAGTGATTACCTTGCTTGTACAAATATACACGAATAGGACGATCCTCTCCTCTGTAAATGAGACTGTTGAACGATTCAGCGCAAATAACGTTGATCTGAATATCCAACATCTCCTCGACATTCCTCAAATCTTCCAAGGTGAAAGCCTCTAAATTGTAGTCGACCAACTGGTTACACAGTTCCTCAGCCAGCTCAGTCTGAATGTGTCGCCCTATACGAATTTGTTTAATTTGCGAAGGGGTTAGCTGACGACCTAGTATATTATTCGTGTGGTAGGTAAGACCAACTACTATAGCCCTCGGTCCACACAGATTGTCGCTATTATTAATCCTAACTATACACTGTTTAGTTCGTTTATCCTTGGCAAGGTTCACTATTTTCGAACGGCCCTGCCCCTTGGGTAAGTTGACGGCGTGGACACTAAACACACACTTCAGAATATCTACACTCTCATCCGAAGACAAAATTTGGAAAAGTTTTTCTTGAAGTTTACGAACGTGCTCAGATGTTCCGAAACCAGACGATATCGCGTTGAAAAATTTCACATTCTCAACAATGAGATTGATATGGTCACCTCCGCTGTACTGGGCCCGATATTTCGCATACGTCATCATTTCCTCTAACGCGGCCGTTACTAAATCCTCTTTCTTCATAGGCGGAAGGTTACTCTTAAACACCATCTTATACTGATTCATTCTCGTTTTAAACTTTGCAATCTGTCGACTAGACAATTCGATAACGTCTACATACTTTAAGAGTGGCGCCCCTCTACCGTAGTAAACGTCATCGGATTCTTTGTCGAGATTTAAATCACTTACCAACTGCGCGAGAATATCAGGGCGTCCTCCGTCATCATTGTCATCTCCGTCAATGTTTCCCTGTGCGGAAGGGTCGTCATCATTCTGGTCATCATCGTCATTATTGTCGTCGTCATCATCATTATTATCGTCGTCATCTCCGTCCTCTTCTTCCTCACTGTCAGTCTCGTCACTCAAGTACAAATCTTCCTCTAACAAAGTCTGACGCGATACCGGTGGACCTAATAGCTCCGCCAAGAATGGGTCCATCTCAACCTCTACACTGTTAGTCTCACCGGGGGGCGGAAGAGGAGCATGGGTTACAGGCGGATGGACAGGTGAGGGGAGAAACGGGCCGAAACGCGGGAGCACATACCGTTCGAGAGGTAAGGGACGAGTAGGACGACGCGTAACATACTCATTCAACATGGGATCGGGTTCACTTACCTGTAAACGTCTCATATACTTACGTAAGCCAGGGCGACCCCATCTAGAGGGACGGGCACGAACAAAAACACTGTTGTCAAATGGGAAAATATCTCCCAACAACATCTCACACGGCTCATTGACAGGTTCCTCCATACCTCCCAACTCATTCAGGAGAGAATCCAACTCACTCTCATATGACACTGGTAGCGGCACGCCAGTCATAAGGTTCAACTCTTTCAAAATATCGTCGAAATCCAACTCGCTAGTCGATAATTCAAAACTAAACTCGTCTCCTAGCGCTAATTCGGTTTCCAAGCCAATGTTTAAATCACTCACATCACTCTCTTTAGTTTTTTCAATCAATTCACTGTTTACACACTCTTCTACAGGTTCACTTTCAATCTCAGCTTCAAGTTTCTCGATATAACTCTTCAAGCCAGGTTTTTCCCACTGGCTCAATTTCTTATTTCTAGTGAATAAACTAACCTTAAATGGAAATATATCAGCTAACTTATAATTACTATTTACAGTTTTTTCATTTTTTTTGGTGTTAGTATGACTTAAAACTACAGGACTAGCATTAATCTGATCTAAATATTTACACAGGCCAGGTTTTGCCCACTGGCTCAATTTCTTATTTCTAGGGAATAAACTAAACTTAAATGGAAATATATCAGCTAACTTATAATTACTATTTACAGTTTTTTCGCTTTTTTTGGTGTTAGTACTTAAATCTAAATTCTGTACAGTGTTGGTAAGAGCATACACCAACTGTTTTTTAGTTAACCTATAATAATAAGGTATCTTATGTGCCTTACCTAAAACACATAATTCTTTCACGCTCCTATCCATTAAAGGATGATGGTTGATAAAATCAACATACGCTTGAGCCATCGCAAGTAATAATCGCAAGAAAAATCGCAGTAATAATTCGCAGTAAACAATCAATCAATGAACAGAGCTTCCGCAAAAGACATGTGTTCACTGTGAGGTCCACAGCAAGAGTGATTATACTAGGTAACCACACTTCTATTTATACTTTTTCAGAGACAGCTTATTACCCCCACCACTACCCAAAAGATTTTTTAATATCTACCTATACGCTCTCAAGTACCCCTTACTATTATATCAACCTAATGTCCTAATGACTCGCACTCTTTCAATATATAATACCAGTCTTTCAACAATCTTACAAAACACTTTCACAAGCCGTAAACAGTGAATGCAGAAAATCGCAAGAAAATCGCAAGAAAAATCGCAGTAAGGCGCCAATGCAAGGTTTACCAGATGTCACCAACAGAGGTTCGTCTAGATCAACAGTCGCAAGAGCAATGAGGAATACGTGTGAGCGGGGTTCTATATATACTTTTTCAGAGACGTTCGGTCTCCCTGGGGGACTAGGCCACGCCCCCTTCTGCGTGCGCACCCATCCATAATACTGTACATAGAAATCGTGAAAGTTTGATTGATAGCTAATGAAGACGACATACAGTTACTATTTCAGACTTGGTGACGGATTTTAGAAGCATACTATACTTTTCCTCAGGTTCATGTATGCGTGTGTCGCCCGTCATTTCTGCTGACCTATGTATTTTTTTCTCCGTTCAACCGTCATTCACTCTCGGCTTCGTTTTTTTTTTCTTCTTCACGGTGCTATTTTTTTTTTTCGGTGACTGTATGCGTGTGTCGCTCGTCATTTCTACTACCCTATGTATTTTTTCCCTGTGGTGGTGTAGCCGTTTACGATTTTATCTACTGTGACGCATTATTTTACCAATCGTCTTCGTGAGGAATTTTATCTACATTCGACGACAACCGTTTGAATAAAATTGCAGTACCTTCAAAATACGTCGTCAACCTAATATAATTACGGCTATGTCAGAAAAGATGTACCGGTTGTAAGGGACGATGGGTGTGATGAAAATAGAACATATTAGGTATTATGATTCATTGTGATGTCATAAGACAAGCTTGGACTTGTTCGATGAGATGAGTCATTGGCTCAAGCTAACCACGGTTGCAGGTGTATGTGATTGTTATTATTTTTCGAGATTTATAACCCAGATATAGGTAGAATAATTTCCATTTTTCAAAACAAAAGACTGGACTGTATACTCAATTAAAATCTGATAGGTAGAGAAAACGTATCTAAATCGTGTACATATATTACAAAGACCTCTCAAGATGTTTTTGAAATGAGTGAAATAGGTTTATGTGTGATTCGTGACGTAGATGGTCAAAGTCCGTAATATCACCTGTGAACATTGAAAACACCAGCCACCCTACATTATTGACTTTGTCCCATAAAATTTTGAGAGTGTGTACAACATAGTGGTAATTTATGAATCATGAACACTTGAAAAAACGTGTAAAAATAGAGGGAAAAATAATTTGAGTATATTATGACGAATACACTGAGAGCGGAAAAAAAAATGACTACCTCTCAAGATGCTTTGAAATTACCAGATTGGTAACTGTTTCGAGGAATGTCTGTTGAATTTTTGAGTTGGTCAGGTCTCAAATTGGACTTGTGTAGTAATGAGAAATTCAGCAGTTCGAGTATAATTGGAGCCAGTAGAAGCCTAAACAATCCGCGTTTTGCGCGTTAGTACAGAATTCTGCCTGATAAATTGTCGTACACCAAGAAAGAGATTCGGTTTATACCTTACGTGAGCCTCAGGTTCAGAATCATGGTACAAATGTTCCAACTCGCCTACACATTTCCATCTATTTTACGGACGCTGGCGGGACCATTTTTTAGCTGAGTCGACAGAAATCCCTACACTATGGAAACTGATAAGCCCAAATCCGCTGCCTAATTCCAACTCGAACCGATGCCGATCGATCAGACCACGATTTGCGATCGTACGAAAAGTTCGTTTTTAGTTTTCCAAAGTGAACATGTCTACACGAACCAACAATGTAAGTACCTATTATTTATTTTCGTCTTTTTTACAGTACTAAGTTGTTATTCTTTTTTCCCAGATATACCATTTACATGAGACTAATAGATACGTATAATTTCTTTTGCCCATTTAGAATTTACCGAATTATCCTGTAACCATAGGGAATGAGATCGCAATACCCGACAATAATACAACAGTATATTATTATGGATGTAAGTACCTTCATTTTTTTAAATTTTTTCAAAAAACTGCTTTTGATCGATCGTACAGTGCGTCGCGAGTGGCTATTTTGTTTCATTAAACACTCGTTGTGTAAAATTGGTCTGTTCAACAATCAAAAATGATGTTTTTAAATTTAACGCCTAGATATCTCGTAAAAATAATAAGTAGAGTGTAGATTTTTTGGTCGTGAAAATTACATTTTTGACAGTATTTAGCAAATACATACAAAAAACCTCCGAACCCCGGCAAGATGTTTTTCTTGTGTAAATCTGAGGCGTCTATCGCTAAATGAATCGTGAGATGTAAATCATTTTCGTTCTATGTAGGAATATACGTCTAAAATCGGCAAAATAAAAAAATTTCCGAGTTGGCCCCAACCTGTGATTTGGTAAATGCTAGAGAATCCACACTTTAATAATAACTATCACAGACCTAACGTCTCTGTATACAAAAAAATGAATCAGTCTAGATTTTCTATAATATTACGTTTTAGTGGGTGACCTTCAATGATCAGGTTCGTCTTCGTTTCGAGCGGTTACGAGAAATTTTTCCTTGGTTGGAATAGTTTCATGTCTTCCTATTTTTCTGGTTATGAACATTTTGAAAACACGTTTTCACCATACAAATTAATATAGATCTGAAACCATCTAGAGAGATACAATTGTCTAATATTTTATTATAATTATTATTATTTTTGTTTGTTTCAGTTCATGTCGTACTATATACAAGCAACAATACCAGGTGTTATTACATAAGGCCGGGGTACACCCCTACCGCATGGGTATTAATGAAGATTTTTTTATTCGTATTCTGCGATGTACAACCGTCTGAATTATGATTTATAATTTTAAGAAAGTAAAAACGTTGTTTTGACTCATTAGTTGTCGTTTCTGTAGATTCAAGAGCCTAAAAACTACTTTAGTACGATTACAATTATCCATCTCATCATATTTGAAAATGGTATGGTACTTCTACAAAATTGGTTGGGAACGTCACTCGCAAATTGGGATTTCATCACACATTCTTAGAATAAGAAACCCAAGGAAACCTAGACGTGTTCAGTTGGTAAATACTACAAAAAGAGTGTCTAGAAATCGTCGGGATTGTCTCAAAGATTTTCAAGCATCATTCCTATACAGTCGAAAATGTAAAAACCGTCGTATTCAGTTCAGACTGAGCTACTTATAAGTGTGAGTATGGTTACTCAGTTCTTGTTCAGATCCGAGCTACTGCACAAATTAGAGAGAGTGGACACCATATAGTAGTGATAAAAAAGTCTATTTTGTTACTACAATGTTCGGTAAATGAGAAAATTCAGTTTGTTACTAACGTTACATACGCGGTCGGAAACACTCACTGAAGTAGCATGAGCATACATCTCGCAACAGGTGGTGTCGATTATGAAAATGAACATTTATACTACGGTAAATCAATTCAGATACAGCATCGCGTTTCTCCAACGTAAATAAAACCCGACTATGGAACTGGACGTCTACATTCACAGAAATTTTTGGTATTATTCACTAATTATAATGCGTAAATATTTCGGTAGTTTTTTATACGTAGTTCTACGACCCGACCCGTACTTACGTTTTCTTTTCATTCAGTTTCCGAATTCAGGTTCTTTTCTGAAGTAAATCAGCGTGTTCTAAACAAACAAAAAAATCCTCGTCACTTTCAAAAATTACTTATTCTCCAGTATATTAAAAAAGCGAACACGAAAATACTTACCGACAGGAACGTAGTATGCTTTCACGAAAATGTCAAATTAGATTCACACTGCATAATTCGGGTTCTCAGTGTCGAATGAAATTCGTATTTTTTACCGTGGCGGATGTATAGAGCACAATATAATTTAATATTTATTAAAATTCCTGATGGGTCTACTTCAAATAATTTCATATTCCATGTTTACATTCATATCGGAAAAGGTGTTTACATTTTCATAATTTAGGCTTTCAACCATGAGACGCAGGTTACATTAACGCTCTGCTGGAAACGTTGAAGAAAAAAGACCTAAAATACAGAACGCGGTAGTCCTTTCTCATTTTCACTTTAGCATGTCACGTAAGATACACTGGCGCCACTATGTCGGGGAACTAGCGACAAGTCTGAGCTTGTCTTATGACATCACAAATAAAGTATGAGTCACACTTCAGTACAAAACGGTAAACAGCTCCAGACCTTAACTACATATTTTTAAGGGCGACAGCTGACAGAACGAGTGTTGCAGTAAAATTTATCCAAAGCTTCTCTGTGATGGGTGAGTCTGTTGACTGTTATCAGGAATTCTCGTTTTCATAGCATACATTATCTCTGTTTCACGTTGTCACAAGGGAAAAATACGTTCGACAAATTGGTTACAACGTTTCGTCATTGCGGGACAATTTTATTTAGTACATTTTCCTTATCCGAGTATTACAATTATAAGACTTATGAAAGTAAAGAGATTCTAAAATACAAATGATTCACTACAGTAATAATACGTTGAAACTTCGCGGTCATTCGATGGAGCGAGCGTGTAATGCAGATGAGAAAAATACATTAGGATAAACGTATAATTGGCCAGGACATTAACTACGGTTACAAATAATAATAATGTAAAAGTACATTACTTCCCACAGTTTTGAATTCCTCATCAAATTCGTAAGAGACTGTAGAGTTATATATTTGTTTGATTTAGTATTCAATATGTTCACTATCGTGTTTGTCCTTTGGTGGACAGAACGGCTACTTCAATTTTTTCCTTAGAGTAAAATTTATCATTTTCGTATGAAATATTATATGTGTACATTTACTTTTAAATTTTTGTTTCATAATGGCAACAAGGTACCGTCAAAAAATTATAAAATAGTTTTGTATTCGTGTAAGGAAAACGTTGTTTTTATTGGATAACATGGTATGCATTGACCGATCTCTCATGGGATACTTCTATACCGTATCCCGTTTTTAGGGGAACCATGAAGTACGAAATTACGTTATACAGTACAGTTCTGAAAAAATCGTATGACACTCAAATAATTTCTTTTTCAACGATCCATTTGAGAATGATACACGGTTGAAGACAATATCTCGTTACAATTTGATCAAAACTTGAATCCGCGTTGGAAACTCATTTCATTCGTATTATGTACGATTTTTAATGTTTACTCCGAATCAAGTACGAGGTTCATATATTTTCATCGTGTAATACTTAAAAATAAATTTTTTGATTTTTGGTATGCATACTCGTAGTGGTGAAGTTAGGACTTATGAAACATCTTCAGCTCTGCCGTTTTCTTGGTACAGTACAAGACAAGTTTCTAGATGGTTCTCAATTATACGAATAAATAACGTTAGAGCAGTGTTAGGAATGATATCAGTGAAGGATTAAGGGATGTGAAAAATAGGTTTTTTTCGAAGTTGAATTAGCGCTGAATTGAAAACAACCAAGTCGACACACGAGTATGTGCACAAAAATTTTACATGATTAGGTTAGGTACTCAGTTTTTTATATCGTTGTATCGTGTTTTACTCACATTTTTAAAACTTGTTCCTGTAACTATTTTATATTTTATTATTTAAGATTAGATTTTTTTTCGTTTTTATTTAAAAATACTGATGTAGCTATACTACATTACCGTCATAAGAACAGATCGATAACTCAGAACACACTGTGTACGAGTTCAACGTTGCAATACAATAAAATCACAACGGAGTTTTCAAGAGACGTACAGATCGTTGTATCACAATACATTTTTATTAAAGTTGACTAAAGAATCGGTACCAATACGGTTGACTACTAAAACGTAAAAATAACCTTTCAGGTTTCATAGAAATTTTTTTTTTCAATTTGTTCATTAGTTACTTAATAATAATAAATTTTCATATTCGATCTGCTCCAAAACCAACAACATTCGAACTAAAATATAAAACAAGACTACAATACGCCATTCCGAATAACTGATAACAAAAAGCATGATATTTTACATAGATGGCGCAGTTGCTGTTACACTTATATCCCAACATCCTCTCCTAACAGCAACTCTATCAAGTTAACAACGATCAATGCATATATAAATTCAAATCAAATGTTTGCGAAACAAGAATGACGAAATCAGAAAATTGACGAGTAAAATACAATTCTTGATAAAATTTAAAATAAGGATAACAAATCACACAACGAACAAAAATATGAGTACATGACATGAAATAAAAATTTATACAATCGATTGAACAATGAATGGACGAAGTTTTAAAAATATGTCCGCACTTGTAGACTTAGTGAGAATATCAGCTAATTGAAAATTACCAGGTACATTCTTAAGTACTACTTCTCCACTCTCAACGGCTTGCTTTATCGCATAGTACTTAGTGAGTAAGAACCTTCCTTCAGTCGACTCGGTTCCATTAGCAATGCTCAAAGCAGACGTACTATCTTCATACACGACAGCTGGCTCATTTAAACTTAAAATCTCAACGTTAAGGCTACGAATAAAAGTAATCACGAACAATATCGACACCAAGAAATTTACAGGATTAAATACAGTTTTCACTCTAAAAACCGAACTCAGGTGATTAAGAATTTTATCTGTCCAACTTTTACTGTTACACCCGATCATTATATCGTCCACATAAATTATGATGACGCAAATTACTGATTTATCACAACGAAAGAAAATACATCTATCAGGATTGAATTGACGAAAGTTTAAAAATAAGATTTCTTCGCGCAATTTCTCGAACCAAATTCTCGAACTACTTTTAAGTCCATAAAGAGCACGTTTTAACTTTAGAGCACAATTATTTCTGTCCAAATTTAATCCTTCCGGAATTTCAACATATACTTCGCGATCAATGTAACCATACAAAAAAGCAGTCTTTATATCAACTTGAATGAGGTCCAAGTTTTCTCGATTAGCAAGTGATACCAACCAACGAAAAGCTACGATTGAAATAACTGGTGAATATACCTCTTCTGCGGAATATTTACTTCGATCTTGACATCCAACGGCTACCAATCTGGCACGAGCGTATTCACAACCGTTTTCATCAACTTTAACTGTGTATACCCATTTTGTCGCGATAGGACGAATTGATGGTCTGGCTACTATCTCCCAAGTATCATTTTCATACAACGAATTCAGTTCATCTCGCATAGCATGACGCCACTGTTCTGTAAACGGGGAATTTAATGCATCGTTATAACACAGAGGAATACAATCGCTAAGACATTTCACATTATTCGAACAAGATAACAAAGCAATAGCATAATTATGATCGATTTCATATGAATTTAAATCAGGTTGCTCGTATGCAAACTCATCGGCACTGAAATGGTATTCATCGTTCTCAGTCTCCTTTTCGATCCGCGATTTCAGTTCAGCAAAGTTCCTGGATTCAATAAATGAAACATTGCAAGATCGATAAGTACTCTTCGAAATTGGGTCCATCAAGATAAAACCATTTGACGTATAACCGACAAAACATCTTTCAATAGCTCTCGGATCAATTTTTGAGGTACGAGCTAATCTAACAGCTTCATCGACATGCTGAAATGCTACACAACCAAATACATGTAAATTCGATAAATCAGGCGCTTTACCAAAATACATTTCGTAGGGTGTTTTCAACTCCGGGTTGGAACGAGTAGGCGAGCGATTAATTAAGTATACTGCACAACGGACAACTAACGGCCAATCTTCTTTATCAATACCACTCTCGAAGATGAGTGCTCTCACTCTCTGCATCAAGATACGATTAAAAACTTCTGCTCGGGCATTCTGCTCGGGACAATACGGATTCGACGGATCAATAGTAATGCCACGTTCCTTACAAATTGCTGCTACTTCACCCATCACAAATTCTCTCGCGTTATCACATCTAAACAATCGAATCTTTTGATCAGGAAATAATGCTTCAGCTTTCTTAACATAATCTAAAAACGATTCGGCGACTTGTGACTTAGTACATATAGGATAAACAGATGCAAAATTTGACAAATCATCTATAAAGTTTACACAATATTGTTCTTTCGTACGAGGGTTCTGCAATAAAGGTCCTAACACATCAGAACAGATAATTTCAATTACACGAGTCGCTCTAGTACGTTCACTAGTATGAGGGGAACGACTTGATTTAGCCTTGATACAAATATCACAATCAACAAATTCGTTAAGCGAACAGTTCAACTTAGGTACTCCTTGGGTACGATATGAAATCTCCCGCAGATATTTAGCGGATAAATGGCCTAACCGACGATGCCACAAATTTACCAACTCTTTATCGTTTTTCACGGTCGAACTTTCAACATTACGCACCATGGGATATGCAAATTTACTTTCGAACTCATCTAGCTTTACGTTAACACCATTTTTGATAACAAAACATTTAACAATTTTTGCACAATCAATACGTTCAGCAATAAATATCGATTCATTAGTACTCGGCATAAATACATTCGCATAATCACGTTTAAATAGAATTTCCGCACCTGCTCTCGTTAAAGCATCTTCCGAAATTAAGTTTATATCTAAACCATCCACATATAATGTATTACGTAAGGTAATTTCACGAATTAAATTATCTAAATTGCGAACAACAAGATGTAGATCACCGACATGACTTGGCTCCATAGTGAATGACGTTTTCGCTCCTTGAATGGTGGTTTTCTCCTTGATTTCTTTCACATTTCGCATACCAAACATGCTGTTAACTAAGTTGCGAGTAGAACCACTATCCAATGTGAATTCTTCTCCTTTGAATGATTCGGTACTGAAACAGGATTTCATCATCGCAGACTGATTTTCGGTACACTTCAACTTGGCGACGTTACAGTTGATTACATCCCCAAAAATGATTTCAGACTCAGGAATCTCACAGGAATTAATTTTGTTGTGGTTCACACGAGCTATAAACGAAAAAGGTAGCGAAGGTCGGTTACTACTGGTGTTTTCACTATTTTGTACGCGATTATCACTGATGTTTCTCTGTTGACGTGTTGAATTACTCGCAGGTTGATTTACCGCACCACGATTTCGCCAATTTTGTTCATTACTAACGTTGTTACATGAATCACGACTTTCAAAGTTGTTTACTGTACTCTCATTTAAGTTTTCTACACGGTTACTATTTCCAACTTTACTGTAGTTTCTGTTCAAATTAAACGCATTATTACTGTTTCCAAAACGACGGTTATTACTTACTACACGATTCGGACAGTCACGAGCTAAATGACCAAAACCTTTACACTCAAAACACTGCAAATTTACGCATCTATTATTATTGAATACTTTATTACCAGAGTCATAACTTCGACGATCACTGTTATTCAAATAATTATTACGGTTAAACTGGCTATTTACTGACAAACGATCACTGTTTCGCGAATTGTGTTCACCACTATTTCGATTAAAACGGTTAAGCTGATCAGGTCTTCCACGACTTCGATTAAAATTCACAAACGGCATCAGAGGACGACTATTTGTATCTCGGCGCGTAAATTCGTAATCTTCAATAAGTTTCTGTTTCAAGGTTTCATACGTTTTCTGATCATCATTCAACAATGAGAACCAATTTCGAATGTGATT
Organism: Acanthococcus lagerstroemiae; assembly: GCA_031841125.1. NCBI lineage: Eukaryota > Metazoa > Arthropoda > Insecta > Hemiptera > Eriococcidae > Acanthococcus > Acanthococcus lagerstroemiae. The sequence continues at coordinate 39,284,363 of CM063114.1, read as the reverse complement.
GTAAGAACCAGGTAACGATGTTCTCAGCTGTTCCAACTCATCTGTTGGCGATAAATTTCCACCCAAAGTACGAAAACGTTCTGCTACTTTCTCGAATTTCTCAATGTACGATCGCATATCACCACTTTCATTGTATCGCAAGGAATAAAATTCTCGTCGTACTGAATCCTTACCGACGTCTGTTGCAACTTTATACTGAATAGTCAAGTTTCTAAACATCTCGTAGGCTGTTATACTGTTCTTAACTCGAGCTAATACTCTAGGCGATAAACGTTCAACTATATAACACAGGGTGTCACCATTCTTCATTCGAAATTTCTTATATTTGGCCGCAGATTTTCTGTTTTCAACGGCATCATTTCGGTATTCATTCTCGATCTCCGATGTCTCCAGGTATTCTTCCAATCCTTCACGAAATAATACATAACGTAAACGTACTTCCCAATCTTCGAAATTTCCACCATCGAATATGCATACTCTTGGAATAGATCTCGATTCACCCATTTTCGATCCACTATTTGAAGAATCGTCCGACTCAATTTCCGATTCGTTGACTTCAGCGTGATGCTCCACGTTTTCTTCGTCTCTACCTTCCGATTCAATTAACGGCATTAATTCGAATTCAAATCGGTTTTCGCCAAAAACAGTACAGATCAGGATTTAACCATGACCACGTGTTCGATACAATACAATTCTGGCACAACTAAACGCAATGTTATAAAAGCACACCGTTTCTCTTATGGCAAAATGACGTTATGAACTTTCAACTTCACTTCAAGTTACTGTAAGTGAATTGACGAATCACTAAAACCAACGTAATTAAGTAAATCAGTTACGATTTTACTACAAATAAACCACGTGTTCTGCTACCATCATGAGAAAAACTTTAAATCCGAGCAAAATAAAACACATTTCGAGCAGCCATCTTTTTTACTCTTACTCCAAAACCAACAACATTCGAACTAAAATATAAAACAAGACTACAATACGCCATTCCGAATAACTGATAACAAAAAGCATGATATTTTACATAGATGGCGCAGTTGCTGTTACACTTATATCCCAACACCAATGTCAAACCAGTTTCACTCATATTTATTTTACAGATTCAATTTTTCGGTGCGTAGATAAAAGTATAAAATAATTTAGGTGTTTACTAATTCATAATTTAGGCTTTCAACCATGAGACGCGGGTTACATTAACGCTCTGCTGGAAACGTTGAAGAAAAAAGACCTAAAATACCGAATAGTAGAAACCTTTTCCATATCGTGTCTACGGCACACCGTCACCAGAACCAGAAGTGCACAAAATTATTTGCGTTTGGGTGAATCAACTACCAGTTGCAAACACGTCACGAGATGTATGCGCGCGCAGCTGATCGTGATGTCGACGAGAATACTCTCGGTGTAATAGTATAAATACAAGGTGCGTGCACTAATACACACACACTCTCTCAGTGACGTTAACCAGTTAACATACACGACCGGAGTATACGTATTTTCCGAATATTGTACGTTTTATTTACATTGTCGCGCCGCTGAATTAAAAGTATGGAGAAGCGTGTGACTTTTGCCGATACCGCGACGGTAATTTTTATGTGTGATTTCTTCGACGAGGCGCGTGAAGCTCGGAAGGGTCCATGGATGCGTATAGCGTTAGATCGGCGACGATTTCATAGGAGAATTAAACAGACTGGGAAAATTTTAGCACCAATTTTACATAAAATACATCACGATAGAATTTTCAGTTCACGTTTTTACGAGTACAGAATCACTATTAACGGGGTTATATAAAGGCAGGGACAACAATTTTTCGTCACGATGGTTACTAATGCTTATTTTACAACTATCACCACTGTTCATAACATCCAAGGTCTACCACCTGATCTTGAAGATTATTTGAGAATGATTTGGTTAAATTCATCACGCGAGGAGAGCCAAGTACACTATAATAAAAATTACTCATCTGTCACTAAGTTTGTTAAAAACTAATAGATATTCATTTCTACATTGGTTTGCAAAATAAAAAGCAGATTCGAGACAATTCTATCAACGGTGGGTTAAACATAATAAGTGTCAGATATTTTAATGTTGGGTGGGGGTAAGGATTGTGTTGAAAATTATATTGAACAATGACTAGTCAGAAAAATTTATCGAGAGGCTATTGGTTGTAGAGAGCATATTCCATAGAAAGAATATTTGTAAATGAAGGCAATATGTAGATAGCTATAAATAGGGGTACTCTCAGACAGTCTCCTCATTCTTACTGTGGACTTCACAGTGTTCAGACGTGCTTGCTGATAATGGATTCTCCTTGCTGTGAAATTCGTTCTACTACACCTTTTGTGAAGATCCAGAACTTGAGAGAACGTGTTTTGTATACAGTGAAAGAGATATTTTCGTTCAAGAGTAAGTGGAATGGTCAGGATCAGTATGCGTGCGTCTTGGATGATGTAAAAATTGTACTCCCACCACGTTTCATTAAGGAATTCAATGATGAGAAAAAGTTGACAGAGTTTCGCGAGTCTACTCATTTCTTAATGTACACAGGCATGCAGAAGGCTGAGAAAGGTGGATATGAGTTCCCTACAATTATTTTACCTCGGGCTACTCACAGAGGTTGTTTCTGTATTGAGTTGTGTCAAGAGTGCAAGTGTAGATTTTTTGATCTGAAATACACAGAACCTTGTATGTGCTTAATGCAGTATGGGGAAATTTATAATATGACCAACTATGGGGAAAAAAGTAAGTATCTAGCAGCGCGCGAGGGAATCTAAGTATAAGTGAAATAAAAAATTAAAACCCGTTACAAAAAATTTCCAAGTATAAGTATAAATATTATTATAAGTCATAGCTAAAAAATCTAAGTATAAGTGTAAATATTATTGTGAAAATATTTCTAAGTCATAGTAAAACAAAAAAAAATCTAAGTATAAGTGTAAATATTATTATGTCATATTTTATTTAAAAAAAATAAAATAAAAAAATAAAAAAAATTAATTATAGGGCACGACGTCATCATATTAGTAGTAGAAAAATTTTTTTCCACGGGCCACCTTGGATGCGCACGCATGACTTACCACTAGCACTTGGCATAGTCTGTGATGTGTACCCAAGTGACCCAATTACTACTGGCATGGTATTTGAGTTTAAAGTATCAAGTGACGCCGGCAGCATACATTTTACAACAAGAATTCAAGAATGATCACCAAATTCGCAAAGTGTCAAAATTGATGGCAAACATTTTCAAAAATTTATCCGGAAGTGTATCCCATATGGAGTCTAAGTCACGCTTATTTAATGAAGCACAACTTCAAATTTTCTTTCAATACGCAAAAGTGGAAGATACCGACGTACCATTGGTGAAAACCGCTTTACAGATAAATGAGGAAAAATACGGTGCGTTGTTTTCTGTCGCTACAACTACAAACATTAGTCTTTTTATAATAATAAGCTACTCAAATATTGATTTCTATTTCAGATTCTATTGAAGAAACCGGACACTATTTTCTACAAATTCGTAATATCAAACTTGACCTTTCGGAGACCTCGGAAGTCGATGTAATAAATAGAATGAAAGAGGTTTGTAAACGTTATCATAATTCAAAAATAGAAATTTACTATGATTTATACCATTAACATAAATATCATTTCAACTTTTTTTCAGGCTTGTAATCACGGTAAAATGATGAATAACTTTTACTTTCCGCTGAACAGGAGTAATGATTATAAAAACGAAGTTTTTTTCCGTATTGATACAATGAATGAGAGCATCGTGTCTGATGTAAGACTTGGAAAACTTATAATGAACTAGTAAACTCGATAAAAACTAATTTTAAAAATAATTTTCTGTTTCAGATCATAAAGAGTTTGGAAAAATTGAAGGCGAATGAAGCAGGGATCAGTGTCCGGAAATTTAGAGTGTTCCCATTCATACGAAACTATGATAAATTTCCCTCTGGTTCAGAATATTCTGATCGTGATGAACGTACCAGTTCCGCTTTTTCAAACAATTCTAGCCAGTCATCATACTCACGTCAGAGAGGTGTTGAAAGATCTCGCAGTAGAAGACAATCTTACAGAAAAAAAAAGCGATCTCAACGTAGAACTCGAAGCCCATCTGGAAGCCGAAGCCCATCTGTTAAAAGATCTCGCAGTAGAAGCCAATTTTACAGAAAAAAAAACCGATCTCAACGTAGTACTCGAAGCCCATCTGGAAGCCGAAGCTGCTACACAGAAAGAAAACCCCGTAGAAGTCGACAGGATCAGCGAAGGAAAAAGTAATAAGTTAATAAGTAGTGTATGTTTTCGTTGTGGAAAGAATATACAGTCCACTTTTTTCAGATTCCTTTTATTAATATTAAAAACCTCGAAACAATGTCACTCACCGTTGTGTGTTATTACCTAATTTATTTTTAAATCAGAAATTGGACTATCCTTGTTGAAATATCAGGGTTCAGAAATCGAGTAAATCAATGCAAAAAGTTTGTTTCATCAATTGATTCTTTTTACAATCTTCATTATTCAACGACTAGTTGAACGGATAAACCGATAAGCGTTTTGGGTAGTATTTGAAGAAGCATTACTATTTCGTGGAGACCTAATTAAACCAAATTTGCTATACATTCGATCAAATAACCTACCCTATTCAGTGAATAGTTAAGCGGATGAATCTGTAAGTATTGTTGCGTTGTCTTGAAAAAAATGGTTGATTGTGTGTTGATTTTTGTTGATTTGATTTTTAATAAAGAGAAAGAGTTGAAAGATAGGAAATTGATATAATTTGGATACAACATTTATAAAATTTTCAAACTAGAGGAGATGAGAAAATAGGATGAAATGATTAAAATTATCCTTAAAAATAGTTAAATATTCAATACGGAAATTAAGAGAATTTTTATTTTTTCTTGAGAACTGAAAAATGGGGGGAAAAAGTAAGAGAAATCATTACTGCGCTAGAACATACATAAGGTATCTACTGTTAACCACTCGGCCAATGAGCGACTAAAAAAAAATCACTATCGTTAGTGTTGCCAGATTTAGTATATTTGTACCAGATCTGATACATTTCAACTTTTCTGGTACAATGTCTGGTCATTTTAACAATTTTGGTACATCTGGTAAATTTTTTGGTACGTTTTGTAATTTTTGGTACGTTTTGGTGCATTTTGTTATACTCAGCGGATATTGATACCATTAAAAGTTTTTAACCAAAAGAAATTCTGCTCTACTCTGGTACAATTTCAAGTTTTGTCTAGAACATTTCGTATGGAATCTGGTAAAATCTTGAAAAATTTATTGCTGGTACATTTCTGCTTCCCATCTGGCAACACTGAATAGTTATTTACTACATTTCCAGAGGGTACGGCACAGATAGAAAATGTTTAGGAATATTTACAATTACAGTCGCAATACGTAGACTCTTGTCCGAACATTAAATGTGAAATGGGATCGAGAATTCATAAGAACTAGGAAAATTTTTTATATCTGCTCGTCAGTCGAGATTCCCGGGCTCTTGTGGTCCAATTCTGCCTCCCCTTCTGCACAGTTACATCGAAAGATACTGACACGTGGCGGCTGGAAAATGGATTCGATACTTCACAAGCAGCCATTTCCCAGGATCGTGTCTGAACAGCTAGTAGAATATACATAACCTTTCTCAACCCAATTACACTTACTGACAGCGAGTAACTCACTCAGACTAGAATTCAAATCCAACGGACACTCCACGTGCACACGTTCGAAAAAAAAAAGACACGTGAATACAAAACATACAAAACTAAAAAACAGAAAAAAGAAAAGAAACCCCTTTAGAAATAACGATAATAATAAGTCTAATAAGACCGCACGAACTAAATAACGAAACTTTCCACGGGGAAAAGTCCAGGACATAGTCACTTCGCTTTCCTCCATCTGATCGTCAGTCACTTAAAAAATAATACCGTAACATTTACGCGTACTGTACAAAAACATACCAACAATTCAAAAATATACAAAAACAAAATTAATTTTCTTCTCTCATTATGTAAACGAAACCCCTGCCAGCGTACTTCGGCACAACTTTACCAACTATCAAAACAAATATCCGTTTACATCGAATTGACAAAGAATATCAAGCAGTTCTGATTCACGGAAATACATATACAACATCGAATCACATTCGAAAAATTAACCTTACAACAAAAAAGCAACTTATTTTTCATTCACTGGATTTAAACTTACTTTTTAAGAACAAGAGCGCATTCGCGGACTTAGCTGATGGACGGGCCGGCTCCGTCCGTGAAACGACGTAGTCTAGCCTCTCTTTTGATTCGCTCGGCTTCGGAACGTTTGCGGGCCGCGATGCGAGCACTCCGACGGACACGTTTGGGAGGAATATCGTCTTCGAATTCTTCGATCATAGACACGGTGTTGTCCCACAGCTTGACGCTGGAGTCCCACTGCAAACACAAATTCACACTTATACTCGAATTCGAATACGATTCGACTCGGTGTTAACAACACTTACAGATGTAGTCACAATTTCTGGCCGGTACGGATGCCAAGAAACGTCTCGCACGTTGATGTCGTGGGCGTTTATTATCTTCTCGATTTGGCCAGTCAATAAGTCGTAAACTGCAAGAAAAAAGACGCTCGAATGTAATAATTGACATACAGCAACTGGGGTAGGGGACAGGGCACGAGTAATTCGATCTTCAACACACAGACATAAACATGGGATTGTAACTTTCTACGCACTAAGAACCTGACCTCTGCTTCCACGAGTCAAAAAGCGCTGCATTTGCTTCTTTTACAGAGCGCCATATCATATTCGACATGTACAGGGTGTCTAATGAAATGAGCCTCCTTGGAAGTCGGATCGAAGTGCGACCAAGAAGGATCTCAATTTGGTAATGTCTGATTTCATTTCGAATAAAGAATCTTCCATACCCCACAGATGGGCAGGAGGAAGTTAGGACGTTCTACTAGCTCTGTTTTTTTCAAAACGAAATGCGCCAAATAAAGTGTCGAAATAATGGTTCCTTAGGTCACTGATTTCCAATATCTAATTAGGTTTTTAATTCAATCCCGATTTTTCTTCAGGCAGCGTGTCCGATGCCGGACGCTGGCTGTTACACGGTTTCTGACGCGCGACTCCCCTGGTTAGTCGGGATAGTTTTCCGCTGCTTTCGCCACGACCATGCTGCGTCAGAGTTTTTCCTTCTCAGGGCCGAAGAGTGTGCAGTCGCAGTTCGCTTACTAGCCATGTGTTTCATGACGTACACACGCACAGTACAAATCTTTCTGATCCGGAGGTAACACGCCCTTCGATTGTAATATGCCTCGTTCGTGTGAACTGGTGGGAGTTACGGTAGTCGCTGTGTTCACTGAAATCTCAGTGGGGGTATTCGATCACTAGCGTTTCGGCTTTAGTGGGTCTCGAACCCGAGACGCAGGGCCGTACCGACAGGGGGGGGGGGTCAAAAACAAAAAACAATGGGTTGAGACGGAGAGGAGGGTAGATTTGTCACATTTTTTCGTAAAAAGTATGAGAATGAGTTTCAAAAAATGTTGAAATTTTCGTCATATACACGGGATCGATCGGATAAATTTGGGGTATTTGTAGCCCCCCCCCCACCGCCAAGAAAAAAGGTATCTTAATCGCAAAACACCCCCTTACTTAAATCCTGGGTACACGCAAAGACTGTGAAGCGGACACGTTACCACTTGACCACACAGCGACTCCGATCCCGATTGGGGCCCCAAAATTCGAAACTCATTCGCAAAGTGGGTAAAATTAACTTCTCCACGCAAAATCGAACAGACGATTAAAACGGGTCTTTCGGATCGCTGATCTGAAACATTTCATCAGATTTTTGACCCGGCTTCAATTTGAGCTCATTTGTCCATTTAAACAGAGAAATTTATATTTTGAGGCCCAAATAGATTTCGAGTTAGAAACCTGTTATAATTTTCGAAATCAGAGATCCACAAACCCTCATTTCCAGTAACACACTGTTCAATTCTACTTCTTAAAAAAAAGTCAATTTTGCAAATTTTACGAATAACATTTAGACATTTGGATTTTGAGCCACGAAATCGGAGCCGGATCAAAAATCTGGTCGGATATTTGAAACTAGCGACCCACGAAAGTCCGGTTTTGATACTTCGTTCAATATTTTTTCATTTAAAGATCCCAAGTTGGTGGAATGTTCCCACTCTTCTTCTGGGGAGAGCATTTTTTTTTTCACTCGAAAAGGAACTAAACATAACCGAATGAAAATCCTGCTTCGACGTAACTTAATCTGACTTGTTATTCAAAAATAAAAATGGAAGGGGCGTATTTCATAAGACTCTCAGTATGTAAAGCTTTTCTGAAACCCAGCGAGTACATTATTTTCATTTATTTATTTATTCATTTTTAAATCGCAGTTCATGAAACCCCAACTTATCCGCACTTTTTTGGTCGAAAAAAATAATTTCCCTTCATGTTATCACAATATTTGCAGATGAAAAAGTTTATTCCTAAAACGCAGTAAGTCCATCGGCTGTACACTCCAATTCCAAAACTCAATATAGTGAATAGAATAACTTCTCAGAGCTGTGGTCTTGACCTCCCCCCCTCCCGATGATATCTGATAACCGGATTCAGGAATCACTTCCAGTATCAAGTTTAGTGACCTTGAACACCTACAAAACGAGCACAACCTTGATAAAATGAGCTACTTTTGGAGCCAGGGCCGTACCGACGGAGGGGGAGGGGTTAAGGGTTCAAACCCCCATTGGTCAAAAAAAAACAATGGGTTGAGACGGAAAGGAAGGCGGATCTGTGACTGATTATACCCCTCTAAGAAATAATATTCATCTTAATCGCAAACCCCTCCCCCCCTTTACTTAAATCCTAGGTACGGCCCTGTTTGGAGCCAATCTCTTGTAGTGGCACTTCAAGGAGTCGGATGAAAAAACTGCTTTCAAAATCGAAATCAGCAGTCTTCAAAACCAACAAATCGACCCCCCCCCCTTGAATTCAATTTTTTCACTTTTTCTCGCCTCTTTTGGAGCCAACTTCCTTCCCCGGGGTCAATGACTCATATTATGGAGCCAAATTATTCAACACTTGATCGGGATTACATAGTTTATTGAAATCTACGAGAAAGAATTTCAACACCAAGTTCTAAAACAGCTTTTTAGTTTAAAATGTCAAAAATGTGTTTCCTCGTGAGAACGGGAGGGGTGTATGGCACGTGTTCCTTTCATCCAATCGAGCTGAAACTTCACAGAAATTTCTTTGTATTTTATTAAAACCAATTACGGGGCGGGGGCCGCGGAAATTTGAAAAAGATCCTCACCAAGATTAAGTAAGGCCTACTCTAGCTGCCAGGTATTCTTGAACTACTGAATTATGGAGTGTCATGCAGATTATTGTTCCACTTAGTAGTAAGGTAAATTCTCGAAATTTCAGCTCGTTAGGAGGATCAATCGACCTCCTCTTCAGTGGTGTAGCCAGACTTGGTATGAAGGGGGGGGGGGAGTTCGTTTCACTTTTACAACATTATAGGTGTAATACTTGCTCTATTACCAGAATACATTTTCATTTTTTCACATTTTCGGCTGATGCCAAGGCGGGGGTTCAGACACCCACCCCTCGTGGCTATGCCCCTGCTCCTCTCCCTTCCTTTTCTCATGGAAAAATTAATTAAGTTCCGACATTTCCTGAAAAAAAACAAAAACTTTTTCTTTCTCAAGTGTTAAGGACACATCAACTTAAATTTTGATAGGTTATATGACACCAATAAAATTTCCACCATCCTTAACGGTCGAAAAGAAAATTTTCTAACAACATATCAAAATTTCAAGTATTTTTCCATTGGAGTGGGGGGTCTGCGCACTATCAGGTAATATTATCCGATCGAGCTGAAATTTTCACGGGTTCCCCTTTCGATCAAGTGGAACAATAACCCGCCTAATGCTCGTGAAAAAAAGCTTACTAGTATTCACATTGGAACAAATGTCAAATACATTCACGCATGGTGCTTCAAGGATATAAAAGAAGCCCGTCTCATCCACAGATCTGTCAATCTTATAGGCATCGCTTTTTCATTACAAACGTGACATAAGATGTTTAGGAAGGCTGACACGAGCAAGGCACGTGTTCATCCTCAACCACAATAAACAACAATCTCGTATTAATGTTTCGCAATTGGTAACTTGGATATTTTGAACGCCACTTACCAACTACGCGACCAGTAGCACATCCGGTATAAATGTATCGCTGTCCGGTTGTCCTGGCAGGAGAAAATTTCGATCTGATTAACGTTCTAAGCACCGCGTGACCTCGGTACGTCATTATAGACGTGTCCTCGGGTAACTGAGTCTTCGACTGCACTGTAATCAAAAAGCCACAAACGATGCACTTTCCATCGAAATCTTCCGAGTCGAAACACTCGGTTTGATGCGCTTACATTGTTTGGGCACCGGCTGCCAACGGTAGTCCCATTCCGGAGTCGAGTACGATTTAATGCTGCGATTCTCCATGTTGGAGAATTTGCGCATATCCCATAGTTTGACTGTTTGATCCTTTGAATTTGAAATGAAATGTCGTCCATCACCCTTCATGTCAAGATACGTGATTCCATCTCGATGTCCGGAAAACATCCCCACTTCTTTTGGCGACTCAGTGTTCACGATTCTTCGGTCCCACACCTGGGTGCAGAATTAAATACATGTATACATGTTTTCGGACACTCGAAACCGAATGGCTGAAGTATTTTCTGTCTAACTGTATCATCGGTCACGAAATAACACTATGAATGACCAGATTTCCATTCATTTGAGCTACCATCGGGTTCGAATTAGAATTAAAACTCAGTTCTTATCATCACTTTTGCACTTTGCAATACATATTTAACTCACTTTGATTAGTCCATCATCACTCCCCGAGAGGATCACATTATCGCCATAAGAACCAAATCGAACTGCGTTTACATCTTTTTGGTGAGCGGGCAGCTAGAAACCATTAAATAATCTTATAAGTGATACGTCATGATACAATTCAAATGGAACTGGACTGAAAAAAACCAAACAACCAAGATGCTATTCGGTTTTAAGTTGGTGTAATTATAACAAGAACCTGACATCTATTTTTACCGTTTCTCCAACAAGAGAAAATCGCTAACTTGATCGAGAAAATATTTTTCTCTTTCAGATCCATTTGAAGCTGCAGAACAGACAGGTTGTACAAAGAGTCAAAGCCTGGCTGCATGTCTTCGAATACAGGGCGAAGAAAAAGCTAGTAGCGACGATATCGTCAAAGGAAACCACAGCTCGCTAAATCAATTTCAAACATGGATGTGAACTGGCCCCGGCAACCCAGACGAGATGGAGGGGGGAAATACCCCGGGCCCGGACTTTCAGAGGGGCCCGATTTTTTAAAATTCCTGAATTTCAACGCCTACGGCTACATAACACTGTACATTAAATCAGCATTCACTACCATGAAAGAACCCTCTTATCCCTTATAATTTTTTTCCATCTGACCAAAGAACAAAATGAACTGGAAGAGGGGACCCGTGGAAATTCTCCCAGGTCTTCTATTTCCCTCTACGGGCTAGGCCCCGGGACCTGAAATTAGAATCTTTAGAATATATGGAACTGGAATCCTTTTCTTTTAAAAACAGGTGAGAACTAAAACCGAAACGGGAGCCTTCCTCCTTTTGGAGCCTTAAGATAATTCATGAAAAATGATTTCGAAACCACACTGTACGTCCTCACGACAAAAACAAGGCTACTGATTAGTCAACACAATCTCGTGACCTACTAAGGTAGGAGGTGGACTCGTTACACTAGGTTTGACCAGCTTAAAATTCACTTTGGTTGGGGTAGTTCTTTCGGGCGCAGAATACACTTGCAAGATAAATAGTGGAAATAGTCCAGAATATTTTGTCCAGTAGTTCTCTTCGGAAGTGGATCTTACAAACGAGACTTTTCAGGGATAGTTGATAGTGGTCCAGACTCCCGTTCTCCAGTTCTCCTGATCGAATAGAATTGAAAACCCTCTTTCTATTTCTTTCTACATTCCCTATCTGCCTGTTCCCTTTTGTTCAGTTACATAACTACAAAATCTTTAGCTCTTTGCATGCACATAGGCAGCAGAAAGGGAGCCAGGGGATCGCACGTCGAGAACTACTGGCAGTACAAAGCTTCATTTAGAAAAGTGATAGCGGTTTTTGAACCCCTAAATTTACAGTTGATATGAAGTATTTTTCATTTACGTTACGGTCACTATCCCTTCCATTTCTCTACGTATTACATCAACAACCCCCTCCCCAGAAAGTAACAAACTAACCTTGAGCGAAGTTAAAAAATAAGACACCCTACGCTTTTATAAAAGAGACGCTCAGTGTCGAAGGAGTTAGCACGAGGGGTTGATGAATCAGCCTGGAGGGTCGATCAATCAGACAGAAAACAGAGACAGATAAGCAGTCGTGAAGTGTCTAGATGACAGACTCTGTAACATCAAAAATACATCCAGAGACCACAAGAACCACATATCAATACGATTCCAGAATTCCACTCAATGAACTTGAAAAGGCTACACACTTCAAAACTTTCCTCTATTTTCCTCCCTTGACACAAGAACGATGAAAACCATTATATTAATTATGAAACAATTGATCCCAATGAATAATCCAATCAAAACAAACAGTTAGGTGAACACCATTTTGAAACCATTCATTTCCGTTCCCAGCCGCGTACAAAGTATTTCGGCAAGATAAATCAAGCTTACATTCCTCAAGTGGAAGGATTCTTCCACGTTTTCACCCACCTATCCATCCATATTTTCGCTTGTTTTTCTTTCATTTCTTCTGTCTTAACAGGACCTACCCCTTCAGCGAAGAGAAACTTCAACTATACCAATCGTTACTTGAGAATCCACGCTCCACCCAGTCACCATAGGATCATGGTAGGGCAAGATTTGGTCCCACATCATCTACCATTTGAATAACAGTCGAAGGAACTGATTCACGCATCTACACTTCGAAATCAACTCAGTCACCACTCACCTGTAGAGTACATTTATCTGTGTGTCTGTCGTATACGTATACACAGCCATCGCCAACACCAGTCAGAATATAGCTTCCGTCGTAAGAAAAGCACACTGAGAAACAAGCGTAACGAGATTCGGCTTCTCGGATAACTAATTTATCTTGCGCGCTTCCAGCAGGATCGCTGTCGTCATTGATACGCCACGAGTGGACTGCAAGTAAAAGTTGAACGTTCTGAAACCTGCATCCGCTTCCAACAATAAGCTAAAGAAAGTGCTTGATATTCTAAAATGCACTTACGACATGTCGACCAGCTCGAGAAAATAACAGTTCTGCCATCGGGACTGAACGCCGCGTCCAAGATACTCCAATCAATATCCTTTCCCTTTTCTTGTTTCAGATGAGTATATCGTGGGGTGGAAGAATCGTACAAGTGTAGATTACGATCTGAAATGCAAGTAAACTGTAATATATAACTACATAGGTGAAGCTAACAAGTTCATAACATTGCTGATTTCAGTAACGTACAGAACTCTAAAATATCAAATCAACTGTCACGATATCAGGTATAAGGATGGTGTGGTGGGACGTATGGAATACTGACAAACTAAGATAATCAACTGTAATCCTACCAGTTTCTGCGAAGAAAGCTTGCAATGAAATAGTACCCACTAACCTTGACTCACAGTCAGTAATCTCGAGCCATCGTCCGAGAAGATACCGACGAAAGTTTTTCCGCTGTATTTATCGATTTCTTTAGAAAAATTACAAGGCACTCGGTAGTTCGTGATTCTACACATATCTCCGCGAGTAAAATTTCCACTTCCGGGCATCCCAGTCTACAAAAGAAAACAGAACTACCTGTAGAACGGAAGTGACTAATGTTTAAGTGGAATATATTGGAAAACTAATTTCAAAAATCACACCTGCTGCATGCCTAACACGTTGACGATATTCTTCGGTCGTGCTAAAGTCCGTTTCTTTCTTATTCCGCATGACTGCCCAGTTATGACTTTTATGTCACTTTGCTGCAAATACAATACACGTGTTACGAACACTGTAATACATTTACTATACACGAAACTATCATATCGAAATTTGGTTTGCGAATACATATTACCTCCATTCTAAGCAATTCAAATTACTCACGTCTAAAGTGGTGGTATTCAATGGGAAATGAATTTTGGGAGGACGCACAGTCGCAACGGGATAGTCGAAATCACTATCGTCACTTTCTTCGAGATACTCTTCGAAATCGTGAATATTCAACTGGCCACTAAAATATACATAAAATGTTAGTAATATTTCCTGAAGCGATAGAAATTACTATAGTCAACATCTAGTAGTATGTTTAGCCTAATTGAGTACGATGAAGAATGTAACCATCAGTTACTTAAGGAGGTTTTTGTAACACTTTGATAACTTGTGGCAAGATCAATTTATGGGTTCCTCGCCAAAAATTATTAACGAAACGAAAATATGGACCTATTTACCATTTGAACGTAAATAACTAACCTGAGTATGAGATAATTCAGCAGCTCGTTGAGTTGGTTTGTTACACTCGAATCATTAACACGTACGACATGCGAGGAATCACGAGAGATGGACATGCCCATCGTGAAAACACTCAAATAATCCAGTGGCTTGACGGAATTCCCAAGTGTACAAAACAAATTACAGTAAAACTAAATACCTCTGACGAATTGTAACCACTTAGGTAAAATGTAAGCTGAGAATATTGAGATTTGACAACAATAATTCGAAATTTGTTATTACATCTTCCTAATAACAAGAGCAGTACCTCACAGCGAACACAGCAAATAATTAAACTTAGAAATAATCATGTAACTTCGACAAAATGATAGAAAATTGAAATACTAGAATAATGAATAAAGAAATTATTTCATTTAAATAATGCTATAACACAAGTTCACGATGAGTTTTTCTCAAATAAATCCAGAATTACCGTTTTCACCATCATTTCTAGACGCGGAGCCGCAAACGCGAGAGGGGAACAGCGTTATCAGTTGATATCAATTTCGTGGACGAAATGCAATTAGTGAACCTAGCAACATTTGAGGAACTACCACAGTAGCTTGAATTACTGTACGCTAGTTTCGCCACACTCGTATCTCTGCTTTCGCTTCGCCTACTGGCGTACTGGCCTACTACTAGGTACACGATTAGGATAGGCACTTTTCTTTAATCCTGGCTTGTCCCTTACTCAATTAAATTAGAGCCAGAGAATATGTGACCTTTTGAGATTGAGAATATTCATTTTCTATAGTAAACTATCATCCAGCCTATATTACAATTAGATTTTTTTTGCAGTTTTCCTACATCCCTTCGAGTTCTTCCAAAAATTCTGAACTTTTTCAACACTTTCTGATATTGTGTGCATCAAGGGAGCCCCATCCGAGTATCTCACTTTATCTCAATAAGATTTGTATCAATAGTCACACCTCACACCACAGACTCGTGGAGATTTAATGATAGATACCAGTTAATGGCTTGATAATTACTCGGAATGGTTGAAAATACTATGGGTATAAAATACAAATTTGTAAAGGTACAGGGTAGGATTTACGAAAATTCAGCAATGTCCCTGGCAAGGCATCGTTGGGCAGACAGCTGACTTGATGGGTTATTTACCTGAAACCGAAGAAGAAAAGCACGGCTGAGTATGCTATTCCCTAACTGATCATCTATTACTAACTTGATGTCCTTCCGGTCACTGATCGTCCCTCCGGTCACTAATGCGATACTCGAAAGGGTAGTTTTCGGGGCCGAGGGTGCGGTGTCATAGGGGCCACTTTGGCATGTGTGCATCGCCATACATCCCACCACACTATTACTATAACTTAATATAAATTATGTAACTCAATACGGTGAGACTAAGCACTGTTCTCCTGTCCCCGGTCCAGCTTACAACAGTCAGACCAATGGCGGGAGCACCATTGTACTCCCTCGAACCATGCGAATCCCTAGAACAGAAATGGTATCAGCGGCCCAACCTCACGTACATAATCTTTCTCACCAACTCACACCTAGATAGGGCTTCAGACCACGGCACCCCAGTGAGAGAGGACATTATAGCCAAAGCCGGGTTAACCACGTTAACCACCTGGGACTCCGCATAGCAGCTCCCCCTCAGTGCTCCGCTTACTTAGTGCGTTTTAAAGCTGTACTTGCAGAGCCAGGTCGCAAGACAGTGGTGTCGATCCAGCACTGATCTGCGAGTTTCTTCGTGTTAGAGTATCTAATTAACAGTATTATTAATTAGCCTATTAGAAGCGTTTACTCAGTAAGAAACCCACATTAGAAAGTATATATAGAGTCGAAAACAAATTACCAAAAGCAAGTAACTCGTCGGGACGACTATACAAACAAATAAGATTGACCGTCAGGCGATCGCATTCGCAAGAGTAACGAACTAGCTATCCATGAAGCCCTTATTGTTCACACCCACACATTAAAAAACCATTTGCTATTCAATCTGGCTTTCTCCTGTGTACTTTCAGGGCATCGGAGTGACTGCAGTTTCGAGCTTTCGACGCCTGTACTGTCAACAAGACCAGCTCGCAAAGAAATTCATGAGGTATTCGAAGAGTGCTTAAAATACAAAATATGGGCGTTGCCAAAATACTTCTTACACATTTTTCAACGGACAAAAATGTGAACTTGAGCAGTATATTTTTACAAACAGGACTTTGAGCACAAAATAACCAAATATCAATCGATTGGCGAATAGTTACATTTATGGTATCTCAACGATAGACATAATTCATTATTATTAGGTATAATAAATATTAGAATAAAAACGATCACAGGCTCAAATTAAATATATCACAGATCATAGATAGGTACCTACATCATTTGGTACCAGAACTGACAACTCTTTTCAAGACTGAATAAAAACGTGATTTGTTGTCACCTTCCTATACAATGAAATATATCTGCAAGCCTCAGCCAGACGAGGAATTACAAGATCTTCACAAAACGTTTCCTTAGTTGCCGATGACTTCTTTAAATCTTCATGTTGCAAACGCCTAACAAAAGCAAGCACGAACGAGTAACAGTTGAACGTGTTTTCCTCATACCTATAACACAAAATTTACCATCACTGCACTTTTTCCCTTCGAAATGAAAATAGGATTAATATGTAAAGCGATTCATGATTATGATCCGTTAATAAAAATGATCATTGCACCGTTATGGACAACTAAATGTGATTAGCAATTTAGCAATACCTTATTAACAAAGTGGGTTAATTGAACACCGGTTTTCAAGAAAGTCCTCTCGCTCATGGATTCCAAAAACCGGTGCTACATTATAAGGAGCGATTCAATTCATTTATGTATCACATTTTAATCACTTTTATTGATGCGAAATAGATTTCTTTCAACTTTCTTACGAGCATGAAAGAAAAAAGAATGCATTCTGATTCCACAACATTAGTCAAAATTTCATTCTTTATTACTCAGCAAAAACCATGGGTCCGTAGGCGTTCATTTAAAATACTTATACATTTCCGCACATACATTTCGTCAATATCGCAATACTCAATTGTTAATTTTAATCAGATGAAATGCAAATTCGGATACACGTAAGTGCTTCGCATTGGAATGAAAATCACGCTGTCTGGAGAACCCCAAACAGAATAACATAACATTTCAAATTCGTAGGTTCACTGTTCAACATTTCTTACCGTTCAGCAGAGAAGCAACGCTTGTCGGCGATATCTCTTAAAACAGTGTCCCATCGTTCGTACCAGGAGACACTTTCAAGTTCGTATACAATCACGCATTCGTTCCACGAGTCTGCATTCGAGTCACTGAGACCGTTTACATCGTATTCTACGACCACGGCGTTCGAAGTAGTAACACCGATATGTAAATCAGTATTCGTCGAATAACAGCTGACAAGAAGAGTAAAATTATTCCCTATAATCGACTGAAAATCAGCAAATAAAATTCCACCGTAATACAGTTAAAAAATTACTTCAAAAAACTTCCATTAGATGGCTTCATGACGATTGCACAAGGTTTTTGTTTAGCCCTAACAAAAGGAAATGGTACCCTGAAGGAAGTAAAAATGAGTTATTTTAATTCGTAATACCAATAATTTTCGTATTAAATCATTACATGTTAAATTAATACAGTACCTAGGTAATCATATCAAAGACTCCTTTACCTGAACGGAAGGACACTGCTATCTGCGAGTTCTTCGTGGCAAACTGGACATAACTGAGGTACAGACTGACAAAATATCGAAGAGTGACAATGCTTGAAACAGATTATCCCTGGGTCAGAATTCATCACAAATACATCTGGAAACAAATATAAAACCATTTCTTTTTTAACAGTGTCTTATTACTACAAGGATTTGGAAGCATGAGTAAAGAATAAGGAGTCTATTATAAAGAGTCCATAGTATGAACCGGTATGGCCCTAGCGAGGATACATTTTTACATTTTTATTCAATATTATTATTGCTATCGGGTAAATTGGATAGCATTTCTAAACTACAAAGATTGACTGACTATTAAAGAGTTCCGCTCCATTGTATCCGAATTAGTTTCATCCAATGTCTCGATGATACTGCTTCCTAAGGTTTTCTCATAGGTCCCTCGCCCTATGAAAATGTTTGTGAATTTTACTGCCAAAGAAAAAAGAAAAAATGAATTCCCAAATCGTAGCCAAAATCGAAAACTCGGTCGTAAAGGCGATAGTACTGCCACCATTCCTAAGAAATACTGCTGCCAGTCTGCCGCCAGACAATATTTAGCTTTGGCAGTGCGTCAGTAATACTCTGTGGTAATATGGCCATCAGTGTATTTGGCAGTGAACTGGCGTATGTAAACTGGAATTAGACTTTGTAGTATACGAGTTGGTAAGATACCCCAATGGCAGTGAACTGTAAAAGTAAAACAACTGAAACACGTTGACAGAGAGATCAGAAGTCCACTGCCATGTTTAGGGTCACTAAGAATTTTTCAAATACCACACCACACATATTTTACATAATTCTGCATTAGTAGTTACGTTGGCGGTGAAACCTCTGGCAGCACAGCCACCGCATCCTTCTTAGGATCATGGGGCTCTAGTCAACATAATTATACATTAAGTATTCAAAATAATGGGTAAGAATGCATTCTACATCAAGTTCTAGACATCATGTAATTTAAATAAATATATAACATATGCTCGTTTTTTCCCAAAGCCAAATCAAAATTAAAAAGTCCACAAGCAAGAGAAAAGATTACGCTACATTAATAGTACCTTCTTTCTCAAGAAAGCCGACCAAAAGAAAACAAACCCCTCACCGAAATATGCATGACTCGGCAGATTAGGTCTGTGTTATTTCGGCAATCAATCAACGAAAAAGTAAACTTTACAACGTGAAGCGCGTTGTACAGGATTGTGTTCCTAGTTTTATTGTGTCAGATTTCATTTGGTTCTTCACGTTCTGCAGTTCATCAAAATGAAATATAACTAAAACTTGGAAACAGTAAAGTTTGTCAGGGCTGGGTAAACTACTAGATTTGAGATTTTCACTCATTTTCGCAGTGAAAGCAAAGGCGACGAAACATGAAATTTAGCACGCGGGCATTATATAAAATTTGAAAATACGTGTAGCTGCCTAGTTCGGTTTGGTTCAGAGAGCAGAATTCCTTTGCGTGTTTAGCATCATCCGGGATCGAACTTCGATTTCAAAACGCGACTATAAAATTTTTTCATAGGCAGCCACTGAGCTTGTATGATAAATATCGTCGATGCCTCATGTCGCAAAATGATGTCCACGTTCATGCTTGTCAACCACTGCACTTTACTTGGAATGAATTTGAAAAATGAGGTTAATTTTAAACTCTCTCATTACCAGAAATAATAAAATTTCTATCAGTATGCTCTATATGCTCCTACAAAAGAAGAAAAAAACTATAGTTTAACAAGAAAATACGAATAATTCAGCCACTGAAGCTGAGATTACATTATACACATAATCCTTGAATTCAGTTACTGAGCACAAAATAAATAATCAGAATGGGGGCACCTCTGTCTAAAGCGCTGTGGTTATGTTGTTCCACTTGATGAGCGCATCAGATTTCGCATATGCCTAAATATATTGGCAACTTTTGTTAGGATATATTATTTCAACCTTAAAAACTTTAAATAACAGCATATAACTCAAAATGGCTGCTCGTAATTCAAAGAGTGGTTATAGAACTGAGGGAGGCGACAGAAGGGCATAGGTCATTCTGAGCCTAGACCTCTGAAAAAATTTAATAGCAAAAAGCATTTATGGCTCACACACCAACACATTTTGCACCGAACGATGAGAACACTGATCAGAATACAAAATCTGTAGGTGTCTTGGGATACCCAATAATACCTTCGTCATTTTTGGGCAGTGAACTGATTGGAAAATCACCAGTCGAGTCGGAGCTTCATTCCAAACATCTAAGGAGCTCAATTCTAAAATAACCTAACTGCAGTATTTTAGTTTTGAGAAGACCAAAACACTTCATAAGCAAAACAGTAAGGTAGGTCACGGATTTTTAAAAATAAATATGAATAAGTTTAACCTACAAGCAAAATTTGTCGTTTTTGTTTTTGCAAAGTATGCCCCTAGCGCGACAAGACAGCGTGTTGAAAACAAAAACGCATGAAAACATAATTTAGCAGTTAGGTTACTTCGGAAGTGCGCTCATCAACTGTATTCATGTCAAGTTCGTTTGTCTAATAATTTCCTACAAATACTTTGATTTCCCGAATAAAACACAGACGTGTCTCCTGTGTAAATCAGTTTCCTGTGCACAATTTGTAACCGAATCTTTGCAATTCAGAAACACGACATTGCCACCCCATCGCACAGAGCTGCTGTTAATGAAATTCTGGAATGACTAACAACGTCAATGAACTGTTCGTGTCAAGTGTTCGAGCTGGCCGCGTGCTCTTCACATTAATGACCCTTTAAACCATAACCCTGAGGTATGCCACAAACCGCGCAGAAGTAGTTTGCCAAACCCTGACAAAAGTGAAATATAAATCAGCAAACAAAAACGAGGGAGCAGTGTTGTTATATTAGTTACTATGACGATACGCCGACTTCAGATTGATGAAGTAGGCAATAAAGTACATTTTTTCATATGGCACAGCATTGCTGCGTTATGCGGAGCTACCAAATTCAAATCACAGCGATGCTGTCATTACAAAATTGATGTGGCGGTGCAAACACAAAGAACAGGTACTCAATAGTTTTAGCCAAGTTTACCTATTGTAATTTACGTTTTGCAGTTTACGCATTATGCATGTCAAGTAACGTTTAAGAAACTGAACAGGCAACTCTGCATTGAGGAAATGTGGAAGAAGTACAAACTTCCATTAATTTTTCTTATATTCGAAAAGTTATGAGAATTCAAGATCCCGAGTTGCATGTTCTATGTCGAATTCATATTGAGATCAAGAATTCGCACCTCCGTAAAGCTGGCTTTCAGTGCTTCCCATTTACCTCGAACTTTCCTTAATTATTTATTCAATCATGCTTTATAGAATGCTTAATCTCTGTAATATTGAGTCAGCGCCAAGAAATTCACAAACATTCGGAACTGAGAAATTCGAGAGCAACAATATTTTCTTACATTGCAATGATCTATAAAATATAAAAATCAGAAGTGGAAAGTGGATCCCGATGTGCTTAAACTTTGGCTTCAGCTAAACAATTTCTCAGAATATTTCATCAGCTTAGCTTTTTGGCTTTTGGTTCTTATCATAAGCTTTTAAGCGCTTCGAAAAGTCGGCAGTTTTACTCGACATTATAGTCAATTCAACGGTATGAAATCGACTTTAGAATTTAAAAATCACATTATTTTACCATTAGTTAAGTTCTACAGTATTTCCAAATTGAATTTCAGCTAACCTACCAGCTCATTCTTGACGACAGTGTATTATTTTATTCATTACTTTTGATTAAAACTCAAAATTCAAAATCTCGGGATGACCAATGAGCATGGAGTAATGGGAAATCGGAATCACTGATAAATGATTTAAAAAAACTTGCTTTGCGCTTAATAGAGAAGGCAACGACTGGCTCCTGAAGCGCTTAAAAGCCGCTCAAAAGTGAGCTTAAGCTTCGACTTGAGTGATTATTGGTTTAAACTTTCCATCCCTGATAGAAATTACTGAACTCATCAAGATATTTTGAATTCTGAACAGAGTTCAGTTTTTAAGTCACAAAATAGAACTGATTTTCATTTGTAAAAGCAAATGATATAGAAGTTTCTCTTTTCATATTTCTTGATAATTTTAATTATTTTTTTATTATTAATTAACTATGGTTTAACGTGCCCCATACTACTGCCTAAGGAACATGATAGTAGGGTGAATTAAATTTACTTGGAAGATAAGAGGTCTCGAGGGGTGAGGAAATTGATAACTTGGTATACTGCTGAGGTATCATCAGGTAAGATTTAAGGTAAAGTAGGATGGAGGTTGGGAGATACACATGGGAATTCTAAATAGAGAAGGCAGGTTACGAGAATTTGATGGACGGTAAGTCTTACAAGTAGGAGAAAGCAGTTTGTGGAAGATAAGACTGTGAGTTAGCAAGGTGTGGCCTATGAGCAATCCATATACCACTGTTCGCTTTCTACCACTCATCTGTCAACAGTTATACATTCCGAACATCATATCGGATCTATCCAACAAATGTCACAGAGTATGGACTTTAGGTATGCGCTGATACAGAAAACCAATAGATAACTCCGGATGTGACAGTCAACCGATGAAGTGGCTTCTTCGAACACAACGGTGGCTAATAATTGCGATCTCGATCATTCTCTACCACACAGTAGCAACGACCATCGCAGGATTCGCTTGTATCAGTAATCCGTGTATCAACGGAATTTGTGTTGATGATATAAACAGGTAAACTGAAAACCATCTTCAGAACAAATTTCATCCCCTTGCCGAATGTATTAACTATCAAGTAATGTAATACGCAGCTCATACACGTGTTATTGTATCGATGGTTACACCGGTATTCAATGCCAGACAAACTGGGACGAGTGCTGGTCGTCGCCTTGTCTGAATGGAGGTTCCTGTATTGACGGCATTGCGTCGTACAACTGCACTTGTGCCGAGGGTTATACAGGTCGTTGCTACCATCATGATTTACGTACCTCCATTATGAAGGAAACTATAGCACGTGGCGGACTTCATTCAATCGAAATACGTGTATTACAGGTGAAAATTGCGAGCAAGATATCAACGAGTGCATTTCGAATCCATGCTTGAACGGCATTTGCACTGATGTGTCCAACGGATATGAATGTCAGTGTTATCCAGGCTATATCGGTATGTTCATTCATTTTGTTAGCAACTCGTGACAAACTTTGTTAAAATCTTCTCATCAGAGTTAAATAGTAATTTGTGATTAAAAACGCAAAGTAATAATATTCAGATCTTCTGAGGAAGCATGCCAGGGAATCCGCTAAGTCTTCGCTAATTTGAGGTCGTATTAATAGTGTGGGTAGCCGCATTAGATTGACTAGTCAATACACTTTAGGTTAAAAGCATTTTATGGGATTCCCATCCAGTGATTGTATTTTTAAGATACAGCAATTAGCTATAGACTTTTAACTCGGTGAGATAATGAGTAATGATGACTTTTTGACAGGTATCAACTGTGAAATCGATCTAGCAGTGTGCAATACTTCAAATGAGATTCGATGTCGCAATAACGGTTTGTGTATAGATGGGCCTGGTCTAGTGTACACATGCAAATGTCAACCAGGTTTGAGTATACAATTATTTATAGAATGGCCTGTTCTAGTCAACATCACTATACAAGATACAAATCAACAGCGAGGCCAGTAAACAACGGTAGATTTAAACAAGAGCATTTTTGCTCTGGTTTGTTCACTAAAACATACCTCACCGCCTAAAACCTAATTCCGCTTTTATAATTGGCTACTAACCTAACGCTAAAGTCAGAACTTTTCAACTGTGATGGGGCCTTCACGAACATAGTCAAGTTTTTTGCTATACAATTTACAATCTATCAAAAACTATAACAAGACAAAGTGACAACTGAATTTTTAAAAGTTTGTTATGTCGAGACCATTTCATCAATGACATAAATGAGAAAAGGAATCCATGACAAAAAAAAGTTATGATATTTTATCAGCTTGTAAGTGGCGAATTATGCTACGCGACATAATAATTGATTATAGACTACACTAGGCGACATGAGAGAGAGGAAGAAACAATGACAAAATAATTTTGTCAAAACGAAGCAAAACCACGAAAAAAACAAGATGACAAAACTCATGACGCAATAAAAAAATGAAATAATTCGTCTGACAAAATAATCGTTTTGAGTAACATCACTGATATCTTACTCGTACATTAACAGGGATGTTTCCTATCCACAGGATGGACCGGAAGATGGTGTGAAAATGAACTAAATGAATGTCTGTCATCGCCCTGCAAAAATGGAGCGATTTGTGTTGACATGCATGCAAATTATGCCTGCGCTTGCACTTTCGGTATAACACTATTTTCTAATTGGTTTACTCGTTTTGCGACTGTACAAATTTATGACCCATGATAATTTGATAGGGTATACGGGGCACAACTGCGAAACAGAATTGGAGCTATGCGAACTAAATTTATGCGAGAACGGAGCCCTGTGTCTCATCGAAAATGACGTTCGAGTGTGCTACTGCGTGCCAGACTACCACGGTGACAAATGCCAATATCAGTACGACGAATGCCAGCTCAAAGGCAGGTAGTAAGACGAGCGCGTTTGCAGTTTCTTATAATTCCTCATTCAGGGATACTTCCTGGAATAGAATTGGTGTGGTGGGAAGTATGGCGATGCACGCGTGCCCAAGTGGCCCCTGAGACACCGCATCCCCGACCCCGGAAACTACGCCTTCGAGTATCGCATCAGTGGCCGGAGGACCTGGAATAGAATTATCACCATAAAGTGTTTCTTTCTACATACCCAATGATAATGATGATGATGATGATGATGATACATTCCTTAGTCTCTCGACTAGTAGAGGCTGCGCCTCTCCGCTTTTCTCTCTTCTGTGCCAATATTTTCATTTCTGAGGATTTACACTTTGCATCCTTCATTATCTGCTTATTTTTTGCCTTCCTTTCCAGTTCTTTCCTTCAACCATTTGCTCTAGCAGTAATAACAACATTCCTTGATGTCTCATGTTATGACTCATCATTTCAAGTCATCTCTTTACAATTATATTCCAAATTTTTCTTTCCCTTCCTATTTGCCTCAATACTTCCTCATTCCTGATCTTTTCTATCCATAAACTACTGGGAAAAAGTAAATGTTGACCTTTGATCCAAAAACAAGATGATCTGGGTAATTCGTTGTAACCTGTACAGAGGTATACAACTTACCTCTTTTCACCAAATGAGCATCGACCTATTGATAAAAAAAAACCTAGACGGGTAAAAAAGCAGAGCTTAGTACACTTGTATCACGCTGGGCGTAGTGCAGTCATACTGAGGGCGACCATCCATCGCACAGATTTTTCATTCAATTTTGAAAATCACTAACCAAGACGAACCCAAAGGCTAGTAACTAATATCACTTCGAAGTTTACTCATGCTCCTGCAACACTGTCTCATGACAGCTATTCGAGTACAAACGAGGAGGAGATTGAGCCCCAGAATACTGGCCTTTCCCAAAGGAGGGGCCAGCTGAGGCTTAAGTCTACAAATTAAATTAAGCATAGAAAAAGCAACACGAGCCCATGCACTACCATAATCAAGATGATTCTCGTGTGCAGATGTTTGAACGGAGGAACATGCATAGACGGCATCGACAACTATACCTGTTCGTGTCCGCCAAAACTAACCGGACGAAACTGCGAGTGCTACGAGCACAGCGATGGAGAATACGACTGCACGTTCATACTGCCAACGGATAGCACCAGCGGATACGAAACTACCGCCGTGTTCTCTGACACAACAATGCCTTCCAGTGACATCGACCATTTCACGGTCACAACTTTAACACTGTCCACTGCCACGAAAAAATTTACGTCTCATTGGTCAACGATAGTCAACACCTCTGCTGAAACCTACACAACTCCCGTCGAATCAGACAAGAACAACGTCAGTTTTTTCACCATAATCGACACAACTGAACTTGAAACCGAGTACGCTAGTTCCAGCATCCCCGCAGAAACGGATGGATATTCCGCACGACACAGCACCCTTGAAACTGACGCAACTGTAAGTACTGACGAAACATCACTTGATACTCACCCAACTCAAACTGGAACATTTGCGAACAAAAGTACCATCGAACTGGGGGATAAAACCACTACACAATACTGGTTGATGCAGTCCAACACTTCGAAATCAGATTGGGGTACGAGTGTGCAGGTTAGAGAGGAGCACGTAACCTCGCAGACAGCTTATGCAACAACTCAGCAATCCTTCCAAACTACAGAATCGAAATTGCCGACCTTTGATACAACCATAAAACAGTCTACTGAGGTGACATCTGGACACTCTCCACAATGTGATTCATCCACCGAATACTGCGAATCGCAAACATTCAACGATGTAACGACAGAAACGTGGTCAGAAGAAACAAGATCTACTGATGTAACTTCATCAGACGATGAGTGGAGTGTAACTAAATTCTTCACTGAAACGAGAGCTGTCCCAAGCCAGTGTTTGAATACAACTTGTTTGAATGGCGGCACGTGTTACATAACTGAAGACAGACCAAAAGTGAGTTGATATATTTCACGTATGGAACATTAGAACGCGTGAATTTTGTAATATGTTTTGAACTCGAACCCATTTACGAATTTTAGCCAATATAAAAAGTTACCACCACCATTTCAATCGAAAATTGTAACTATAATGCGTCTCGAATTCTATGTTTTCAGTGTACCTGCAGATTTGGCTGGGATGGGCCTTTATGCGAGGATACTGTGAATATCAAAGTGGTAGCATTTACAGGCAGGTCTTATCTAATGCACTACCTTAACAACGGCACATCCACTATAATATCGTTAAAATTGAAAACGCTGTCGACCCTGGGGATCTTATTCTTCGCTCAGGTGACTTCGAATATGTATATGTACTTGTACGTGCAGGACGGCTTCCTTAAATTCCAATTTTCCTGCGGCGTGCAGACGATGCTATTCAGTGAGACGAAGTATCGCATCAGCACCGGATACGAGACCTCCGTTCTAGCAACGTAATTACTTTCATTTCTATCCGCATTCGTGGATTCGATATTTAGGAAGCATAGTTAATCAAATTTTTCGTTATTGCTAGTGTTACATTCAACATGAATATACAGAATGAAGAGGGCGAGTGTAATGCGGCTTTACGAATAAATAATACGGTAGCTATGAGTGGCGAACAAACTACAGCTACAGAGCAGAAACTCTTGAACCTGCCTATTCTATACATAGGAGGATTTCCCAAATATTTGATACAGCAACTAGACGTACCAGTGACTAATGGCATAATTGGCTGCATGCATTCTCTACAAGTTTGTATTCTAAATGATTCCCCAAAACTGATAGTTTTACAAAGCATAACTAATTACCACTTGTTCCACAGATAGATGGAGTGAATCGGGATATCTACATGGATGCGTTTGATGGATACGAAATCACGGAGTGTTCGTCACTGGCATGCATTTCGAATCCGTGTCATCAGGCGGCTACATGCATAGAACAAGGTCATTCCTGGAACTGTATTTGTCCTTCAGGGTGAGCTTCTGGAAGTGAAATTACAGATTATTACTTAGACATCAATTCTACTTCAAAATATTACTGTTTTAGTTACATTGGAAAAATATGCAACATATCAATTTGCGATGACAATCCTTGCCAGTTCGGAGCAACGTGTGTGCAGTATCCAACTAATGGTTTTCTGTGTCTGTGCCCTTTGGGAAAACACGGTCTATTTTGTGAACAAGGTAGAATTTTTCAGTTATTTTCAGACGCCATGTTTTGCAGAATTTAATCAATAAAGTGACTAGTCTTCCCCAAGTTTCAATATTTTCAGAGTAATTTTGTTCGAAGTGATATAATTTATTCATAGCGCTAGATATCTTCATTTAAAATGTACACTTTAGGGGACATGTTCCATCATGTGAAAGAAAACCTAGATTGCTACCTATGTCCAGCACCGGTGTTCAGTGCTGTTTAAAAAGGAGGTGGAAATGCTGACGTTTTACGCTTATGCTGATCCTACATACATTTCAGTCAGTTTGTAATCATCTAATTATAGATACCTTGATACCATTCTTCAAGGAAATTCCAAGTTAACTTATCTGACTTTATTCGGTTATCAATCATTAAACATCATATTATGATATAGTGAGCTGTATAATAATTAGTAATCCACAAGAGTTCACTATCAACCAGAAGTAGGTTTTTCTAATCAAATACATAAATACCATTACTCCAGCCCTACTATTCTGTGTTTTAGATTTGGAAGTTAGCCAACCAACATTCTCATCCACTATACGTGGATATTCATCGTTCATAGCATACCGACTACCAATCAACTCGATGCTGCACACTTTCGAACTGAGGTTAAAGTTCATTCCAGAAACAATGGAGCAAATATCCTTAATGGTGTTTATCGGCCAAGAAAACCAGCGGGGTGCACATTCGGATTACTTGTCTCTCAGCTTCATCAAAGGATACATCGCTCTTACGTGGAATCTAGGAGCAGGTGCGACTACCCTTCAGTTTCATTGATACACGTTAGTGAGTAATGAATTTCAAAGAAATGATTTTTTAGGTCCTAGAAGGATATTCACGCCTCGTCCCATCATGAAGAAAGGCAAGAAAATGCATTCGATCAAGATTGGACGAACGGGTACAAGAGCTTGGCTCTTCGTGGACGGGTTCAAAAATATAACTGGGAGATCGCTGGGCCGACATACACAACTGAATATGACTCCAATTATCTATGTCGGTAGGTGTTTGTACAGATCAAGAAACTCAGTCGAGACTATATTGCAATACTGTAGATAGAATCACTCATTTTGTATTAGTTTTCTATCACACGGTTGTCACCACACCGTGAAATTTGCTATTTTGTAACTGATTGTTAGACATGATACATGTTGATTAAAACAATGAGGCGGAGTTAGGGTTTTACCCCTGAGAAGGGAAGAGGACTCAGGCCCTAACTCTAAATACCATATGTATCACGTGCTCACTTTTGATAGCTTTTGAGGCACAATTGAATATATAGTATTAAAATAAGATTATTTCACTTGTGGTTTTAAAAACCACGTTCACTAAGCGAGCTTTCAGAAATCTTGGAGGGGCTAAGCCTTCCCCCTGCAACTCCGCCTCTGCCACTAATCAGTTGACATGTTTTCTTTGTGTACCCTAGCTCCTAAGTTCAAAATAGTAGTTGAAATAAAACATTTCAAGGACTTGTTTTCGTTAGGCCAGGGAACATACTGAAAATTAGAACACTGAAACCACCTATGAAAATGTAACGGCTGCGATTTTTGATAGAGATGCTGAAATCACCAATGAGGGATATTAAGAGAGACACTATTTGAGATATTCAAGATATTAAGAGTTAGACATTATCCGATTTCTGATCACTAGTCAATAGAGGGGGGTTCAACTGTTTATCACAAGTTTCAGCATCCACTTTAATTTATAAAATCAATGATAACTGTTCCATCAACGAGTTAGCTGGTACGGCAATAGTTAAATGTTTATAACTGATTTAAATGAACCCCAATTATCTCATTCAAACAACCAATCAAAAGTTTGTAACTAGAACAGAGAACAACTGATGCCCAACTATTGTATTAAGATCCAGAGCCCACACTTCAATTTTGGGTTATTTGCTGTCATTAATTGATCGTACATTCGAATTTATTAACAGGTGGTCACGAGTCATTCAACTTCGCGGACCTGCCACATGATCTGCCCTTACATTCTGGTTTTGCGGGTTGCATCTTCGATATGGAGTTGCATACCAGTCATATTGTGCTTGGACTGCAAAAAACCCATCCTATCACTGGCCGTTCGGTAGCTCAATGTGGAACGAGCGAGTGTTCAAATTACACGTGCCAGCATGGAGGTGCATGTTTGCAGTATGGATCCACATTCTCGTACGTACGGCTTTTCCTACCTTCAAGTTGCGAAGAGGAAGTTCTCACAAAACCAACGCATTCGGTGGTTACAAAATTTCAAATACATTTTCCGAGTAGTTTAGCCATATTGGTAAAATTGTAACGAATCATTTACAGTTGTCTGTGTCCGGATGGATGGTTTGGCCCTGTTTGCGCCTATCGTCACAATTTATGTGATCCGAACTACAGCAAATGTGTTGCTGGATCCACGTGTGTGCCCTTCAGCGTGACGTACGAATGCGACTGTCCAGTTGGTCGGACTGGGAAATATTGTGAAAAGAGTAAGTTTTGTTGATTAGACAAAATGTATCAAAATTTGTGTCACGTCTTACCCCAACTACTTATGTAGCAACTAATGTCGCTAATTTAACAACACTCCAACTAAAATTACTGCGATACTTGCAGTTGAAACCCAGTTGTCTGACATTCACTTCTCAGGACAACGTTCATATTTGCAGTTAATGATGCAGAGAAACTTCCACACCAAACAGTTCAGCTTAGAATTCGAGTTGAAACCGTTGACTGATCGATCATTAGTATTATATGTAACTGAGCCTGAGTCATCGTTCTTCGCTTCTCTGCTACTAAAGGGCGGGATCTTAGAATTCCGAATTGTTACATTCGGTTGGTTTTTACTTTCACAAAAGCTAATTCGAATGCAAGGGAAATGAGATGATACCATGAAGATCTACCTTACAGGTAATAAAAAACTAGATGTAGATGGTGACATTGTAAGCGTGAAAAGTGGAACCATAATCACGATGGGGGAATGGACTCGAATTAGAGCCGGTAGATTTGGACAAAAATTGTATTTATCGGTCAATGGCATAACCAACTCGAGGGTGATGCCAGCTGATAACAACGTGATGCTGAACAGCTTGTCGATTTATTTTGGTGAGTATGGAATCCATTCCCATCTCTCGGATTTTAACCCGGAGGAAACCTGATAACGGGAAACGTGATGTTATGTCGACGTGCTACTCACACTGATTTCGAAAAATAACTTGCTCATACAGGCGGCACAGAAAATCTCGCCAATATATCGTTCAGAGTTAATTCAGGCTTACCAGTGTCCTATTACGGATGTATAAGAAACTTCTTCATCAACTACAAGCACATAGCACTGAATGAAATTAATATATCATCTGGCAGAAATATCGCTGATTGTGATGGCACGCCTTGCGGTGCAGACGTGTGCGCTAATGGAGGAACATGCTGGTTGAACACCACGCTGAAACCGCACTGCATGTGTCCACGGGTAAACTCTAAAACACACGAGAACACAAGTGATTAATCGTTGCACTAATATTTTTCACGGGGTTTCAGGAATACCAAGGAGATAGATGCGAAAATCAGGTATCTTGTGATCTGGCTCCTTGCAAAAATGAAGGTCGCTGTGTAGCCGATAATGATAGTCTAACTTGTCACTGCCCACTTGGATGGATTGGGTCATTCTGCGAAAAAGGTAAATAATTTACACGGAAGCTACCAAACATGCACGCTCTGTTTAAAACAAAATGAAATCACAATTCCAGAAATGCCGTCAGTAACGCCTTTCTTGAAAGGAAATAGCTACATAATAGTAGACAAGAAGCCGATTCCTATGAGGAAACGACAACTACTCATGAACAATAGGACGTCCAACGATTTCATTTACATAAAATTCTCCACCACTGAGGATAATGGATTGCTGTTGTGGAATACAAAAGTAATAATTAGTAATTATAAGAGTAACTGTCTGAAACTAGTTCAATTTTATTTACAACTCATAACTTGAAACCAACAGGCTGATAAATTCTTCGGAATTGGTATAGATGGAGGAAATTTAAAAATCGTTTGGTCTTTAAATGGTTCAGTCAACAAGTTTTCACTAGATCCTAACATTACGGTCAACAACGGTATTTGGCACGCAGTCAAATTCAAGTTCAATGATTCCACAATAACGCTAACAGTAGACGAGGAAGAAGTTTATGTAGAGAGCCCCGATGCAACAAATAATTTCGTAACCTCTGATAATTTATTCTACTTAGGTAAGTTAAATCATAATGAGAATAAGTAGGAGTCCAAATTACGTTCTATTTACATTAACCAATAAATCCCTTCACATTCTCATGTCTTCATGTTGAGAACATTAGTTGATAATTACCTCAAGTAAGAATGGAAATGACTGCAGATATTCTCAAAAGTAATTTTTGACTTCTCAGGAGGATTTCCTGACAGACAGGTGTTCAGCGAAACGAATGGAATTTTTTCTTCTAATTTTAATGGCTGTATCGAAGAATTTGCCTGGAATGAACAGATGATCATCACCAACTTCAAACATTATAAGGGAGAAAATGTAGGTAGCTGCTTTGAGAATAAAGGATAATTTATGAAGCTGTATTGAATAATTCAATAAAAATGTTTTTCTTGGTCTTTACCCTGGAAATATTTGAGATGTGATTGAAAGTTTGTAGCATGTGGGCACACGGAACCATCAGCTGAATTACACGCGGGCTTTGTGGAATACAATGTCGATCAAGATGAAGTTTCGTTTATGAACTAAATAGTAGATCATATATGTAGGGCATGAAATCACAGCTAACTTCATGGCTTGGTGAACTACTTCAATATTACCGCCATCATCACTGCAACGCAAGCTTATCTATGATGTTCCTCACTTAATCAAACATGGAATTATAGTCATTAACAGTTTTGTTTCAACTACGAGCTTAGAAGTAAACTTACTAACCTTTAGAGCAATCTGATAAGTACTATGTAAGAACTGGATGTAGAAATCTACAAAACTTTCCAGTAAGTATTCAAATGCAGACGAACAAGAGGAAAACCGCAACTCTTATGAATCCAAAAATTAGGCTCTATGAATGAATAATAGACAAGCTTGATTTCAGTTTCAATAATTTCTGAACTTGAATTAATCAGATCGACGTTTCATTATTTTAATACGAATTGCTCAAAAATAGAAATTCATGAACGCAGTTGTTATCGTTATTAGGGGGTCCGTCAACAAAAAAATCAGCTGAGCAGTTGTGATGCAGCACGCAGAATGACAGAACTGTGAAGTGAGGCTGTTGGGTACTGGGATGCATTATCAATCCAAAGTGTCCAGAAAAGAGGTCTGAAAATTCACTAATTTAAAGTCGTTTTTTATGAATAATATTCCTTCAAGGCATCTTCTTATCAGTTATCACTAGAGCACCTATAAAAACCAAGTATCCGCATACGCCATATTGTTTGCAAAAGTGTTCATCGATGCCCAATCCGACTATGCGTTGCGTACCGTGCCGTCAATTCGGCATCGACGGGCGCTTTTGCAAACAATATGGCGTATGCACATACTTTCTTTTTATAGGTGCTTTAGTTATCACATCACCCTCATCACTATCAGCGTCAGGCTCTCAGGCTTCAGCAGGTACGTGGTTTCCGGGTTCACTTCAGTCTTTCAGTAGAGTATTCAAGTTTTGTATTTTTACAATTTTTCATTTTTATTAAAACGAGTTTTTCCGAATCAGTTCCCTAGTCCCTATTTCTGTTAATTGAAATTTGATGAGCTCAGAGTATTATTAATAACTTTTTCGAGCCATGTGTTCACGATAATTTGTCTGAAAGATTCATTTAGTACACTTACCTCAACAAACATAGCGATATGGAAGAAGTAAGATTCATGATGGTTCAAATATTAGCTTCAAATTATTAAACCAACATTATTCCATATGGTGCTACAACCAGTAATACGCTTTATTTCAGTCAGAAGGTGCCATTATGAAGTCTTTGCTAAAGTTCACACCTCTATCATCATTTGTGAACAGCAGTTTTTGGTTCAAATTTGCCGATTTGAAATTGAACCATGACATGTTGAATGAAGTTATTAGGCACGTATGGGCATACTATTCAAATGTCGAAAGAACTGGTGCACTTATGGTCGATTGCACATCATTCAATAAGTAAGTAACCTCACCGAAATTTGATTGACAATACTATTACTACTTACGAATTCAACTCAAACACTTGACTAATGTCTCATCTACTACGTCTAGGGAATGTGATCATTACCCCCTTAGATGCTTGGGTCACGGGTACCACATAAATAAGAACACTGTCGAAGGGTTCAAGAACTGTAATAAAAATGATCTGCTTGCTGAATACGGTGAAAAATTACTGAATAGCATCAAAACCGGAGAAGCTGTAGAAGACCCTAGTAAACTGGTTAATTTTCTTCTATTAACATTTGCTGTAAGTTAGAGGCTAGAATGTTTGATGAATGTCATTCAAGTTGACTCGTTTACGCAATATTAATGACAATTGTGTGTCTAGGATCTCAAGAAATATATTTTTCATTACTGGTTCGCTTTTCCAGCCGTTTTAGATTTTCTGTATTATTTATCAGACTGCCCTAAAAGCTTGGAAGCATTTTTAAATCCGGACCAAGTAAGTTAATGTTTGTAAATACGGTTATTAAAATACAAATTCAATCATTTAAAATTCATAATGTTTTCAGGTCCGAATATTGTCTCAAAAGCATAAAGGACTTCCAGAAAACCAAAAAGGATTTTTCTGTTTCAAACTAGAAAATTCCGAAATAATTTTAATTACCATCAAAGAATTTTTAGCCAATCCAGGTATGTCCCTTTCTTGTAATTTTGCTTATTTCAAATCACTTTGTCTGATTTATCAAGTATATTTCTTTACATAGGTGTTTCTGAGAAGGTATTTGTAGCGTTTCTCGATCCTACCTCATTAGAAGGAATTCCTGGATGGCCCCTACGTAATTTGCTGTCTCTTTTTAAAATTCACTGGTAATCCCGATTTACCTTTAACTACAGTATTTTAGAATTTCTGAATTATTTGAATATACGGAATTTAATTTTAGCTGTGAAATTTTCGAAAAACCTTTGAGAATCGTATCGATACGTGGTGATCCTTCGAACTGGATTAATAAGAGTATTGTTTTTACTATTCAGCTTTCGGGTGCGTGATACGTTCTTCTATTTTTACAGTGTCTTGTTCATTATTTTATTATTGATACTGAACAAACTCTTTTTCCTTTCAGAGAAGACTGAAAATCCCGACCAAGGTAATAAGTTTGTTGGATGGGAGAAAAATTCGAAGGGAAAACTCAGCCCAAGACTAGTCAATCTCAGTGAAGATATGGATCCTGCAAAGTAATTGAAGG
Source organism: Acanthococcus lagerstroemiae (assembly GCA_031841125.1). NCBI lineage: Eukaryota > Metazoa > Arthropoda > Insecta > Hemiptera > Eriococcidae > Acanthococcus > Acanthococcus lagerstroemiae. The sequence continues at coordinate 39,248,987 of CM063114.1, read as the reverse complement.
TTTTAGATGTTGAATTTGTTCTAGATGCGACGTAAAATGGAAAAAACGTTGTAGATCTTGAATATGACAAGCAGAATGCCCATTCGTAAAATTTAGACCGGAAAGTAAGAGTTTCAGTGCTTTTTAGGGTAATGAAGAACATAACTGAAATTCTAGGTTATCTAGTCGAGCCGTTGATTTAAATCTGAAACTAGTGAAATGGAGGTTACAGCCAGATTTGGATTTGGACATCCTGAAGAGTACTTCATGCCTACTGCTGGGAGCTGGAACTCTTGGTTCTTCAGTTGCTCGTGTACTTCTGGTATGAATTTGATGGACTGTGTTCTCATTCACTATGTTTTGAATTGTCTTTATAATTGTTTGAACTGTATGTTTGTGTAACAGGCTTGGGGCATCGAAAAAATTACGTTTGTCGATAGCGGAGTAGTTTCATATTCGAATCCAGTTAGACAATCGCTCTACACGTTTCAAGACAGCATAAAGTCTGCAAAAAAAGCTACAACTGCAGCGTCAGCATTGAGACTGATACATCCTGGAGTGGTTGGTATTTTTTGAAAACGCTGTGACAATGTTGCGAGATTTCTTGATAATCTTACTTTATATTCTTTAGATAGCTGCTGGGGAAGTTCTGCGTATTCCAATTCCAGGGCATAGTGAATATGATATGAACGATGTTCGAAGACTGCAAGAACTAGTTAATCGTCACGATGTAGTTTTTCTGCTTACCGACTCCAGGGAAAGTCGATGGCTTCCAACTTTACTATGCGCTGCAATGGAGAAAGTAAGCATCCATATTTTTGCTTAAGTAGGTCTAAAATTGATATTTCTTAACTTCATATAATTCCTTAAAGATTGTCATCACTGTGGCCTTGGGATATGATTCGTACTTAGTGATGAGACATGGTATTAAAGGAAAGGATAACGAGCAAAAACTAGGATGTTATTTTTGTAATGACGTAGTTGCTCCTGGCAATGTAAGTATAAGAGTAATGATTACTGATGTTTTAAAATATCGTATCTTTGTATGTATCTACTCGTGAATGTCCTAAGTATTAAATATTGTTGGTCTGGTTGAACAACAGTCCCAAATTGATAGAACTTTGGACCAGCAGTGTACCGTTACCAGACCGGGTTTATCGGGAATTGCTGCTGCTTATGGCGTCGAACTTATGGTTGCATTGCTGCAACACCCAGAGAAGTATGTGGCCTTGAACTTCTGATAATTTTTTTTCTAGTCAAGTTATCCTACTCATTGCTTAAGACAAATCACAAAATATACAAATCAACGAAAAATACCGGTGTATCTGTATCCGTTCTTCATGTAAATTAGAATGACACCAAGAGAATACTCTTAATGGATACTGTTGTTACTTAGCATTAATACTGATAGGAAGAAACCTCCTTTGCAGTTCTAATCCATAATTTTTTCAGAGGCTTAATCGGCAGTGATGGAGTCTCATGTTTGGGGAAAATACCGCATTCACTTCGTGGTTTTATTGCAGACTTCGAACACATGTATCCGTCGACTCCCGCTTTTGAGCAATGTATTGCATGCTCATCAATGGTTAGTGAATCACCGTAACGCCTAACCCTCAATACAGAGGGAAGAAAGTAAAAATTACAATTTAATATGTATTTAAGGACCTGATCTAATCTGATCTAAAATCCGTAATGTCATGATTGTTCCCGTAATCTATATTAATTGTCGAATTCAACGATTTTCCTTAATAAGGTTTTCGATTTTTCAATTTGCTGTTAGGTAATCAATGAATATCTTCTTAATGGTGAAAGCTTCTTGACCAAGGTTTTTACTAATGTCAAGTACTTAGAAGAAGTGACAGCACTGTGTCAATATCAACTTCTTGACGATGAACTGGAAGTGAGTATATGTATGTTAGCAGTTCAGACAGTTCTTTCATGATCGTGCCAGTTATCTGACCGACGCAATCTGTTATTTTACGTTTCAGTTTCCTGAATTGAGTGACTGCGATGATGATGGGATTTGAGTAAGATTAGTTACTGGACTAGTTTCTTTCGGGTATCTTTTCTAAATTAATACTTTCATATTTACTTTGTATTGCTTTATCAATTTTATTTATATTTTTATACGTGCGTTTTTTAAACTATCATTTTTCTCCATTGTATGTATTTTAACATATTGATACTATTAACGCCTGAGCTACTGACTTTTTAAAGGAATTTAGGTATCATATTCGCACACTACAGTGACATACAATGCTCAATTATAACCATAAGCAAGTACCAATATCATCAAGTTATGATAGTGAAGTAGTGTAAATAGTGTCATAGTGAACTACTTATTGTAGGTGGTGGTATCTTGTGCAGTGTGGAATAATTGTGAACTATAACAAGTAGTTGTGTTTTGTGCTGTGTGGGATGTTGGTGAAGTATAGTAAATAGTGGTATCTGATGCCATTTTGGATAGTTTACAAAGCTATCGCTGCTGTATTTTACCCCCTAGGATGACATAGTATTCAAATAGTGGTGAGTTGTAATAATAATGGAGCTATTTTATATTTTTATAGCGTTTGAAAATAACTTCTAATAATATGAAGTAAGAGTGTTCGAATGGAAAAAGTACTTATTCGAGAATGATGCGATTTTGTGTTAGCTATATTTAATTTGTCTCTTATGTACCTATAGTTTTGTGCATCATTTTATATTTGTTTCATCGCTTCGAATGTCATGATGCGCATATTCTTCTCACCGAAATTTGTTTTTAGTCTAAAGAAATGAATCAGAGAAGGGTGCCTGCTTAATCGTCGAATCGTCTAACAGTGTAGTACATATATGTACTTGGTACATTCCTGAATCATTTCTATATTCTCAGCCGAATTTTCAACTCATTCATTTCTACTATGGCTCTTTTATTTATTATTATTACTTGGTTAAACATCTCTCCTGTTTCAGTAAATCAATTTCCCCTCATTAATGAAAAAAAAAAGTATTTATTTTGTGGTAACTAATTTACTGCACAACATAATAACTAAGAATAAAAACAAACTTACGTACAAATTAATTAAAAATTAAACTGTCATTTATAGGTACAAAAATTACTCATTTACAGTTACAATGTTAAAAAACAAAAAGAATTGAAAGATGTATGTTAAAAAGAACAAGAAAATATTTGTTCTCTTTATTAAATAACATAATGGTCAAGAACCGAGATTTCGTCTAGTAGAACTGCGAAGTCTATTATTGTGTAAAATATTAAATGTAAATGTACAATACATCGAAGTAAAGATAGGACTTCAATTAAGCGGCTACTGTTCAATTAAAACACTAATCCATTGATTGAAAATGAATTTTTAATTAATGTGTAAACTCAGTTTATTCTGCAAACATCTTATGTATGTTGCTATCACATAGATGAGATAGATAATGTAATCAGCGATTAATCAACGGATATTGAGAAACCATAAATTACAAGCGTGTAACATGCATTCTATACTATTGAGGGAGGTACAACAATTGAGTCGAAACTATATCTGAGGAAATTTTAGAACTTAATAACTATACCTAACAGCAAATTTGTAATAATACATTTTACAGAGAGACAATATGGGCTAGATTCAAAAGGAGGACTTGAACATGTTGTGCTAGTTACATATTCTGCGGAAACATAGTCGATTTATTATATAATCCACCACGAATGTTCAAAGTTTTACTTCAAGTAATGAGCGTACCTATTTCACAGCATCGCAGTGTAATGTAGTTTAGTAGAATAATGACTTCATGATGAAATATTTATACTAAAAATCATAGGCTTCAGGTCCAGAATATTGGCAGCACAAGACATTAATATGATGACTTGAATTGAGTCATTCTTTATGAAAGTTTTGTGCATTGCTGATCAAAGTTCGAAAAAAAAAATAGATAAATTACGCTATTCCTAGTATCTAGATTGATGCTTTTAGTCATGAATAAATCATGCGCATTATGGATAGCTTCAATTTTGTGAATATGGAACATCGTTGTTATTTGGTAATTAGTAGTAGTTTTTTCTGTTTTGTTAAAAGTTCAGATGCATTTAGTTGGTAACATGGTTCTTAAAATAAGTACTTATTGTTATTTGGTAAGAAATGCATCAACTGTCAATATGGAATATGTATGAGGGTACATGGTAAAATATGGTTAATGCGAGTGTGCATGTTTTGTATTCATCTAGTCTATCAAATAAACGTTTTTACTAAAATTAATATAATGGAGTTTGAAATGAGCTCTTCAAGGATAGGTCTTCTGAGAGAAGTATACTAACAATAGAAAGGTATGTCATTAGCTCATTACATTGAGTAAAAACTGAACTACCTGGCAAAATAAAATGAAAAAATGTGAAAGACTGAAGGAAATTTCAAATGTTACAAATGGCTACTGGCCAATTGAAGTAAATAGACAGTGATAAACCATTGTAGAAAGTAGTACATCTCATGTAGCTACCACACACTGATAAAGAAAGACTAAATGACAAGTAAGTATCAGACTTTGGCAGACAACAAAAGGACATTTGCTAACTGGACCCCTGTACAAGATGGCCCCTATGAACCCTTGACCAATACAGCAATGAATTACAGGCCAGATTTAGTGGAACCTCAAAAAAGATGAAGGTGGCCCTGATCCCAATATAAAAATCTTTTAAATGGACCATTCAGGCGTTAGCTGTCTGAGCCTTTTACCTTGAATATGGGTATTAGAGTTCTGCGTCAAGTAAGTACTCAATCAGATACTCAGGTTATTCAAATGATGACACATATGTGACGTGCCAGGAGGAAAGGGACCTGTGCGCAAAAAAAACATGTTTGCTATAACAACTGTTTTTGACTAATCTTTGGCCGCTCTTTTGCGAGGTGTCAAAAAAAATTCTAAAAAATTTTCCCAAAGTGATGCAAGTCTAAGTCTTCAAAGTTGATCGTCTCATAATGTGAAAAAGTTATCAATTTTATTTATCCACTCTCCTGTAAAATTTACATTTTTGCGCACAACAAGTCCATTTCCCTCTGACATGTCACATATTATGGACGCTGTTAAGCAAGACAGAACCAAGCGACAAAATCTGTCTTTTGAGAACACCAGATTTGAAGTTCAAAAGCCGTATAGAAACTATTATGACATAGCGTTTACTGATAAACTTTTTTCAACGTGAGTACACATTTATGAATTGGAGGCCCAATTTTTGAAAAATGCTACCTTTTACTCTCTTTCCAACGATACTTGTAACTCATTTCGTTTACAAATGTTGGTTAGTTTCCTTACGCTTATTAGCGTCCAATATACAAGCCAGTGGATTGACGTTGAACAAGCTGATAAGGGAAATCAAAAGTGTAGGTAGCGCTGGAATCGATAGTAAACGATTAATCGCGCAATCCCGGCATGGAATCTTGAATACTTTGATATTTATTGTAATCTTATAATAGTGTGAACAGTATGCTCTTGTGCTTGTGAATTTTGACACTATTATAGCTGCCCTTAATGCGAAATATTGCGATATAATCAGGATCCTGCAATATTCCTCATGTTATTGTCAATGACAGTTATTATGATCTCTGCGATTGATTCATGTATACTTGATATCTGAGCACTGCAAAAGTGATGTCTGTGTCAAATCGTAGGTCGGTTGAAGTTTATGAACAGGTAAGTCATCATTTGAATTACTCAAGTATACGCTCAAGTAGGTACTCTATACAAGACTGTTCAAGAAGAACCTTGGACTCTGGTAGTACTCACACCTATAATTAATCTGTACAGCACTCACCAGAGTCACTGCGGGTGTCCCTCACATATACACGCCTTTTGATAATATACATTGATTTCCCAATAAACATAAAAGCTGAACTGAGGTATGTGCTGATAACAAATATCAGACTTGAGACATTTTTGAATCTGTTTTTGAAGAATTTAAGAGAGGATTAACAGTCTTAAATTGGTATATTTATAGTTCATGGTATGTAAGGTTGTTTTCACAATTATTAGGGTTTCAATTAGTCAAAAGTATCAAAAAATCCACAGGATATCAGCTACTTTGCTTGGTCAGGCTGATCACAAATCACTGACATTCAAACAGAATGTATATATAGTTTTCATTATTTTAGTTTACTCATCACTGATCACAGTTATTGTTTCTACTGTACAGGTTCGGCATAGAGTTCAGAGTTGGAGTATTGGGAACTGTCTGATAGACCCAAATGCCAGATAACTGAGATAACAGAACTCATCTCTTGTATAGTTGAGCTTAGTAAATTACTGTCTCTAAATGAGGAATACACAGATTATAGTTGGTAAGAAATGAAATGATCACTAATAGATGATACGTAATAATATGGTTTGTTGATGATACAACTTTCAAATGAATACATTGATTAGAAATTAAGTATGTTCAAATTTATGTTATCAGTTCATTTCCGTTTTCAGTGGCAGTCTTAATGGTTATTAATGTAACAAATTTTCAAGTATTTACACCAGTAAAGCGGAACATCCATACACTTGTGTCTATATATTACATGATCTGTGATGAAGATGAAAAAAGGTGAGTTTTTTGTACCATAAGTATAACTGTTCATTATTAAACTATGCTGTACCCATAGGAGAATTTAAATTTCTTCAAACTAGACATACACTATAATTATCTCAGTTCCAAACATCCCATCTCCTAGCAGTGGCAATAAGTTAACCCATTACTTAGTTCGAAATAAGAATAGTAGAAAAACGTGGATTATACCGGCATTCTAATTCAACCGGTACCAGATTAGAAATCTACCAACTTGCGATTTATCTTTAAGCGTTCAATCCTCCGTTAACATATCAAAGTTTGGAAGTGACAGAATCCTATTTTGCCCAAGTTGTATTAAGTTAAGTAAATTTCTAAAATAATCGTGTAGTATCATCTGACCCATCGTTCCAACCCTCCGTTTCGAACATTTTCACAAATGAGAAAGTTCGCTGATTACACTTTTGGTAGGATATTTGGTCATTGATTTCACTGTCACTTACAGTCTGAAATGTGATTCTGATGTGCCACAGGAGGTGTGATTTTCGGCTATCAGCAAATGCACAGTCAGATTTGTGTAAGAAACAGTCAACGTAAAAATCATATTGTAAACAACCAAAATAAGTACAAAAGTATAGGAGCTCGGGGAATGTAAACAAAAATGCGTTATAAAAGTAACAAAACCTCTTAATTATACTTCTCTGTCTGTGCTTTACATTTTCATTTTCTACCAGGTAATTGCTCTTTTCTGAAAACGGTAAAGTTACATACAAGCTACAGAGGATAGTAAAAGGTAATACTATTTATATAAATAACAAAACAACTTCGATATAGGCGTATCAGCTCACGTCAGTGTGAGTTGGTTGAACGGCTGAACCGCCCTCTCGGATGATGGTACTCATAAGGCTGGTATTGATTCGACTGTGCCAAATGGTTTGTCAATCTTCGCTATAAGATCTGCTTAGTTATATTTAACATTATATGTTATGTAGGTTGACTAGAAATGTGAACGAATTTTTGTATGGCAGTGCTTGGTAAATGATTTTTTTCCACACTATAGGATCTAAATGTTAGGAATACGAAATTTGTGCTTAGACTAATAAATTAACTGAGGGTTGAATTGCAGAATTGCAAAAATGATTTCATAAAAAAGCGAGAACGAACAAATAACGAAGATTTTTGGCACAGTCATCGCGATGAAATGTGGTCTCAATGCGCCGATTTATTTGCGGATTTACATACATTAAAATTATTTATGATTAGCCTATCAGCCTTGACTCTCGAAATTCATTGCATATGAGACATTTAACATTAAAACAGGTGTCTTAATAAAATTTAGGGGTAACTATTCAAGGGTTTCCGAATGATTGTTATTTGTTCTGAGATCATAATGAACGTGATCTGCTTTTTTCCATTAAATACTTTACTCTCCGTAGTATAAAAAGAAGAAAGAAAAAGAGAGAACAAAAATGCAATTTCCAATAACAAACACGTACGCGACAAGAATTATGGAAGAATTACCTAAGCCTCAACGATAATGAACTTTCCTGAATTCGTTGCACAAAAACAAATACTTGGAAACTTTTTGCGTAAAGGAACATGGAAAATTTACAACCCTAAATTATCGACATCGTACGCAAAATCCAGCGTATGTCGTTAGGTACGCTTTCAAACGTCTGTGAATTTTGACAGTCTGTCTCGTAGAGCTAGGTTTTCTCTTTTTAATCTTTCCATTTCTTGTCTCAGGCCCATGTTCTGAAAAGGAAAGAATACAATAATTGTAGTTACGTGCACTTCCAATATTGAACCATTAAATAAGATATCGGTACTTATCGTAGGTATGCATGTCACATGTGGTGACAGTGTCAAACTTAGTTCATGTCCTCACACTGTTTCATCTTTCATGCGATGGAGAGTTGTGGAAGAATTGAGCAGGAAATTTTTTTTTAGGTATGCATGTGTGTGTGCTGATAGGTTGAATACGTGCATAGATTTTCGAAAAGCCGATCAGAAAAAAAAAGTTTAGTATATTTCTGTGTATTATAATGCAGAACAGTAATAAATATGGCCTTCATACTTGAGTCCTTTACAAAAACGAGACACAGAGCGATAAATGATAAGCTACATTGCTGACAGCATTTTCCACGGTTGAAAAAACATCCCAAATACGCTCAACTCTTGCAGTCGCTCATTCGTATTAGCTGCCTATACCTATGTCTCATGTTGATTGTCTCTGTTTGTCGAATTATTATCTTGTACAGCTTACACCACATCTCTTAAGTTCAGAAATAGAAGCCAACCTCTTTTTCTAGGAATCCGGCGCGTAATGCTATTTGATTTTCTTTTAGTCGTCTAGCATCTCTCGATCTTTTGGCTGCCATATTGTTTTTTCTTCGACGTGCCCAATACTTTTCATCTTTTAATCCATCTGGTACGAACTATATTCAACAGAAATAATACATGTTAGCAAACCTGGGATGTTGGGTGCTTAGATTAAACTACGGATTGCCATTCTATTCATCATTGACGAGTTTCTTAGCGCCTGCACCACTACTAATGGAACTATAAAGATTCGAATTTCAACAGGGATTCGTGGGAAAGGATCACTGGACACTCTTCCACCTGCTCTTAACTTCTTTTTTTTTTAAATATAATTTGCAACCAAAACAGATACTCAGTATAAACTGATCACGCCTCTAAGCTCTAAAAAAGAGGTCAATAATAAATAAGGAAACGAAAAAGTCGAAACTTCTGGTCCTCGGTATGTTGTAAGCTGTTGCTATTGATATATTTTTTCCAGGTATTAACATGACAGCATTTGAGATTGAGAACAAAAACTTGGGGAATAGACCGTTTCACGGTGACATCATGAGGACTGTTGCGCAGCTACTCCAGTCAGTCATAGCCATCAGGGTCTAGCTTGTTTTGTTAACAATTAATTTTACACGTAAAACTCCATAACAAACATTCGTTCTTCTTTGCGAGGCCATAAATATGAAAGAGAGAATTTCTTAATGTTTCTGGATGCTTATTTATGATCTAAAAGCATTTAGTTTTGATTTAAATCATCGTTTAATTTTAAGAAATGCTCTCTTTCATATTTATGGACTCGCAAAGAAGAACGAATGTCCGCTTATGGAGTTTTACATGTAATACATATAGTAAGCTACAAGGTATTTAATTGTGAACAAAAAAAGCTGAACCCTGCAGGCTGCTAATGCTGGGGCAGCTGCGCAACAGTCCTCCTCATGACGTCGCCCATGAAAAGATCTGTTGATTCTTATATGAGAAAACAGAATCTTTATTCGTGTCCGCTTCATGGACGTACCAAAGTGACATTTTTCTTAGCTAGTTGGGGAGGGAAAATTTAAATTTTTCAATTCAAAATGAGAATTTTAAGGAAAAATTTGGGTATAGATAAGCAAACTAAAGTGAAAAAACGCTCCAGTTTTGAAATGTTGCTGACTGAGGATGCCATTCAGCCATATTTGAAAACGAAAATTCTCTCCTCCTTCGGTACGTCCATGGTTAGCTTTTAACCATCGACGATTTAAAAATAATTAATAAATTATTAAAAATATTCTTCCTACCTTTAGTCGGTACATGAAATCAAGTTCCACATTAATCTATGGGATATTTATTAGAATCAAAGTGATGACTTGTTTGACAGTGACAGAATGCCTATAAAAATACCGAGTCTTTTGAAATTTAGCAAAAATTTGGATTTTATTGAATCCACAAATATTTACGTTTTCCAGAAGCAGTGATACCAGTGTATTCTTGGAGGGGGAAGAGAGTGAGTTCCAGCATACTAGAGACTCTTTTTGAAGTATGTAAAATTGATCCATCATGTATGATCGCTTTTCCAGGAGGAATAAGAAGGAATGTAAAGCAAATTGAAATTCGAAGGCTAAGCTCTTAGCTCCTCTCTGTCAGGGATAGCAGTAAGCCACTGTTACCCAACATCACTGATTCTTAATTTTATAACCGACATTTTTGTTGGGTATCGACTCTCTCAATCTCCATTTCCTAGATCTAGGTGAAACTATAAAAACAAAACAAAACATTTTTATAACTTATAACATTAGAATGTTATTACCTACGGATTTTTAAAATGTTATCTAGTGATGCCCCTTACCAGACTGTGCACTAAAAATCTTCCTCTTCAAGCAGATGAACTATCATTTTGGAAATCAGACCCAATTCACTACTTTATAAAATAATGAGGAATGTTGAACCCAACCCCCTTAATGGTGAGCACAAATCGTGCACTAAATTAGTAAATCATTAATAATAATAATAATAATAATAATAGAGATTAGGTTACACCTGTAATTAGTAACTTAAAAAGATTGTCATTCATCAGAGAGAAAAAAGCTTTTTCTGTATACTATCTATTATTTGAAACTTGTATCCCAGATAATCTTTCAATTTTGTAAATAGTGTCCCTATACCCTAATACACATTTACTCCCTCAAAACCACACAAGATATAACTAATCATGAGTCTGCATTTTACATTCCGTATTTTGAAATTAAATTTGCATCACAACATCTATTATTACTATTGATATCTCCCAATTATAGAACTGACAGGTATCTTGAGGCTATACTTTCTTACCACTATCCTTCAAACAAAATCAAATATAGCCTATCAGTATTTTGAATCAGAAAAATTTAAAAATAGTCGCAGGACTACAAACTACCATTTTCCGGGAAAAAATGAAGAAATATAATAGATAAGTTAGGTATAACATAGTCCATAGCTACCACTCCTGCAAATCACACAAAATGCAAACGCAGTTAAGCGTTTGTATTTTGAATTTTATGAAAGACCATACCCCATCACTCTGCTGTTTTGTACTCCTACTTTCTAAACTAAAACAAACTGAAAAACATCACCCGCACCTACGTAATGTATACAGGTCCCACTTTTTCAAAGTGTCTACACTTAGCGCAACCCATCATACATCCGTATTTTGAATTGAATGGTTGCCCCCGACAGCTGTAAGTCATCATAACCTCAAATTTTTACATACTCGTACTTTCGGTAACCACATGACGAAATATAATAACTATCAAATTGCCAACTGCCTAAATTTTTGATTTGAGTCTCAGAGTTGAGTATGTTGATGAATATCGTGAATTCAAAATCGAAATCAATGACATTGAAAAAAACTATGAAAGATTCGTTATTTTGAAATAGTGTAAGCTGCGTTGGAACTTTTGAAGAACCAATCAGTTAGACATGAAACGTTGGCGATTTTCTAAAATTTTACTTATTTCTGAAATCCAATTTTCAGTGCCGAGACGGGTAGGAAGAAATTTTCAATAATTTGAATTAAAGTTAAGAAAAAATCAGGCAAACAGGGATATCTCACCTGTTTCCTTGATTTCTTTACCATAGGCTGGGGTTTCAGTTCCTCATCTGAAAATGGACGCGATCTGGGATCAAAATCTCGACTTGACGATGCAAATGATAACGCTGTAAAAAGAAGAAAAAACAATTGAAACATTAGTGGTGCATTTCAATAACTTGTAGTCAATTTTTAGAGTTTGTTAATCTCGTATACCCACATAAAATTATAAACATCAAACCACTTACTAGAGTCAGCTGGTGATGGAGGATTAATTCCGAGAGGGCTTAATGGTTCGCTCGGACTTGGACTGGGTTCGCGTTTAGGTATGATACCGTTAGTTTGTGGTGGCTGGGTAACGGCACACTGAGACAGACACGCTGATTCCAATTTGGCTTGCTGCGTCGGCACCATTGCGCCTCCAACCGCTGGTTGACTTTCCAGTGGGATGCCATTGTCGGAAAGGAACTCATCCAGATCACAATACTGCAAAAATTTCCACATTATTCATCATTAGCCGCTGTGCTTGAACTAAATTTTATAGTTAGGAAAATGATTACTTAAATTCATGACTTAGCCTAATTGTAGGTAAAAATGTGTGGTATTAATTGCGTCAACGGGTAGAGGGAACAAGTGACGCGGTTTTTTATACACATTGAATCCTAATGGTTTAGTTTTTAGTTGATGCCATGTTATGTCAGGTGATGAATAACTAGCAAGTGATGCAGTTTCTTGAACTCATGATTTAACTCGTCTTTTATGTTGAATTGTAGCGATGGAATAATTGATGCCATGTGGTTGCATCGGTTGGTAAATCTAACAAGTTATATGGGTTTTTATATACCTAAGTGAACCTGTTTTATAGGTTGAATCCTAACAGTGGTCCAGTTGATGAGGGTGTTGTTACCTCAGAGGGTAAAGCTAACAAGTAATGTGGTTCCTTGAACGCAGAGGACTCGACCTGTCCCATAACTGAATCACAACAGTGGTTAAGTTTCATTTAATACTTTGGTCAGGAAGCTCAGGGAGTAGTGATACACAGGTCTGTAAACGCATCACTCAGCTTGTCCCCAACGTATAAAAATATGAAATGGTCTGAGATTAGACATGACAGGCAGTGCAGTGCGGTCGCTGAGCACATTACTGAGTTCATTTCTTTTAGTCGAAATCTAACAAACGCACATAACAGTTTAATCACAAAACTGTTCTCTTTGATTAAATTCATCAAAGTTTCAACTCGCTAACTGTCTTTGTTATCAGTCTACAACAATTTAATGGAAACATGTTAAGTGTACCCTTATCACTTTTGTTAAAGAATAGGTACAAAACCAAATAAATTAGAAAAACATTTCTTGATACGATTTCTTTTATAAATTACACCTGTTGAACTTCTTCAAAATATTGTCCCTTCATCAGGCATGCCATCTTTGAAACGTTTTCTCGAAGCCCTGATCTGGCACCCTGCGACTTCGGGCTGTTCCCTGGTGTGAAAGCAAAGTTGCGCGATCAGCGCTTGGAAACCAACGACGAAGTCCTGCGTAACGTGGACAATTTTTTCAGACGACTCCGGTCCGATGAATTCGAGGAAACGTTTCAAAAATGGCGTGCCCGATGGCTGATGTGTATGATTCAAAAGTACAATATTTTGAAGAAGACTAATAATGGATGTCATTGACAAAAGAAATTGTATCAGTACGTTTTTCCAAATTTTTTGTGTTCTTAAAAAAAAAAATTTAAAAAAAATAGAAAGTAACACGGGTACACCTAACATGCTTGCATTAGATTGTTGTAAACTGGTAACAAAGACAGAAAGCGAGTTGAAACTTTGTATTCGACTGGCTGCATAATCACACCATACAAGTTTTAGTCCAAGTACTTTTCTGACAATTTTTGTACAAAACTATTTAAGAGTCCGCACATTTTTGGGAATTGTGCAGGCAGTGCGGTCGCTGAGCCCATTACTGTGGTTCAGTTTGTCAGTGGAAATCCAGCAAACGCGCGTAACAGTTTAATCACAAAACTGTTCTCTTATTCGATTTAATTCATCATCATTATGAATTCCAAGAAGTTTTGTTATGATTTTCTTCATTTCACTTCCCTTTGTGTGTTTCCACATTACTATAAAGAAGACCTGTACTTTGCAACTGCAGTATTCCAAACAGTGAATTAGGAAAACCAACAGGTACGGAACCCTGGAAAGAGTCCGCACATTTTTGGGAATTGTATCTCATTTCTCATGAAGTTAATGGCATCTATACTAAGGCTCTATATTTATATGTACTTTGTACGGGAAAAGCCAGCCGTCATTTCCCTTCCAGTTTGATTTAGCAGCATAACATCGGTTGAGTGGTAAACACCACGTGACCAGTTCTCGTTTCACCAAATAAACTGAAAGAGAATGGCAGCTGTCCTTACTTGTCTTTGTAGAGCCTTATCTATTCTCAAGATTCTTTTAACAGGAGGTTAGCTCATTTCCTAGGCACAACGTTCGTGTGACGTCACCCAAGTGCTGTATTGTATCTGTACTAGTATAATCGCGTGCTGAAGTGTGCATCTGTGTGCGTAGGTATCATATAGACAGTAAATGGCGAGCACTAGGGTGACGTCAGAACATTGCGGGTTGCATTCTGAGTGAGCTAACCTTCTGTTAAAAGGATCTTGATCTATTCTTATGTAGCTAATTCAGGTAGCAGTAAGGTTCTATAGTTTCGCATGGGTATAATGGACCGCCATTTTGATTCCCAACTAGCCCAAACGTTCTTGATCAGTATGATCACCCGTTCGCAAACGGGTGCGAGGGCGCCCGAGAATGCTCGGACTAACGTGGGAATCAAAATGGCGGTCTAGTATACCTGTGTGGAAACTATAGTACCCTACTAGCAGTACTTCTCAACTTGATGAAGAGGAAAAGGAACAGGGATATGAAGTGATGACGCACGGTGAAACAGCAGATGGAGGTACCGGTACGCGATATACAAGAGTATGCATTGCCTCACCCTCTATACGTTTTTCATTGCCTCCTACCTCTGGCTCTTTGGGCTCATCGCTTTCTTCATCTGTTTGATCCCGATGCTAAAAAGAGGCATGATTTCATTCACTTTTGAGTTTACCTATGTATTGTGTTTGGATGAATGTGTGAACACGATTGACAAATGTGTAATTATGCAAATTTTTTGTCAGGAATTTCGAAGCCATTGGGCACACGTGTACAATTTTTCACGGAACTTGTGGTCGGAAAGACTGGAGTAACCGCTGTACAAAACCATACGTGGTGTACTTCACGTTCGCATTAATATGGTTTGAGCTGTAACTCAGCACTACTCCAGCGAATTTGATCAGATAATCTTTCTGTTTTTTTGTATCATTTATCCTCGGATAGTAAGATTACTTTATCTGGGAAGACTGGGAAATGTCCCGAGTCCCCGCACGTTGAACTGTAGAAATTCGGCGATATTTCGGGTTTAAGAAATGTACACATGAAATCGGTAGAAAGGATGTGGACGGTCGGTTCGAGTTTGATGTGTGTGGAATTAAAGGCAGAAAGTTGTCGACCTTGGATAAGAAGTATAATTGTCAAGGTAATGAAACATGTCTTCATACTTCTACCGGATACTAGGCACGATAGTGTAGGTAATAAACTTTGTATTCGTGTTTTCCTTCCTTTCCTAATTCCAGGGAGATGAATTTTCACGTAATAGATCGAGAAGAAAATATGATAGACAGTGCCATTTTTTTATTATCTAGCCCTGCGATTATATTTATCCGAAAATTTATGGTCCACATGGCTTCTTTAGAAACGTGAGATTGATACAGCTGACTGTCGACACTTGTTTATGCAAATGAAATTGAAACTTCCATGCAAAATATGTGAAGAATCAAGAGGGTACATCAAGCACTAGATCTAACTGATTTCGCCATTTGAATATTTTCACTAGCATTCGTGTTCGAAAAGATGGATTATAGAAAACTAACTAACTCCAGTTTATAGTCTACCTAACCCTAAAGAGGGAATGGGGAAAAAAAAATGGAACAGGTTGATTCTAGTTTTCCAGATTGTCCGTGGCACAAAATTTACCAGGACTTTATTTTAATTTTTGTTTTTCTCTTTTTTAAAATCGCAAATGCTGTCTGTAAATATACTTACCCTTCTTGGCGTTTTGAAAATGTTTGCGAGAGGGAAGGGACCCCCACCCACCTCAAAAAAGAAAATCTAAATCTGTCTATAGAGACCTAGAGCTATTATATTTCGTCTATAATATTTTTCATTCGGACAGCCCCCCTTAAGTTATATTCTATATCCGCCCCTGGGGGGGGGGCAATAGCTACTAGAATTAGCCAGAGTTGTACAAACGTTCATGAATATTGCATTCACTTATTACTGTTAACAGATTCTACTAATCGATTCCTATTCAAAAAATTTCTCCTGAATTTAGACTGCCCAAGACAGAAAAACAGATCAGTTTGATAAAATGTGAAGTCATAAATAAGAGAACTTCATATTTTTTCCATCATTGGGGGGGGGGGATTCAAGATTTTAATCAATCTCCTACTAGACATTCGTTATGTTTTTCGGGTTCCTGATAAAAAATTCAAATTCCGCATCATATTTATGATGTGCCCTCTTGCGGCCTTGAGATTCAAAATTTGAATTATTGTGCTCCAAATAGGGTCAGTTCAGGTCAGAAATTTAAGGTGAAATTTGAAATTATCGACTAAAAAAATCCTTATTTTGATAATTTGTTCGATACTTATTTGTAAAAACGTTCTAGGCCCCCTCGAAGAGAGGGGAAGAAACTTTGCGTATTTGATCGACTTTGTACTAGACGTAAACTATTTTCTTGCCCCACAGAATCATCCCGAAATGTTACATTTTACATCATTCTCTTAACTTTATGATCGCCTTGCAAGTAAGCTGACGGGGAGGAGGGTAGCTCGTCTTCATGTAACTTCGAATTACGTCACTTAGGCGTACAACAACTAATAATAATAATAACAGCCTTTACTGCCGATACACTTTTAAAAATAAACTAACTCATACTAAAAGTCTAAAGCTGGATGCACGTCAGCGTAATGTGCAGCCAGCTTAATAGTACAGAACCTATGTACGTGTATCAGATGCGTACTCTGGGGCATAGACCTCCCCAATCTTTTCCCAAAGTACCTGGCGCTCTTTGCTATAGGATCCCATATTTTTGTACCAAAAGTCCTGCCTCCATCTCGTGGCGGGTCTGCCTCTCTTTCTAATCCTGCCATAGGGTGTCCACTCGATTGATCTTTTAGCCCATTTTTTACCGGCCTTCCTCGTTAGGGAATCCTAATTGCTTCATTTTTTACTAAAATAACTAGAACAGAAGTGCAAGAAAACGCGAATGCGAGGGTCTTAGCATCATTTGTCTCATTGTGCGTTGTCCTCTGGCAACTTGGTCTGCCTCTATCAGCAGAAGAGAAAATACATTTTCCTCTGTAGAAAATCCATTGTCACCCCTACTCTAGCTGATCTCCACTTTCCTCCAAAAATTTGGTTTGTCCCTTCCCCAAACATAAAACTAGTTACGGTCCAGCCACTGTATAAATATTTGTAGAATATTATTATCGTCCACTACAATGTGTACCATCCACGTTTTTTTCTCGATGGGGGAGGGGAGAGCAATTCTTAAGATAGTTCAGATGTTCTGATTTCTAATTCTCTTGCAAGAACCTTCCAGACGTTCCCATACTTGTTTGAAACTCCAGGTTACTTCTCCAAACCTGCTTAATACTCACTAAAAACTTTTTAAAATTTGTTTATGACTCATTATGAGTCTTTAAAACTTCATTATGGCTCTTCAAGCCATAGTGAAAACTTGTGAGAACTTCGAAGCCTTTCAAGACTTGGGTAAGACTGATCCTTAAAATTAACTCAGACTTATGAATACTCATTCAAGACAACCAGACCTTGTGAAGACTCTATAACGCTATATTTTTTTTAATACACCGACTGTTCAAGACCTAGTGGCGACTTTTTACCATTCTTCCCGACAAGACTCGTATTAAAACTTGATTAGGACATGAAGATTCTTCGACAAGACTAGACCACCTCAGGTTTGCTGACGACATTGTACTGTTAAGTGAGGACTTGAAGGAATTGGAGGGGATGGCTAATGAACTTGGAGAGGAAAGTAGCAAAAAGGGCCTGGAAATAAATGTGGGAAAAACAGAACTGTTAACGAAACACGAAGATGTCGTAATTAAAATAAGGGGTGAAGAAATAACTACAGTCGATGAATACCAATACCTTGCGCAAGTAGTATTGTTAGGAAATGGACAAGAAAAAAGAAAAAGGAATCTCTGCGAGGATAAAAAACACATGGAAAAGTTTTTGGTCACAAAAAACAATTCTAAAAAGTCAGATAAGTATAAACAGCAAGATCAAAATACTAGAACGTGTCGTATACCCAACCCTGACTTACGGAGCTCAAACATGATCACTTTTACTAAAAACCAACTAAAGAGGGTACCAGTGACACAGAAAAAAAAGTTGAGAAGTGTGCTCGGAATAAGGCAGAGAGAAAAGTGAGTATTAAGGAACTAATGGAGAAATCAAGAAACCGAGATATAGCTTACAAAATTAAGAAATTGAAATTTGATTACGCGGGGCACTTATACAGATCTGATCCAAATGGCTGGGGAAAAGAGTCTTAGATTGGGTTCCATTACATCATAAAAGGAAGAAGAGTGGACCCTCTAATACATGGCGGGATGAAATAATAAAAATGGTGGGAATATCAGGAAAGGTGGAGAAAGGTGGGGGAGGCCTATGCTCAACGTTGGGAAGAGTAGGGCACGCTACGTTTTTCTCTCAATACAGGCTGTATTATAATAATAAAATTAATTAAAACTTGATTAAGACATGATTCTTGTTTAAAACAAGTTAACACGTTTTAAGGTTTTTCAAACTTTTTCAAGATTCTTTAAGACAGAGTGACCACTTGGTCATTTTATTCCGTTTTAAGGCATCTAAGGTCATTTTTGGTCATTTTTTTCTCAAATGATCATTTAAGTCGTTTTTGGGGAAGTTTCTTCTTCAAATTATGGAAAGGCTCGGCTGATTATGAAGAAATTTTTTTCTTTATTGTATGCTTCCACTTTGCAGTGTAAATAAAACTGAAATTCAATTTTCCGGCAGATTGCAACAAAAACTCCCAATGCAACTCTTAACTAGTCAGTTGTGTCTGAGAGGGTCAATGACTGAATATTATAAAACAATATTAAGTGCGGGGGTATATAACCGGCCAAGTGAGAAGAAAATCGAATGTTGTGTTACTCCTTATTTATCTCTGTTTATTTAAAAATTCAGGTTCTTTGTGGGGGTTGAAAAAAATGTGATGAGCAGTGCATAAAGAGTTTCCCCTCTGTCCTGACGTTCCCCTCTATTCTGACGCGGGCCCAATTGTGGATAGGGGGTGTGGTGTCCCAGGGCCAATTCGCCATATGCCCAACTATCATAGAGAGTGTAAAGAGAGAAGCACAAAAAATGCGGAAAAATTTGCAAATGGTTTCCAATTCTGGTCATTTTTTAGTTATTTTTAATTTTTTTTAATTTTTTTTTTGTTTTTAAATTATTACTTGGTTAAAACTTTTCCAGACTCATAGAAGGCTCTTTTTATGACTCATCTAGGCTCAGGAGTCTTTCAAACTCTTCCAGATTTGATCATAACTTTTTGAGATTCCTACGGACTTTTCAGAACTCGTTTACAACTTTCAAAACTTCTCCACAATTGTTTAGGTTTCTCGAAGTTTGGAACTATACATGGTACGTTTGATCATTCAATTTCAGTTTTCCTCTTCGGAAGGGTAGTAGTTCTCGCTGCCTCCTCCCGTATCTGCATCTGTCACTGGCTGTATTGAGGCTTTGGGGTGCACGTTCAGGGAAACCTGTATACTACGTGCCATTCAAAATTTTCTGTGTCAAGACTTTCCCCAGCAGCCGGTTGCGAGAATAACATCAAAGACCTTAAAATAAGTGACAGCATCTGCTTGTAAAATTTTCAACTCCACATGTCTCTATCAAGAATGAATTTATTTTCTGCATCGCAACCGAAGCATTGGTAAAATTCTGCTCCGACTGAACAGATTTATTCGTCGCATTTTTTCTTTTTCACTTCTCATTCAAGAATACCGATGACAGAATGGACCAGTAAATTCGGGAATCTCTAATATTTTGCATCAGCTCGTAAAAATGTTCGACCAAAGTTGGCATCACTCGTTTAAAATTGACGCGATGTGTTCCATTCATTTCTTCGGGAATTGAAATTCTACCGATGGTAGTTTTTGACAGATGTTAATTTTTCTTACTTCGAAAACATAATATCCGAAATGAGGAGGTAGCAATTATTAATCAAAAGCAGCGTGTACACTGGATAGGAAAAAAAAACTGAGCGACATTAACCTTGATCAAGTGTATAACACATCCTATTCGGAAACTAGTTGGAGGTCGCGAAAATTGATCTGACGCATATATTGTTTCCAGATAGTCGAGTAACATTTCACTCGATGTAAGATTGTGCACTTCGAATTACAAGACATATTGCAATATAGTTTACCTTTAAATCTGCATCATAAGGTAAATTTTTGTTATCCCATATATTAGGTCCTAAAAAAGCAGCTTGCGCTTCGACATTCGACCAGAGTAAATCGGTTTCGTCTTTCTTTTCGGGGCTGTCTTTCCCACACGATTTTCCTGCAACAAAAGAAAAACAAACATATTATGGATAAGTTGTCGCATTAAAAAAAAAAATTGAAAATTGTTTGTTTTTGAGCGCGTATTTGATTCGTCGAAACGGATGTCCTTGTTTCGGAAACTCGTCTTTTGAAAAATAAATCGTCGCTGGGACGGGTTGCGACCAGTATCAGCGGTGTAATTACGCTCGTGAAATTTGAAATTTTTCCAACTATTCGGAAGTTATTGCTCTATAGGGTACTAGGGTCTAAATAAGTGAACTGGTTTTATCTCGACTGGCGAAAAATTTCCTATCCGATTACCTCACTATATCGCAGACGCTTTCGTGGCCAACATTTCATTTTCCACGTTCTGTTATTCTAGTTTGTGGCCTTCTGGCTCGAACAGTGAATTCAGTACCAACGTGATGTTTTGGCTCGCGGACTGAAATTATCATTTCAGCCCCTCCCCTTGGAAAGTGGGCACACTGCGGACCTGCTTGTGGGTCTCGTAATGCAAATCTTACCCGATTTTCTACAGGGCGGCAAGATCCTAGAAATGTCTTCCGGTGTAAATCCGCCGAGGTGATGTGAACAATTCTATAATTCTTATAATTTCCGATCTACGAGGACCAGGAAGTAGTGTTCATATTTATACGAAAAATGAATCAGAATAACGTACACAACCACAGGAAGTCACGTACAATTGTACGTAAGTTAGGTACTTTTTACTATACCTACTTGACAATATTATAATAGAGAAACAATAATTACACGTTGGCACGTTCGAAATTAAATTTTCAATGTTTACCTCAGTACGTATTAATAGGATAATTGATACGACAAAAATGAGAAAAAAATTACTATCGTAGTAATGTGCGTTAGAAAAGCTGATTTTTAAAAATAAATCGATTATTTGATCGTTTTTGTTCAATTGATTGTTCTCATTCATTTACAAAAAAAAACACTGATTCTCCACGTTTTTCTCTCCTGCGCTAATCTTTTCATTTCTGTAAAGTATTTTACACTTCGCATCCTTCATTATCTGCTCTTTATAGCTCATTTTTTGCCTTCCTTTCTAATTCTTTCCCTCAACCATGTCCTCTAGCAGTAATAATAATGGTGTAGTGGGACGTGGGACGTATGGCGATGCACGCATGCCAAAGTGGCCTCTGAGACACCGCACCCCGACCCCGGAAACTACCCTTTCAACTATCGCATCAGTGGCCGGAGGGACGCTTTGAAGCCGGCCGAGCTCCCATTTCGCCGTTCCGCTTCTAGTGCGCACGTCCTGCGAGGGCTACCTTGGGGTCCCCTGCTGACTGAGATTCACGCTCCCAGAGCACTAGCCTGGAAATTTCAGGTTCCCCATAGCTGGACGCGCCTCCTCTTCACTCACACCTCACCTTTTCGTCTTGGTGCGTGTGGCGACGCAGGAAGGTGGTGATGGCGAGGGAGCCTTGCCGGGAGGTCCGCAGCAGCTGCAGCAGCTCTTGTAGGATGGTAAAGTGTTGTTCTGTTCGATGGTGCAGGCGGAGCTTGGTCCGTCAACCCTCTGCCTTGACTACGCTGTCTGCATCTTCCTCTAGCAGCAATAACAATATCCCTAGCTGTCTTATATTATGACCTATCATTTCATCTCTTCTCTCTGCGATTATAATCCTAATTTCTCTTTTCCCTTCTATTCGCGTCAGTACTTCCTCGTTCCTGATCTTTTCTATCCATTTGATTTGGTAACACCACATTTGAAAGGTTTCTATCCTCTTTCTCTCTTGTGTTCCTATTGTCCAGGTCTCGCATCCATACAATGTTATGTTACAGTATACGTTTAGAAAAATCTCAGTCTTACATTTAAATCTATATTTGACCTAAATATGTCCCATTTTTGAGAAAAAGCTCTCTTAACTTGTTCCATTCTACTCTTTATTTCTGTTTACATTTTCCACAACTTGCATTATCAGTAGAATGCAGCATAATATGCAAATGCATATTTTTTAGGTCATCTCTGAACCCAAAAGTGATGAAAACTGTTTACGTTTCCGAGAAATCGCTGCATTTTGAGCTTCATTTCATTCTATTTCATTTTTCATATTTTATATAATATTTGAGGTAAAAATACATATTTTTACATATTTTGTGGCTTTCCACCTTTCTGTGAACTTATTTTTCCATATTTTGCCAAATTCACAAAAATTGTCCAAAATACAGCTATTTTGCGTTTTATTCTTATTGAAAAAAAAAATTTCGAGTTATGTTAGGTAGAAAAATAAAAGAAAAAAATTGGAAAAAAAATTTTAGCAAAGTTATTTTTGCCGGTCTGGTAATATTGAACACTTGGTCGAGCATTATCTTCCGTAATACAAAGCTAAAAAAGTGCACGTTAAAGGTTTTTCGAGATGATTGTTTCTTTTTTCGTTCTTAATATTTGCAGTTGTATTTAGTTTTCTCAGATTATTTATGCTTGAGTGGGTTTTCCTGCTTTCATTTGCTCCTCAATTTCCTCATAATTCTGATTAATCCATTTTTCTTTGGCCTTTTTACATTCTCTCTTTATTTTTTGATTTCTTAAAGCCTTATACTTGTCCTAACTTTCTCTATCATTGGTTTGCTTATACTTTCTTCTTTCTTCCATTAACTGTTAGTATCTCTTTTCATCCATGGTTTCCTCCCTTCTATTATTTGTGTACCTATTTTCTTCCTTGGTATCAGATTTATTGTTTTTTTTCCTTAGTGCTAACACTCCCCTTCAATATTATTTCCTTCCTGTGATTTACAAAAAATCAATTGAATAAACATAATCGAAAATTGATAATACAAGGTGTGTACCGGTGATCTGAGATGTCTAAAGTCATCTATTTTAAAAACAGGCCATCTAAGTCGTCTAAAAAGTTATATTTTTTCGCTCTAGGTCATCTAAAAATTTTTTATTTTATAAAACAATTGAAAAAACTGCTCAAATAACATAAGTTTATACTGCAGATATCAACTAATGAGTAAATAGTCAACAAGTATGAATGAAATAGAAAGAAAGAATAGGAGTGATGTTTTGAAGGCAAGAAAGAAAGAATAGGAGTGATGTTTTGAAGGCAACATAAAAGTAGGGTGCACCAGAAAAGTAAGCGATTGGAGCGAGCAAATATTTTTTGAGGCTGCTAAAAAATTGGACAAGGGTCATCTAAAAGTCATCTTTCTTTACCTATTAGTTCTAGCAGATACCATGAAATACTGCCAAGAAAACTAATTTGAGCTGCTCAGTATCCTGAACTATGTTTGCATGTAAAACTGCGAACACATCCCTTACAAGTATATTTTACATATAATTAGAAAAACTGCAAAAATCTTCCAAAATATTTACGAATAATCAATTATTTTTGATTTATAAACTTTTTAATTTCTTAAGATTTTAAATTAATTGATTACATAGGCACCAACTTGGCTTTTTTTTTGGGGGGGGCGATGCCCCTCAATATTTTCAACTTAAAAATGGAAAAAGTACAACAAATTTTACCAGCAATCTTTAAATGTAACAAAAAAGAAAAAAAGGAGAAAACGAATAAGCACAAATTCGATAATACCGAAATATCAGATGCGTCTCAATAAAATAATCAAAGAAAAATACCGCGCTCCGATTGATTCTTCCCTCCCCGCCCCCAAAAAAAATTTCTATAAGTTGGCGCCTATGATTGATTACCTATTTTTAATTATTTGATCATTTCAATTGGGTAATCAATTATTTTTAAATGATCCATTAATTTAGGTTAATAGATAGTTTTTTTTAAATTAATGTAATATACTTCATTAATCAGTCATTTTTATTCAATTGATTATTCTTGATTAAAAATGATTAGTGTTATTGTTTGATTACCTTCAATTAATTAGTTATGTTTAATTTCTCACCTAGTCATTTTTAATTAAAAGATTATCTTTGATACATTCATTATAAATAATTCATTAGTTATTATCAATTAATTGATTCATTCATTATCAATGTATTGGTCATTTTTAATTACTATATTATTTCTAACTAATTACGTTATTAATTTTAATTAATACGTGTTTTTGATCAATTAATTTTTAGTAAGATTAATTAAAAATAATTTCTCTGAGGTACTTAATAAATTAACTATTGATTAATTTAAAATGATAGAATAATCAGAAATTGGTAAATAATTAAAAACAAGTAATTAATCAGAAATAATTGATTGATTATTTTTGGTTGTTTAATAATCTTTTACCAATCAGTTATTTTTATTTAATTTATCATTTCTGAGAAATTAACTACCATTAATTAACTGAATTTTTTGATAAATTGGTCATTTTCTATTAATAGATTGATTTCTATCAATCAAATATGTTTAGTTGTTATTATTTTTGGTTAACCAACTATTCAGTGTTAATCCACCAATTTTTACTGCTTGGTTGTCTTGAAGAATCGTAAAAACTCCCCGCAGTCATTTTTAAAGAAGAGCCTTTAAAGTTTTAAACAAGTCTGTGAGAGTTTTTCATTAGGGTTAAGGATGAGCTTTATAGTTCGTTTCAATGATTCAATGAGCCTTTTAAAGTTTGTACGTTAATGTTCTAAAATGTCTTGATCATGTTTAAAGAACAATAAACAAGTTCGGTATAGTTATACTCGTAGTGAGTCACTAATGAGTTTCGAACAGTATTGCCGAGTCTTAAACAAGGTCGGAAAAACTTTGAAGAGTCTGAAAAACTCCAAAATGGGCACTGAAGATTGAATAATCTTAGCTAGTCCCGAGAATTGCTCCCTCTCCCTCGGTAAGGGCAAAAATTTGATAATATTATGATGAACATTGAAAATGTTACCCAAAATCGTCCCCCAGACGAGACTGTATAAAGTTGAAAGAGTTTGACATCACCCTTCACAACCAACTGTATATCTTTTAAAAGTCTACGTGCTTTTCTTTTATCTATTCTCATTCTATTACCGTTGTGACGGCGAGAAGACAATTTAAGAACTAGGTAGTGGAGGGAGGGGTAAGTTAGGGACCTGGTTGGCCGAGTCAAATCCGGAGGTCCCGGATTCGAGCCGCTGAATGTGTACACATTTCCAAATAGAATGCTGGAGTTCTGAAGCTCAATTTCTGCCCCCCCCCCCTCCTCAGGATAAATGAATATAAATAAACTAAATATGTCGCTCTGAAACAAATTACTATTCTTCAGCTTTCTTCTTCAAAGGGGATGATTGCCCTTTCTTCCCTCTTCCCATAGGCCCAACCAAAAATTACCTCTGGGAGAGGGCTAAACCAAAAAAAAATTGGGGTAACTTTTACACGAAAAAGTAAAATATTTGACTTGCTATTTTTAGCTTAAAGATTTGAAAAAATGCTCCGGGCTTTTGGAGAGAGGCTGTAGTCTCTTAGTCCCCCTTGGTTACTCCTATGCCTCCTCCTATAATTGTCTTTGGAGGGGTTTTACGTGAAAATTGTTACCTTCTTCACTGTTCGATTGTTCTAGAACCGTTTGAGATATTTCAAAGTTGCAGATTCTATCAGAACATCACCTTTCCTTATCATAGTTATCGGACTTGGAACCATGTTCCATGCTCTGCGTTCGTATAACGTTTGATTTAAAAAGAGAAAAAAAAACACCTTCGTATCACTTTGGAGACTTCAGATACAAATCTGCTTTCATTTCCAGAGGCATTCGATTAGACTATGATATTGTTCATCAGCTGATTTGAAAAAAATAACGCGGAAATGTGATTCGTGAGAAAGCATACTTCGTGAATGAATTTTTATTGCTTTATTCTTTATTGGCGGACGAAAGATATGAAGTAGATCTAGATAGAGTAGGTACGAGCAAATTATTCGTGCGTGTAACTTAGCAAGCTGTAACCAACTTTTTAACGTGGTTTGCTACATTTTGATTGGGCAGAGAAGTATTCACTTATTCGCGAGAAATGAACGTCCTCGAAGATTTTTACATGTAGCAGAATTTTATTAGCTGTATACGAGTTACGCCTATAAAATAGTATATACGCAGAATTTGATCGCATGTACCTAATCGTTCGCCCGATTTTAGAAAGTTGAAAATTCAAGTACAGCCGACAATTTTTTCATTCGCTACACCTCGCAATTTTTTTTTCAATTTTTTCACATTAGGTACAGATAAATAGACGTTTTTAAACGCGGCGGTGGCGTTATTAATCCAATATTGTTCGGTAGCCAGTGAAAGTTTACTCTTTTGTAATTCTAATCGACGCCTAATAGGCTTTTAAACACGTACAGCAGCGCACAAAAATGTTAGTTCTTTAATCACCGCGCTATATAATCAATTTGTAGCTTGTTTTGCTCAATTCGTATGCTAATATGTTGGCTGAAAAAACACTTCCGTTCTTTCGAAGTACCTCTCGACGCGTGCGATTTTTCTCAAAATAACTTTCGGCTGCGGATTACCAAAGTTCAATCGAATTAGAGAGTTTAAGCTCCGAGAAATATTGAGGTGGGGGTGATGGTAATTTGGAATAACAGCTTTTTGGCAGCCGTGTAATAACATCACACCCTCTTCTAGTGTGGATGTACGGGGGAGACAATGCCATTGCCCTGCCAAAAAAGAAAATTGAAAAAACGCTTGAGAAACAATTAAGTTCTACCGAGTTACGAAATAGCGGGCTTACTAGTCTTAAGGAATCCTCAATAACGAAAGGGTTTCGAAATTTGTGAAGATTTAAGAGCCATAGCGAGTTTTGAAAAGGCTTACAGATAGCTACGATTAAGTTCAAAAGAGTCCAAAGAGTGTGTCGCTCGTCTGAAAGAGTAGAACCCTAAGAAACGAGTCTTGAGCAGTTTTGCCGGATTTTGGAAAACTTTGGAAACCCCTTAAAGAGCGTCCACTTGTCATGAATGAACCAGTAGAGTGTATGCTGATGCACGCGTGCCAACACACTTCGGAAGGTATTTTCGTTTTGAACGTCAATAAGAAAATAGAGAGTGGAGTACAAGCCGCTCAGTAGGTTAAATATTTCTCTCTTTCGTCTACTCATTCAATAACCATTGTGATTGTCAAAAATTATCCAAGTATTCAGAAGGAAAAGAAAGGGGAACTGTCAAATTGTTACACATTCTGAATTGCCCCGTTTCAGACGAAAGCATAAGCGTAACGAGGAGAAAAGGCGCCCACCTACAATCTTCAAAATCAGCATTTTCCGGCAAATTCGACTACTTAGTCAACATTTTGGCTCGAGAGCGCCAAAAAATTGATTTTTGGCTTTTTTGATGAATGTTTCTATCATCGAGTCGAAATTTTGTGGTTAGTTTTGTTCAGTTTGGTTTTAGCCACTCGGTGTCCGTTTAGTCGGCATTTTCAACATAAGTTATTATTAGAGACCGGATTCCTCAGCATTTATATAACTTCGTTTTGCTTGACAATAAATAAACGCTGATGATGTACGAGTAGGTTTTAGGGCGTGGGGAGGGGGGCTTGAGAAAAAATTTCATTTTGTCGGAAAATGCCGAAAACAGTCGAAACGCATAACCGTAATAGTATATTTCAAGTCAAGGAGCGAAAATTAGGTTTATCACGACATGTTTAATATGTTGCGAGACGAGCCGAAGGCGAGTTGAGCAAATTGAACGAGTCGTGATAAACCTCATTCGCTCCTTGCCTTGGAAGATATTTTGTTCTAAAAGTGCATCGAAAATTTGTTTCCGCTGCCACGGAGGGGGAGATATTCCACAAATTAATAATTGAACAGATTTATTTACAGCTCTTGTTGAGTATTCCATTCTATTCCACACTTCTCTTTGCACTTACTGTGCCAAGGGTAAGACGGGGAAGCGGGCCCCTCCCTGCCCTCAGCCTTCTCTACCCACCCATTATTGGGTATGAGCCTCCCCCAGATCCCTCACTTTATCCTTCCAGCTCCTTCTGTCCAGACAGAAGACGAACGAAAATAGTACGCGTTTGTTGCGAACGTTTCGAATCGTTTCCTTCCAAGTGTACAGAAAAAAATTTCTTTTCACTCCTAGTACAGATAAAAACGCGTTATCAGTGCTGATCGCTACGATAACGATAAATGTCTCTTTCGCTACGGAAAACTGTTACGCGAAAACACATTTTCGATGCATGTGTAGAACAAATAATGCCATTTCAAACCAAATGGGAAGAAAAACTAGAAATCAGGATTTTGTGCGTGAATGTGCCGGCAAAATTTATCTCAAAACTATTTTCAAAATTAACAGAGATAAGACCAAGACACTATGAAGGGTGAAGAATCAAAACTCACATTTGCCATTTTACTTCAAGGACGCAAATAGGCAAAATACTGTACACGGGTGCAGGAATATCTTTGCTGCGCCTGTGAATATGCGATATGTATAACATACTTCACGTTCACAGGCGCAGCAAAGATATTCCTGCACCCGTGTACAATAGTTTGCCTATTTGCGCCCTTGAAGTAAAATGGCAAATGTGAGTTTTGATTCTTTACCCTTCACTTGTTACGACCAAAACAACCACCCGACCAAGTCGGGTTAAAGAACCAACCAAATTATCGAAAAATCAAACTAATACGAATTCAGTGTAAACCTAGCATGTATGGATTGTAACAAAGCTTTCAATTCCTTGCACGGTGGCTTCATAGTTAGTGGATTAAAAAACCAGGGGTTCCCGATCAGCTGACCAGCATAGTCCAGAAAATGTGCTCGAACCCAAAAAGCAGAATTATCACTGATAAAACTGGACCATATTTCCAAATAGGTAAGGAGGTTCGCCAAGGAGACTCGCTATCCTCTCTGCTTTTTATTGCTGCTCGTGAAGAGGTCTTCAGGCAACTGAGGTGGGTTAGAAAGGGCCTAAACATAAATGGCAAAAAATCTCAAATTTGAAAGTCGCAGACATCATCCTAATATTTGAGACCAGAGGAGAGCTGGAGGAAATGCTTGGTGAGCTACACAAAGCAGGTCAAAAATCAGGCTTAACATCCAACTTTGGAAAATCTAAAATTCCCACGAACTCGAAAAACCCTGATAAAAGTTTTCTAAAAAATAAAGACCTACAGATAGTAACAGAAACCACCTATCTGAGCCAACTGATTTTCCTCAAAAACAGAAACGAAAAAGAAATTTCACGTAGAATCACATTTTTCTGGAAGAAATATTGTTACTAGAATACATATTCAAAGCTAACTTTAATAACGAAAATCGGAAATTTTTTACGTGTGCTTACATACGGATCCCCTACTTGGGCCATCACCTCTGTATGTTCGATTTTGGGCTTGAAACTAAAAGACGGTATAAGACTAAAATCTATCAAGAAAAAATTGCCAAAAATGAAAAACTATATTGAAATCATAAAAAACTTGAAATGGGGCTGGGCAGGGCACGTCGCTAGACTGTTCTCCACCAGGTGACCCTATCAAGCGACTTTCTGGGTTCTAGGAAATCGAAAGCTAAGTGGAGGAACGAAATCACAGGACGAACACTTCCAAACAATCGTTTTCGACCGAAAAGAGTGGGAGAGAGTGAGGCAGACCTTTGCCTTCTATGGGCCGAGGGTACACTCGGCAACTTAACATGCTTAAGGAATGTAACAGTGTATTGTGAGTTGTGTAACTTACACAGTAAAAGTTGATTTGACTGGCAATATTTAGAAAGTCCCGTCATTGTGTACCATAATTCTAAATTCTTTGATGCCTAAAATAAATAAAAGGAACATTTTCCCACTCTTTTTTCGATTTTTCTTTGAATTTGTGGGACATTTCGCGTTTTTGCCGAATAATGCCAAAAGCACTGCTTTCAGCGCCGAATTATCAGTATTTTAGTGCCAAGGAATCCGGTCTGTAGTTATTATTATTTTTTTGTTTTCGCTTCCACAAAATTTCTTTGCATCTGGTCGGCATTTTGGACATCAGTCAGCAAAATATGTGAGTCACTGAGTTTTTGTTCCCCCCACACCACTATACACTAATAAAGCTCTTGACGTCTCTGTTCTCAGGATTGCTTTCTGTATCCGCCACTATCCCCTCTTTTCCGCTTTTTGTGTAATACAAACAGTTCTATTGTTACACATAGTTACAATCAATCCACCATTTTGATTACAAAAAGTCAGTTCAAGAATCTGTCGTATCTCAAGAATTTCCAACTGTTTCAGAATTTTGACTGAAATTTTGGATTGTAATCATGTGACAGTTATTATT
Organism: Acanthococcus lagerstroemiae; assembly: GCA_031841125.1. NCBI lineage: Eukaryota > Metazoa > Arthropoda > Insecta > Hemiptera > Eriococcidae > Acanthococcus > Acanthococcus lagerstroemiae. Next base: position 39,218,273 of record CM063114.1, on the reverse strand, counting down.
TATCCATTTTAATTGTTCGTTCTAAGAATTAGTCGATTTTAAGGAGGTGGGTTTGAAGGATAATTCCATCCCTCGTCTACGACCATTTAGAACAGTGGTTCCCAAACTGGGTGCCGCGAGATTTCGGGGAAGGGGGAAAAAATGAAAGGTTGAATAGATTAAAACCCGTAAAAAAATATGACCCGCGTAGAAATCAATCTCATTCCAAAGTCGAGAATATAGTATTATAGTAGGTATAACAAGAACATTTAATTTTTAATCTGTAATTCTGAATCAATAAAACATATAAAGAAAAATTAATTATATTTTGTCTTTTGCTTTTGTTCATCTTCATATGGGGGGGGGGGTGCCGCAGGAAAAGTAGAATCTTAAAAAGGGTGCCGTGATGGCAAAAAGTTTGGGAACCACTGATTTAGAATGTAACTTTTGTAGAAATTCTCCTAACGCTGGCAAATGATCTTTTTCATTACTTCTTAGGAGTCACTATCACGAAATCCACTCCGATCGAATAATTCTGGCGCTGTGCTAATAATTTACTATAAAACACCAATTTCGGACTGAAAAATTTCAGAAAACTCAAAATATTGTTCAATCAATTGATTTTACATGATTCTAAGATGTATGTGGAACGCAAAGTCGAAAACTTTGATCAAAATTTTGAAAAACTTAGGAGTTTGAGTTATGACCGATGTTTGAATTGATTTTCTGCAACCAAAATGGCGGATCAATTGAACCCATAACTTTCGAGTTGTAACAGATGATGGGCGTCATTTTCCACGCGGGAAATAACAGTTCGTCTGTTTCCTTAGAATCACAAATAACTAGTTGATGGCTGAAAAATCTTTCTCGAATGTGCCCGCGCATCAAGGGTTATAAGAATTTGATGTTCATGAAAATGTTCCGTTTATCAGAAAACTTCATCAGAATTCCTCTTCAACTTATACTCAGGGCCGTAACCAGTTGGAAAGTGCAATTCAGCGTATTTTTCTCTAGCTATACTTGCCCCCCCCCCCCTCTCTCTAGAAAAAAAGTAAATCTGTTGGTACTCCCTTCCCTTGCTGAAAATGTTCCCTCCTGAAACTAGAGGCTCTTTTTGGCCCTGGTTACCCGAAGTTCGACCTGACTTTGCCAACTCATGATATTTCGACACACATTTAATAAAAATGGAATTAAGATCTCGCTAAGCACTCAACTTTCTTGACCAAACATTTATAACAGCCCGAAGAAAATCTTAAATAACGAGTATTACTGATCTCTCAAATCTTCCCATGCTAGCAGGAAGAGAAAATCGATACTGCGCACGGCAGTACTCATTATATTCGGATTTTTTTGTCCGATATAACGATATATTCGATGTACTTACTAACCGACAAAGTTTCAAAATTTTTCAATTTTTAAAGTATCAGACATTTACTGTGCAGCACCTAACTATATAAATAAATTGACAACGACTCGAAAAAAGAACTGAAACAATTTTAATTGGTTATGCGTACTTAATCTGTTTTAGAGATCTAGGAAATGAAGAAGAGATTGGATCCTAACTACATACAGCTAACATGAGTACTTGAAGCAAAATGTGAGAGCTGGTAATTTGAAAAAAATTAGCGAGGGTCGAGAGGCCATCTTCGTCGTGAATCGAACTACACGCACTTCCTGATGGTCGCAGCTATAAATTACGCGCTTCTTTCTTGCTCCAGGTGAGTACCTACTTGATGTTTTGCTTGAGAGTCGTATCTCCCAGTTTCGGTTTTTTGTTGCTCGATTGTTGGATCGACTAATCGACTTTTCAATTCATTCGCATCTATAGCCAGTTGGATTGAGTTTCTACGTAATAATCCGATATTACAAAGAGTTAGATTCTTGAACAGCAGTTGACTTTGAATCACTTTCAGTGAGTAGAAAACTGCGATCTGCGAGTTAGCTTTATGTGATGAAAGCGGAAACGAATAAGCTGTACGGCCAGGTAGAGTCAAGGCCGCACAGAGCTTTCGCGGGGCCTGGAGTATCATTTCCGTGGCTCTTCTTTTAAGGAGTTATTTGAAATAAGTGTAAATTTTCTAGTTTTTTTTTTGTCTATTAAAGGACCGAAGGCACTTGGTCCCATTCACTCTTGTCCCTCTGTTGAGGCCAGAGGTAGAGCATCCGAACTCTCGAATTAGTGAATCGTCTAAACCTGCAGCTGCACCTAGTGAAACTATGTTTTCTGTACAGGAGGTATTATTAATATTTGCATCGCCACCGCTACCCTGCCCCATGTTCATTATGATGGTAGATAGGGAAAGTTGATTATTGCCCCTCAAATATTCTAATGATTTTCAGATGTGGATTAAGAAGATGAGTGGTAATGATAAACACTTGCTGCAATATTTTGATCTCGAGTCTGGGTACCCGAGTAAACGTTAGACCCATGGAGTAAAAAATATAAAATTATCAGCATGCCGAAAATCGGGTCTCCGGTGCCTGTACTAAATTGAGAAATACTGACCTGAGAAGAAAGCTGTAGAAGCCGAGCTTTCTCTAGCTCTCTTCTTCCGTCCGAATTAAAGATATTATTTGATGATATGATGTACGAATTTCTCCCCATATTCTTCCCCCCCCCCCATTTCCCCATTGAAAATATAAGTCCAAGGCCACACTTGAGTATCCAGTTCAGAACTTCTTAAAGTTTTCTGTATCGGAGTCACTATATATGACTTTTTTTTTTTTTTTGTTTCAACAGTGAGAGTTTTCAAATGAGTTCTAATAGTCCGAATAATTCAGTCTAAATAAGTCTCGTATTGAAGACTTAAATATACTCTTGAATGGTTTAGCTGGCGAGTCTTGTGTAAATAAATCTTATTCCGTTTTAACAGAGTCGAATTAAGTTTAAAGAAAGACTGGTTCAGTGTAATTAGTCCGAGGAACAGCTTTCCGAGTTCCTTAGCAGAGTCTGATCTACTTTTGGGAGACCTGAATGAGTGGTAAGGTCCCTAAACGAGTTCCAAGAAGCCTCGTGTGTCTTAACTCTCAAGTTTTATGGGTACATTTGCAGAGTCCAGATGAGTTATAAATATGACTGAAAAAGTTTCAAAAGGGTCTGATGAGTTTTAGGTGACCCTAAGGACAAGTGTAAGAATCTTAGGAGCGTGTGAATGAGGTTTTAAAGAACTTTAATGAATCTTCACTAATCTAAAGTAACCAAAATGAGTCTCAAAAGTCTGGATGCGTCCTAAAAGAGACTGATGAGCCTAAACTAGTTGTATCAAGTTCTCATATGCCACAAATATGGGAAGATCTGAGGATGGATCTCTCTGCTAGCTTCTGAAAAAAAAAAGTATTTTGTGTTATTTTCAGAAGACCCTGTTCAGGGCTGAAATCTAACGGAATTTTTTTGGAAGTACTATAGTTGTAATCGATAAGGAAAATACATTGGTTTATAGAATAAGAAACTTACAATTTAAAAAAAAAAAAACTTTAAAAATTGAATTTTTGAAATAAAACCCGAAATATACAGGGATCCCATGCTTTCAACGATTTTCACTTGAAATTACCTGCTCAGTTTTTTTGACGAAAAATTTTTCATCGAACTTTGAATAAATTTACTTCATTTGTAGGAGAAGTCCATTCTTCGTATAAATATAATCAACACATTTCGTGTTAAACATTTTTTTGATTATTTTTTCAAAAAGTTACCTCCATTCGAAAATATTATTTATCCTTCAGATTTTTAAATTATTCAGAGCAGTTGCCGGTTGAGTAGAAAATTCGAATCTGTTTCCATCGCTCAGATACTTCATTTTAATATGGTACTCATTTCATCTGTAATTAGGTCTACACGAATCTATCAATTGCTCTTGTCAGTTCCCAACTTGCATTCAATCTTTAGTGTGCGCGCCATCAAAATCCTCTGAAACGGGTTTCGACTCGGAGATCCGAAACCCCAACCAAATAATCTTCTTAACTAACACTGTTATTAATAATATGTGATCTGAGACGAATAAAAAGAAGAGGAAATACATAGTAGGTTGACTTCTAATTTGTACTGACCTTCGTCGACTTACCTGTTCGCAATAGCTGACAAAGTGAATATATTATTTCCGCGATGGATCGCTGTGTAGTATAGGAAAATTTTAAGAAAGACCAAAATTAACCCAAATCGACTAAAGCTGACCGAAATTGACGTAGAAAGACAAAACCCGTCTAAAAATGACTAAACTGACTGGAAAATAGCTACCAAAATTAACTTGTATGGAACTGTTCTGAGAAATTACATTTAATTACTATTTTCGTTCAAAAGTTCATCAAGGACGGCCAAATTTGACCCGAATGGATCAAAATCAACCTAGACGTGCAAATCTGACTAATAACGGATTTAAAGCCAAATATTATCTAACTGGCCAAAACTATCAAGACTGACCTTGAACCACTAAAATTAATCAAGTTCAACAAAATCTGACCGAAATTGACGTGAGGGAGACCAACCTTGTCAAAAAATGACCACATAGAACCAAAATTATTAAAAATAAAGAAAAGAAGATTTAACTTGAATGGAATATGACCAATATCCTGACCACTTACTTACAACCTGTTTCGTTAAAATAATAATAATACATTGGCATAACCAAGGGGGGGCGAAGGGGCGAATGCCCCCAGTCACCTGAAATCTAATGTAAAATATGCAAAAATGAGCGATTTTTCGCCTTTAAAACACGTTTTTTTTTTTTTTAATTTTGCTTGATCAGTAATTTTACCTTCATTTTTCATAAAATAGTCCTCCAATATCGGCAATTTAAAATTTTTGACTTTTTCTCCTATGAAAATCTTACTTCGCCCCCCCCCTTTGGGAAAATCCTGGCTACGCCACTGTAATAATAAAAATAATGATACATTAAAAGAATAGACCAACTTTGTTCAAAATAAAAAATACCCCTTCTTCTAAACGAAAAAAATGTAGGGCTTGTCAGTTAATATTCTGGGCTTGCTTTTGTTTTATTTTTTGGTTGTTGAAGTCAAAATGTGTCATTATCTGAGACCTTTCATTTCAAAGACGCCGATTTCCAAAAAAGAGATTTTCTAAAAATTGCTAAAAACGTAGTGAAATATGATGAGACTGTGCTTTTGTGCTCAAATGAATTCAATTTTAAATAAGGCTGCGTTGGTTTTAGAATAATTGAAGGGTAGGTAAACAATCAAAACTCACATTTGCCATTTTACCTCAAGGGCGCAAATAGGCAAAATACTGTACACGGGTGCAGGAATATCTTTGCTGCGCCTGTGAATATGCGATATGTATAACATACTTCACGTTCACAGGCGCAGTAAAGATATTCCAGCACCCGTGCACAGTATTTTGCCTATTTGCGCCCTTGAAGTAAAATGGCAAATGTGAGTTTTGATTCTTTACCCTTCAATTTATTATTGGAAGATTTTGAAGGAACTTGTTCTGAACTAATTTTTGGCGAAAATGACATTTCAAAAATGAGTGAAGATTGGCGTTTCTTGAATATTTTCTTATCAAGTCTAAATTTGGGAGCGAAATTATGTACGTTCGCCGTTATTTTGTCAACAAAATTTTTAACTCTTCTCGCTAGAGAACTTCTTGTTGACGTCAGTGCTCCCCTCTACAACAAAAACCAAGTATTTGAGCTCCTTGTGTGCCAAAAAATTATTAATCCCTGAAATAAACATAACTAAAAATACTTAATATTTCTAAAAATGACGAAAACGACCGAAAGCAGCCAAATTCTTGCAAGTCTGAACTAAGGTCGAACAAATAGCACCAAAATTAACAAACCAGAGAGCTGATCCGAAGCCAGTTGTAGGGAGCCGCTACCCCTCAAAATATTTTAAGTACCTTTTTTTATTTTCCGGTCTTATGATCTTCTCGTCTTTGCTTTCCTTTATTATTTTCCCCCATTTCCCTCAATTTTCCTGGGTTATAGGTGCCCCCTTCCAACCGAGCATCCCGGGTCCATGGCCCATTTGACCTATCGTACAATTCTATCTCTGGGTATGTGGTTTTAGTTCCAGCACAGGAGTCGAAGAATTATTCAATTAATATTCGAGCATTTCGAGTGAGTGTTTATTCACGGTGAAGAGGCTCAATACTGTGTAAAATCATGAGTATTCATATTTTGAGTGAACTTTGAAATGCTTGAACAATACAAGATTGGATAGCTCGTCATCATCACAGTTCTCGGCGCGGTGTAGGTAGACCTGCAGGTTGGAAATTCCGCAGATTGTCTGAGGGCTCAATTTTGTTACCTGAAGATGGAGCACCTCGAAATACCCAAGTACTCACATCCGCCATTTTGAGACGCTTGGTGCCCGACGATTTACAATTCGATACGCGGAACGTTCCGCGTAGTGAATCGTGAATCGTCGGGTACCAGACGACTCAAAATGGCAGATGTCAGTACTCGGTAGAGACCTATAACCATACAAAATGGCAGGTTTCCGCACTCGCACTGTTATGGATTTTTATACTCAGGTGTTCCCAGGTGCTTTACTGAAGGTAGAGATAGGCAAGATAATTTAATCTTGAGATTAAAACAATCTGGATCTACACCGTAGACGAATAGATCATAGACAGACGTGTAAAATGTGAGACGCGCAATGGTCACTGTGCAAAAGAAGCAGTCAGGGCTGGAATGACAGACGGACGGACGAGCAGTTAGATAGACATACAGACGACTAAACAGATGAAGAGGCACTCAGTGTGTTCCAGAGTGTGAATTGAGGGTTAGGTGACAATGCCCTCTGGTCTCTCTATGTGTTAGAAACCTGATGTCCTCTCTCCGCGCTGTTGTCACTGCTGAAAAAAATCTACAAGATTCGAAACTACTGGATGCAGGTAGAGAAATAAAGAGATGATCAGGAAGCCAGTCAGTCAGCCAGCGACAGACAGATGGGCAGGCAGATCTAAAAGTATGGTGTGGAATTTCATGATTTAAGCGAATATGAACGAACTGAATACAGGCGAAATGTTTGTGTAGCAGAAGGCGAATGTCCTTAATTTCTTCAAAAATATTCAGTTTCTTTTCTCACATTCCCAAAAGCCTCTCTCCGAATGTACTGAACCCCCCCCCCCAGAAAATTCGAAAATCTTGTATAAAGGGCCGAGAGTGCTTACATTCTCGAAAAACTGTTTTTCCTTGTGCTCTCATCACGGTCTAAGAGTGCTTGGCTATTCGACTTGCCAACCTCCACGTAATCATTGAGAACTGGGATGCTGTTTGGAGTGAGAAATTTGAAAACAATATGACCGGTTTCCGCTGAAAATCGCGGAAATTGGATCTCGGTCGAATGGCCACAGAAGGCGGTGAAACTGGCGAATTCAAGATGGAACTATTCAACAATACAATGCTCGGGAATTGTCGCAGGTTTCGTTATTGTCTCTGCTGGTCGCATTGTCGCAGATACGGCGTAAATTTTACCACGTTCGTATTAATTACGACAGAAGTTATAACGCAGCCAGGGGCTCCAGAAAATTGTGATGCAGCCGATAATGAACTCAGGCACGCAGCTGCGAACCAGAAATCATCGAATACGCTGGCTGGGCTGATATGTGTGCGTAGAAAAGCGAAACTCGTTTGCAAAACAGTGAACACAAATTTGGCAATAATTTTTGCTCGTGGTCAATCCGAAATTTTCGAATGAAGACATAGACATCGAATCAGATGCTCTATGGACAATGAGCCCGAAACTGCTGTCGAGGTAGCCGAAAGGAAAGTGGTACACAATTCTATTATGTGATACAAGGACGAAATCTCGGCGATTGCGATACAATTTACGCTGGATTTTTATTCGTCTTAAAATTGTCAATTTTACCAAATCGCCGACTAGAGAAAAAGAGCATCGGAATAAAGGAAACAAAAAGACGAAAGTCATTTGGTAACGTCGGTGTCTGATGTATGCAAAGCGACTGGTGGGGCAGACGAAGCGGAGGAGAAAAGTGAAATGAAATAAAGAATGGTGTACGAAGAGTGTTGAGAATAAATCTCTTGGTAGGAAGTAAATAAATTTCGCCAGTCACATTGCAGCTGAAACAGTTTTGCAAAGTGAAAGTAAAACTGTAATTCGTAGAGCGTATTTCGACGTTATATAAAATGATATAATGTCGTGCAGACTGTTGAAAAAATTATCATTATTTAATGAACGCAGACGATTCTCGGCATAATTTCAATTTTTTTAACGAATGGGAAAACGGAATTCCATTATCAATTTATTGTAATACATTCGCGATTTTTCCGCTCGTTAATCATCGCACCAGACGGATTTGAACATCAAAAAGTGTACATATTTTGAGTGGGAGGGATATGGTCTGTGTCTGGTTGATGCACTCGGGGTCTTGTGAACTGACTGCTAGCTGATGATGATCTGAATTGATAAGTACTAGGTCATGATTGTGCTTTGTCACTGGGTAAATAGTATTCATGGTTTGTTAGTGGAATCATTGAGAGGGTTTGGCGACCTGGACTGTTCCAAACGAAGGGTAGCCACAAGGTGGCCACTTTTCTGGAAATTCTGGGAGTCGGGGAAAAGTCAGGGAATTCTGTGAGACCTGGAAAATGTCAGGGAATTTTGAAAGAAAATTTCATGATGTGAAAGTATTGTACAATGTTCTCTATCAGACTCAATTGAACATTTTTTTAAAATAATTTGTTTGTTACGAAAATGTTGGAAAATGGACTTAAAAAATCTGGAAAAGTCAGGGAATTTTATCCTTAGAAAAAAGTGGACACCCTGGTGACAGCAGACAGAAGTAGTGAAAGGATCCTCACCTCTTCAAATTTTTCCCTAATTACGAACTGTCAGCATTCTCTCGTCGAAATACTACGAGAGGCACACGATAAGGGCGAAAGGGCCTCCCCCGAACATATTCTTGCCGAATTCAGTGAAGTCGACCTTTAGCCGACAACCAAATTTCAAAAGTTCTGACTTTTTTTCTTTTGCTTATTGATTTTAAAAATGATTGTCAACTGGAAAAATTGGTATTTCTTAAATGGCAAAATAAGATTTTCTCCTACAGATCAGTTACGTGCCACTTTTTCAAGGAAGAGGAACAACTTTTTAGACTTGCTAATTGCACGCCAAGAAATCAAAATAAAAGGAAAAAAGTATCAATTTTTCTGCTTGGGAAGGAGCTTTTTGCTCAGTGGTGGAAAGGAGAGTAGTACCTCAATTTGCCTCAGTTCTGCGAGCCTGCCTCCTCAAAAGTTTCTGCGGTCTGTCTCTGAATACTTAAAAACTTTCCAATAATAACAACTACTTATACTGCTCGAATACTACTCAAAACCGCTAAATTTGAGTAGTTCAGTAGTATTTTTGACAATTCTGTGTTCCTTTTTAGGCGAGCATGTACATTTTGGGGCAGTGTTGTCGGAACGGAGAGGTATAGAGATACGTCGTGCCCCAAGAAATTTAGGTGGAAGGATACTAAGTATTTTTTATACTCCCCAAAAATGAAGAAAAAAGAATCCAGAACTATTCAGCCAGCTGAGAAAAGGGGCTTTAAGAGATCTCAGAGACGAAACTTACAAGAATTTATTTTTGTTTGTTAATTCAGCTTTTACAGATGGGGAGTTCTTGTTTGTTGACTCCGGTATTTGTACCCCCCCCCCCAACTAACAAAAAAAGAAGAAGATGATGATCTTAATGTTGCTTTCATGTCAATTATCAAGATTTTAATTTTAACTATCGGTATTTCGGTCATCAATACTTCCATTACAATTATCAACATTCGATTTTGACTATTAGCATTTGAATTTCGATTGTTGGCGCTTGGGTTTGTATTTTTCGATTACTGATAATGTGATCTCGACTACCAGTATTTTGCTCCGGGTAATTGATAAGTCGCTCGATTCTGAATATCATTGTTTATTTAAAACGTCGATACTTCATTTATCCAAGATTTTTGATATTATTATTTTAGTTTTGATTGTTTGTATATGTATTTGGATTTCAACTTTCTATATCCGCATGGTTTTGTATGATTGGTATTTCGATCGTCGTAATTGTAAATTCTTGATTGCCTTACTTCCTTCAGAAACACTGGAATAGCTGCGGTTGCTACCTAAAAGGCTTCAAGTGAAGTGTTCATACCTGCACGGCACAGCAAACTTTTCCAGAAGTGGGGAGGGGGTAGAGCTTTTCGTTACACCCATATGTTGCGTCCCCGGATATTTGCATTGTAACTTTTGTTATTCGAAAAAGGTTCGACTGGCTGGATCCAAGAACGCATCTAAGTGCTTCAATTGGGAGAACAGGAAGGGAGGGTTTCAGATTTTTCTACGAACTGTCAACTACATGTTTCTATATCAACGGGAGAATGTCAGAGACAGCAGTGAAAACTTAAAAGAAATCTTAAACTTTTGTCATTTGAGGACTCAGTGTCTGCAATTGATCAGTATTATCGAAGTCAACCAACGAAAAAGTATTCATTCTAGTGGTGGCCATCCTGAGTGGTAGAAAGGTCAGGACCCCCTATGAAAATCTAATGGGGCAACGATCCCTTTGGAAAAGTTGCACTTAGTAAAAGTTTCTTAATACGAGATACCAGTGGTTTCGGAACGGGGCTTACAGAAGAGAAGGGCATATAAAGTATTTATACTCCTCCCCTCCCTCGTGCTGGCCAAATCTGAAGAAGAATGAACACCTTTTTTTTTTTGGCCTAATGAAAAAATATTGCGGAATAATATCAGTAATATTATCATAAATGCAGGGTGCCTACAAGGTGAGGAAGTTAAGAAAAGCCAGGATTTTTCAAAGTAGTTCAGGAAGTAAGGAAAATGTCAGAAAATTTCGAGGAATTTACGGAAAGGTCAGGAAAAATTTAATAAAATTATCACCCACCCAATGAAAGATTCTGCAGGGTGACCAGTTTCTGAAAAACTTGGAAAAGTCAGGAAATTTTGAAAAAAATCGAAAAAATCAGGGAATTTTGAAAATAATTTTATGATGAGAAAGTATTTCACAATTTTCTCTGTCAGACTCAATTGAACATTTTTTATTTTTTGAAATAATTTGTTTGTTATGAAAAAGTTGGAAAATGGACTGGAAAAATCAAGGAATTTTTTGGGGGTACAACTGGCTACCCTGTCTGTAGGAATAAATGTGAGGTGAGAATTATAATGATTATCTCAATTATATTCATTATTAAGTCCCTAAATTGATACTCATGGCTCTATATTTGAATTGTAAAAATAATCCGAAGACTTTTATGTATGGATTCCTCAAATACAAATAAGGAAGACGGGAAAAATTTTTTAAAGAGTCTTAGACGCTCTAAAAATGTCTCCTTCCTCACTCATCCCAGCTTATCAGTGACTAAATTTTCAACAACGAATATTGACTTGGACCTAGTTTTAAACGCTGAAAATCTTACACAAGATATGAATAAGTGTGAAAAATCTATAATAGTGTTTACCCACTGTCTTATCTTATCAATTTTTCCAAGTTATACTGTTTATGCATTCTTATGATAGTCAATATCTAGTTCTTGGTTAATTATTTCATAGACTGCGATCTAACTTTCCAATTTGGATTGAAATCATTTTTCACCCCAAAAATGGCCTAAATGTGGCGAAATTCTGGTTCTGAATATCAAGAAAATAAATGAACATATCTGAACTAATTTTGTCGATTATGACTCTAGCCTTTGAATTTTAATTCAACTCTTTTTCATTTTGAGACTAGCCTTTCAAACATCAAAAATGACGAAGTGCTGGTCTTATATATTGAAGAAGGAAAATTACGTTCCTGACCTGAAGTTTTCGCTGATTTATCGTTGAAATTTCTATTACAGCTTATTTTTACCGTGAAAATGTCACTTTATCTAGCAAAAGTTAGCATGGCCTAATGGCTTCGCTCAAGCCCTATATCGCTGCTCTCTTCCTTTTATCTCACATGAACACTCGAAAACATTCGTCCAATGAGAGAAGTATGTGTATATAATACTTCTTGAACTTATGATTTAAACTTTTTCCGCACTAGAATAGCATCGTATTGAGACACTTACACGATTATGTATTACTGTGCCTTCATTGTTTGACTAGGTGTGAAATTCTTTATACTTGAAGTACGTACATAACTATGTCTACCTACTTATTTGTGACCCAATGAGTGAGATGGAAAAAAGGAGAGAAAGGATTTTATGGTGTTGACTCCTCAAAAGTCATAAAATTCCTCAGTTACGAGCGAAGCGAGTGAAATTTTTTCAAGTTTTAGGGGAACATCTGTGAAAAAATTATATTTTAAATAATCATGGTGATAACCCCCCAAATGCACCCCATTAAAACCGGCTACGATAGTGATTGACGTTTGATTAACTCTTTTCTGCTAGGTCTCCACCTCAACGTCCAGACATAGGTTTACATTTGGTCGGTAATCTGGACTTGAATTTGACTTCTTCAAATTACCGAACTGCGTTCCGACTTGAATCACTGCGAATCAGTTTCGGCTTCACTGCCCCCTAATTCGACGAATAGGAAGAAATCGTTGTTCAAATTTCACTTCGTAAATATTTGATTTCCGTCGGCTGCTGCGTTTCGAGTTTCGACATCGATAATTATCCGACTTGTTCGAGATTATATTTCCTGCATTAATTTTTGGTGCGAGATATTACCGCCAGATTAGACCTACCACTTTCATATTTAAACCGATGGCGTTTCCTTCGCCGCATTGCTATTGTACATATCGCGGGGTACCGCACCGGCTTCATAAATCGATGTCAGCTAGGAACCTAAGCGTGGAAACAATGAATCCGCCATTTTGATTGCAGAAAATCAGTTCCAAAATTCGTCATATCGTAAGAACGTCCAACTTTTCGGGCATTTGGATCGAAGTATCGAACGCTACGTTTCAGACATGCCCAAGAATCACGTAACAAAAATTTTTTCCCATTTTGATTATTCGTGAGTTGCAAAATTTAAGAAAGTACGAATATTTGTTCTGTCAGTTGTATTCACATGATTCCAGAACATAGAATACAAAACTGTCAGTATTTCGAAAAAATTAAAAGCTCTTGAGATACGACGGTTTTTGAACTGACTTTCTGTAGTCAAAATGGCAGATTGGTTGTATCCGTCCAGCGGTACTGGAAACTGGAAGGGAATCATGAGCTGGGAACACAGTTCAAATTTCTGATGACGGAATAACAGACCTTGTTTTATGTCAGTTGGGTGGCTGGGAGGAGTGAGTACTAAGAGTTAGAAACCAATTGGTAATCGAAATTTCCAAACAATCGCAGATAATCTTATTCTGAAATGATACATTACTTTTCTATGTAAGTAGCTGAAAAAGGAACTAAGCAAGATCTTTAATGCTAAAATCCTGCTTCTTGGAAGATCTCAAAATTCGTACTATCCCAGACAGAGGCTGGGGGTCCACCAACTTATTTCTTTAAAAATAATAATAATAATAAATAAGTAAATAAATATTGAAAATCCTATCGAAATGAGTCCAGAATCCTGATATCAGATGGAGAAGTTTGATCCATCTCCAATGTAAGTCGTAAATTGAAAATTTTATGATTGTAATTGGCGACAGTGACTCGGCTTCAAAATATTAAAATAGAGGTTTTTGGGTCATTGATTTTAAAGGTTGCCACAGCTTTCTGGTCAAATCCGGATTCCAGTCTCCAAAACTGAAATTTCAATTTTGAGAGGAGAAAAAACCGACTTGACGTGGCGAATCAAATTGTCAGAGTAGAAGTCTTTTAGGTCAATTTTTTTGGATTTTCCATCAGATTTTGCATGTAAGTGCCCAGAATCGAAATATCGAAGTGAAAAATTATAATTCTTTTTACTTTTCAATTTAAAATTATTCAAGAATACTTTAACGAATCCAGAAAAAGCTCGAAATGCTCAAAATGGAACACAAATCTATGAAAAGATTGAATTTCATTTTCCTGATGTTTCACAGTAGATTCGAAGACAACTTTAAATGGACAAAATCAAATGAAACTGAAAAAGCGATGAAGAAATAAAATCTAAATGGAAATTTTTAGTCACTAATTTCGATCACTGCATCAAATTTGTTGTTTCGAAACCTAATTTGAATCAGTGAAATCCAAATCTCACTTCACAGTTTTCTCAATATTTGTATGGAAATATTTCTCTTTATATGAGCTTTTTGCTAGAAAACTTGTGGCAATAGGAGTATTAAAAAAATTGAAAATTTTTACCTTTCGCCTCGCAGTATGTGCAACCTGACATGGGTAAAATTGACCTGACTTTGAGATTCAAAAAAACAACAATTAGAATCAGCGATGTTGATAGTAGATTCTGAATGTTATTGTATGATATTCTTAAACACTCTCGGATTGAAACCTGCTCTCAATCCAAATTCTAAAACAAAATAACTGTTCTTTCTTTACAATTATTTTATTTTTGTTGTATAAATATTCTGTTTATCTTTTGAGAAGAATGAATTGAAATAGGAATTTATATGTTTACTGCAGATGGTATTGGTGTGAATTGAAATGAACATAAAAAGAAAATAAGCTTCCCTTTAAAGAAAGAAATCTCCTAAAGGACTGTTGGTTGACTGACCAAAAATCAGGATCGTCCAAATTTCAAATTTAAGAAGTTGAAATAAGTAGCAAGGTATTGTAGCTGATTTTGAAATTGTATAATTTTTCACCAGGCTTTACCTAAAGAATTGAAGTTTAAAAAATGCTATGCATCTTAAGAAGGATTTGCATTTTGGAAACTCAAATCGGAGTTGGATCAAACCCGTGATTCAATTATCAGATTAATTAGTGACTAACATAATCCCTATTTATGAAGCTCGTCAGTTTTTTTCGGCAATTTAAATTTATCATGTGTGTTGCATTCTACGATTCTTTGTGCAATCCTCAGGGTCGTACCCAGGAGTTAGGTAAGCGGAGGGGGGTTGCGATAAAAGATGCTTTTTTTCTGAGATCTGAGTACTAGGGGTATATCAGTCACAGATCCGTTCTTCTCTCCGTCTCAACCCCATTGTTTTTCCGTGTTTTTGGTCAATAGATGAGGGGGTGTAGAACCCTCAGACCCCCCCCCCGTCGGTACAGTCTTGACAATCCAATATCAGGGATCTTAATTTCCCCAACGATTTTGTAATCCTATTTCGCACAAGCCGCCTAATGACGTTCATCAACATGATTCATGTAAAAATTATAACATGGTTATTTTCATGATCAGTCGCAGCTAGGATTTTTGCGGGGGGGGGGAGGTTAAATATACCCCCTTTTTATCGAATTGCCGTAAATTTACTGTAGGGAAATAAAGGTAGCGTAGTTAGGGAGCATGGCCCTCTTGCCCCCTGCCTACCCTACGGTTCGTGATGAAATTCGAATCTTAGGAGCTCAATTTGAGGCCAGATTAGAAATTTGATGCTATATTCAAAATTAGTAAAATGAAAATTCATTTCAATAGCGTTTTTAATTTTTTTTTGGGCAGAGTTGATTTTGCCCATTACAAGTTTCTGTCAGCCTGCTTCCTGGCGAAGGGGGAAGAGGAAGTTCTGACTTTTTTCAAAGTATTAGTATTTTCTGTACATAAGGTGTGCCAATTCACAATTTCTTCCTTCTGTAGCCCTGAGTGCTTTCGGCTGTTATACCATCTTCAGTGGATTTTACTCGATTCTAACTTTCCAGTAATGTACTTTGATGCTTGTTTGATTTAACACTGCAAGTCAACTTCGTTCATTCAATGGGCAAAATTTTTGCATAGTGGCTAAATCGGAGCTAAAAATTGAAGATTTGACGGGGCATTTGCCTAGACAGCGACCCAAGAAACCTGTATTTCGATAGCTTAATATATTATTCTCACATATGTATTTAAAGTGGCAGTGTTGATGGACCTTTTCCTGGCCCTTTGTTGGTGAGGGGAGGGGGGATTTTTTGACTCTTTGAGAAACTCGACTTTAGCTCTAATGATTAAGTTGGAAAATATTTTGAAAAGCCAGAAAGTGTAAGCGAAACTTTGATCTCAGTAATACAGGCGATAGTAGAACCAGAGGAAGAATAATAGGCTACTGCTTAAGTTCAAGGAAGTCGGGATTACAACCAAGTGCATTATACTGTATGCTTAATTTCTTCGTGACCTGTAAATATGTAGAATTCACGTACAGTGTATTTTTTGCTGAAATTGAAACTCAGTTTACTGTATGTTGCAGTCCCTTTGCCAATCACCCGTCTCAGTTGTGGCGGTAATTGAAGTTCTTTCAAAAGAAAGCGAACAATTTCTTTTTCTCTGGTTTAAAGGAAAGTGGGCGTTTAGTCTATTTACCCAGTCATAAATTGTTTCATATAAGCGATCTCTCATTCTTATACTTTCCTTTGTTAAAATTGGGGGGGGGGTAAAATAATATCCCTGCTTTCTTTCTGGCTTCGGCACCACTGATGAACCCTTATCCAGACTTCTTCTTTAGGTTCCGGATGTAGGCTATCGCGGTTCCTCACACGTGACTTTCCTGGGCAGGGTAGTTGGGCTAGTTTGCCATTACTTTCCCTCACGGTTTGTTGCGTTAGAATTTTCCTCCTCTACGTAGAAGAGTGTACAACCGCAGTTCGCTTACTAGCCACGTGTTTTCACAATGTTAAGTAAGCTGTCCACGACATGTACAGACACAGTACCGAATCTTTCTGATCTGGTTGTAACACGACTTGCGATTGTAATGCATTGTTCGTGTGAATTGGCGGGGTTACAGGATGCGCTATGTTTCCGCATTGATTGATACTGTAGTCGCTCTGTTCGCTAGGATGTTATTGGGGATATTCGAATATCACTAGCTTTCTGGCGTTGGTCGGACTCGAACCCGAGACGCAAGGATTGCGAAGCGGGCACCTTACCACTGGGCCGCAGAGTAACCCTGGGTACTCGAAATTCATTGACGTCGACTTGGGGAACGGTCTCTCAGTTCTCGCTCCTCACACTATAGGCTTAGGCTTTAGCTTGGGCTGTTAATGCACCGAAGTACAAACTACTTAATACTCGTAGCTGTTCGATCAAAAATTTTGCTGGTAGAATTCTTCGTCATATTGTGTGTGTGTGTGTGTAAGAGAAAAAAGTCGTTAGCGTAATTTCACAACTGGACCGGAGTAAAAATGCTGTATAATTACGGGCGGCGCTGATCGCCGGCCATCAGCATGACCAGAGCACGGGGGCATTAACACGAGCAGACCAGACTTGTGTACATGTTCTGGTAAAAGGCTTTCAGCTGTTCGAAAAAGCCAAAGAATTGCGGTTCGGCGTATAGGACTCGTTCGTTCCCCGTATCCAGACTGAATTGTGGAAGACAATCGATCGGTTGTTCCGTTAATAGCTATTTACATAATCGTGAATCGGTAATGCAGACGAGATAAATTAATGGATTTTCTATTGCCCCGAAGCCACGCTGGCTACAATGTTTACCGATAAGCTACCCTGTAGGACACTGCTGACTGCGGTCGCGTTGAAAAGAACAGGTTGAAGGAGAAACCGAAGGACGCCAGATTTCGTTCGACAAATTCTAAACGCCTTTCTTCCCTTTCCAGTGAAAGTGATGCGTCGAGTATTCGACCTTGAATGCAGACAGACACGCTAAAACGTACCTTCGAGCAAGCTCGATGCGACTACTTTGGGTGTACAAAGAACAAAGCAGTCGCAGTGGTACATGATGGGATCTAGCATCGAATCTCTCGTTTGCCAGAATTATCCAAAATGAGTCGAGAACACGATCTAAGGGTGAAAAATACCCATTCTGATGATACATGATCAATTTTATCGCTAGTGCCATATTTAGGGACGTATCAAATGAAGATAGATTCTGCTAACTGCAACTGTAAATTTTGCTGGTGACCTGCTTTTGTTAGCTGGTAGTCGATTTTACTAAGTTAATTAATCGTGGAAGATGTTTTGGGGGAAGGGAGACTCTACCATCGTCACGTCTCTAGCCGTACTTACGCGTAGTGATATGCCTCGTGGAACTCACACTCAGCTGGCCAATGTGAGTTCTGATGTCAAACTTCCACTGTGTCGCGAATGATATACGACAGAGGTGACTGTCTCAAGCCTGGCACCAAAATCACGATTCGTAGACCTCTTAAGGCTTCCTTAGAGTTTTTCTTAAACCTGTCTACTCTCTAATGTATTTCGCGGAACCGTCAGCACCACTGTTTGATGGCCTCGTAAGATTATCTCATTTCAGGTCTTGCAGATGTATGCCACATGACTGCCAACCTGAAAGGTGTTTTTGCGAGGATAATGAAGGGCGAAGCTCCCTGAGAAGATAGATTTAGCCCTCCCCCACAGAAAAATGATGCAACGTCTTTCCACTAGCGTGACACATATTGTACTTTTTTTTTCGATTTTTGCTCCCGTGAAGAAAGTGGTGTGTTCTAGTGTAACCTAGCAGCCAACATTCTTTAAGAAAGAAAAATCGTGAATCGCTGCGTAAGGAGGCTACAGTTCAATATGCACCCCATGAGAAAAATGTTTCATTAAAATATCGTGCAAGTAGAATGAAAAAACAATTATTTCCTAAAATATTTGTTTTTAGAATAACAAAAGCCTTGACAGGAAATTTTTAAAAAAAGTTCATTTGGAAGTCCCAAAATAGGACTTCTGAGAGTCTACTGATGAAATGCTTTCCTCCACTCAATGTTAATGAACAGTCATTTCATAACCTATTCTTATAGTGGTTTTCGGATTCACTGAATTTATTTTGAGAGACAGAACCTTATCCGAAAGAATTGACACGGGATCAACACGTAAAAATTGTGGTTAGTAGCTTTCATAGGTCTATTATGTTGCTGAGCTCATTTCTCAGACCATTTCAGCTGCAACTCTTATTGAGTAGGTTCCACATGGGGCCACCATATGAAACATTGAAAATTGAGTGCTTTGGCATTAGTGATATCATACCAAGGGTTTCTCGAGTCGCGGAGAATTCATGTTGTGACTTATTCAACTATAGCCCCCACTCAGAAGGTTCCGAAAGGCTACACTCTGAAATATTGAAAATTGAATGTGTGGTTGAAGCCTTCTGGGTTGAGGTTACAGTTGTAATGACCACAACAATAAACTCAGAGACTCAAAAACCCTCATCTTTGATATTACTGGTACCCAATAATGCAACATTCAATGATTCAGGTTGTAGCCCCTTATGGGACCTTCTAAGTAACTTTCTAGCCAAGGATATGTCAAAAAAAAAGTTTAGTGAATCTGACAATATTGTAGAAAAAGGATCTCACGTGAAATTACTGTGATTAACATTGAATGAAGTATGTCATTTCATCAGTAAACTTCCAACCGCCCGTTTTCGGTGTCCTGATGCACCCCCCCCCATGCATTTCTCTTCCAAAAATTTCCTGTGGAATCTTTTATTTTGTTAAGGACAAATGTTTTGGGTCGCTCAGTTCTGCATGAAAAGTATTTAACATTTTCTTATACCTACCCGTTAACGAAACTTCATAAAAACCCAATCTAAGGAACTTGATAAAATTTTGGAAATTATAGATCGTATCTCTACATCACTGTTACATTCTTTTAGTTACTTCAGCCGGTTGACACAATGTAAAACGTTCTGAGAACTTATTGTAGCTAGTCGTCTCGGTTTCTTATAATCTTGATAATTTCAAAATTATGAATTGTAAATAGAAATTTTAAATCTCTGAGTTAATATTTGCGAAGCTCAAAAATTAATGTGATGTTTGAGCCGGAGTGCGAATCATATGAAAGTATTTATATTGCGAAATTAGGAGAAGCATTTAGGCATCGGACAGTGAAAGTTACTGAGTGGGGCAAATATCTTTGGTGAAGGACGTATTTTTTTATTTGAAAATATATTACCCAAAATTGATTACTGGAAAACCACTAAGCGAAAGAGAGGGTTGGAAAAATATCTTGTGGAAAATCATTGAGGAGAGGAGAGGATTGACAAAATATCTTGTGACGTCTGTGGAAAGGAGAACTGCAAAATTTAAATCAATTTCACAAACTGAAACTGGTTAGAAATTGACAAGCAAAAAAGGAGTCTTCTTTCTTCCAATTTTACTGACCTGCGTAAATTTTCAAACGTGAATAGCAAAAAAACAATAGAGAAATATGACGCATTTTTTATAAGCGGTATTTTAGGTGGACTTAGTCCCTTCGAAACTGTCTAAAGTTCTCCAATGAATATAATTTCCTCAGGTGCCCACCATGTGCTTCGTGCTTATTTCCGTAAAATATCGCTCATAATCAAGTGATACAATTCTGGGATGTAAGTCCCACCAGAAATATTATTATAAGTTTACTTCGACCCTGATTTTAATGGGGAGCAGGCGCGCTCATAACCTTTCGATAGTCCTGGGGCAGTTAGCAGGAAAAATTTCTAATTTCTGACCCAACCCTCCAAAGTGGCACTACAGGGAAATGACTCGAGAGTTGACCTTTTTTTTTTTTCAATATGGTATTCGAAACAGTTTTCTAAGCCTTCGAATTCGATATTGAGAATGCATTTTGCATTGGACTCCACAGAATGGCACTGGAGGTGGTTCAAAGAAAAACGGACCAAGTTATCTCAAAATATTGGGCATTCAATCTCCAAGTTCATGTTCATTTTACCCAACGCTTAATTATATCTGAGGGTCGACCTTGGAAATAAATTTAGTGGTACTGGCATCCTCTAATTCAATTATCACATCGAAAATATTCAAATTTTTGTCAACCCCTCTAGCGCAATTCCAAGGGTGGAGGAGGAGAGGAAGGAGGAGGGGTAAATTAATCTCGTTTTCGGATTCAGTGACTATAAAATCCTAAAGATAAAATACCAAATGATTTGACTTTTAACATGGTGCCACCTAGGGGAAGGGGATTAACCTGAACTGTGCTGTAAAATATCTTACTTTAAATTTGAATAAATTAGGAGCGGATTATTGAGGGCTGAGAAAAAAGTCTTTTGAAGTATGCGTGTTGACTCGTTTGAATCAGTCCCACTAATACGACGGAGCCCCAAAGGCTTAATTTTTCAGCTCATTTTGTTGCAACTTTCGCTATACCGGATTCTAAATACCTATTGAAACTCGACAATCCCTTCAATTTTTATTTGAAAGCATTCTTCGTAGTTGTGCCTTACCTGTGAAATTTAATACTGTAAATTACACAAAATATACCTATTTTTTGTTTACAACTCGTAAATTGTTGTCGATATAGCCCAAAGAAGTCAATAAAAAGATGAGAGTTTCTTTTAGAAAATCAACTATAAAAACAATGCTGTGGGTGTTAAGATGCTATGCGAACACGAAACGACCATTGAGCTGTAATTTTATGAGTTTATAATTACATAGCTTCGTAAAATGGCTTTTTCTTATAAGAAATGATGACTTTTGACCGGGAGCGAACGCACCTCACATATTTGCACTTCCTTATGAACATTAAGTTAGAATGGCTAAGATTTATTTTGTGTCTTGCAAAACATTTATAGACCTTTCAACCGAGGTCCAATTCCTCGAAACTGAAAGTATCGAATTAAGTTCAACAAATTCTTCAGTTAACAAAGTCCAGCAAAATTGCTAATTTGCAGTTTCTGAACGGCAAATTGTTAGAAAATTGGTTGTTCTGAGAGAAATCGCTCTCCTTACCGTTAACAGTTCCGTAGTGAATGCAGATTCTAGTGAGAGGGAGGGGACACAAACTTACAAAAATCAGCTCAATTTTCCCGAAATGCCTGTTATGAATTTTTCTTCTTGGGTGGAGGGAGTTTAACATTCTTAAGCATCTCTATTCTCGTTTCCAACTTCGAAGAGTGAGCGCTTCATGCTCTTCATGGTACGGTCCTGGTTGGCAGTTAGCCACCAGCTAATGCAGATACTCAATACTATTAGATCTCTTTCCAACTTAGACAGCGTGCCCCTCATGCCTCCCTACCGATTCTAATTAGAAGCCTTGTCGTTCAGTGATGGCTGCTATAGCCAATGCAAAAATTCCATACTGTTCGATTTTCGTTTCAGACTTATTAGATAGCAAGCCCCTCGTGCCCCCTCCCATCCCCGTGGTACGGTCCTGGTTAGCAGTTCTGTCATTCAGTTACGACCACTAGGCTAATGCAGATTTCAATCCGGTTCGATTCTCTTTTCAATTTCTTAGATAGGAACCTCTCATGCCCCCACCCCCATAGTATGGTCCTCTTTTTTCTAATTTGCTCTCCACCCGAGTCCTGGAATCCGTCCTTTCGAGTATTACTTCAGAGACGTCGGGGAGGCTGTTAGGGCTGTCTCAGCCCTCTTCCATTCTGGCCGAAAAACCGGCCTAGGTCGAAAATTCTGGCGAGTTGCTACGTGGGCTCGAACTCAGAACCTCCGGATTCTGGAGGCCAACGCGCTATCCACTCGGCCAACCAATGGTCCTGGTTGGCAGCCATGTCGTTCAGTGATGGCCACCAATCAGAAAAATTCAATATTATTCGATTCTGGTGTTCAGCTTCTGAGAGAGCGAGACACTTTGTCCTTATGGTACAGTTCCGGTTTTGGCCCTTTGGCACCCGTGTCATTCCGTAATGGTTACCATGGGCGCTGAGATGGGGAGTGGGGAGAGGGGTAGACGGGTAATACTTACCCCAATTTTTTAGGGGAGTAGACATGATCAGCATTACCCCCTCCCCCCAAGTTCAAATGTCAAGCATATTTATGCTCATGCTATAAAAAATTTGTAAACGAATTAGTACTGTATGATACAACAATTAGAAGTACCGTACCATACGCACTTAGCTCGTAATACATAAACAACATACTGCATTCCTCCCCTCAAAAAATCCACCGGCGCCGATGAATGTAGGTCAACACTACTGAACCCCCCCCCCCCTTTTAAAAAAATTTCAGCGAAGCCTCTGATGGTTACTATAGCTAATCCAAAAACTCGAAACTGTTCGATTCTTGTTTCCAACTTAGTGGAGAGCAAATCCTCTATGGCCCCATGGTACGGTCCTGGTTGGCCGCCTTGTCGTTCAGTGATGGCCACTTAATCATAGAAAAACTCAGTACTGTTCGATTCTGATGTTCAACTTGTAAGAGAGCGAGACACTGTGTCCCTATGGTATGGTCCTAGTTGGCCCCTTGACGCCCGTGTCGTTCTGTAATGATCACTAGTAGAAACTCAACACTGTTCGAATTTCGTTTTGAACTTATAAGAGAGCAAGCCCTTCCATGGTAAGGTTCTGGTAGACCGCCTTGTCATTCAGTGATGGCCACCAGCCAATACAAAACTCAGTATCCTTCGATTGTCGCTTTAATTTGAATCGTTACGACGCAGCCGGCGTGCTAATAAGATTCTCTCTGGAACTGGAAACAAGATCTCTGCTCGCAGCTGGCAAGCTACACATGTAAATTTTCATGACCACGGCGCCCCCTCACTATGCTCAACCACTCCCGGTCGCGAACACCTCCGCGATTCTCAGTTACCTTGATTGAAGTGCGGCCATTCAAACGCCGCAGAAAATTTAGCTCAAACCGCCCGGAACCTGCTGAATTCGGAGTATCGTAGGATTACGTAACCGTCACATCGTTAATTTGGAAGCTGAAAATAAAAGCCCAAAGTAGAGCTACTGGTGTTGGCTGGATGGCGTATGCAAGTAGCTGGATGCGAGTACTTGCGAGTCATTTAATCAAATTGTTTACCGAAAACGAATTGATTATTATCAATACGTCCGAATCCGATTAGATTAATTTTTATTTTATTTTATTTTTTTTTTGTATTCAACTGAAGCGGTGGAGCGAGTCGGCTATAGAAGGCTGGATCCCGGAAGGAAGGCTCGAATTATACAAGCGAAAGTGGTTACAACTTTCACTCATTTTTAAACTGTAAAAAAGGAAGGAGAACCGACGTCGTCGACGACGACGTGTTGCAAAGACCCCCACATATGAACGACTAACCTACTTACCTGTTGTATCTGGTTGGTATATCTCTTCGTGTTCCGAGAATAATGAACAATTCTCAGGATATTACTGACATACCGCATGAATTCTTTCCCGTGTCCAATTATTACTACATAGCTTACACTGTTTTAAAAACTTCCTTCTTTCGTCGGATTCGGGAACTGAGGCGGGAAATTCTAATCTCTGTTGGGAACGTACGATTTCCTTCATTTCCTGATGCGTGTGGTCGTATACGACTGGCAGAATGATCGTTCATCTTCGTATACTGGAACTGAAATCTGAAATTCGATTCTACATTGATCCACCAGCCGGTTTTGAGAGATGATCTGGAGGCAGTTTCTAGGGAACTGGACTAGTTTGGAGACGGTGACGCGCTATGACGTCAGTAGCCATTGACTTTGGTAGCCCAGATGCAATACAGGCGCTCAATGGTTACGTAATATTTGTGGCGGAGTAAAAGCAGAGAAAACGTCCGCGTGGAATACTTTTTTGACGATGACAAACCTAATGTCGCCGGTTGAACATCGAAAAAATACGAATCTAAAATGGTGAATTTGATTTGGAAGTCGACGTTACTGAGAGCTATAGTTCATTCGCAAAACTTCAAACACAAATTGTGTTACATTGCGCGAGATTGGAGGAGAAGAACGAAATTCTGAGATTGAATGACCCCTGTGTCTTTCGCTGTTCAATAAAACTAGGTTTTTGTTGGTTTCAAAATACTCCAGCACGTTTCCAAACGAGTTAGAGACGAACTTCAAGTTGAGGGAACTCACACCTATCTTCTGTCCCATCTCTGGACGATCTTCGACTACTATGTTGGATTTCTTCTTACGTTCAGGATGGTGTGGTGGGACGTATGGCGATGCACGCATGCCAAAGTGGCCCCTGAGACACCGCACCCCGGCACCGGAAACTACCCTTCCGGGCATCGCATCAGTACCGAGGGGATAGACGCATAGTTGGTGCTCTCATCTAGCCTTTCTCTTGGAGTCATTTTTTATTTTATTTTATTTATTGGCCGTGACCCAATTGGGTCCGCGATGTGGACATTTCCGTTTATTGGTAAGTGGACGGTGCCTCCATCGTCGGCCCCCCTTCGGTCGCCCATTGTTGAGCATAGGCCTCTGTCAAGTCCCTCCGCCTTGTTCTATCCTTTGCCATGTTAGACCACTTCGGTCCGAGATGTTGACGCAATTCGTCCTCCCACCTCGTAACTGGCCTCCCTTTGCCTCGCTTGCCTTCTTGTGGGACCCAGGTAGTTAAGACTTTATTCCACTTGTGATTTGGTTCGCGGATAATATGACCTGCATACTTGAACTTCAGCTTTTTGAGGACAACCCCGATATTTTTGGCTTTGGTTTTTTCCATAATATCTTGTACTTTAGTGTGGTCTTTTAATCTGATTTGGAGGATACTTCTCAGCATTGAATTGTACGTGGACCGGATTTTGTGTATTTGTTTTTTAGTGATGGCCCAAGTCTGGACTCCGTAGGTCAATACTGGAAGGACTGTACTTTCCAGTACCCTGATTTAGTATATAACTTCATGTTGCTTTTCAGTATTTTTCTTTGGGCCCAGAAAGCTTTCCACGCGTTTGCCCTGCGGATTTTCAACTCTTTTTCCGTTTTTTTTCCCCCTAAATACTTGTATTCCGAGACCACCTCTATGGTTTTATTGTCTATTTTGATTTCTTCTAAATTCTTGATATTTGACATAATTTTTGTTTTAGAATTGTTGATTGTTAGGCCCACTTTTTCGCTTTCTCTCCGCAGGTCCTCCGCCATTCCTTTTAGTTCTTTTCCGTTCTTCGCGATGATGACAATATCGTCTGCAAAAAGGAGATTATTCAGGTTCTTAAAACTTGATAAACTTTCTCCTCTAATTTTGATTTTTATCTTTTTGCCCTTCCATTTTAGTTGTTGAAAGACTTGTTCTAGTACTGCATTAAAAACATTGGGAGAGAGAGAGGATCCCCTTGTTTAACACCTCTCTTAATTGGAAACCAGTCTGATTTTTTGTCTAATTTTATCTGAGCCATTGAGTTTGAGTAAATGCTAATTAGAATTTTGATAATATTTTCGGGGACACCCTGCAAGGCTAGAGTTTCCCATATTTTGTTATGGTATAATGAATCGAAGGCCTTGTTGAAATCCACGAACATTATAGCTAGGTCTAGCTGAAATTCCCTTGTTTTCTCCAAAAGCTGGCTCAGCGTTTGAATATGGTCAATCGTGCTGAAATCCTTCTTAAACCCAGCCTGTTCGATCGCTTGTTGCCTATCCAAAATTTTGTATATTCTTTGTTTGATTATTGTCATAAACACTTTGCAGACATTTGACGACCAGCTGATCGGTCTATAGTTATTGATTTCGTTATGATCCCCTTTTTTATGTATTAATACAATTTCGGAGAAGTACCATTGATTTGGCGGAAGACCTGATGCAAGTATGCAGCTGAATAAACTGGCTATGGGACCCGCCACGATATCGCTAAATATTTTTAACGATTCATTTTCCACCCCGTCCGGCCCCGGGGCCCCACTTGACTTCAGTCTGTTTTTTATATTTCAGTTTTTCTTATTGGATGAATATTGTCTTTATTTACCAGGTAACTCTTCCAGCTGTCTGGGTTGACTTGGAGTCATACGTAGAAGTTATTTGGCTGAGAGACCTTAGTTCCGGGAGGCTGTATACGTTTGAAAAATCTTTACGACTTCGAGCTTCTCCGTCATCCAAACAGGTTTATAGCGAAGCAACTGTTTTCTTCGGGGGGGGGGGGGGAGAAAATTGATGTTACCAACAAAAACTTGAATTTGGCGAACTGAGAAGACGATCTTGCCGCGACTCTTTTTCTAATTTGCTCTCCATCTGAGTCCTGGAATCCGCCCTTCCGAGCATTACTTCAGAAACGTCGGTGAGACTGTTAGGGCTGTCTTAGCCCTCTTCCCTTCTGGCCGAAAAACCGGCCTAGGTCGAAAATTCTGGCGAGTTGCTACGTTGGCTCGAACCCGGGACCTCCGTATTCTGAGACCAACGCGCTATCCACTCGGCCAACCAGACCTCTCATCTTACCGCGGCTGACAAACATGTTCGAAATTAACAAGCCAAAAAGTAAAATATTTAAGACGTCTGAAATTTTGCCAGCCAACTGCATGAGGGTAAACTTTGCTAAATTTGCTAACACAATTTTTTTTTTTTTTGGGGGGGGAGCTCTTTCTCCTTCGGTACTTCTCTACAGCCACAGCCTTTCATTTCTTTACCGTAGCAGCTTCTTCAGACTATCGGAAAGGCAGGAAAAATCTGAGTCCGACATACCTCTCCCCCTAATAAATTTGAAAATTACGTTTTTGTTACTTGTTTCCTTCCGAAGCAAAATGTACCCCCTGGAGAGATAAGACATCCAACACCGTGGAGCTAATTCTAAAACTGGTCCTGAAACTATCTTACCAAGAAAATACGAAAATGATTAAGTTATTTGGATGAAGTTGAAGCATGAAAAGCTATCGTGGAAAAGAGCAAAAGAAATGAAGAAAATTGCGAACAGAGAAGCAGACAACGCGAAAAAGGGGAAATTTGCATCTTGTTGAAGATGAAGGTAGTGATTTGGATATGGAAGTTGAAAAAGTAGAGATGGCTCTTGGAGAACGAGAGACAGCTGAGCCACAGTGATGATGAAACGAGTACTGGTAATTTCAGTGATGTAGTGGTGGTAAAGTGTTCGAGCATTTATTATTGGCGAGCATTTGCTTGAAGTGCTGAGCTTTTCTAAGAAAGCGGTGACTGACTGAATGCATGAGCCTTTGAAAATCACAAACAACTGCTTAAGAGACGAGCTTAGTTCATTTTGAAATGAGTTGAACAGCGACTCAATTTACGATCAAATCTGAAATGTGTGCTTGAAAGTTAACTCAAGAGGTAAAAAAACCACTGCTCCATCACTTCTTGAACTCAGTAGCGCCAGGAGGTTCCTTTTTAACGAAGTGTGTATAAAAAATCTGAGTTCGCAAATAGCAAAAATGAAAAGAAATTTCCTGCAACTGTAACGATCCTGGGGGGGGGATGAATTTTCGCCTCAATGAAAAGTTATTAAGGGAATTACCACCTTGTAAAAAAAAAGGTCTTGAAGGAAATTTCTTCAAGTGTTTTTCACAAAAAGTCGAGTAAAATAAATTGGAACCCCAATTGTGAAAATCACCATAGTCAGTTTTAAATTTTTAACTTCAGTCACTGACTGGGCTACATCCGCAGTCATTATGCAAGAATATTGCAGTTCATTTTATCAAGTCATCACCTGAGAATGAAAACAAGCAGGCAGTTCATCCTTCTAAGTAGTGGATATAGCTCCGGCTGTCATTTAAGTCAAAAAATCAATATGGTTGTTTTCACAATTGGGGTTTCTCATTAAAAAGAAAAATTATTCAGTTTGAAAAACACACACTCGTATTGAGGGGGAGGGGGGTACAAAGTAACTATACGCCCCATTCAGAAACCGTTATTTCTCTCAGACAAAAGCTAGACAACTCGCGAGCACTTTGCTGTAAAAGTATGACTAAATTTTGATAATTCATTTTCGACTATTTGCTGAACTAATTCTTGAGATGATCGAGCATTTAAAAATGCGGATTTGCTCACTAACATTAAAACTGACTATAGATGTTTTCACAATTAGGGCTCCTCAAAAAAAAATTATTTAGTTTAAAAAAACACATTTTTTATTGAGGCTGGGGGGGGGGGGTACAACGGAACTATACACCCCATTCAGAAACCGTTGTTTCTTTCAGACAAAAGCTAGACAACTCGCGAGCACTTGCTGTAAGAGTATGACTAAATTTTAAGCATTCATTTTCGACTATTCGCTGAGCTAATATACTGGTGTTAAAGGTACGTATCAGACATACAAACAGCGTATTTCGAAACATGTAGGCTTAAATCCTGTAGATTATCTCTGTGGCACACTTGCATAGATCGGAAATTGAAAGAGTTCCCTAAATGTCAAAGATTGAGAGTCAGACAAATCAGACTGAAGCTCGGGTTCCGCACTCTCAAAAGGTTTTAGATTTAAAATTCAGCTTCGGCTTTGATTTTTCATTCTTTGCTTTTGCTTTGGCTCTTGGGTCAACAGTTCGACTCCGAATTCGAATTCCAGCCCTTTCTTTACCAGCTCTTCTCCCACACTCTGATACTGGCCTCAGTATTCCCCTGCACTACTGCTGTTTGTACGCCTCCAGCTCTCAGGGTCAGAGCTAGTGCAGTACAGTTCTTTCGTCCTTAGTGCTGCTCACAGGTTCTTGAATTTAGATTTCGAGTCCTGGCTCCATGCTTTGAAAATCAGATTTCAAACCCAGACCGGTTTTCAACACCAAATTCTCTTTAAGACTATATTTTCTTTCACTGAAACATTCAAAAGTGCTACTCATAAGTATCCGATCATAAGCTCATATAGCCGACCTTACGTGTGGAGGGGGGAGGCTCATGAGGGCTAACGCCTATCAAAATAATACTTAAAATTCTTACATTTGTATACTTGAATCGGTTAGAACTAAAAGGGGTTAAGTCCACTTTGTCGTTTTTGCTTTTTTAACGGATTATGAGGTATTGAAGTATCGCGGATCTGCTGGTGTGGTCAACATTTCGTGAAACAGCTGGGAAAGTGCTTTTTGGCAACATCGCTTTCTTTCATTTTTTGTAATAAAATTTTTTCAAAAAATGTATTTTTTCCAGAAATTGTTCGAAAATTGTGTATATTAGTGTAAAAAATAAAAATAAATTAAAAATTCCGCCCCCCCCTCTTTTTGCTTTTTTATACCTGAGAAGTGCTATTTTCAAAAACGAAATCGCAATTTTCCAATACAGCTTCAGGACCTTTTTTCTCACAAACAGGGATTTTGCTCGATTGGAATAGGACCAAGACTATAAAGTGGCCCCTTTATGTCTGGCTACAAAAGGGAGGAGGAGGGTAGTTTCGAGCCGTAAAACTGCAAAAAAACATCGTTCAGAACCAAAACGGGTCAAGTCCAAAAACTTTGCGCCCCCCAGCTCCGGCCCATCAAAGGTTTATTCGACGGGACCGGGCTTAAAAGTTGTCTCTTATGACCCTCTACCACCAGCCTGAAGTGCATATTCCACGATTTTCACATTTTCGAATAAACCCGTTTTTTCTCTTCCTGAAAAGTGCGATTTTTGAACTTAACCCTATTTAGTTCCAACCAGTTCACTTTCAATTTTTTTTAGGGTTTTTTTTTTTTTTTTAGGGGAAGGCTAAACCGCCAAGCCCTTTGTATCCGAGCATCGTACATTGACATATATTACTTGAATTGTATATCTGGATGACCGAAGACCCTCTTCGAGGAATCTATTCCTACTGATAAGTATTACGTAGACAACCCGAAATACATCAGTTTATTTTGTGTCACCTGGTGAATCAAAATTGGTTTTCAGAAATCCCATTAGGCACCTGCTAAAATCTCATTTCTTTTTTCATATGTTGACCAAATACACTCCTATAATGCAGATCGCATGACTAAAGAAAAGTTTCTTCAGAAAACCATATCTTCACTATTCCAGTGATTGTCATTCATTTCCAAAATCACGATTTAAATACGTTGCTGTTACTCAAACGTATACAATCTAAAAAACTAAAATTTTTTCAATGATAAACAGTCTTTAGTTTACACATTATTCTTCTTAGTTCCAAGAAAATTCGAATGTAGATGTTATTTTGTTACATTTCTTGAATTTCAAATTTACCATTTGATTATAAAATTGGTTTTGAAATTATATTTTTAGGTTTCAATTTTTTTTCGATATTTAAAACGATGTTTTGAATAAATGTGAATAATATAATTGGCTAAAAATAAATTTATTTAGAACTTTTGTAAAATCTGATTTTTAATGCTCCAAGCTAGTTTTTAATTTTCTTTGAATTTTGGAAAGTTGTAACATACATTTAACTTTCTGTTGAGTAAATTTGAAATTATTTATTGAAAAATGATAAATTTTGTAAATTTGAATTTTTCTATTAGTTTTGAAAACATTTGTTTTTAAAATTATTTGTAATTTCTTGAAAAACTTGAATTTTTTTGTTTTTTGATCGCCCGCGTTCTAATAAGTTATGCTCCACTTTTTACATTTCGGACGCCCTAAAGCTTATTAAAGAAATGTAAGCATCTCAGTTGGATTTCTGCGTTGAATCTTGGAGATTGTTATCGGAAAAAATTGCGACTTGATCAAATAATCAGTTTAGAAAGTGAAAAGGGGGTGGAGATTTTCAAAAACATTCTTATGATAATGTCACATTTAGTTGAATAACTGGAGAGAGATATGATGAGATAAGTACACTCAAATAATGTGTTCCTATTTTGAATCCTCTCCCCTCCTCCAGCGATCATTTTTAACTAATAAAAAATTATTGATGGGGCAAAACTGGACAAACCAAGAGGTTTGTCTCGGATATTTTTTCGTTGCTACGTCAATATCGAATACCTCAGACATAGTATTCAAAAGTTGACAATTTGAATATCCATTCCAAAGTTACTGCTGCATAATCATAATGTATATACTGTATGATGAGTACTTACAATTACAAAATATCGAACTCTGGGTTATCATTCTGTCAGTAATACTCGAACTTACCTATAACAAAATAAAAACACAAGTCCATTTAAAATTGATACGCCTACTCAAGTTATAATGCGACAATATTGCGCTAGTACATAAATTCCTATCCCGGTCGGTGGGGGGGGGGGGTGTGTAGGAAATGAATATATGATAGATAGATACCAAAACGAAACTCTGCACCCTGTCTAGCAGTCCCCGAGAACCTGAAAACGTGAGCATTACTGAAATTGAAAAATGAGTAAATTCTTCCAGTGATGCCCACGTGTTCGAAGTTTCGTATCACTATACGGTGCTACATTTTGGTATCCATACTGCAATATGTTGTCGTATCGAAAGCAACGGTGTCCGGGTACCTTCTTCATAAATCGAAAATCGAATGTACCACATGACCCTGCGACACATCAAAGAATTTGACCGATTATTTCCGTACTGTTAAGAACGCGTTACGATGAGAATGAATTTTATTTAGAAAGTGTACGAAGGGTCAGAAAAAGTGAAACAACCCATTGTCGTGTGTATGGAGATCAAGGTTTCCAGCGAAAAGGTGTGAGTTCGACTCGCATGCACCGGAGTTTAAGAGGAGAGAGTTCAACCTTCAATATTTCACGCATTTTATCATTTCCATGCATGCTCGTTGGAAATGTTTTTCTTTTTACTTCAATTCCGATGAAGCTTCCTACAACTATCCGGGTTGGCGATGGTTTCATAATTATATACGAGTACATAAAGTCGAGACTGGAGCTAGGTACTGACTATACACATTACACAGATACCGTAGAAGGTTTGAGCCGTAAATAACAAAACCTTCCGTTTACTCAACATCCTCCAGTTAGAAAACAAAATGAAATTCAACGCGATGATCAAGACTCACAGATCTTACTCTGTACCTCTCACACTAAGTCAGTATTAACAGAGTCCAAACGAGTCAGGCCCACTTGACTGAGCCGAAATGATTGTTGTCGAAATCTACATAGGTCCTGTTGGAGCTTTTTTCTCTCTTATTGCAGTCCTGATGAATTTGAAAAGTTTTAACCCAAAATATACTGAAGTTTTAAAAGTAGCTGCATGAAAATGTTCGACGATTCTCGGCGGGTTCCGAGGGTAGCCAAATGAATTTTAGTAAGTCTCAAGGGAGCCTGAATAAGTCTTTTCGCGGTATACGAGAATGTGAATAAGCCTGATCGACTCCTGATTAAGTATTTACGAGTCTTAACACCGTCGAAATGAGTCTTATGTAGTACCTTCATCAAACTAAACACGCTGATTCTACACATATGTTCATGAGTTCAAGTTTTAAAAAATGTCTCTTGGGACTTACACACTTTCCAATATAAACCTTTCCTCTCAAAAAATTGGAGCTCTATAAGATATTCTTGAACGATGAGTTACAAAATTATGCTATAGCCAAATGGTACTCATTCAAGTGACATCCATTTGAACATAATTATCATTAAAAGCTGTCAAAGACATACCCTAGCGGGAAGGGGATATGAGGGAAGCTCTTCCAGACATTTTTTTCAGATAGAATGATGAATTTATGAAATTTGGTCTAAATTTCGAGTTGACCAGTAAAAAAAATAGATGTTTGAGTCTAAAATGTTGGTTGACAGCTTTGAGATTTAACTTGAATAAAAAAAAAAAAGAAGATTCAAAATGATAGTTTACACGCTTATCATTAACTCTGAAAGGGGGGGGGGTATGTACTTACCCTTTATTTCCGTCACTGACACCAGGTGTGGAAATTAAAAAACCAAATGTTCTAAGCGTACCAGAGCTTCAAAGAATCGCCAGTCTCGGGGAATCCTAGATAATTTTACGGAGTTTTGAAAGTTGTAAGCGAGTTTTGAAGAGTCGTCTCGAATTTTCAGAAGTCCTGAGGAGTTTTACAACAGGTTTGCCACATTCTGAAATAGTCTTTAGCACGTCTGTAAGAGCCATAGAGCGTCTTCAATGAAACTAACAGTCCTAGCGAATTATCAAAAAAGGCTTGGAAGAGCCTTAAAGAACGTTTCCATGTCCTGAACTAGTATAGAAAAATCTTTATAAGTTTTTACCAAGTCTTAAAAAGTCTTAAAATTTGGAAGAGTGGTAAAAAGTCTTGAGCGGGTCAACCTGGTCTTGAATAGCCAGTGTATTTGATATAATAGCCTAATGAAGTCTTGAAATGAATATTAATGACTCTTAGTTTGTTTGAAGGGCAGTCTTATTCAAGTGGTGGACTGCTTTGAAAGTTCTAAAAGATTTTGCTTATGTCTTGGAGAGCCATAATCAAGTTTGAAATAGTCATGGTGAGTAAAAGTATTATAAAGTTTTAAGCAAGTCTGGGAAAGTCTGAAAGATTCTCACATGAGCACTATGTAGATTGAAAAATCTTAACTAGTCTTAAGGACGGCTCCCCTTCTCTTTTCGGGGGAAAATGTCGGATGGTATTCTAATAAACGTTTTAAAAATATTCCAAAAATTGGCATCCAGTTGCGGGGCCGCAATCAATCTTTTGTACGGGGGAGTGGGGGATTGAATTGCATTGTAGTCAACGTTAAACATGTGCCAAAAACTGTCACCCAGTTGCAGGGTCATAAATAATTTCTTCTAGGGGGGGGGGGAAATTGGATGGCATTGTAAGAAGCATTTTGAAAATGTTTCAGAAATTATCACCCAGTCGCAGGGCCGTAACCAGTTCCTTATATATTGGGAAGGGGGAGACAAAGGGAAGAAATTCGATGGTATTGTAGAGAACAATAAAAAGTTCCAAAAATTGTTACCCAGTCGCAGCGCCATAGTCAGTCCCTTGTATGAGGTGGAGGGGGCAAAGATAATTTGGATAGTATTATAATGAATTTGGAAAATGTTCCGAGAATGAACATCCAGTCGCAGGGCGGTAATCAGTCTCTTGTAAGGGGCAAGAGAAACTAAATTTCTGGAGTAAACGTCCGCAAAATGAAGGATAACAATAGATTTTCCAACAAGGGGAGGCGAGTAATGGATTTTCCCATTTGTTAGAGGGAAATCGAATTGCCAGGGAGCAGTGCCACTAATTGCACCACCTTGCTTCTTACAACCTTGCCCAGTCGAGAACAGGGGCGAAACTATAGGGGGAGTGTGGAGGGTTGGACCCTCCCCCCCCCCATAATTTGTCGGTCAGCAAATTTTGAACTGTTCATTTAAATTTTTCATTTTTATGAATGTTTGTTTGTTTTTTTTTTTTCAATTAAAAAATATTTAAATTCAAAATTTTTTCAAAGTTTTGTCGGCCAATTTTTAGTTTGGAAAAAATATTTGTCGACAAATTTTTTTTCTCGACCTCCCCAAACTGAAAGTCAAATTTCGTTTCTGAAAATAGAGCACCCTGGTCTCCTGTCAGAGACTAGTCAGTCAAAAGCCGAAGGTTTCAAGCTGAGTATCGAACGTTATCTGAAAGGTTGAAACAAAGCTGAAATATGGAAAACATTTCGAAAATCTGACAATCGGTAGCAAACTTTGCATTTCGAATTTCAATGACTATTCTGTTTTTACTAGATTCTCTGTTTGACTTAGAGCCTGAAATTTTAGAAATTGAACAGTTTATTAAAATCTAACAGTTGAAAACAAAAATACTTATTTTCCAATGTCACAAGCTGAATTCGATAGCCAATGTTCTATTGTTTAATTTACGGACTCTGGTCCTGTTGAATATAGGAGGGAGATTTAGTCTGGAACAAAAGTCAAAACTCCATGTGTTTTTCCCGTGAGAACGAAAGGGAGCTTGTAGCACGCATTCCCTGAATCCGATCGACTTGAAACCTTGTAGGTTTTTTTAAGTTTATTTTATTTTATTGGAACCAATTTAGGAAACGAATCAGAGGAAATTCAGAAAAAACGATCACCAAGAGTAAATAACGACCACCTTAATATGTAAATGAAGTTGTGTGTTTCTTTCAGACATTTCTAATACCCTCCCAACTTACCCTCCCAGACTAGGGTATTGCTCACGTGCGCAGATGTGATTGCTTTGGGGAGAAGGTTCCAATCTGCATTTGCAGGGACGATACTATGGGGAGGGGGAGTGAAACACCCCCAATAATCTGGCAGTAGGCAAATTTTGAAACTGTTCATTTGAATTTTTCATTTTCTCAGAATGTTTATTTTTTTTTATTTATTGAAAAATATTTTGATTAAAAAATTGGCAAATTTTCAAATTATTTAAAAATTTTTAGTTTAAAAAAAATATTTGTCGGCGAATTTTCCTTCTCACCCCCCCCCCCTCCAAACTAAAAGTCAAGTTTCGTGTCTGGTCAAGAATTAATGAGTAGAAAAAAAAACTTGACAACACTTTTTGAAAAGTGCTATCAAATTATTACACCAAGCAGTGTTGTCAACCTAGGTTGAGGCAGCCTTAGGTTTTTCCTACGTTAAAATTTAATGAAAATTCAGGAGATTTGAGTAATCGTCAAAAATCGGAAAATGTTCAGGGGTCTGTAGAAAAGTTTGAAAATTTTGAGGAGGTTCACTTAAAAGTTTAGGAGACTTGATCGAAAAATGTAGAGCATGACCAAAACTATGGTGAAACCTGCCAAAAATTCAGGAGATTTAATGTAGGGATTTGACATCTTGAAAGTTCTGGAGACATTCACAAGATTTTCAAAATTTCCTGAATTCTGAGAAGGCTTGCAGTACTGTTCCCATGATCACTTCCTGAATCCACCGCTGCTATGCCAAGTCCTATATCTGTACAAATCTGTTCGTGGTTTTGTGTTGTAAATATTCATTCTTCAGCCCTCTGCCGGCAGTATTCTTCGACCGGAGGGAAGAAGTATCGGGGTACAGTATTAAATTCTCAAGGTGTCTACAGGTTTGGAAAATTTGGAAAGTTTGGAAAAAGTCAGGAATTTGAAAAGTAGGTCAGGAAGTTTGGAAATAGTCAGGAAATTGAACAATATTTTTAAGAAGTTTGGAATTTTTCATCTCCTTGGTAAAGTTTTACAGAATGAAATACTTGAAGAAATATAATTCATAACTTAGTTCATCGCTTTGTTTGTTTTTATGTATATCTGTGAACACCTTCCTAATACTTTCACCCAAAAATCAACTTAAAATTTCAGTTCATTTTAACCATAGCGTCTAGTAGTATAAACATAAATATATACTGTCTATATACTGTAAAGGTAGGAAGAGAAAGAAAAAGTTTGGAAAAAGTCAGGAATTTATATTTTTCCATTCTTGTAGACACCTTGATTCTCCAGAAGCAGGGCCGGGAAGGAAGGTCGACCGACAACCCCATTAAAATTTTGACTAGCCAAAAAGAAAGAATTCATTTGCTCAAGTTTCCCGGTTTGGATGTTGGAATATTCCGACTTTCTGGACTCCCGTTCAATAAATAACGACCGACATATTACAAAGTTCGTCATGACAAAAAAACAGAAGTTCTCTTATCTTCTCAGTTTTCCCAGTTGGGATCCGCAGTGTCCTTACTTTCGTGTCCTTTCATTATGTAACATTAGCACAGCCGAAATATTGCAAAATTTCCTGTGACAGGGTGTCTACCGGTCATACGAGTCATACAAGTCGTACAAAAGTCCTACAATTGAGGCGGTGGTCATACAAGTCGTACTAAAGTTGTGCAATTGCCTCTAATTACTTTCAAATATAGAATAATATTTGTGAATATTATTAGTAAGAATTTGTGATCATTTGCAGTATTTCTTATCAAAATATGGCCAAATTGAAATTTAATTGAAAATTTGCATTCTCTGCAACATTTTTTGCAAGAGTATGTATTCGTTCGTTATTGTTTAATTATTAAGTTTCTCAAAGTTTTTGTGTGCAATTAGCATGTTCTTGACATGTTTTTTTTTATTTTTTTTTATTTTTTTTTTTACTTGTGGAAACTGTGTTTATGCGTGAAAATGGTCCGAAAAAAGATCATATAAAACTCACACAAAAGTCATACATAGGTCATGCTATTGAAAAATTCGTATTGGAGAGACATCCTGTATGAAAAGCAGAAGAAACGGAAAAAAGATCACCTACCTGATTCCTATATTGAATGTCAGAAATTCCCTTTATTTTGGTATTATTTCACGTATGTGGGGGGGTGGGGTTACCCCTGCTTCATCCCTGTCCAAGTGAAAGGGTACCAATCGATTCGTTGGTTCATCGAGAAGGAAAAGAATTGGGATTTCGTTATTCGAAAAAAAATCAACCCCCCCCCCCTCCCGTCTAGAAGACGCTCAACGCGTCCTTGAAATCTGCAATCAACGATTATTCATTTCCAGACGAAGAGGAAATGCAGGCGTGTCTCGGAGACCGATATTTCAAAGTGCTAACGGTACTTCGAAACAAAAGAAAATGAAATAGGACGCATTTTATTATGTCTGCGACGGAACGTGCTGTACGAAAAAAGATTCTCGCGTGTGCAAAAAAAAACTGGAAATCCGTATCACGAATCCGCATTAGAAATTCAAACAATTGTTTCAGTTCAGGTTTCCAGTATGCACCAGACTAATTTCGGTTGTCGATCGGGTTAGCTTAAAAAGAAGAAAGGGAAAAAATGTAAAAATAAAAAAAGGAAAAAACCGCCACCGTTAGCAGACGCATATAGAACCCGGGGAAAGTGGCATAATAGAGAACGGGTTATGTTTCGTTATATTTTCGACTGTTTTGGCCCACGCTACGTTCGAAGCTTATGACTCACAATCTGTCGGTAGTCGTGAAAGTGAAAACTTTTTATGGCCGGAGACTACCTGTTGTCACTTTCTTTTCGGCCACCTTCACCGTACCTACGGTCCGTCGTAAAGGCGAACCTACTAGACGTGTTCTTCGTCGCATACTTTCGACACTGAGTTGTTGGGATGCTCCGGTGGCCTTGTACTATTATAGGTATTATTACAATTATCGCTATCATACACATCATTCGAATGCAGTCATCATCCGCGTAATGGGGTCGGTAATATTTTCGTAACATATTCCCAGCCATCGATGTAGGTAGTCGATCGAAAATATTGGCCGCGCTGTTTACACTTGCGGACCTTTCACTCGCACTGACGTATAGGCAGCAGCACTGACGACGTTTAGGCTGTCTTACGTATTTTCCTTCGAATTTCCTATAATCTTATCTATTGCTTTCTTCCGATTGTAACGGCCATGTGTAAGGAAGTACGCACTTCTTTCAACATGACCCCGCATTCGAAATTTTAATTCCAGTGTATTTGAAACCAGGATACGAGGTTCCTCTGACTCTGGGAAGGAAGGATATACGCCGAGTGACGTTCGCCATTTCCGCGGTAGGGTCAGGTGACAGTCCTCCTTTTCGCTCGTTCAATGCAGGAAATGATCATAGTTAAGTCGATGAAGGCGGGGGGGGGACGAGCATATTCTAGGGCTCCATACAGGTAGGGTAACCAGACGTTCTCTTTCCAGCATAAGACTCTGAAGAACTCCGTTTTTTACTCCAAGTACTCTTAAGTACACGTTCTTAAATTTCAACTCTTTCAGCATGACCGCATTCGAAATTATAGTTCCAGTGTATTCCTCAACTAGGATACGAGGTTCCTCCGACTCTAGGAAGGAAGGATACACGCCGATTGACGTTCGCCATTTCCACGATAGGGTCAGGTGACAGCCATTTCTTTCGCTCGTTCAGTTCAGGAAATGATCAGAGTCCAGTCGATGAAGGAGGGGGGGGGGTTATGGATTGTACATTCTTATGTAGGAGTCTTTATCTTCTGGAAACTTGACGAGCAGATTCTACGAGTCCCATACAAGTAAGGTTACCAGACGTTCTCTTTTCAGCATAAGACTCTGAAGAACTCTTTTGTTTTTTACTCCAAGTACTCTTCAGTACACATTCTTAAATTTCAACTCTTTTTGCTATGGAAAAAGCACACGAAGAAAAGAGAAGTGAGAAATTCCAGCGTTCTGTCACCCAGCAATATTTCATTCTTACCTCTTAATCTCCCACTTTCGATCACAAAATTCCAATTAGAAATGATTATAACTTCTGTTAGATGTACGTTGAAGAGGTCTGGTTGGCCGAGTGGATTGCGCGTTGGTCTCGGAATCCGGAGCTCCCGGGTTTGATCCCACGTAGCAAATCGTCAGATTTCGACCTAGGCCGGTTTTTCGGCCAGAAGTGAAGAGGGCTAAGACAGCCCTAGCAGCCTCCCCGACGTCTCTGAGGTAATGCTCGAAATGGTGGATTCCAAGGCTCGGGTTGAGAGCAAATTAGAAAAAAGCCCCTTTTCCACACGTTGAATACTAATTCTGCTAAACCGTCCACAACATTCGAACCTCTTTTTAAGAAGAAAGGACCTATAATCCCTCAAGAAACTAGGATCTTTTCTACTTGATAATTTTCTGTAGTTGCGTGTCCGTCGGACTTTCGATCCCAAAAACAAGTAGAAGTAAAGGTAAAGGCCTGTATGCAATCGGTATACCTCTAAAAACAAGATTTTCAGTAAAATCTGTTAATAATGGGGTTCTTGCCTCGTTAACAGCATTCAAATTGAAACATTTGATTTCGAAAAAAGATGAAGGAACATGAATCAGATCGATATATCGATCAATTAACCGCTCATATCCTGAAATTCAAAAACATCTGATACCATCATCAGATTGAATTGACGAATATAATATCATGCGCCAGCGTAGGAAGATCTCAGCCTTGGGGGGGGGGGGGGGTGGTAGTAGTCGCTACAGCACATATCCGCAGGGTCGGTGCGAGGGGGTGTTACCCCCTCTCCCTTCAGAGTCATTTTTCATTCGGCAATTTTGGAAAAGTTTTGCTCAATTCAGCAAAATTTTTGAAACTGATATTTCTTTTACACACCAATTTCACCATTTTTTTTTTAAAATACCGAATGAAAAAGTTGGGAAAATGCGACAAGTCGGAAGCTTTTATTTGGCAGCTCAGTTGGGAATTTTCAGTTAGGAAGTTGGAAAGGTCTAAAACGTGAAAAGCTTTTTTTTTGGGGGGGGGGGCTTTGACGGTTCATAAAGTCGGAAAAATGTGACTAAAATTTCTATCTGGCAATTCGGCATGTTTTCTTGAATTTATATTCGGCATTTTTATAATCCATACCTCCAGTAAAAATTGCTCAAACCGGCCCGGCATATCCCGTCATCTTATTGCTGTAATTAATATGCTAAAATACAAAATACATTCTGAAATAGGGGAATGGTGGGTACGGTGTTACAGAAATTGCCTTATTCCCATTTGCCTACCACTGAAAGGCGTAGAAGAAATAAGTTTGCGGCATTGGAAAGTGTGTCTTCTGAACATTTTGATACATTGAACATTAATGAAGTTTTTTTTTCCAAGTGGTTAAATTTAAACTTTTATACAGCTCCTTTTTCAGTAACGCTGTACCCTATGGACGGGTACAAAATGTTACACGAGTATGGGTACAGTGTTACATGTATGAATATCGCTGAAATAAGATTATCTGTCGTATTTTTTATGAAAAATTGTGTATAACGTCATTTCTGTGCGATAATATTGATAATTTATACACATGAAAGTCGAAAGTTGTTTATTTTACCGAAGGTACCAAACCTGATTTGTACCTTACAAATATTGTACTCGTGGTTCAAAAAAGAGATTTGAAAGCAATTTGGACGGTAAGTTATTGCCAAATTTAATTTTTAAGCTATTTTTGAAAAAAAAAATTAACTTTTGAAATCAAAATTTTTTGAAAGAGAAACTTGTAAAATGAAAAACGAATACATGGGTGCCGATTTCCTGATTGATATGGGTTCATTGATTACTCGATCAACGGCGATTTTCATTTGTTAAGAAAACACCGGCTGCAATTTTCTTTTTTGTGTCTATTTGAAGAAACGACATTTATATTGATACGATTAAAATTTGTTAAAATATTATAACATCTACCAATTATAGATATGTCAAACTGTTTGATTTTTACCTTCGACTTTAAAAAAATACTTCAAAACAAGAACATTCACATGTGAAAAAGTTTGAAACTTGTAAAAAGTAACTTCCAATTGATAACAACATAGAAATCATAGAGCATAAAAAATTGAGATTGTAATACTATACATTACTGCAACTATTTCATAGATATAAGACTTACCAAAAACAAAAAAGCGCCAGAGACTATCTTTTTTTACGAAAATGGAAATAAAAAAGATACTTATGAACCCATGTATTTGTTTTTAATTTTATGTTTTTATCTTCATGGACAAATTTCGATTTGAAATATTTTTATTATTTTTTTTTCAAAAATGGCCTTAAATTAAATTTGGCAATAATTACCGTCCAAATTGCTTTTAAAATCTCTTTTCTGAACGAGTACATACTTGTGTAAGGTACAAATCAGTTTTACCACCATCAAAAAAAAAATATACTTATTGTAACACTGTACCCTCTGTAACACTGTACCCACCCTTCCCCTACCTTAAATAAGTCTGGAAGAATCTTGAAGAGATTTAAACAAGTCTTGAAGAGGTAGTGGATTTTTAACGAGTCTTTCAGAATCCCGGATCAGTTTGGAAGT
This sequence comes from Acanthococcus lagerstroemiae, assembly GCA_031841125.1. NCBI lineage: Eukaryota > Metazoa > Arthropoda > Insecta > Hemiptera > Eriococcidae > Acanthococcus > Acanthococcus lagerstroemiae. The sequence goes on along the minus strand of CM063114.1, from coordinate 39,176,310 downwards.
CTTGGAGGTGTAAGATGAATATTTTTTCTAACTTTATGCTGTAATTTTTTTACAAAATGATAATGGTTTCCTTCCGTTTATCTTCTATTATCATCATCAGAAAATACTATTATTATAGATATTATTTTCATTAAGAGGAAAATGATTGTTAAAAAAGTAAATAATATTTTCTTCTGTTGGCCTCATCTCAGCCCCTTCAAAAGTAACAGACGGCAAACATATCTACATATCAGTTTGGTTTTTTGGTTAAAGGAGGGTCATTCATGATGCAACACTAAAATTTGACTGATTCTTATGATCAATCAAAAGTTCTGCACTCATCGCAAGGATGTAACTAAGGAGGAGGGGGAACACCCAAAAATGTTTTTCAGTTATTGGTAAGTGTGGAATACTCTTAGATCCTGGAAAATACCCTCTACTCAAATACTATTCACCACTACTCACACTGAGTAGCATCTTAGAAATATTTTCGGCAAACGAGCAGTAAATTTTCATGCAGCGTTGCAGACTTTCTCTCCTTTTAACTGGCAACATTGAAGAATTGACGACCTTCTTCTCCTCCCCCTTCTATCCTCGCCCTCATATCTATCTTCCTTTTCGCTATGTACACTCACAGGTCTCTCTGTACGTTTACACAAAAAACTCCTGGAACCATAAATGAGTGTAATTACTATCTAGGATTATGGCATATAGTTCTTAATTTTCAGTTTATACTAGATAAGTTAAAGAATGCTTCAAAAACTTTGAAATTGGTGAATACTTGTCTACGTACCCTGAATCGAGAAAACAAATGAATGAATAAAATTTTTATCTTCTAGATGTTAACCCATCTTCAACGTTTCTTCAATACGCTCTTGGGTGTCTGGAGCCCTCACTGTTAAGTCTTGGTGTAAAGGATCATTTTCTCTCCTCGATAAGCGCAACTAATTTGAATGTATGTGATATGTTTGAGTCCACTGCTGAAATTCTCAGAATTCCCGGCTCTGTTACTATAGCAAAAAGGACCCTTGTCTAATTTTATTTTTTACCTTCTTTTACGCATAACATCAGCGCCGGTTTTACCATATGGGTTGACTGGGCTGTAGCCGACAAGAATTGTGGCCCCAAAATAGTTACCGAAAATTTTTTGGGTGGTGGGGTGGGGGATGTAAAATGTGGAGTAAGACTCAATTTTCCGACATATGGTACCTTTTCACGCATTGTCTCACATTTGCCGTACTAGTAATGTTACCGAACGAAAATCAGCTGAAAAATTGCTGACATGTTATCGTATGTTGTGAATGTTAGTATAGAGTTATTGAATGTTATTGAATTCAGCATTCCCTCAAATCAATTCCTACACATGCAGGTTACGACACTGATGTAAGTAATGGCTCCATTATCTCCTCCCAAAAATTGTATCGCGGCTGCCATTATGGCTGACCATGTCGAAGACGGAGTTACAACAACGGGAGAGCATTTTCGTGTCTATATTTAATATCAACTTCTCAGTAAGCGATTCTAATAAAGGTACAAAAGCATACAAAATGTAAAAAAAAATTTCCATGGAAATTTCTATTAAATACTGAAGATGGCTAGAAGAAATAAAAATTTCCATGGAAATGTGGACCACTGAACTGAATTGTAAACTGACTTGTGACCATGAAGAGCTAAATCATACGGATTGGCTTACACACCATTGAACTGAACTGTGAACTGAACTGGAAATGAGAAGAGAAAACAAGTAACCTGGTTCCTCGAAGAGGGTCGACAAAAAGCACGGATCTTGACTCTTGATAAAAAATAATGGGGGAGAGGGAATCTACGGAAGAATTAATAAATAATTCGACCTGATCCTACCCTAATTAAAAAAAAAAAAAATCCATGGAAATTTCTTTTATACTGAAGATGGCTGGAAGAAATAAAAATGTTTATGAAAATTTGAACCGCTGAACTGAATTGTGACCGCATGAAGAGCTAAATTATACGGATAGAAGTAACGCTCAAACAGTCTGCAGCCGTGTTGTTTATAGAAGTTTCCATGGATTTTTTTTTTTTTTTTGTTAGGTATGATCAGGAGAAGTAACGCTCAAAAAGTAACGTTTATTTTTCGTTTTTATGTGCCAAAGCAGGCATGATATAGTAACGCTCAGAAGTAACGCTTTAAAGTAACGCTCAAAAAGTAACTTTTTTTTCGTTCATGTGTTAAAGCAGAAACATGAAAATGTCAAAAATAAGGCGGCAAAGTACTTGAAACCAGCCCTGCATAACATGTGATACCTAGTCATTGTGCAGGAATTCTGCCTATTGAACTACAAATTGAAAAAACCAACAACGTTAAAAAAATTAAATGGTCTGGCATACGTGAAAAGGAGAAAAAAATAAAAATCAGGGATATTAATAAAAAAAAAAAAGTCATTGTGAATTTCCATTAGCTTGTGTTTTCATACCTGCAATTTGAAACAACTTTACATACCACAAGTGTTGGAATATCAGCAGATGTTTTGGAAAATTTTGTTAGATCCTCCAGTTCTCTGTGGATATTTCTAATGATCTCATCAGAATGACCTTTTGGGTAACTGGAATTGCTACTAAATGTGAAAGCATCCATGCTGAATCTACACGCTTATAAATTAGATAAATTGTGGAAGTGGGCACAAAGTAATATCGTCGGAATGATCAAAAATTTGGATAATACGGAAGAATATCAAATTTATGTTTGAAACCCTGTATGTCGAGAACACGGAAAAAGATTGAGTTCTAGGTACAAAACAGGCCAGATATGGGCTGGATATGTGACGAGATGATAAAAACTTTATATCAACCAGGTAAATAAATTGTAAAATGCGAATAATATAGTGACCGAATTTTCGCCAAAACCGTCCCGTGTACGCTATATGAGTTGAAATGGTTCGCATAATCTAACCTTGGATGGGTGTTAATGATAATTCAGCGGCGAATTTAAAAATATGCATTTTTTTATAAGTATGGCCTACTGTTAGAAAAAACCTAACCGTCTGGACTGCGGTAATTATTCAAAAATACCAAGAAATTTCACCACATTGGATGTAGCTGAACAACATTGTAAATCGAAAGCAATACGCGTATCCGAAACTGAAATATTAATAAAAAGAGTTATAAATCATCTACCTGTAATCACACATTTTGAGAATATTTCGGAGGAAAATTTTTAATTTTACTTCGAACTATAAATAAACACAACCAGGAATTCGATACCTTTCTCACCATCGTTAACCTAACCCAACGTAGAATATTTATGTAAATATGAATTCGTTTTTCGTATAGTCTTCGTATCGCGAGAGCTACCATGTCTGAACTGTAAACAGGGATCACTTTGTGGAGCTTATGGCGATGCACGCATGCCAAATTGGCTCTCCAGACATCGCATCCCTCTCCGCGGAAACTAGAGTGCCTATGGAAACACCCGAGTACAGACATACGCCATTTTGAGTCGCTTGGTGCCTGACGATTCGCAATTCGATACGCGGAACATTCCGCGTAGTGAATTGCGAATCGTCGGGCATCAAGCGACTCAAAATGGCGGATGTCAGTACTCGGTGTTTCCAGGCGCTCTATGGACACTACCCTTCCGAGTATCGCGTCGGGACCAAAGGGTGTGAACAGGGTTACTACTTTCTTCAATCGGAGCAAATTACCGATTCTAACTTAGCACATTGCCTTTTTGTTATCCAGTTCTATTGTTTGGTTCTACAACTAGGCGCAATTACTCGCGCCAAATTTTGGTCGCTATCTGTCGCTTCAAGCTGTACTTTGAAAACGGTTCTCGTTTCGATGGGGAAGTGCGTTTCCCGCAAGACAATAAGTCTCGTCCTTAACAAAAATTACGTCTAAATCGAGGCGTAGATGGACAGACAAAACAATTTAACACCTTAATAACGTAATAAGAATACTACAGACAAGCCGAGCGATCCATTCCGCTGACCTACAACGAACGTAGAAGTAGAACCAGGAAAATAACAAGTTTCTCCTTCCATTCCAGGAAGTAATCTGTATGAATAAAGTGAAAGTGGCTCCCTTCCTCGCTCTTCTTTCTTGTGCGCGGCAATTCAGCTGCCGTCAAACGCATCAACCACTGAGGTACTACTTTACCATTCTTCGACAAAGCAATCTGCGTTTGTTGAGAGAACTAAATTGATCTTGTGGATTACTTTATGGGTCCGATGTGACGGTAGGAAACGCTGAATGCTGAGCGAACTGTAAATAGCGCGAATTGTTCACAAGCGGCGAAAATAATTGTACGGTAGATAAATCAACACAGCTCATGTGCTCAACTGCGAATGGATTTAAGATAGCTCACGTGATCCAGAAACGTGAATTGAATTGTCGAATCATTTGGTCTACAATTTATATAGAAAATTAGAAACATATGGAAACCCATACCATTCAGAATCATTCCATGCTTCGAAAGCATATTAATGATCAAATATTCAAGTAATACGGTTTCGCCCCATTTGAACCTCTCACTTTGGTCAAATTCTAACTACAGTTTAGTCGGGGCATTAAGCGAACATGTGATTTGGTTTCTTGAACACATGACTATGTGCTCGTCTTATTGGTTGTGATGAGACTATGGCAGTTCCGTCTTTCAGTTGGGAGGATAAAACCCGATTGACAATTTGGAGAGCACTCACCCAACATATCACAAACCACTACCGTCTTGAGACTTTTGGCCGATCATATTTTTTTGTGAGTGTTCAACATCTCATCATTTTAAGATAGTGTGTGTGAAGTGATCGCTCAGAGTTAGTGTGATTACTGAGTGATTTTTACAAATGCACTTACAGTTGGCCTCATTGTCAATCGGGAGTGAATTTTAACACATGACCAAGGATTCCAAAAATATATTTATGCTTTTGCATGTTTTTCTGTTGAAATAGATATGGAACATCCATGCTATTTTTGCGATTCATTTTCAAGAAGAATGAGTTATACTTGATCGAGCGTATGTATTTTGACGTATTCTGTGTATGGTGTAGTGGGACGTATGGCGATGCACGCATGCCAAAGTGGCCCCTGGGACACCGCACTCCCGGCCCCGGAAACGATCCTTTCCAGTATCACATCAGTGGCCGGAGGGAATATTCTGGATATAAAAGCATGTTTCGATATAGTTTCCGTTTTTTTCTTTTAGAGCGTATAGGTATTGAAGAATATTTGGCCAGTTTCCATCATTTTTATGGAATATTTCCAATTTTTTTTTTCGATATTGCACTATGTTTTTCTTCTAAGAAGGTAAGACTGCAACAACTGCACTTTTCTTACGAATCAAACAATTTTTTTCGCGAAGTTTTCCCCTGTGTAGAACAAAGTCAAATGTATTCAGTGTTCGCCTGCGAAAAAGAACTTTTTCCACGATAACTTTATGGCCTTTTTCTTTTGTTCGACTCTATTTCTCTATTCCATAGACCTTGTATTCCCATTTGGACTGATTTTGTGATCTCCCGTTCTAATGATTTTCATCTGTCTCTCGATTTCCCTTTCAAAACAATACCTGTATTACCTTTTTGATAGGGAATATTTTTGGCATATTTCAGGATTTTTAGGGAATATTTTAGCATATTTGGCGAAACTCCTGTTCTAGTGATTTGCATCTATCTTTCGATTTCTCTTTCAAAACAAAACCTATACTACTTTTTTGATAAGGAATATTTTTGGCATATTTCTGGATTTTTAGAGAATATTTTAGCATAGTTGACCACTTTTCAGAGCATATGTTTGGAATCCCTGCACATGACGTAGCCTCTCTTTTTGGTTAGCATGAGTGGAAAGCAAGCTAAAAGCGGAAAGCGGAAAGCCAAAAGCAAAGAGTTTTTTACCTAAAAAGCAAAAACTGAAAGTAAAAGAGCTAGAATGCACAAATAATTGAAAGCAAAAGCCAAAGTTTTACTTTTCCCATCTTTTCCAGTATATTTATCTATTTATAAATTATAATTTCAAATTTTTATTTTTATTTTCATCATCTCAATGACCAGTGCTGTTAAGTGTTAACTGTTAAGCAGTGTTGTGAAAAGCTATTTCTAAAAAATATTGGGTATGTTATACAAAATATTCAAAATTCAAAAGCGGTAAACTGAAATCTTGTGACTTTTGCGTTAAAAAGCAAAAGCCAAAAGGGAAAGCTGAATATGAAAAAATTTTAAAAGCAAAAGCTAAAGTTTTATTTTCCAAGGTCAGAAGCTAAAGCCGTAAGCAAAAGTTTTATCATATGGCTTTCCATCTCTGGTCGCAACTGGCTACCCCTAGTAAGGCGGCTCTAAGAGGAGGTATAACAGACAGCCATTTTGATTGCAAGAAAAGTAAACAAACGCGTGTTGATAAAGAGAAATTATCAAAACGCGTTTGTTTACTTTTTTTGCAGTTACAATGGCTGTCCGTTATACCTCCCCTTAGAGCCGTCTTACTCCTAGTGGAGCACTAGAACACTTATATGAAGGCATACGCCATTTTTAATACCGCTTGTTCCGTGAAACGAAAATTGGTTACGCGGTGGTTACCGCTCAGCCAGTTTTCTTTCCACGGAACCAAATGGAATTAAAAATGGCGTATATCCTCACTCGAGCTTTTGTAGTCTCTTCTTTACGAGCATGAACACTGCACTGGTTTTACTTGACAACGTGGATCAGTCTATCATTTGAATGAATGCAATCAGCAGTGTGATTAAAGGGAGGATATGGCGATATATGTACCCCTAAAGCCAGGAACACACTGCATTCGACTGGTTTTCATAGCTTATGTGGTTCAAATCCTCAAATACACAATATTTTTAATGAAGATAATTATAACTTATCTTGCCGCAGTAAAGGTTCCTGTGTAGTAGTTTCCTAATTACCTACACACTACTGGAAGCAGAACCATGACAGTTCTGTTTTTTAGTCGGGAGGATAGAACAAATCAATGATGCGATCTAGTGATGTGGTTTCTTGGACACAGTCATAACTCGGCTTCTCACTTGGGTTCGAACGAAAATGTGACAGATTCATCATACCTGATTGCAAGGAACAGATTAGAACGCCGATTTTATTTGGCAAAATAAGTTAGTCCTATTCCTTAAGTGACAATGAAACTTAGAAAACAATCTGGGCTCTTTCGGAAAGTAAATTTTTTGTGATTTTTTACATTTGAATAGGTATAATGATCATGTACTGGGGTAATATTGGACCCCAGTGGTGATGTCGGCCTCTCATAACTTGTTTGCTGATAACAAGACTAGCGCTTCTACAAGTCATGAGTAGCTGGTATTTGTGCCACCAGTGTCTGATATTACCTCAGTTGACTTGACTATAATAACGATACTAGTACTCCTACAAGTCATGACTCATGAGTGGCTGATATTACCACCAGTGTCCGATATTACCCCAGTTGATGGTAGGTAATTCCATTGGTTTGTAGACCTCACAGTTGCCAGATAAAATACGAACTTATAGGAGCGTTCCATGAGATGCAGTGTTCACTTAGAACTGACATACATTTATAAGTAGTCGAATTTGACTCAAAAAGTCGAGTTACCATGTTGATATCGACTCTTGGATCGAGGAGACTTCTAATCCAAAAGTCGATATCTGCATGGTAATTCTACTTTTGTATCGAAATTGAATATCAAATTGAACTACAAAATTATGACGGAAAAGTGACTGATCTGATCCTGTTGACACTTGTTTTGCGGGTGTCTCATCAGTTGGAATGAAACTACAGGTAATATGGGGTAAATAATTTTTCTTCAGTTATGTAGGAGACAATGTGAAAAAATATGCCATTCTAGACGGAATATTCACATGTACAAATAGCTCACTTTGTCTCATAGGTTGGCACCAGCGTAGGAAAGGGGAGGGGGTTAGAACTCCTCCCCCAACACGGTCAAAAAAAGCATTTCAGAATGTATTTTAGCGCATTAATTATAATGATAAGATGACGAGCTATGTGTTGTAGCGACCCCCCCCCCCACTACTCCTAAGACTGAGCTCTTCTTACGCTGGTGTTGGTTGGAATAATTGAAGCAGTTCTATAGTCAAGTCAACGAACATAATGAACAAGTTATATCTGTACATACCTACAACATCTACCTCTACATCTGGGTCTACTATCTCTATATTTTCGGCATCCACTTTTTCTAAATCTATAGGTATCTTGCATGCATCTATGTTTAGTAGAAACTAACATTTTGCTACTGCATTTCGCTACTGTTCTGAACTGGTGCGAAATACACAAATCAGTTAGTGTCCTCGTGAACGGTTACGAACATTATTTAATCATCATCATCAAAATTCAAGGGTTATGCCTCTGGCCTGCTCTGCTTAACCGGTGAAACCGTCGGATCATCGTTTCATGGGATGTCCTCTGGTCCTTTTTCCAGCTGGTTCGTGCTGTAAGATTCTCCGTGGTAGTCTATCTTCGGGCATTTGGTCGACATGGCCTTTCCAATTTTCACGATAGTTTTCTATCATTAAGTTCGTGGTTTTTCAAGCACACACTAGTCAGCTTCTTTCGTTGTAATTCTATTCTTCAGTTCAAGCCTTAAAATAGAGAGAACAGGAGATGCTATTTTTCAAACACTGAATCCGAAATTCAGCTAGTCCCACTAGTTGGAATAAAACTATAGCAATACTGCCCTGTGATCAGAAAAAAGAACGAACTATTGAGGCGGTTTGTTCTATATAGGAAACAGAAAGCCACCTGACTTGGTGTTATGAGATTCTCGAGTCAGTGTTTTGTATGATTGGCAATTTTTATAGCAATACCGTCTACTGGGGTAACATCGGGCACCGGTGATAATATCGGCCACTCGGGCTTATTTACTGATAACGATGCTAGCGCTCCTACAACAAGTTATAAGTAGGTGATATTACCACCGGTGTCTGATATTACCCAACTTGACTTTGCTGATAACGATACTGTAGTCTGTTCACGTTAAGAAGTCTAATTTCTTATCAGGAAAATTTTCAAAACAACAGTACGCTGATTGCATCCCTCTATTGTTAATCTTGTTGTCAGTTTGTTGATGTTTTTTGCTGGAGATTGGACTTCTTATCGTGAACAGACTACAGCGCTCCTACAAGTCATAAGTGGCCGATATTACCCCAGGTGACGGTAGCGAGAATTATTTAAATTAGTGTTTTGTCTTTCAGTTAGAGTTTGAAGATGAAGGAAACAGAATATGCTATGTTTCAAATATTAAAAGCCGTGGCATAGTTGATCTGTTTAGTTGGAATTAAACCATAATAGTTTTGCCCTTCGATTTAAGGATAATGCTAACTAGTGATGCTTTCGAAATCGATTGTCACTTTAGTCTGAATGAAAGAAAGTTCTGTATGAGATTACAGAGCAGAGTAGTAATACGGTTCCTTGAACACGTGACTCTGATTTCGTTTCATTGGTCAGAATGGATGACGGTTTCATTTTTCAATCAAAAGGCAGAGCAAAACAATTTTCGAACGTGACTCAATTTACCTTGTTTGTTGAATTCTGACTCATCACTTGTACGACCAACTCTTGCAGATCAGGTACATCAATAAAATCAGGTAACAGAATGAGTACCCAAGGGAGTTTTTCTGTTTTCTACATAGCGTACTCTGTCACTTGACTTTGATTTTTCATTTATTTAGTTCATAGTTTTTCTAGACTCTTTTATTATCAGTTATTCGTAGAAGCCAGATTCGCCATGTTACCTGAATATTTACGACCTTGTTGGTTTGTTCGTCTTACAACCCTGCCTAAAGCCGTTTCAGTTCTGTTCCGATAAACTATGCTAAGCGACGAAACATACTTTAATAGGGTGTCTGCTGGGTAAGAAAAGCAAGAAAATAGCAAGAATTGGAAAAACTGAGCAAGAAAGCACGAGAATGGCAAGATTTTAATCTTGGACAGCTAGAACTAATTGAAGATTTTCACTTTTTTCCTGACCTTTTCCATGTTTGTCATTTTTAAAATTAAAATAGGACTTAACGAAAAGAAAATTATCTTTAATAAAAACCGCGCACCAGCTGTTCAGTCCCTCGTTCTTTTTGTTTCTGCTTTTTGACAGGAAGTAGCACTCCTACGGTCGGACCGGAAAAACGCAAGAAAATGGCAAGAACTGTCGAGCTAAGGATCTAATTAACATTTTCGGATTGTAACCAGGCTTTCAAGTCAAGTGTTTCTCATACAAGATGTGGATGAACCGTAGAGCTTGAGAGCACCAATCTACCAGAATAGGTATTCTTTGTTCTATAAAATTGGTCGAAGTCCAATTAATATTTCACTGAGTGAAAATTAGGCAAATCTCTTTGATTATATCTAATGAAGAATTTTCGCAGCCGCGATTATTTTTATCAGCGATTCAATAATTAATGTCCAAATCCGATACAATGTTCAGTGGTACAGTTCGTTATCGATTAATTTCGGCAGATCAGTCGGAAATTCAACCACAGCTCTGTAGAGCGTTACAAAAAGAAAGACTATCGCTGAAGATTGAGGCACTCATCAAAATCATTTTCCCAAAACTTTAATATACTTAAGAATCTGCTCAGCTGTATTATGGTCTACCCAAGTTGAGTTCTGCTCACTTTGGATCGCCAAATGGAGACGAACGTGAAACCACAATGTTGCTCAAATTTTGTTGCCTATCGCAGGAGCATACCGTGATAACTTTCTCGCAATGGTTCGTATCTCACTCTATCCAATGTAGAGTACTTCCACAGAATTCGAAGAATCACTGGTCGGCTGTTGTGGCTTTGATATGTAAAATGTATCTCCTACAGCGAAAGTAGTAGTTACAGTGCTGTAATTATGTGCACCTAACTGCTGACGGTCGCTATTCAGAAAAAAAATTCAAACCCGGACATTTTTACATATTTTCGCGATTTGAATATCTTCGTGTCTTCTTCGTTACACATCATTCAGCGTGCGCAAATAGGAGCGAAATTATATTAGCAATGTTTTGTTTGTACTTTGAAAAAGAGTGCTCGCTGGCTTCTCGTTTGGAAAAATAGCTGAATCGAACAATGTTAATGCATTTGAGAACTCACGTGTAACTAAATTACGCCAAGGTTACGAAATCACTTAGATCGTTTTGAGAAACAATTAGCATAAGAAAATAGTTATTTAAACTGTGTTAATTGATCGATATTCAGGTGAGATGTCCTTTATTTTCATCTCGGAAAAACGCGCGCCCGCTTCCACGTTCCCGCCTCAACCGCCATACTCGGCGAGGTAACTCAGACGTGAAAACGCTATCGTCCCTTGCCTTCATCTTCACCTCGGATCAATGATTTTTATTAATCGAGGTATTGAGCCTAGTGTATAGTAATTTGGTCAAATCTCGAATCGTTCGCGACTGCATCGCGTTGCGGTATTTTGTACCCGTTACTCTGAACCCTGACCACGGATGGGGCTTCTCTTTTCTGAATTTTTACTCGCAACGCGAGCCCTGGAGTCCGCTCTTTCGAGCATTACCTCAGAGTCATCGGGGAGGCTGCTGGGCTGTCTTAGCCCTCTTCTCTTTTTGCCGAAAAGCTGGCCTAGGTCGGAAATGTAACGAGTTGCTAGGTGGGCTCGAAACCGGGACCTCTGGATTCCCAGACCAGCGCGCTATCCCCTCGGCCAACCGGACTCCCACGGATGGGACTTGGAAACGTGGCAGAGATGGCATGTGCAAAGAATTTAGATTACCTCCGAGACCAGAGACCGTTATACTGGTGACAATACCCAAGTATTTTTGAGTTGTAGACTCTGTAAGCTGGAAAACCACCCCACCCAGCCACCCAATTTTCAAGAATTTTTTTATATTTTCTTTTTCATTCGTTTTGTTTTCCCCGTATTTAGATCGTGGACCCAGCCCTTCCCAGGTGGTGCGACATCACTAACTTAACCCCCGTTTGGGCGTCTTGGATATGATTTCCTTAAAAAAAATTCACCTGGGATTATGAATTATCAACTGCAGTTTAGTTCACGTACCCTTTCGACTAAACAGAATTGCGGGTGCCATTCGCTAATTAAGTTTTGGAATACGCGCGTGCAACTTTTGGATAGTTTCCACAAACGATAATAAGTTCGGCGAGTCATCATACCAGTTGCCTGCTTGACATGTCAAAGTGCTGGGATTGCCAGCAAAACTCTGAAGTGACACCTCTGAGGCCACTGTTAATGAATGATTATCGTTAGTTAAAAATCGGACCTGTATGACGTCACTCAAAATTCATTCATGATATCGCGGTAAAACTAGCTGTAATTAATAGTTTGCCACCGTAGTGCTGTGTACTAACAGTGAATCATGTTCAATCGGCATATGAGTTTTTTTACTTCGAAGGTCGTTTAGTACAGTGATACCTTACATTGTCTGGTACGTTCATTTTGTCGGCACTAATTGTAAATCCAAATATCCGAGGCAATTTTCTTAGTACATTAACCGATCTACTTGGTCGTCCGACTTTTTGCTGTCCAGCTTCTAAAAATAACTAAACTTCCAGCACTTGTCTACGTCCTTGTCAAACATGCTTTCCTTTTCTACCTCAAAATTATTCTGATCTTTCGAGTAACTATCGAGTATACCTACCAAGTACGAGTAAGGTATTGCTTCTACAATTACCCATTCGGTTCCGTGTATTTTGTAGAAATAATTTGGTTATAAACGTCTACAACGCCAATGCGGAAGTAGAAACAAAAAGTAGCAGTCACGGTGACTGGATGATACAATAATAATTTCGGGTAATACATCACCTGATAGTACAATGTGCACATTGTACAGCCTCTCTGTTTTTTATAATGTAAGCGAAGCCTGACTCGTAAATTTCTCGGGTAATTTTTCAACTTTCGATTTCTAGAAGTAGATAAATTAACTGTCGGGAATGAAGTCTGTCAGATATATTCGAAAGGCTGGAAGCTAGTCTAAGGCGTGGTCACATGGAACGTTGGGGCGACTTGGATATCTACACAGATTTGTGGTTTATGATGCCACAGCTCCCAAAAATGTGCCAGTTTCTGTGGCCTCATCTTACAGTAATGAGTGTCCATTGTATCGGCTTAGAAGGAGATTGAATTTAATTTCAGATATGTAACAATCTTCTTTTGGACATACCAGAGAAGGGAAGTGCAAAAGCTGCTGTTACAAATCGCAGCACTGAAGAAACCAGGGCTGCTGTCTCGCTTATGTATTTTTAAATTTTTCCAAGTTGACTTAATTCATCTTACCTTTCTAGAAAAATTATTTTCATACCCTTTGATCGAAGTTCGGTACTACTAGTCTTCTAGTCCTAGTAAGTTGTTTTTTATTTTATCTGAATTATAATACGAGAACTTTGGCAAATAATTGTTCTATTTTCCTATTTTCTCTTTAAACTGTATAAAGGCTTGAACCTCATTTGACATACAGCCTTCAAGATTAATCCCATACTGCTAGATATTTTGTGATTATACTCGTAAGTGACGGTGATCACTGAGTACTCTTCATCAAATGCGAGTCAGCAATCGACAAGATGACATGAATTGCATGATTGCAGCTTGTTTGGGGAAGAAATAGATGATTGCAGGGACACCCTAACCAGTGTGGAATCTGATCTTGAAAGTGGGGAGAGAATAAGAGTAGCCTTTAATAATAGCGGAATTCGACGCCACTTTACTCATCTCAGTGTTTGGGTGGCTGGGGCTTATTCGGTTTTACTTGTGGTTATGCCAATTTTATCGTTCGGTGCATAATTTGGTATGAGTGTATAGTTGCACGATGAACGTGACCTCTACTTGGTATGTACAGCCTTCTAGCTCAATGTCGTTAAAAGTATATGCACAGCTGGCAGATCACTAAGATGCCGTTTGTGCAGTCTAGTATGAAAATATCAGCTCATCGTACCAGGTGGCCCAAAAATAAAGCAAACTTAAGATTACAAATTCAAAAACAGTTTACAAAACGCATTTATCTCAGTTGGAGAGAATTTTGATAAATTTCCAATTTTTTAGTACTCAAGTAAATTTTGAAATTTTCGTAAATCTTGAAAAATGTTGTAGATTTCTAATTTTTTAAATTTTTATTTTCTAAAACGCACACTCACTTATGGGAATATAGATTTTCTAGTTTTCCAGTAAATTTTTAAATAATTTTCAAGTAAGTGTTGATTAATAGTAAATTTTAAATTATTTATTGAGTAGATACGTTTCAAATTATCAAGGTCAACTCAAAGGGAATCAGAGACATTTTTCAGTACAAAATGAAAATAATAAAAAATGATTAAGATTGAAACATTTATAATATTAAAAAAATCTCACATGATAACTATTAAATCACCAGACGATTTATTATTATTGCTAATATTGTAAATATTGACACATAATCATAATGAATTGCGAGAATAAAAATTGAATCTAATAAATCACCCCTCCATTTCTAACTATCTGTAAATTTTGGTCCGGATTTTCGCCACTTACACTCCCTCTGCCCCCAAAAATTTTTTTCGCACTGGCCGTGAAAATCATCAATTTAGCACATTTGGATGTTTCTCTGTGAATCCCAAATTCTAGCATTAGAATTTATTGGTACACTTATTCATTTTTTTGTAAATTTAGAATTTTCTACAGAGTTTGAGAAGCCTTCAGTATTGAAAGCGAGAGAGTGGGGCTGATAATGAACATCTCTTATACTAAAGTAATGACTAACCTAGGATGCGAAGGGTTTCAGGTGAGAGGGAAAGATATAGAAATTGTCAAGGAATATAATTATTCGGGCCTAATGATCGCTTTTGAAGACAGGGGAAAAGTGGAACTAGGGGTGAGGACTATTAAAGCGTGGAAAAACGTTTGGGCTCACAGGACTCTTCTCAAAGGTAACCTACCAATAAAAACGAAAATCAAAATATTCGAGCAATGTGTGATACTCTCGCTTACGGAGCCCAATCCTGGTTATTGACTGAAGGGCAATACGAAAATTGGAGGATAACGTACTTTAGGATGTTGCGTAGCGTAATGAAGGTTAGAATCAAGGACAGGATTAAGCTAGAAGAAATAATTGAAGCCACAGGAACCAAAGATATAGGCTGGAGGGTCAAAAAAATTGAAACTGAGCTCTGCAGGACATATGGTGAGGGGAGAAGGAAAATGGGGCAGATTAACAGAAGAATGGTCGCCTAGGGATTGGAAAAGGAAAAGGGGTAGGCCGCCCACAAGATGGGAAGACGAAATTGTAAAATTTTTTGTAATTCTATGAGGAAGATTAGGAAGGGGGTGGTGGAGAAGGACGATAAGAGCACATGCCCGTCTACGGGCGCGTTCGGTGGCGTGAGCACTCCTCGCGCATCCGAAGAAAAGTTGTAATTAAATTGAGAAGCCTTAGTGGATACTTTTTAAAGTTAATTGTAAATTTAAATCTTTGGAAAGAGTTTCAAATTTATTATATTTAAACATTTTTGCAGATTTCATTTCAGCAAATTTCATACGTATATTCTTAAAAAAATTTTTTTCTTTAATGTAGAATTTTTGCCGGCACCAAGTCATTTTGAATGATTACGCAATCTTCGTTAAATACTAGTGATGGAAGTTCAACCCCTTATTCTTTCCTCCTAATATCTCGGGGGGGGGGGATAGTTGTATATGACTAATTCGAAATATTGTAGGGGTAGGTCTGTTCATCTTCTCTAGCTTTCTGCTCAGTTATGAATTGAGGTAAAATACGTTCAGAAATAAATTATTAGAAAACCCTCCCCACCTCTCAGATTTTTGGTGAAATAATGCATGTTTTGATCATCTAAGGGGGCATATGTCCAATTTGTGTCCTCTTTCGGGGGCTTCTGTCTTCGTGAATCTCCACATAGTAACTTGCGAATTGGACGTCTGACATATGTGTGTGTAGTATTTGCATCTCCCGCTGCATAAAAGTGGTCGCTACTGATCGCCGCTAGTATTGAGAAATTTTGTGCAAACTGCCGAATAGAATTTCTAATTCCGGTCACAAATGTCAAGGATTTCATCAACTTGAATCGAGATAAATATTTTGAACACTGCACGCGGGCACGCAGGCACTCAACGTACTGGAATCTTTCCCATCCAGTTATGAAAAAGTGTCATTCGCGAAAGCTGCAGCCTGGTTTAACGACTTTTTCGACGTGAATCGATTGATCCTCGAATTAAATTCAACGACGAAAATCAAAAGAATGGCGGATATGATGACGAGTATTACATAAGCTGGCAGCACGCAGTTAATTGAGGAAGTTTAAAACAATCATCGTGATGGCTGGTGTGATTAATAAAAGATATTGTATAAATCGATATCGAGTAGAGAAAATGAAGGAAAAATAAGCCTAATCAAGTATCTAGGAAATAAACGATTTTGTAAAATAAAATAAAAAAAAAGATAAAAACAAGTAGAGACAGGTTATAGCTCGTTGAATTTTTCACTATTAACATATTTTGCAGCGAGAAGCAAATGTAATGAAGAAACTTACTAGGAACTAGGTGACCTTGGAGAATTCTAATTAAGTATATGATATCCTTCTAATCTCGGCGTGTATATATATTTTTAAATATATTAAAAAAAAATTAACGACATTTTTGATTTTACCAGCTCTTGTGCGAACTCGCCTCGATTTCGCGATTACATCTCCGCATTCTGTCTATCATATTAAGCGGCGCTAGAGTTAATAACTATGCGAATAGAAATTAGAAATTTGCAAAATGTTCGATTTGCTCTTGCATTTCTTTTTCGGCCTGCAGGAAGGGTTTGGACGGCGAGTTCTTCGCTGCTGTTGGGAGTCTGGGGACGAACCCGTGGAACCTGAGATGAGCATTCCATTAAACGGAAATTTCGAGTCTGCCGTCGTATTATTATTATTTTAATGGCGATCTAGTGCCACGATTTTACGATGGCATTTTCGCAGAATTTTAATTAGTCGAGTTTTTCGTTCGTAAGTGGTGTAAATTCTTCGTGGAGATTTACATAGTTGTGTTCAGACGTTCCCTCGGTTCTTATCTCAAAAACTCGCTCGATTTATCGCTTGCCTGGTAATCCACGAAAATGTGAGGACTTCAAGGAGCGAAATAATCAGCATTTTGTGTCCAATATGATCTTTGGCTGTGATGTGTAGTAATCATTCGACGCGACCTTTCCTACTTGTCGCGAAAATAACTGCGCTGTTCTATGGGAATGCGAGATCACTGGCTGATCCAAGATAGCCATTGTTGAAGGGGCAATTCAAAATTCATTTCTCGCCCTCGGGGTAGTAACTGAATGAGTACTTGGACATTTGAAATATTTGTACAGCGGATTGTTTGCCTGTCGATGTTAAGTATGAAAATGTCTTTAAACTATAACATCAGATCTTTCAACTCACTGGATTCTCGATGTGATGATTTTTGAAGAATTTTCAATATTCATCATAATACTATCCAAATTGTCCTCACCGAGGGAAGGAAAGCGATTTTAATAACTAGCTAAGATTGTTCATCAGTCTTCTATGCTCATTCCTTGTGTAAGAATATTTTAGACTCTTCAAACAATTGACTCATTTGAGACTCATTAAAACCGTTTATAACTTGTGTGTGACTCTACCGCTTCTCCAGGCTTAACTATGACTTCCAGACCTGGTCAACTCTTTTACAGTCATTTAGTGCTCGCATAAGACTCTTTAAAAGACTTCCTGAATTCTAAGCAAGACTCATGAATGGACCTATTTAAGATTCCCTGAGGATTTTCTTTAAGACTCACTAACTGTACAAGATTCATTCAAGACTTTTTACGACTTTTCAAGACTGTATCAAGATTAATAAAAATTGTTCGAGACTTGTTCAAAACTTATATAGATCCCCTTTAAGATTTTTCTAATTTTTTTTTTTAATATTGACTAAAATCGTCCCAGACTTCTTATTTTCGAGAGTTGATCAGGACCTGATTTCAAAATTTTTCTCTGGAATAGCTATTGCCTCCATTGTCATCCACGGGAATCTGCATCTAACGAGAATGGATGCAGACAAAAATTGCAGTCCCTGAAGTCTCATTTGGAACCACAGTATGTAGACTCGGTATCAGAATTCTTCGATGAGGCTGTATTTCATGGTGTCGACTCTGCTGACTCAAAGGACAAAAAACATGCGAGTGAAGCGAACAACGTTTTTCTTTATTTTGAGGATAATTTCTGTTGCAAAATCACATTTTATTTGGTCTTGGGAGATTATCTCCTAAATCCACTCCCTTAAAACCGGCTATAGAATTTGGAATAAAATTGTTTTAAAAGCTGGCGCAAGAGCTTCAAAATATTGTACGTGAAAATGCATGTAAAATGCATTTAAGCGGCATAATGCTTCGTAGAGTGAAAAAGGTCATTTGAAGTGATTTTGATCATTAAACTTGCTTTATTAAATAGAATAGATTTTTAAGGAGTGCAAATAGACGATTATAGTGCCCCAAAAACACGTTTTTCAAAAAACGCGAAAATTTTTTGAAGATTTTTTATTTCCATTAGTCTTGTCTTGTCATATTAGTATCATTCTTCTGCCTTCTCCTGTGCTTCGTCCCCCTCACATATGTTGTAAATAATAATTTTTAAATTATGACTGTATAATGTCTAACTTTTGATCATTTTGATTTGGCAATAGGGCTGCGTAAGAAGTGAAAGCTGGAAGGGTAACTATTCAGTTTTAGAAAAACTGAAGAAAATGGTCAACTCCTCCCTTACCAATTTTCATTCATATCACATATCTCTTCCATTGAATTAACTGTATCTCAAACTCAGAAATATTTTTCATGAAGCATTACATAGCATAACATTATGCATTTCAGTTGAATTTTCCCATAATAGATTTCGCAGCTCTTGTGCTCCCTTTCATTTTTTTTCTTCTTCAAAATCGTCCACATTTTATTTTGGAGAGTCATTTAGTAGGGTAAGATCCTTAAAAAGCTGATTTTTCTTTAAACACAGTAAGGACCGAGACAAATGAATAATCTTCCCTTTCCCCTCAGTAAAAAATGAAAATTGTACACAGTATAATTTGCAAGAAAGGAAACTGGGTTTTGTTTGTTGAACTCAAAATGTTTCACATTAATCAAATTAAAATGTTTTAGTTGGGGGACATTGATCTTCTTCTCCCCCTTTCCAGTTAACTGTCGTTTCGGACTTCTTTACTCGCAGGACCCAACTGAAGACGACAACAACGTCTGGGTCGTTTTGAAGTGTTCGAAATTAGGAGCCCAAAACAGATTCCTAGTAATGAGTAGAAAACCCTTAGAGTAATTTATTATAGGCAGACGTGCCAGACGTGACTACCGGGAGCTGATTTCAAAGGTGAATTATTAGAAATAATAGAAAATATTAATTTAATAATTAATAAAATAATTATTATAATTATGGAAATTTGATTTAGAATTTTATTTATTAAAATTAAATTTAAAGAATTAGTAATTCAGATCATCTGACATTGTTCTATTTTGCAAATTTTGCCTATTTGAAAAATTTCAACGTTGCCAACTTTCGAACACCTGGGAACTAATTTAAAAAAAATGGATAGTCCAAAAATGGAAGAAGTCCTTAAGAAGATTGCGTTGTATCTCATGTTATCACTTACACAGTCCTGATGTAGCCATTTTTGATCCTAATGTGGCCTCTTACAGCTTCAACGTGGTCACTGGAATGGGTAATGTGGTCAACTCAGTTTTCATTACACATTTATCCAATGGCGTGAGAACAGGAAGTACAAGGGTGTAGCTACCCCCCCCCTACCCCACCTAAAAGTAGGGGAAGAACATATTACTCATACCCTCCTCATAAAGAATGAGAAAATTCAAAAACTATTCAGCAAGTTAATAAAGAGGCGCCTTGATAGATTATAGAAAGGAGATTACAAGGTATTTGTCAGTTCATTCGGCTTTCAAAAATGAGTTTTGGAAGAATCTTCCGCCGACATCACTGCATTTACCTCTGTGCACTTACCGGTCACATTTTGTACCACAATTTACGCAATTTTTCAACTTTTGTGAAGACGTAGTTGTTGAAGTGAAATATATGAAAAAACTTGAGAAAAATACTATAAATCTTCAAAATTTTCAATGTAGCCAGAAATAGCTTAGTTATGATTCTAGTCTCTAATGTGGCTATATCGGTAATAAGATTCCAAATGATTTTTAAAGCCAAAATTTAATTATTTCATATCTCCTTACTCAACGGAATCAATTTCTCATTGAAAATTATAACATTTATGCAACTAATACGCTATCTTCAATTCGACACATTCTCTTAAGTTAATAGTAAAAGTGAAGAACTATCACTTTTGACATTTTTTTGAAATTATCAGACCTGCTGGGAATATTTTACTATTAAGAATTGAAATTAGAATAAGCTGACCATTTACTTAATTTTTCATCGCTTATTCCCTTTAGTTTCACCTTTTTTACACCGTATTCATTTTCAAAGTAGCTACAACTGGGTCTGTAACCAAGTTTGACACATCTGCTTCTATCCATAGTTATTTGTATAGACTGGAGGTGAGATCATTTTGTTGGAACAGAATGTCACAAGGTAACTTTTCCCCTTGAAAATGAACATTTTTAGAAAGGGGTTATGGCTAAAGGGAGGAAAAAACGGGAAATGTTTTGTCACCCAAACTGTTTTGGGAAGGGTTCACGACCCTCTTCTCAGCAAATACCCTTTCCTCTCCTATCTTCTCGGTACATCGTTAATATACCTAATGATTGAAAGATTGCTCAGGGTTCAGTCATTGATAGATAATTTATTTTTACATTCAAACTAGTGGAAAAGCGAATGAATGATGTAAACTATTTTTTAATGTCAGTATAGGGAAAGGTGCAGTTCATTGATTTGCTTCCTGGTTAGAGATCCACCGGTGTTCTATCTTGGAAAATGTACTAATGTAATAGTACGTAGATAAATTTGATGTTTTCGCATGATGAGATTTATCAGCAGGTCTAAAGTGCACGCACACTTTCGACTCCTACACTTACCATTATACTTCCCGTAAATGTTCCTTTATCATGAGCGAGAAATTGGCATTCGATAGAAGTACGAGTATAACTTCACGAATATTTAAAATTACGAATTCGATAAATGGCTTGAAAAAAATGAATGTTACAAATTTTCTACAAGCCCTGATTAGAGTTCTGTCTTGTCTTTTCTCTACTCGTTATCTCGTCTGAATTCCGTGAATTACGAAGGCGAAAGATTATATCAGCCGGCGTAACGGAATCGTATATTAATTTTTTTCTGTAAAACGAACTTAGACTTTACACGGCCTTAGTCGTTTGCATCTCATTGAGTAATACATACATGTACAATGCCATATGTGAGTAATGAGTATCCTATAAAAGAAAATTACGATTAATATTTGAAAATTGATCAATCCCCGTGGCTCGTCGATTGGTGCATTTTCATCTGAGTTCTCGTACATCACGCGGAAACATCCCCCCCCCCCACAAAAAAATCAAAATTACAATAGGGGTTTGCTGACTAAACAAATTGAGTTATGTTCTCTCTCACTCCATAAACTGAATTACGAGTATGAGTTCGAGAGACCACATCACCGGGCTGATTAACTCCTGGCCAGATCACAGGACATCACACTGAACAGTAAAGAAGGGTTGAGTCGTGGAAGCAAAAATCTCTCTTCCTGTTTGCTCTTCCCTGGGGTGCTACTTGAAACACCCTGTCCTCTTTTCCATTCATAATAGCTGCCGTAGCGATAAGTAACACCACAGAGTGGAAGTAAGAGGGTTGACTGTACCCCTCCCCTCCTTCAATTTTGGGACGAATTTCTAAAATGGAGGATTCATTTTACAGATTTATTCAAAACTTTTGCGAAGTGAATATCCTTATCCCAGCGATGAATTTCCGAGTAGTTCACTCATCACTAATCATTATACGTGTACCTGTAGTTTCTGCTATCACTCGTAGCCATATCATAGATTACATTCATTATCCCAGTTCAGAGTTCATGTACACAACTCTATAGAGCTCCTATTCCTATTACCCGTTGCTTCCCACTGAAGCGTTTCGCGGTTTACGGTATCACACCTTGTGAGGTGTTCAGCATTGACGAAATCAGTGTAGGCCTACGCGACGAGAGTTCATTTTGAAAATGCTTCGATTCGCATGAAAAGTCAGGATCAGGGTTGAAATTGCTATATAGGAACACAGCGTGCAACATGATAAATCCTCGGCGAAGGCCAACTCGTGTTGCTAAAATAAACAGCTACAACGTATAGCGGTTTGTACGAGCAGTACACAAATTATGAATTAATAAATATAACTGTTAAAACGCTCGATATGTGTTATTAGGTGCAGAGAAAAAAAGAATCATGTATTATCGGTCATTTGCGTTGCCTCAGAGGGCCAGGGAGCCCGAACCCTCCAAATGATTCTTCTTTTTCCGAAATCTGTCCGATCTCCTGTGTATGTACAATCATAAAATTAAATGACCACCCGTGAAAACTGTTGCCACCCTGACCCTCCCACCTCCGGTATAGGTGTACTCAACGGCCCATATAAAAAACGGGGTGTGGGTTGAGCATTTTTGCTCGCTGGCTAACAACTGTGTCGATTGCTTCCTTCTTTTAGAATTCTTTGTTTTACGCTACGCGAGCTGATAAGCTCAAATGTTCCCGCAGATTGGTGAATGGGGTGACCAAATCAGATTTGTACGTTGGTGGAACTAAGGAAATTCGAGATCACCCACGGATACAAGGTGAGGGTAACGGAGGTTGCTGCTCTTCTCAGAGCGAAGAATTTTAAGGTAATTACCAAATACTTCGTTGACCAAGGGAAAAATCTCAGAGGGTCTACAAGAAGACTGTAAACACCTTAAAGAGTCACAAGGCATCTAAAATAAGTTCGGATAAGTCTTGAAAGTCTTCAGTGCATCTCAAACACGCCTGGAAGAGTTTTACTGAGTCTTGAACAAGTCTTTAAGAGTCTTAAGAGAGTTTTGAAAAGTATCAATGAATTTTGAGAAGTCCTAAAGAGTAATTTTAAGCAAAAGAGTCTTGGGTAGTATTACCTAGACTCCTGGAAGAGCTTCAATGTCTGAAATAAGTCATGAAGTGTCAACCCGAGATGAACGAGTCTTTGAATGAATTGATCAGGATCAAGTGTTGAAGAGTCTTGACAAGATTTAGAGGAATTACAGAGAGTTAAACGAATATTGAACCGTCATCGAGTCCTAAATAAAAGTCTCGAAAGTCATACAAAGTCTGGAAGAGAGTCTTAATTAGTTTTAAAAGTTGTAAGTATACAACTCTTGAGGAATCATAAGATCTACGGAAACTCTCAAAAAAACTTAATTATATTGTGAAAGAGCACTAAGCAAATCTGGGAAATTTATAAAAAATTGTAATCGTGTTTGAGACATTCTTAGCAAGTTTTAAACAAGCTTGAAAATGCCTTAAAGAATCTTAAATTATCACAAGAGCCGCCCCTAAGTAAAAGGAAAATTCGACTAGTTTTATAATGCATGTTAAAAAATTGCCAAAAACTGTCGTCCAGTCCGAAATCCAATGAAGTTCAAAAAATCTGAGTCACTTCGGAGTATATTTCCTTTTTTGCCATCTTGGTTGAGTGCTGTATTTTTGGGATTTAGAGGCCCAGATCCAAAATTGATAATAAGGTCCTAGATTTTGAGATTAGAAGAAAAAAAATCTGACAAATTTAAAAACTCTCTCTTTTGCTGATGTCAGGGATACATCGTTTTTGATTTTTTTAATATTTGGTAGAAGTTTTGTACTGGTGGGGACCCGAGCTCCATGGACACCTCCTAAACGCGGTCCTGTTGTGATAAAATTCGCCTTCACATGACGAGATAGTAACTATCTGAATTGGCGAAAAAAAAGTTCTCACACAATTTGTCCGAATTATGAAAAAATTGTGAGGCCTTCCTCTCCTCCACCCCCAAAAAAGGTCTTAAAATCAAAAGAACTTTTCCTGCAATATTTTATTCATGTAAGTGTAAGCTGCATTTCTAGGCCCTATTACATCTCTAGCAAGTAATGCTTCCTCAAATAAATACCCTATTATCGGTTTGATGCACCCATCATAGGGCCGCGTTTTTCTTTAATCGACTCCTTTCACAGATAAGGTGATAACGCTACTCATTCCAATGTACACATGTGTTACATATCGTGAGTCTAATACAAATCTTCCATGTGGCCTGTTACCTTCAATTTTCGACGTAGTTATGTCAGTGCTACAAGTGTGGAGAGAGCAATATCTGTGTAGTAATGAACATTTAAGAGTAATGAAGAGAAAAAGTAAAAGTATATCACCGAAATAACGGGCTTAAGGCGTGTTAGAGAAAATATACACCCGAAGTCTCCAAGAATTTCCGTGAATGTTCAAAATTATTGAATAATCGCTGATACAGAATCAAATAATTAATTGATAAGTTGAAGAAAGCAACAGTTAAACGCTTGAAGTAAAATAAAATAACTGGAATGAACCCCAGGGCACCGCAGTAAAAAGCAAGCCAAACTACAACCAGTCGAGCAACGATGACCAGGTAGCTTATCTATCAATTCGTAAGGGGGAGGGGAGTCTCTCCACGTTTAATTAAACAGAGCCAAAAGACGCTGTCTCTATTTAGTGTATCAAAAATCAATGAAGCCATAGTGGAAGTTGGGTCTTCAGTTCTCCCATTTTGATGAACTATTCATACAAGCAAGGACGGCGTGAGGGGGTGTGAATATTAACCCCCTCCTCACCAACTGCGAAATTGTATTCAAAAATCGAAGTCGGAAAAAGATACACACAGGCCGGATGAAAGAAAGGAGAAAGGTGGAGCTTCTCCCCCAGCCCCGGATTTTTCGGGAGGTCCGGATTTTTCCAACGGTCGGTCATTCAAGTGCCTATGTCTTCTCAGTTTATTCTAGTTTCTATTTTATTTGGTTTTATTTCATACTCTGTTTTTCTCTCGGACCTGGATCTTTTTCTCGACGGTCGTAACAACAAAATATCGTAATTTTCTCTAAATTCTGGTAAAAGTACGGAACTTTTATTTAAAATTATTGTAATAATTTGTAGTTGAAGAATAAGCGGATTTTTGAAAATCGAAGACCTACTATAATTTCAAGTAATTCCTGTTACAATCTTTTCTCAGTGCGAAGTCCCGAATGCGGGAAGTCAAGTCTCATAGACAAACGTCTTCTCTTAGCCGGATTCAACCCACCAATCTGACTGACCCCTATATACGAGAATCAATTTTGGAAATGACCGAACTTTGTTTCATTGAATGGCCACCAGCCTGATCTTAAGTATACAACTCCAGCACAAAAGTGACAGAGTAACGAAAGTCGGATTTCTTGCGCTCATAGAGTTAATTCACGACACTTTTCCCAAGGGAGGGGGGACGAAGCCCGCTTTCAGACAAAAAAGAACGCCCTTTGGTAAAATGATGCATTTTTTGAAAATTTATTGGTGGGGAAATGCCTCATTTGCCCTCCAGTAGCGCCCGTGAACCTGACCCATTCTACATAAATTAAGAAATGATTAAACTGTGTGTTGAAGTTCGGACCCGGTATCAGAATTTTTCTGTGAGGATGGATTTCATGATGTTGACCCCCCAAAATCCTGAAAAATATGCATTTGTGAACAGATTGAGCAAACATTTTTCAATTTTTAAGAAGGCTCAGGTGAGAACTCTATTGTGGATGATCATGGAGGGTTAAGCCGAAATCCCCCTTGAAACCGGTTGTGTTGAAGTTTTCTTCAAATCCATCAAGGGAGGGGTATCCATTTTGATTTTTGACCAACGGTACCAAATGGAGAGAGACACGTTTAAGATATCTTGCCCTCCGGAATTCTCAATTTTGAAACTGTCTAGTAAACAACCACATTTGTTATTTTTTTTCTCTTCAAAATCCAACCATAGAGAGAGTGGTCAATGAAATCAAGAGCCAACCGGATATCCTAAAAGACTGCGAGACACACAGGCACTTAGTTAACTACCGCATAGACAGACAGACAGACAGAAGGTGAGATAAACACCGTCTTAGGCTGACAACCCTCGTAGAGAAAACCGGTACCAAAAAGTGAGATAGTATAACTGGGAGATAGATTCCTCCGCTGTTCTGGATCCTATATCCTATATTCAATGTGTATTTGTTTTTGTACACGAAGCCAGGAGCCAAAGTCTTTCGGGCTCTATAATTCCTTAATTTAAGTTTGTATCCGAGGGACGTACCCAAGTGAGTTTTTTAAGGAGGGGAAGGGGTCTTGATTTTCTTGAATAGAAACTTTGAAGATTAGAAGATCTTCAATTGCTAATCAAGATTTACTAATTTTGCCAACTGAGGATCCGGTTTTAGTCACCGCAATGAAAATTTCCTAAATCAACCAACGCAAAAAGAAAAAGTTGAGAAAATATTGAATATCATTGCTGAAACGTTGTTTCTGATCGTGTTTCGAATTTCCCAAGTTTTCCTTACGAGCCCCCCTCCCCAAAGGTATGCCCGTGATGTTTCTATCTAGCTGCACGTCCTCGTCCTTCGTATTCCCTAGCTCTTTGTTCTCGAGTTTTTCATATCTTATTCTATATCTGGCAGTTCCACAACCCCTCCTGCGCCTACCGGAAAAGAACTTCAGAATCCAAACGGGCAGTCAGCTGGTCTTGCTTTTTGTCCTCGAGTTTTTCATATCCTATTGGCAGTTCTACAACCCCTCCTGCGCCTACCAGAAAAGAACTTCAAAATCCAAACAGGCAGTCAGCTGGTCTTGCTCTTTGTCCTCGAGTTTTTCATATCCTATTGGCAGTTCCTCAACACCTCCTGCGTCTACTGGAAAAGAACTTCAGAATCCGAACAGGCAGTCAGCTAGTCTAGCTCTTTGTCCTCCAGTTTTTCATATCTTATTCTATATCTGGCACTCCACAACCCCTCCTGCGCCTACCGGGAAAGAACTCAAGAATCCGAACAGGCAGTTAGCTAGTCTAGCTCTTTGTCCTCCAGTTTTTCATATCTTTTTCTATATCTGGCAGTTCCACAGCCCCTCCTGCGTCTACCGGAAAAGAACTCCAGAATCCGAACAGGCAGTCAGCTAGTCTAGTTGACAGACACTCAGACGGAGATGTACAATTAGTTCGTCAGTCAGACACACAAACAACTGACAGTCGGAGACTGACAGCGATAAGGGTGGTCTGGGCAGTTTCACCCTTACGATATCAGAAACCTGGTGGCAGGCTCTGAACAAGCAGCTTTCCTTCTCTTTTCTAAATTTACTCTCAACCCGAATCCTGGAATCCGCCCTTTCGAGCATTACCTCAGAGTCGTTGGGGAGGCTGCTTTGCTGTCTTAGCCCTCTTCTCATCTTGCCGAGAAATCGACCTAGGTTGAAATGTAGCGAGTTGCTACGTGGGCTCAGACCCGGGACCTCCGGATTCCGAGAACAATGCTCTATCCACTCGGTCAACCAGACCCCTCTTTCCTACCTATAGTCGAAGTATTAAAAGAAGCGAATGATCAGCTGTAATCCTTAGATGATGTCGTTCATACAGATAAATTTTTCGTGTGCCAGTATCAATAAAATCAACAAGATTATCATCCGAGGCCTAGTCAGCTGGATTCAGATATGAACTTTGAATCATGTCTGGTTTTAAGGGGATGAGGAAACATTTTTCCGTTGTCCATTCAAATTTTTTCGGAGAAATTTTACTTACTTTGCTCGCAAATGAGTCGTTCTTTTACTATGAGGATCAATTTTATGAAAAACCCCCCTCGTAGGAGAATTTGAGTACCAGGCCTGCTTTGAATATTTGCAAATCGCCATCTCGTCTTCGATAGAGAAAGAATTATTGAATCAGACGCGGAAGATATTGAAAATTCTTCAGATTTTGTTACTCATTTTGGCATGTAGCGAATTGAAATAGTTTAATGCTTTGGTTAGCATTTTCAAAATCGACAAGCAAATAGTCAGTACGAATCACTCGATTGCAAAATCCACTCGCTCAGTGTCTGGTACCATCTCGAGGGTACACACAACTATCAAAACACTCGTAAAGGAGGGAAAGAGGGAGAAGAAACTATTCAAATTCCACTCTGTGAAATGACCTGTCCTTTTCAGAATTGCTTCTTGGCTCCGGCATTGTGACCATCTGCCACTAACCAAGTCCAGTTTTCAAAAT
Organism: Acanthococcus lagerstroemiae; assembly: GCA_031841125.1. Taxonomy (NCBI): domain Eukaryota; kingdom Metazoa; phylum Arthropoda; class Insecta; order Hemiptera; family Eriococcidae; genus Acanthococcus; species Acanthococcus lagerstroemiae. The sequence continues at coordinate 39,148,230 of CM063114.1, read as the reverse complement.
TTAACAACAGATTTCGAGTTCTACCGTGCCCTCGAAATTGCGGCTCGTGCCGAACAACCCGCAGACACCGGGGTTTGGGTCCTTTTACCCGGATCGACTTCACGTGCGTGAATTCGGCATTACGTGGCATTCGGACCTTCGCTAGCGCTCTCCTTTCTTTCCTCGACCTTCAACCGCGAACTCTTTTCAATAGGAAGTTCCTCGGAACATACGTGGCAACAATGTTTCATTTTTAATCACCGAGCGAGCTTAATGAGGCAGTTATAAAAATCGAATCCACGCCGAATTAAAGTCGTGTTTCTAAAATCCTAAATTCCGCTTCATTTACCGCGCGAGATATCGAGTCGGCGTGATAAAAGCTTTCGTCGTATCGCGAAACTCAATTCTCGGCCAAGTTCGCCGATTTTCGACGGCACGGGCGCCCGGAACCGGGAGCCGGGAGCTTCGCCGTTGCGCGCGAAAAGCTCTGCACGCGTGGCGATAGTTAGAAAAAGTTTTCAGCCATACCGTTCATGAACATCTGATGTTGCCGCCACAGCTGTTGGTACTGACTCCATCTGCTGGAGGCGTCCGCGGCCGCCGCCGCCGCTGCCGGAGCGAACGAATGCAACTGGTGGAGGTGCTGCTGGTGCACTCCGTTGGTTTGCTGGTAATCCATCACTAAACATTTCGCTTCGTACATTTTGGCGGCTCAAATTTTTATACTTCGACCAGATCCGATGGACGCGAAAATGTGCACGAAATTTGATTGTCCGAAAACGCAAGAAATTCGCAAAAAAAAAACCGAAAATAAAAAGGGAAAACTATACCGATTACGTTAGAGCAGCGCGAAACCGAGCTTCTTCATCTTAACGCGATGTACGATCAGATGCAGGACGCTTCGGGTTGTGTGACCGGGCGACAAAATCGTATTTTTGGTGCTTAAAATTGGGCTATTTGGTTTCCAAATTAACGAGAAACGAATATTCGTATAACTGTGGAACACCAATACAACTTTTTTCAACTTTAAAATTCAACCAATCGCGTGTAGTCGAGCGTCTAGCGCCTTACTGCCTGATGCGGTAATGCCTAGTGACACACTGAAGCCCGCCGCCGCGATAAGAGAACGCACGCCTCGAGCCGCGTGATTCCCATATCCACTCCTCCCTGCACGACCTTCCTTCCTCGAATTTTCTGCTACACCACTCCGCGTTCCCCGTCCTCCGTGTCAATCTCACTCGGAAATCCAAACCACTCTCACTCTTATTGCATCTTTCTTTTTCTCTCGTTCTTTCTTCCTTTTCGGTTTTTTCCCCCCTTCGACGTATCGCCTTGTACCCGCTCGAATGATAATTATCGAGAAGTGAAATTAAGCGGCCGCGTTCTCTTCGGCCCCCTCCCGCGCTCCACCGCCGTCTAGCGCCAGGTATAGGAATTCCAGCCGACGAGGAAGTGATCCGTTGATTCAATTGTCGTCTACTTACCATTTCACTCTCTTACGCCCGCCGACATCGTTCGCCTCGCCCCCCTTCTCCGTCGGCGATCAAACCGGTAATAATTTGAATTACAATCTCGGAAGTGAGGAAATGAAGAGAAAGAGAGAGAAAAAAGTAACTATTTAGTTTTTATCGTCGAGGAGCTGGTTAATCAGAGCGTAATAAAATAAAATTTACGAGAATACCTCAACCGAGGCGCGTGTAATACTACTCGCTGGATTCCCACCTTCTCCTCCAAAAGATACCGAACCGTGTCTAACAAGCCTTTTCATGAAAACAGAAACACATATACCCACTAACTTCCAGATTATGTAATCGCACTTTAAACCTCACTCCATCAGGAGTACTTACACTTCTCCGTTGCAAAAACGGGTATACGGTGATTTGCTGGACAATTTTTTGGTCTGCGAGCCCCGAATCCGCATAATGTTTGGTGGAGCATATGGCAATGCCCGCATGCCAAAGTGGCTCCCAAGACACCGCTCCCCTGGCCCCGGAATCTACCTTTTCAAATGTCGAGTCGGTGACCAGAGGGAATCGAGTTCACATATACAAATACGTCGGGATACTTTTTAATCTAGGTAAGGCTCTAGATGGGAGAGTACACTTGTCCGCCATTTTGAATCCAATCGCGCCCGTCGATGCCGAATTGACTACGCGGTACGCTCTGCGTAGTCGGATTTGGCATCCACGGGCACAGTTGAAGTCAAAATGGCAGACGATCATACTTACACGAAGTATACAGAGATCTAGTCTAGGCCCTATAGACATTTCAAAAAACATTTGCAGGTAACAAGTGGGACTTCGTGTGGGACTTCGTTGGAAAATGTAGTACTAAGTGCCAGAAACGACCTCCTAAAAATCCCGCCCCCAAATGCTGTGCAAAATTGTCTGTGGCACGTTAAAGTCCCCCAATTTCAGTTTTTCGCTTATATTTCAGAAAATTGGAGCTCTAGAGAAAAAGTTTCAAACAAAAAAGATACCTCATAAAATTTGCTATGAAACGCATGTATCATATGTTAGCCTAGGTCTAATCCTTAGCCTACAATCACCGTTCAAAGTTGGACAACTTTAAAACATTTCGAAAAATTGGCAAATTATGGCGGATATCTTGGCAAAGGCGAGTTGTAGGAAAAATTGTTTCAAACAAAAAAGGTGTCTTGTAAAATGTGCCATAGAATGGACTACCTTTGGTCTAGTGTAGGCCTAATTGTTCGCTCATAAAATTCGTCGAAGCATAACACACAACATGAGGGTTCCTGCTCAAACGTCTCCCAAAATACAGTTATAATAGCAACTCTAGATGAAAATTTCACGCAGAGATTGTTCTTCACTCAGCATAAAAAAGATCTCTTACAGTTTTTTGTAACTGACTCCAAAACACCCTAAATCGGGGGTTATAAGTGACCCTTCATTTTTCCATAAAATAAATCAGGCCTTAGGCAGGAACAAGTGGTGGATACAGGGGGCGTCTGCACCCCTCCCCCGAAATATCGAAATTTATCTATAGGAACTCTTGCCTCCCCCTCCATCTACCCCAGCCTTGACATGGTGGCCAGTTTTTCCCCCAAAAAAACTTCCACAACGTTCCCAGATTTTTTTCAGATTTTTCCAGTCCATTTTCCAACTTTTTCGTGACAAACAAATTATTCAAAGAAAACATTCAATTGAGTTTAACAGAGAAAATTATGCACTACTTTCATATCGTAAAATTTCCTTCAAAATTCCCTGACTTTTTCTGACTTCTCCCGGTGTGTTCACATTCCCTGAATTTTCCCGGTTTTCCAGAAACTGGTGGCACCCTGCTTGAGATACCGCAATTTAAAATTCTTTTTTTTCTCGAACCAACATTTATTAGAGTCGTTTAAATTTTCATAAGCAAGATAATGGTCGGGGACTCAAGATCATAGAAATCAATTGTTACATTAGTTTGCCTTAAAATTGAAAATGTTGTATGTGAGGGGGTTCAGAAATTTCATAAAATGCAATATGAATGTCATTTTATAAATTTGAAGAGTCTGTAACTCATATTTAGTAATGATTGAGCTCAAAATTGCAAATTGTACCACCTAGAGAGGAGGATTCAAAATGAATACTGGAAGATAAAATGCATGATGTATAGGGTATTGTTTCCCAGGTTTGAAGGGTCGCTGACTTAAATTTATCATTTATCACTGATTTTCGAGTTGTAGCATTCAGGAAGGAGGAATGGGCTTGAAATTTCATGTTATACAATGTGCATGTCATTTCAAAGGTGTAAAGGGTCACTGAACTCATTACAGTTAAGAATGTGCTCTCATTTGCAAAGTTTAGAATTTGGGGCGGAGGAAGGGACAGAAAAGTGAAGATGATAGTGCAGTGAAACTCGTTTATAAACTCTGTCACATATACACGTATTGTGGCAGTTTCTATAAAAAAGGGGAACTTTGTCAATCGATCAACGTCTTAGAAAACGCGAAAAAATAAAAACAAAATTTTTTGGTTGAAAAAATCAATTTTGAGATTTTGATTGATTTCTATAGAAAAAACATTGCTGTAACAGAGAGACAAAATTTACGCATATGAGAGAGAAGAGGGAGAGAGAGAAAGAGAATTATGAAAGAGAATGAGAAAAGAATGCGAATGTCTGCGTTCGCTTCTTCGTGGTTTTTCGGAGCTCACGAATAAATCCGATGTTCTGAATTGTTACCTCACAGAAGAGCGAAAAATTACTTTTTCAACAAGCCCTTGTCGAGGCTGGTAACGTGACTCCGCGGCGAGTTAGGGCCGCTTGACGGAGTGGGAGAAAAAAGTGTGTCTAACTCTAAACGCATTTTCCCAAAAACGTGTTTTTGCCCGTTTTTGTTACACTCATCTTTGACCGCTTGTATCTCCGACACAAAAAACGCTACAAATCTCGCCGATAGCTCGTTGGAATGGGCATTCATTCCTCTATTATGTACTGTCCATAACTCAAAATTCGTCGGATTGACAAAGTTCCCCTTTTTATAGAAACTGCCACATATTGTAACCTTGTAACAACGGCTGGTGTCAAAGTCTGTAATACCAAACTTCCTACGTTAATATTTATGCTGTCAATTAACGGATGATATAGATCTCAAGGGGATCAGTTATGGAAGGATTTGTGGACCTAACACCTCACCCCACTTTGCTCAGAAGACCGTTGAATATTTGTTAGACTGAAAGCAGTAAGCGCGTGAAGTTAACAATTAGACCTGGCTAACATGTAATGTATGCGTTTCGTAGCAAATTTTATGAGAAATCTATTTGTCTGAGACCTTTTTCTATAGAGCTTCAATTTTCAGAACTATAAGCCAAAAACTAAAATTGGTGGGCTTCAACGTGCCATCGAAAATTTTGCGCAGCATTTGGAGGGGGGTAGGAGGTTGTTTCCGCCATCTCATACCACATTTTCCACCAAAGCCCCACAGGTTACCTCAATATGTTTTTTTGTTTATCGGGCCTATTTGCAACCCGCAATTCATGGACTTTGGATGTTGGATTATGAAGTTTCAGGAAATCAGTCTTCCCGGTCACACATTCATCTTGAGTCAGTGGCTTTAATAGGGGGGCGGGGGTGCATTTCCATCCCTGAGGCAAAAGGAAAAGTAAAATTTTAGAGCTTGTCAAATAACTTTCTTAATAGTCTTAATTGAAAGAAAATTCGTTGTTTGAAAAATTCGTTTCTCTTTAAATACTTCAAAAACGTCTTAATTTTCGAGATATTTCAATTTTCATGAGTATGTATATTAATGGGGAAAATGTATAGATTTACCTTTTGCTACTTATCTCTTCGACTCGACAGCGACGCGCTCTGACGGATGAACGGCCCGAATATTCACCAGGATTAAAGACCGTAAATTAAACAATAAAATATTTGTTATCAGATTCAGCTTGTGACACTGGAAGATGAGTGTTCTGCTTTCAACTTTTAGAATTTAATAAAATGTTCAACTTTCTCAAATTCCAGGCTCTAGGTCAAACAGAGAATCTAGTAACAACAGATTTTGGGCTGCTCAAAGCGGTGGCGCGCTGCAGTCGTTTACAAATGATTGAGTGAGTGAGTAAATCACTGACTCATTGAGTACGTGACGAAGTGAGGAAGTGAATGAATAACTGAATTAAAGAATGAATGAATGAATGAATGACTGCATGAGTGAGTGAGTGAGTGAGTGAATAGCTGAGTGAATCACTAAATAAGTAAGCAGATGACTAAGTGAGTGAGTGAATCACTCACTCAGTGAATGATGGAGTGACGAGATGAATGAATAACTGAATTAGAGAATGAATGAATGACTGAGTAAGTGAGCGAATCACTAAATAAGTAAGCAAGTGACTGAGTGAATCACTGAAGTAGAAGGGGGGGGGCTCAAATACTAATAAATAAATAAATAAAATTGGGATGATTGTTCTTCAGTGTTAATACCTGACCACCTTTTTTTCTTGTTCATAAGTTTCTATTCTCTCTATTTTACCTGTTTTGATTTTCTCTCAGTATTCAATTCGAGATACAATACGTAAGAGTCAAACTTTTCCCTCAATTTAGACATTCAAATATTATAATGCGGAAACGCACTCTATCGATGAAGAAGAACAACTTTTATTATTATCAATTATTGCTTCCTCACGCTTCCTTTGGGAGACATCGCAGATGAACGAGTTTATAAGAATGGCATTCACCGGGGGTTGACAATGGCGCTTAACGTGTTAATCAAAATGAGTTCAACGGTCCTTTAAATCAAGGAAACTACATCCATATGGCATTTCATGAAATTTTTGAGCCCCAGCTCCCTATCCAACACCATAATTTAGAGTTTACAGGAAAACCAATGCCAAAATCAAATGCTGTGACTTGAAAATCCCCCTAGATGATATTTCAACTTTGTGAATCGAGCTGATATTAGAACTCTTTTTTAAAACTGAAAAAATACACTAATACACCAATTTTAAACTGTTGTATCTAAAAACAGGGAGACGAAGACAGAGAGGAAAAAATTCCTGAGATGGGAAAATAGGAATGTACAGAAATGGATTCCCAATTAAGGGAATTTTGTAGGCAATAACAAAAAAACTTACAAGACAGCTTTCTTATATATGTGGCAGTTTCTATAAAATGGGGTAACTTTGTCAATCCGACAAATTTTGAGTTATGAATAGTACGTAATAGAGGAATGAGAGCCCATTCCAACGAGCTATTGGCAAGATTTGTAGAATTTTTTGTTGCGGAGATACTAGCGGTCAAAGATGAGTGTAACAAGAACGCGCTAAAACACGTTTTCGGGGAAAACGCGTTTCAAGTTAGACACACCTTTTTCTCCCACTCCTTCAAGCGGCTGTAACTCGCCGCGGAATTACGTTACTAGCCTCGACAAGGGCTTTTTGGAAAGGTAATTTTTCGCTCTTCTACGTGGTAACAATTCAGAACATCGGATTTATTTGTGAGCTCCGAAAAACCACGAAGAAGCGAACGCAGACATTCGCATTTTTTTCTCATTCTCTTTCATAATTCTCTTTCTCTCTCTCCCTCTTCTGTCTTATGCGCGTAAATTTTGTCTCTTCATTATTGCGATGTTTTTTGTATAGAAATCAACCAAAATCTCAAAATTGATTTTTCGACCAAAAAATTTTGTTTTTCTTTTCTCACGTTTTTTGAGACTTCGATGGATCGACAAAGTTACCGCTTTTTATGGAAACTGCCACATATAATTTAATTAGGAATAATTTTCGTTCGAAATGTTCACCTGGAGTTGATATTTTCTTAAATTCTTGGGAAAAACTAAATTTTATAAGATATTCAGTTACTTGGCGATGAAAGTCACATTGCTATGTACAAAGGCCTTTTTTAATACGTTCATTAGGGAGCTAGTACAAAAAAATATGCGAAAAAATCCTGGCTAAACTTTTTGTCTGACTGAAACTTTGATTTTCCTGGGCTACTCAACAGTGCTTCAGACTTACGCTGTGCATGATTCATGCGGAATTCCTTTCAAAGCGGAAGCACGCTTATTTTTTCTTTTTGTTTCTGATTTAGAAACTCTCTGGGGACGTTTGTAGGTACTAATCAGTTTTTCCATCTAATTTATCAATTATACGAAATTAGAGGAGGAACCCCCCAAATCGTAATCATTCCCTGTTTGAAGAACTTTGCTTTTCCAGTGCTCCACCATATGGCTAACTGTTGGTCGCTTTATTCTCACCGGTGATGTTCTAACGTCCGATATCATTGCCAGATTTATTTTCCGGTACACTCGTATTTCATCCGCGCCAATTTTCACCGCATCATGTCCAGCTTACGTCGGCATATTTATACACTCGGTATCGATGTACAATCAACCGTCGGTTTTCATTCCTTTTGCCTTATATCGTTCGATTTGCAATTGATTTACCGACTCTACACACGTTTAAATGCAATCGATTTTACACTTGACGAACTAGAAAATCGTCAATCGTCGAAACCTATTCCGATTGTTTTTTTTTTTTTTTGTCAACGAAATCGGTGCAAGCGAAACGTGATCAAACTTTCTTTTATTGTCGTGTCTATACGTTTTACCAAGATTGTCACCGGCTAGGTACGGGCACGTAAAATAAGAATTAATATCCGGAGAACACGCCCAAAAAATAAAATGTAAAATAAATCGTACATTATCGAGCGGCGCGGATCTACTTTTTAGAATTTTAGAGGACCGGTACAACTGGTTATCCGATTTCCCGCTAGCCTAGTCGCCGCATAATTAACTAGACTGTTTTGCAGTACAATCGAAAAATTTACTCGAACCAAATATTAAAAGGATCGTACCGAGAGTTGTGGCTGAAAATAGACTCCAATTTTCTTCGAAGTCCGTCTAACTCAAAATGCATTCAACAGCGCCAAAGCCATGAGAGGTCAGTAGGGGCGACTGCCACCTACTCGTGCAGGTACGTGGGTTGCAGTACCATTTAACCTCCACGTTTCAACCAAGGGAACGGCAGGAAGATCGCACCGAGGGCTATGTGTCTGAAAACAGACTCCAATTTTCTTCGAAAACCGTCCTGCTCAGAATGCATTCAACGGGGCCAAAGCGATGAGAGTGAAAGAGGGAGGGGAGACAGGCACCAGAGCAAGGGCAATGCTGGAGGAGAGGGGCGCACAGGTTCACAGGTGGCAGTTGAGAATTGTGAATTGAGAACTGAAGGTTAAAGGAAAGTATTTCAAAAATCTTTTTTGAATTTTCTTGATTTTATCCTTATTTTGTGATCTGACAAAACTAGAATAAAGAATTTTTATTGTTTCTAAATTCTTATAACAAGTTCCATTTCTCTTTATGAAGCCAACCATTCTTTTAGATTTTAAAGTTATGTGATCGATATGCAGATTGAATAATAATTTCAAATCCAAAATGATGCCGAAGTCTTTTACAAAATTTACACATCCAAGTGTATCTTTTTTTATTTTATATCGTATAAAATGGGGCATCTTTTTCTTGAAAAGGTAATTTTTTCACATTTGTCAGTATTAAATGGTAACAAGTTACTATCACTCCACTCAACTAATGAGTTAAGATCTTGTTGCACTTTAACACAATTATTTTGAGATTTTATAATTTTGTATATTTTTATATCATCTGCATGCTGCAATAGTTTTGAATATTGGATTTTTTCAGAAATATCATCGACAAAAATTAGGTATGGACCCAAAAGCAAACCCTGGGGAACACCTGACACATTCTTGTAACACGTAGAGGCCACTTCTTTATACTCGACAAACTTCATTCTGTTATTTAAGAAGGAATGAAATAGAATTATTTTGAAAAGTCGAAGCTGCGCAATTTTTGTAGTAAGATTTTGCGGTTGACAGTGTCAGAAGCCTTTGGAAAATCTCTGTAAATAGTATCTGTTTGCCCACTCTTAGAGAGGGTTATAGAGAGTTATATTGACATCATCATTTGTGAAGTTTATTAGATTTGTCTGCGCTGAATATCTCTTTCTAAAGCCATGTTGACAGGGAGATAAGATCATTTTGGATTGATTGTATAGATACTTGTGCAAGACAGTTTCAAAAATTTTGGCCGCGAGTGGAATTAGAGAGATGGGACTATAATTTTTTATTTCATTTATTTTGTCTGACTTGTAAAATGGAATAACTTTCGATATTTTCCATATTCTTGGATAGGACAGTATTGCAGACATAAGTTAAGGGAGTCTGTAAGCAAGCTTCGAAATATGTATGGTGGAATGTAATCAGGGCCACAAGATGATTTAGGTTTAAAGTCATGCAGGGCACGTTTTATATCCTCGATAGTGATCACACCCACCGATATAAGGCCTTCGCCCTCAGTAAACCCCACTCCATTAGCATTCTGAGTTTGGTTCGAAGTTACATTCTTATCGCTAAAATTACTGGAAAAATAGTTTGCTAATGATTCCGCAACAGTATCTGAACTGGGTCTAGGTCATTTCATCGAAGCACAATTCACCGACAGACAAATCACCGATAAGAATTCACCTGCAGGCTACTTCACCGACTATCTTTTAACCGAAAGGACAGGTCACCGCTTGCATTTTTCACCGGTTGTATATTACACCGTCTGACTATTTATATTTCTCACCGTCTTCACTCGTATTTGTTGTGAGATTGTGTAAAGACCTATTTTTATTTATCACGGCATCAGTGTTTCATGTCACGGCAGTTTATACTTACCTTTATTTCGTATGAGAAAAATTGAATATTTTATATAAAAGATGTTGAAATACATTCAATCTTCTCGTGGAAAACGTCAACTTGTGATTGAAAATTATATATTCAGAGGTCATCCAGGCTATTCGCCATGCAGCCCTAACAACTCGAGACACTCCCAGGTACCTACTATTATTCTTATACTTATCGCCTACTATTTCAGAGAGAGCCTTCCAAGTTCGATTTTGAAAAATTATTATAAAAAATTATGATGACTTTCAGTACCTTTTGAATAAAAATTTCTTCATCTTACTCTCAACAGATTTGTCATCGGAAGCAATGTTGGAAATTGTAGTCAGAGTGCGAAAGTCAAACTACCCAGAATCAATTCTATTGCTAGGACGATTAGACGTTACCGACAACGAGCGAATAAGGAGCCAGTTCTACCCCGAAGTCGACGCGAAATTGAAATACCAGAAGACTACAAAGTAACCGATAGTGGTGATGATTTTCTACTTTTTGATTCTGGCCCTACTGACAATCGCATTATAGTTTTCGGTACTTCTAAAAATTTGGAGTTATTGGCTGAAAGTGAAATTTGGTATGCTGACGGTACCTTCAAACACGTTCCGCTACTATTTTATCAACTTTTTACGATTCACGCACTTACAAGGGGTGCTACTGTCCCACTAATTTATGCTCTCCTTCCAAATAAAGAAGAAAACACTTATACGTGCCTATTCGAATCGTTGTTAGAAAAGAACAGTCATCTTAATCCGTCTATCATTGTAACCGATTTTGAGAGAGCTGCAATGAATGCATTTGAATGTCTATTTTCTCGTGCAACCAAACATGGTTGTTTCTTCCATTTTTGTCAGGCCATTTTCCGACACATTCAGCAGTGTGGTTTGCAAAAAAAGTACGAATCAGATGGTGACTTTGCACTATACATGCGGTTTTTACCAGCCTTAGCATTTGTACCAGAGAAGGATGTAGTTCGCGTTTTTGACAAATTGGCGGATGACAAGATCTTACCCGATGAAGCAGGTGGAGTCGTAGACTACTTCGAGGATACGTGGATCGGTAGACCTACAAGGCAAGGCCGTCGTCGAAAAGCATCTTTTCCATTAGAACTCTGGAATTGCTATGATAGTGTCCTCAATGAATTGCCACGAACAAATAATGTCGTAGAGGGTTGGCATCGTGGGTTTGAGGCGCTGACGTATGGCCATCATGAAAATCTGTGGCGCACAATTTCTTCTTTGAAACGTTCGCAGGCTATGACGGAGATGGTGGCGGAGCAATATTTGTCTGGAGTGCCTCCTCCCACCAAAAAAAGGAGGTATGTTAACCTTGATTCGCGCCTCAAAACTGTTGTTTTAAATTACGCTAACACACCGCCAATCGATTACTTAAGAGCCATAGCTCATAATTTAACTTATTAATTTTCATTTTTCTTTAAATCAATTTTTGACATTAAAAAATCAGTGTATATTTTTTTTAAACAAAATGAAATATTTCAATTTTTTTCGTTTTAATGTCAGTCAATTTTATAAAAAATAAAGCACTACTGCAACCATTTGTATCATTTGTGATGAAAGCCTCCTTCACAATAGAAAAAAAAGAAGAAAAAAGGTGAAATGGTCATTAGGTGAAATGTTAATCGGTGAAATGTCTTTTAGGTGAAAAGAACAGTCGGTGAGTTGTCTTTCAGGTGAATGTCATAGGTGACATGTCGGTCGGTGAATTGTCCTCCGATTAAATGACCAGATACCATCTGAACTTGTGTAAATATTTGTAGGGGTTGAATTGAAGAACCAGTATGATGCGGATGCTACTAATATTGTATCTGTTGATTTATTTTTCGAAATGATTTTAATTTTTCTCGCATTTCTTATGTTTCAGGTGAGTTTGGTTGAATTGTATTGTTTGACACACCATGCGTGGAACGTAAGTAGTCGGTTCCGTGAATTTACATAATCATATTAAGGGGTGAAGTTCACTCATTATGAGTGGCTTACTAACATGATTCCAGAAAAAGGAGTTTCTTTTTAGCAGCAACGGACTCTTGCTTTGAAATGGTTCAATCAGGCGATTCGAGAGTTGAAATTGATTTTCAGGATAACAGCAATTGTTGAAATAGTTTGATAACATGATTCGAGGAAGTTGGAATTGAGTTTCTTGACAGCAGCAATGAGACACTTGCTTCGAAATGGTTTGATAAAATGATTCGAAAGAGTTGAAATTGAGTTTCTTGATAGCAGAAATAGGACTCTTGCTTTGAAATGGTTTCAGTAAGCTGACTCCAGAGTTTATATTGAATTTCATAATAACAGTAATGGGACCATTGCTTTGAAATGGTTTGATAACATGATTCAAGAAGGTTGGAATTGAGTTTCTTGATAGCAGCCATGACACTCTTGCTTTGAAATGGTTTGATGATTCGAGAGTTGAAATTGTGTTTCAGGATAACAGCAATGGGACTATTCCTTTGAAATGGTTTGATAACTGTTTCACCTCCTCCCTGGCCGACTTTATCCGCTTCTCTCTGCTCCCCTCTCTTGTGTCTTTGTACAGGCTTCTGAAAAATCCTCTAACCTCGTACACAATCTCCATTCTCTCATACGTCAGTCCTCCCCCTGATTTTATTAGCTTTGAAGGTAGGAAGCGCCCTTTGCGGAGTGGCCCTTTTGGCAAGTTTTGTTGATCCGCTACTTTCAATTATATTTTTAATTTTCTCAAAACCGTATTTGCTTATATTTTCTGGAGTACTCTGTTTTATAATTTTGATTATTTCTACCAACTCCACCAAGTAACCCTTTCTTTTTCTTTTTCTTCAATTTTGATATTTTCCTCGCCAGAATTTTCGACCTATGCCGGTTTTTCGGCCAGAAGGGAAGAGGGCTAGGACAGCCCTAATAGCCTCCTTGACGTCTCTGAAGTAATGCTCGAAAGGGCGGATTCCACGACTCGGGTGGAGAGTAAATTTGAAAAGGGGGAATCAGACCTCTGGAGGCCTTACTCAGCTTTTCATCCGTATTGGCTTTTGTTTTCATATAAGTGGCTATCTATTAGCGTATAAAAAAAAAATAATAAACATCGTCACCCACCGTTGGGTGACAGCTAAATTTTTCATCGTGGCGTGAAATAATGCCTCAACTTCTGAATCAAAGAAGGGCTGTTCTTAGTGATTGGAATGTACTCTCCTCTGTGTTAGGGTATTGGATATACTCGTAGTCCCTTTTTTTAAAATTGTTTTTCTGGTTTCGTTTGATAAAAAAAAACTTCTTCTTATATCTTGTAATTTCGCGAAAGATTTCAAGAAGTATAATTCTCATTGCTTTTAGTTTACCTGTTCTCTTCAAGGTTAGTGCAGCATCTATGGGGGCCGGTATTTTCATTCTCATCTTCCTGTGTTCATTTCTAGCCTATCTACAGAATTTCTTCAACAATATATTTTCCAAATTTTCAAACGGTTAGACTCATGAGGTCCTCGAGGGGCAGAGCCTCTATCTCCTACAAGAAAGAATTAAGAATGTCTCTGGGACCTCGCATACCTAGTTTCAGCCTTCCCCGTTCACTACAACCCGTCTGCTACAACTTTTTTTAAAAACCCTCAGAGTCACCCACCGAGTGGGGTGACATATCATTGTTTTGAATGCTGCACTGAAAAGTAGCACGCCACTGACTATGTTAAGAAATAGTTTCTAAATTTGAAATTGTGTCATGTAGAGAGGGAAAAGAGCTTCGAAATGAAGATTCTGAAAAATACAATATAGGTATTGTTTCATAGGTGTAAACGAAGTTTTGGTTAAATATTGCCAAGCTGTGTAATTTAGCAACCTCGGTGAATGAATCGGCGAATACTATACGGCCAAGCAAATTCATGCGTTGCCTAATCGCGAGTACGTGATGGATGTTTGTTGTGTTGGAATTGATTGTTGGAGAGATAATGGCTGAATAGCGAGTGGGCGACTAAATGAGTGACCAAAGGTTCTTAGAGACAGAACGCTACGAAGGTCCAAGGAATCGAGTGCATGTAAAATTTGAACTCAAAATCCAAGGAAATCAGAAAAGATTTGAAAGTCGTATTTTCTCTTTATGAGACCTTTATTAAACTGTGTGTCTCGGAAGGGTCACTTCGACCACCCCTCCGCCTGTGACGTTTTTTGGGTAGATACGAAGCAAATACTAGAAACAACGTTTGTGGTGAATCTGGCATAGAACGATTCTTAAGGAAAAGTGAAAATATAGGTAGAATATGTACTTATGTAAAATGACTATATAGTAATAATGGAAATGAAGAGATAAGAATGGAGATAAAGGAAGATGTGGAGAAAAATGAGAGAGAAGACCTAATTTTAAGAGGTGAATTTGATGAAGAATTAAGAAATTTAAAGAAAGGGAACGCTCCAGGAGGGGCTAAACCAAACCAATAGCCATTAACAAGAAGTACCAATTGAGAATAGTAGACCGAATAATTAACAAATTAATACGACAAAGAAGTACAGATACTGAACCAACAACTACAAAAACAGACAAATACGCAGGAGCAATACCATTCGCAGAGACACACACATACAAAATACAGAAGATCTTCAACCAATACAACATAAAACTCGGAATCAGGAACAGATCATCCCTGATCAAACAAATAAGAAACGACAAAACAGAAACAAGGGCATGAACAACAGCAACGGAGTATACAGACTGGACTGCGAACACTGTGACAAGACATACATAGGACAAACAGGCAGAAAATTCACCACTAGAATAAAAGAGCGTGAAAAATCACAGAAGTTAATGGACGACCAATCACTTTTAGGAAAACGCGGCAATGACCAGGGACACAACAACCACACATTGACAGAAAAGTACAAAATCCTACACATAGGAAACAACACAAGGAAAAGAAAATTAAAAGAACACCTAGAGATAATAAAGGCAAAAGCAAAACAAAACAACGTAAAAAACACAACAACTAACTTTCAAACTGAGAACCTGTTCAAATTAATAACATAAGACTCCTTGATTGGACAGACTATATACACAACCACAGCCAACCAATAGGAACACATACCAATAGGTATACCATACGGTACTACACATTGCTATAAATACAGGACCAACGAAAAGAAATGTTAGGGAACTCCAACACAGCCGAAAGCGCTAGACAAAGACAACAGAAACAAAAAAGTGAATTGGCACACCCTAAAAACAGAATTTTTGATAATTATAGGAGGAGCCTTTTGATATTCTTTAGAGTGACCAAAATTTGTTCCAGGCTTTTGTTATTCGTATTTCGATTTTTTTATTTGTACGGTAATTAGTTGGCCCAAGTACGTTGCTTCTTTGTTTATTTCAATTTCTTTCCCATCATTGTTTTTGTTAGGTATTCTTAATATGTTAGCTTTTTGGTTTTCTGGATGTTCATTGTCAGGCCTGATTCTTCCTTCTGCATTGTTAAGCACCTGATCATTTCGCTTAGTTCCTCTTCTGAGTTTGAGAAGAGGATCATGTCCATGGGCGTCGCCAGGAGGGGGGGGGGTAGACGGGTAATTTCTACCCCCCAGAAAATTTAGGAGGTAGAAATAATCAAAATTACCCCTCCCAATTCAAAGGCCAATAATTATATTTACAGGTACTTGCAGGTATAAAAAATTTGTAAACGAGTTAGTGTCGTGTGATACCGCAATTAATAGTACCGTGCCATACACTTAACTCGCAATACACATACATAGAGTGTCTAACAAAATCGAAATCTGAAAATAAATAACCTTCATCCCCCCCCCATAGAGCTAAATATACTTCTTCGTCTGTAATACTACATTTTCAGGGGAAAAATCTAATTTTGCTTAAGGTACATGAGCCCGATAAGACCTGGATCCACAATATAAGCCCCAATGTACCGATCTTGAGTGCTATGCTTTAGACTGCATTAAAACGTACAGCAAAGTTGTTCCTTCATGATATGGCAACACTGTCCAATAGTTTTTATCAAGATATTAATTAATCCACTGGTGGTGCGAGATATGCCGGTTCATGATTTTCCAGTAACGTAAAAAGTGCTCCGATATGTTTTTTGTGTAACTTGGAGGATTTACGAGTATTATGTTAAGTCAAATGGAATTTATCCAGAAATCCAATATTGGATAGTTGTTGTAGTGGTAGTTCGTTAACGATCGACGCCAGAAAAGTGAAATTTGAGCAATTTAGAACTGAGGTATGCGATACTCACGAAAAATAATGTTATGTAACCTAATAAAGCCCAGCCTGGTAAGATCAATTGATTATCATTTCAGGTATAACTTACTCATAAATTTCTAGTTGAACCACGCTTAACTTTTTATTTATCGAATCTCAGGTCAGGCTTATTAGATATTAGGTTGGGTCGTATTAGGTTATAGGTCCAGCCTTCGTTGGTGCGCTGGACTTATCAAGTTTTGAAAAAGGGATATTTTTATTAGAAGATCTGAGGAACGTGGAGCAGTCTAGAAAAATTTCAAGCTAGCCAATTTTTAAATATTGCAGTCGACGACTATAACACAAAAAGGAAAAACATGAAATCAGTTTCATGAAAGTCTGGAGAGCCAAGACCTTAAATTAGGGCCTTATTGAGCTCACCTACCTTAATACGCGCATGATATTCACGTCTCACACGACTCACATGAGCATGTCATACATGCGAAGACTCTTGTAAGCTGATATTTCGATTTATCGTCATTATCAGGGTTGCAATTTTTATGCACAAAAAATAGCGAAATATGCGCATATTTTATGCACTGAATTCAGTCTAAATAATATGCCGAAAGTATGCGCCAAAATTGTAAAATATGCGTAAATATCTAAATACAATATGGATATTGGGTAACTATATCGTTTCAAAAGAAAAATTAAGTTGGATACACCGAGGCAATTTTTATCATATTTTAAAATGATCCAGCAAAGTATCTCCTTAAGAGTCCAATCTTCTTTTAATAGGAGATGCACCCAGGAGATAATGCACACCTATTCCTAATTTCTTTATGATTGATGAATGTGATGCGGGCAAGAGGAAGGTTATCTCACGTGCCAAAGAACCAATTTTTCTAAAAGCTTTTCTACAGATTCATTGAGCATTAAGTCTTCACAATTTTTTTTCGGAGTCGGGCATCATTCTCAACACTAAAAAAATAATTTTTTGGGGGGAAAAATTGAAAAATAGGCAGAATTGGTGCAAAATATGCGATAAATGCCAAAATATGTGAAATATGCAGGATGAAGTGCTGCTCATTTGACTCAGAATTCTGTGATTCGTGAAGATCTTCTGAAACTTATGCCTATACGCCATAAATAAAAATATGCATTTGCATAAAAATTGCAGCCCTGCCTCATTATAATAGAATTCTCCAATTCTAAATTCTTTGTTCTCTCTTTCATGATATAATTTGCTGATTCTTAAATTTTTAAATGGCCATGACTGAAAATAAATGACAAATGACTGTTAGACACTTTGATACGACGCACTACACCCCCCCCCCCGAAAAATCCACCAACGTCGATGAATGTAGGTCAACACTACTAAAAAAATTACCCCCCCCCAAAAAAAAAAATATATATATATATAAAACATTAAAAAAATCCAGTGACGCCACTGATTATGTCTTCGGCGAACCTGAGGTTAGAAATTTTCCCCCATTATTTTTTTATGCCATTGTCGCTCCAATTCAGTTTTCTAAAAATTTGTTCAAGGGCACTGTTGAATAGTATCCGTGACAAGGGGAGTACATGGAGAGCAGGTAAAGATGCTGAGGTTTACAGATGATGTTGTTTCATTATTGTTTTGGAAAACATTTAAAATGAAATGAAGGATATTTGAGGAGTTATCTGTCAAAAGGGCCCCTGACGAATAGAAATCCTATTCGTCAGGGGCCCTTTGGACAGATAACTCCTCATTTTGAGTACAGAATATCGTATGAAAATAAATAAAAATAAAATTAAAGTAATGGTATGTAACCGATGTGAACGTGATAGCGTAAATATAAAAATTGATGAGGAAAGAATTGAGGAAGTAAATGAATTTTACTATTTAGGGATTAAAATAACAAAAGATGAAAGGAGTAAAAGGAATATTAGTAGAAGACTAGCACAATCCAAATTAGCAAAAAGTAATCTTTTCAAATCAAAAATAAATCTGGATATCAAATTTTTTATTGGAAACTCATGTTTGGAGTGTAGAAGAAAATTTTCTATTTTTAATTTAAAAAATTAATACTTTAAATTAGGTTATCAGAAAAAAAAAAAAGTTTAATTCAATTAATAACATTTTTAATTAAAATTGATTCGGTTTGGATCCACAAATTTCTGAACATTGACCATATATTATTCCTGTTTATGTGAAACTTGGACTATAGGAAAACCCGAGAAAAGAATCGAAGCTTTTAAGATGTGGTAGTATAGGCGACACATTCATAGTATCAAATGGACGGATAAGGTCAAAAATGGAGAAGTACTTAACAGAGGAGGAGAGTTGCATCAAACTGATCGTAAGATTGATAAGCTGATGACCTTATCATCATCATCATCATTATAAATAAATTTTAAAAAACTCTCAGGTTGCGTGACTTTGCCAACTAAGTATGTACCTGATATTGTCAATGTGGCGATTTTGATTTTAAATGATGGTTGGGGAGTAAACCGCCTCCAATGCCCCCACGGAACGGTCCTGCCCCATCACACAGCTCGTCAGATTATTAAAATCTGATTGATTTACGGCGAGAACGCGAAATGCGTGAGCTTGCGTCACCTTTTTTTCAGTTTATTTTCGGTCCAGAGATCCAGTGGCGGGGGGGGGGGGGTCAAGCCCGCTGACGAGGTGTACGCGTTAGTCTGTGTTGATCGGTGCACACGTATGTGTCCGATCAAGACGCGAAAGATAATCGTGGAATTAACACGAAGACGGCGGCGAACCACGTCGACTCTTGCCGGAAAAGTGAAAGTAGACGAGAGTATACACTTGGTAGACGAATTACAAGTACATATACGTGTGTATGTTTTGTGTACGTTCTCGTACATCGACAACGAAATGCTTTCGTGTTTGAGCGATAAGCACACACGGATTAATGATCGAGAGTCTGGCTGAACTTGCGAATGAGGAAGCCGTGCATTCGGAAACGAGAATGAAAATGTCTTTCGAATTTCGACGCTTCCAGTACTCGGCGAGTTTTTGTAGTCGCTGGTAAGCCGCAAGCCGTTCCGGTGAGTAAGACTGACGTCGCGCTCGTCGAGGTGTCCGCAAACCTCGAAGGAAATATTTCGACAGCGAATACAACAGTTCGACTGTAGAGAGAAGTTATTCGATCCAGTCTCTCTAGTTGGAGAGCCATGAGTTCACAGTGTTGGTCGGGAGCTAAGATTCGAGCCTTCTACGACTCTAAATGCAGGGGTGTTCAGTCAATGATTTCTGGCTTGAGCTGAACTGATGGCTTTTAAGCTGCTGGTTGACTTAGCTTAGGGCTTAAGCTAATTTCCCAGTTTCAAATATGGCTTAATGCTGTTTGACTTATGGTTTGATATTTGCACGTGAGTTGACTTCAGTCAGAGTTACAAAGCTTGCAATTCCCTACCATTTTGATAACTGATAAGATCAATTCAAAACATTGAGTCCCTTATGCATGAATGATGCCAAATTTTTCATCAGTGTATTCACAAATTATTTTTATTTGACTGTTTGCTATAGCTGAATTGATAAGTTTAAACCATAATACTTAGCTTATGGCTGACTTATGAACTGTAAGACCGTCCCTCGGGCGTATCAAACACAAGTCCAAGGGAGGAGGGGCTCAAGGAAATAATTCTAGTAGGAAGTTTAAAGTTAAGAACCAGTGGCGCGCATTCCAGGTAACCGAGGTAAGCGCTGCTTACCCTGTAAAATCCCGAGAAAGTTTTCATTTAAAAAAAACTTGTAAAACAATAAAAGATATGAAACTTCGGGCAAAGAAAGAAGCGATCGTATTGCCGCTTATTACATTTATAAATTCACATTAAACAAATGGCGCCGTCTGTCGGTGGTTGAGGAGACAGTTGAAACAGAAGCGTCCACTGTTCGGCAGTCAGCTCGTACGTATTTATTCGTATCAGGGCAGCGATCCGAAAACCGCTTATTTTTTCATTTTACACCTAAACCTATACACGACTTACGGCTCATGTTCGGACTTCTAACTGGGCATGTAGATACTTAGAAGTTTTTCTTTCTTTTCCTCACATTTTGGAATTGCATTTATCCGTATTTGTTCGTACATACTCGTATCGCATGAATGGCTCTCTTATTGAAACTTTTTACTCCTCTCATTGGCGTGAATCACGCCTCTGTGTTGATGCTGACCAACACAAAAACACACTAGCATGTTTAACGCGACCAAATCTGTGCGTTTTGTAGGCGACATCAAAGTTGGCTGTGAAACGCGATCAATGTTCTGTGTATGTACGAATCAACGGGTCCGGTTTTAAATGCTCCAATTTTCTTTTTTGCCCACAAAATCTTATTGAAAAACCTTTTTCGCGATTTACTTTTAATGAACAATTACAATTTATTAATGGTAGTGAGCCGATACCAGAATTACCGTTTTTGAAAACTAGGCAAAAGAAAGGTGGTTCGATTTTTACTGGACATTTCCACGTATAGTAACATGAAAACATTTTGTGGTTAACCGGTTGTGAAGATGGTGGAAAACTGTTTTATTGGCCATGTCTATTCAGGGACGTATCGACAGGGGGGACAACTCCCGTAGGAATTTTATAATTTCAATCAGGCGGGGTTGGAAAAATCCAACAAGTCGAACGGTTTTTTCTTGCTTTGATACTTGGGAATTGAGTTGAGAAGCTGGAAAAATCCGACAAGTCGAAAGGTTTTCTTTTTTCTTTGATACTTGGTAATTTTGAGTTAAGTGAGTTGGGACTCTCACAATTTTTGCCCCCTCCCCAGGAAAAACTCTCTAGTGGTACATCCCTGTATCTGTTATTCGTCACAGAAAAGAATAAATGCATATGGAATGACCCTACACAGGGATACGATATTTTGAATAATTTCATCAACGCCATTTTTGTAGTCACATGTTTCATATTTATATTCTAATTGGTTACATTTTAGGAAAACTCCCCGCACACCACTGGTAAGAACCCTCAAAAATGAATAAAATTTAACAGAACTTGAGGAAGCTTTGAAAAAGGGCAAAATTGATATTTTAGGTCCCGCAGAAATAGGAAAGGAAGGAGATGCCATTATCGAAACAAAAAAGGGAAACCTATTCTGCTATCTTGCATCTCGGAAAAGGGGGGAGGGCAAAAAGGCGTGGGCAGCCTAATTAACAGTATACGGAAAAATAAATTAAAGTTATTTTGCCGAATATCTGATAGAATTGCACATATTACCATGAAATATCTTCTAACACCAAACTGCGTTCATTGTGCAAGTCTATGCCTCCACTTCAGCCTCCAGCGAGGAAGAAATAGATACCTTTTACAAAATCCTTTTGGAAATAATAAGCCCTCAAAGCAACAAAACGCAGAACCGTCCACTAATAATGGATGACTTTAACAGCCAAATAGGTAAGCACACATGCGGAGGAGAACTAATTATGGGACCATACAGACAAGCCCGCCTCCGCCGGAGTTGGAAAATTTTAGTAAATGGATAAAAGTTTGGAAAATCCAACAAGTCAAACGTTTTTTTTTTTTAACGAATACAAACAAATTTGGATATTTGGGAATTTAACATTTTTTGCCCCTCCAGAAAAAACTCTTCGTTACGTCCTTGCATATGGATACGGTGAGAGGAACAAAAGAGAAGAGATCTTGATATTTCTGTTAAATGAACGAGCTACAAATTACCAATAATTCATTTTATGAAAAAAAAAAAGAAAGAAAAAAAAAGGAAAAATCATATGTGGACTTGGATTACCCCAAATAAGAAGAATCAAATAGACTATATCTTGGCTCCCTACACCCCCGGGCCTTTATCTACCAAAATTTTACTGCCTCTCTAGCATCCTCACCGACCACTACCTCCTCCTTCCTCAATGGCCACCCTCTCCTACCAAGGATTTTCTCCGCCACGAGGACCTCTCACCCACCACTATCCCCTGGGCTTCATCGCCCTTCAGAGCCCTGTCCTCGTTATGGCCCTCCAACCCTCTTGAAGATCCCTGACCATCGACCCAAGAGCTCTCACAACCATGACCACCCCTCCCCTCAAGAGCCATTCCCTCTCAAGACCCCACCCCGCCAACAGTCCCTCCCGCACCACGGTCATTTCTCTCCCTGATCCCCTCTCTCACCAAGGACTTTCTCCTCCACCAGGTCCTCTTACTCATCTTAACCCCCCGCCCCACCGAAGGCCACCATCTCCGTCCAGAGCCCACGCCCCCACAGGGGCCCTCCTCACCCTTCTGGAACTCCCTCCTCAACCGTGAACCCCTCCTGAGGGTAGGTTACCCCTGGAAAATTGAGCAATCAAGGAGCAGGCTAGACAACCCGCAGCGACTTGAGATCTTGGAAATTATGGGTAATTATGTCATTAAGTATACGTCTTTTTATGTCTTATTATGTCGGTTATGCCTTAGGTGGTAGGGCTTCTCAACCATGAATCCCCTCCTGAGGGTAGGCTACTCCTGGAAAATTGAACAATTAAGGGGCTGGATAGGCAACCTGCAGTGACTTGTGATCTGGAAGATTATGGGTAATTATGTCATTTTATGTCTTTTTTATGTCTTTCATGTCATTTTATGTCTTTTTGTCTTATTATGTCGGTTATGTCTTAAAACTTGCGAGATCTTTTATGTTAGAACAGATTATGTCCTTGAAAGTAGCTGATCTGCCCCTGCAATTTTCCAGGGGCCCTCCCCCCCTTCAGGAGCTACCTTCTCAACCATTAACCCTCTCCTGAGGGTACGCTACCGCTGGGAAATTGAACAATGAAGGGGCTGGATAGGCAACCTGCAGTGACTTGTGATCTTGAAGATTATGGCTAATTATGTCATTTTATGTCTTTTTGTCTTATTATGTCGGTTATGTCTTAAAACTTGCGAGATATTTTATGTTAGAACAGATTATGTCCTTAAAAGTAGCTGATCTGCCCCTGCAATTTTTCCAATTTTTAGGTAGGCAACCCGCAGTGAGTTTTTTTCAGGAGTGGAGGAGGAGGGGGAGGAGTTTGGTTTTTAATATATAGAGAGATTCCTACAAATTTAGTGTATCCCGCAGTGAGTTTTTTCCAGGAGGAGGGATGAGTTTTGGTTTTTAATATATAGAGAGATTTTATTTATTATGTCTGTTATGTCTTAAAACTTATGTCCTTGAAAGTAGCCGATCTGCCCCTGCAATTTTTCTGATTTTTAGGTTGGCGACCCACAAGTGAGTTTTTTTTTAGGAGGGGGAGGGGGAGGAATTTTGGTTTTTAATATGTAGAGAGATTTTACGAGGAATATTTTTTGTTTAAAGAATTTTTTTCAGGGACTTCAACTTTTTGAAATATTTGCAAAAAACTGATTTTGGGTGGCTAAAAGTGCCATAGAAAAGTTAACACAGCTTTTTGGGGTCGGGACTTTTAATTTGTTGTTGGCCCTCTAAATGAATGTTTCTATTCCTCACTTATCGCCTGTACTATTGGAAGGGTAAAGAATCAATACTCACAGTTGCCATTTTACTTCAAGGGCGCAAATAGGCAAAAATATCTTTGCTGCGCCTGTGAATGTGCTCCACGTTCACAGGCGCAGCAAAGATATGCCTGCACCCGTGTACAGTATTTTGCCTATTTGCACCCTTGAAGTAAAATGGCAAATGTGAGTTTTGATTCTTTACCTTCCAATTTACCAGATAACTCGATTGTCAAATAGTCTCATTTTAACTAAATAGTCACTGTTACGTTGAACGGTCCTGCATCAAGGAGCCGAAATTCCAGAGACCAATCGCTTAATAAATGTGTCTGCTTTCGAACATTCTCACTTACTCAAGAGTCCCATACAATGTCTGAATGGCTATACAAAAAAAAAATGGAGGTTAATCGCCCACGAATTGCCGCTCGGAATTGATATGTTGTACAAATCGGATGTACAAATAAATAATAATTACTCGGACGTAAAAAGTGTGTAGTTCAGAGCAGAGGTGTATAAGTTTACGTCATTACGTAATCACCATCAGGAAGTACCTGCTCACGCAGTTGTACTTATTTTCGAGAAAAGTATTAATTCGTGTTCGGGCGTTTCTTACACACACGTGAAATTAAAACCGCGTGCACATTTTCCATTTTGTTGATGTCCGTCCGTCCATTGCGAGATAGTGTATTCAGCTCGCAGAAAGGTCTCGCTTCGTGAGGTTATAGCTATACTTCTGCAGAAAAAATTACTTTTCGATAACTCGTTCCGTGGCCCTATTCATGCCTGTAAAATTATACCACTCTTCCAGTCTTCCGCCTGCGTGAGAAAAGGGTAGTCTTCGAATGTGACTCGAGAACGATCGAAAATCCGTATTTTCCCCCCGAAAATATTACGTATGCAGGCGTATTCGTGGTGTGCAATTCGACAAAGATCAACGGTGGATCCACGCAGAAACTGGAGGCAGGTTTAAGTCTCGTTGAGTTTTCTCCACAATATAACGAACGAAATCAGTTTTACTACCAAGGACATCTTGAGCTTGAAACCTGTTAAGTATAATCTACCTTTTTTTTTTAACGGGAAATTTGAGGTTTTCGTTTAGCTACTCTCACCCAGTAACGAAGTCCTGGATATCCTCTCGAAAAAATAATAAATTATAAGTGTGAAACGCCATCACCAGCTGAGATTGTGTCCCAGAATTGATCTCACGTAGCAGAGACGTGTGGGGACGGGTTGCAGAATATCCCCACGGCGCCCCGGCCTGTCGTAAGAGGCGACTAAAGGACTCCAAGTATTCATCCCAAGAAAACCCGCCGTGATTTCGTTTGCCGTTAAATGTTCCGGAGACCTAAATAGCTCCCCGCTCGGATCTCCGTGGGGAGCAACTACAAACGAAAAAGTTATCTCAATTGCGGACTGGTCGTACCTAACGGGAACATGGAATATCCGGGGACTTGGCTTTGCAAGAAAGCTGCAGATTATCGAGCGGAAACAAAACAGATGCAAAATTTCCGTCCTAGGCCTTGCGGAGACTCATTGGAGAGGCGCTGGCCATTTCAATACCTCATCTGCAGACACCCTTTTCCGGAAGCGACTCCGAATCGCGCAGGGGCGTTGCGGTGCTACTTACCAGGACATGTAGCGATGTCATCACGAATTTCAAACCAATTAACGATCGGATCAAGTCATACGATTAACCCAGGCCTACGCCCCAACATCGGACGCCAATAAAGAGGACCGTGAAGATTTTTATAAGGCGTTGGAACACGAAATACAGGCCCGGCCACCCGTCGACCTTACACTAGTGATGGGGGACTGCAATGCCAAGGTAGGCTGTGAAGAAACGCCAGACTGAGTGGTCGGTTGCTTTGGACTAGGCTAAAGAAATAAGTGTGGAGAAAAGTTAATCGAATTCTGCCAAGATAACAACCTGATTATCACCAATACTTTCTTTAAACAACATCCGCAAAAATTGTATACGTGGACTTGACCGGACTGCTAACATTGGAATCAGATCGACTACGTCTTTGTTGGAGGAAGATGGAAATCAGTGGTCAAAAAATCAAAATTCGTCTGAGCACCGATTACCAGTTGCTCTGTTTGCAGCTGAGGCTGAAGTTGGCAAAAGCAGTCCAACGCCGAGCCAGATCGACCCGACTAGAAGGTGAAGGAGAATTACGTACTTTCCAAACACTCATTAAAAGCAAACTACCGGATACAGAGAGTTGGACAGTCACAAGAGACATTATACAGGATACGGTTCAGGAAGTGATAAGCAAAAAGAAAAAGATAAAATGAAGAACCCCTTGGCTGGTGGAGAAGAGGAGACATTTGAAGCCCCAAGGAAAACAGAAGACTCTGACGTATCAGCAGTTGTTGGCACTGATTCGAAGAGGATTTAGGAGGGACAAGACCACCTTCTTGGAGGGAATCTGTGAGCAGGTAGAACGACATAGGGAACAAAACGAGACGGCGTCAATATTTAGGGAAATTCGAAGAATTACAAGAGCCTTCAAGCCAAGATTGGGAGCAATTGAAGATGAAGTTGCCAACCTCCTCACTTCCAACAAAAATATAGGTAGGAGATGGGTGGAAATCAGTGGCATAGCCAAGGGAAGGGGGATTAGGGGGATGAATCCCCATGAGATTTCTTTATATGCTGGCAGTATCGCAGTAAATGTGCGAAATGAGATTTTTAATTCAGATGTATAATTGAAGTTGAAAAGCGCAACGTACTGATACGTCATTGCAAAAACATCCAGTTCATATTGGGTACCTATACCCCAAGAATTTTGCTCCCCCCCCTCCCTCTTGGAAGAATTCTAGCTACGCCACTGGTGATACTGCCAACATCTGTGCAACAGCCTAGACCTAGAGGCTGGACTCGAGAGAGTGTCAATCCCCACACAACAAGAACCGCCGATCTTACGAGCAGTGAGGAAGGCAATCAACAAACTCCGAAATAACAAGGCACCGGGTGCGGACGACATCACCGCAGATATGCTGAAAGTTGCTGGCGAGATGGGCGTCACAATGATGAAACGCATATGCGACGAGATTGGATGGGCATGTGGCCGGACGACTGAGCCAGGTTTGTGTTTATTCCAATTCATAAAAAAGGAAGCACCAAGAAATGCGAGATCTCACGCCAGCAATGTTATGCTGAACAAAGAACAGCCTGGTTTTGTCTGCTGGAGAGGCACCATGGAGCAGATTCTCAACGTGAGACAAATCGTAGGAAAGTGCCGGAAATTCAATGTGCGGATGGTAATGTGCTTCCTCGATTATAATAAAGCATTCGATTGCGTCCAGTGAGGTAAGCTGTGGCGGTAGCTTGTCGTGATAGGCGCCCTCGAACACCATGTTGTGCTTATCCGAAACCTCTACGCAGACAGCAATGCGGTCGTACGACTGCAAGAGGAACACTCCTCAAGTTTCCAACCAGCAAATGGTGTCAGGCAAGGTTGCATCCTATCACCAATCCTGTTCAACATCTCTGGGGAATATATAATGCGGAAGAGCCTAGACGGATGGAAGGGCGGAATACGAGTAGGAGGCTACTCCATCAGCATCCTTCGTTTTGCAGATGACGCCACTCTTCACGCCTCGTCAAAAGGAGAGATGAAACGGCTCCTGGACCGGGCCGAAGCACACAGCAAGGAATATGGCCTCACTCTTAACTGCACGAAGAACAAAGGTAATAATAATGGATCGCGTTAACAAACTCTCACCCTTAGACGCGCAGGAAGGTATTGGGAGACCGGTTTGTGTACCTCGGCTCAATGGTGGACACTGGGAGCCGAAGTTCAGGTAAAGTCCGAAGAAGAATCATCCTCGCACGCGAAGCCGCAGCCAAGCTCACGCCAATATGGAAGCACCTAGGAGTAATCAAAAGCACAAAGCTTAAGATAGTAAAGTCCTTGGTGTTTCCGGTCTTCCTGTATAGCTGCGAGGCTTGGACAATAAAAGCCGACGCTCGAAGACGGATTGACGCCTTGGAGAGTGGGTCTACGACTGGTGCTGAGAATCCCCCTGATGGCCAAAAAGACAAGTGTATCAGTAATTCAAGAGATGGCCATACGCCACCTGCTACTGCCGGATATTGCAATTCTTCGGTTATATCACCAGGAGGCATGGCGATAACCTGGAGAAGTTGGTGGTATAAGGGGAACTTTAAGAGAAACGGTCGAGGGGGAGGTCGCCAAAGAGATGGACGGACCAGATGGAGGAAACGACTAAACTCGACATGTGTAAGCTGACGTAAACGGCGGAAGATCGGTTGGCCTGGAGATAGTGGATGCGGTTGGAAGCAGGTTATCGAGCGCTCAATCATGAGCGATGGACAGATGATGATGAGCAAACATTCATTTTCTCTGGGAAGAGAATACAGTGTTTCTGATTGGAAGACATTTTCATTTATTTATTTGGCTAAAATAGTTGGAACCCTTGTTACTCAGTCAATGACCTTTTCGGTTAGTAAACCAGACAAAAATCCAGCAAAGATTTTTTCATAACTGCTCTCAAAATGTCCTAAGTCAGGGGTTCAATGTGACTTCTCATTTTCCCATAGATTAACACTGACGCAATATTTTTGACTGTGCTTCGGTCGCAGGGACTCGAACAAAAAGGATGAATCATCGAACCCGCTTCTGTACACTTCCGTGTACTCGCCCAGAAATTCTTCTCCTCCTTCCTCTTCCCTGTTCTTAGATGGCGCCATTTTAAATTTATGTTTCGTTTTGTAATTTTGTCCATGTCAAAAATGACTCCTTTATTAATCAAGATACTGGCTGGAGAGGGGAGGGGGTTCAAGGTCACAGAATTCAATTTTGATATTGGCTTGGCTATAAATTCGAAACTGTGGCACCGGAGAAGGGCTTCAATTGGGTAAGAAGGCAACTCACCCAAACTAATGTAGATATGTTTGTTTGCTTTTACATTTGAAGGGGCAAGGAAGACTTTTCTAATTACTCTCAACCCGAGCCCTGGAATCCGCCCTTTCAGGCATTACTTCAGAGACATCGGGGAGGCTGTTAGGGCTGTCTTAGCCCTCTTTTCATCTTGCCGAAAAATCGGCCTAGGTCGAAATGTAGCGAGTTGCTACGTGGGCTCGAGCCCGGGACCTCCGGATTCTGAGACCAGCGCGCTATCCACTCGGCCACCCAGACCCCTGCCGGAGAAGGGCTTAGAAATTTCATAAAATATGCGTGTATTCCGCCTTTTATGTTTCAGTAGATATTTGACTATTGCGAGTATAACTCACAACCCACATCAGCTATTGAAAGCCCCCTTGGAGATTTCAGTGGAACTCTGTCACATAGTTTTGTAAATCCCAAAAATCAAGTATTATCTTACATAGAAATGCGCCTACAATCAAAATTATCATAGCATACATATTTATGTATTATTGTGTACTTACTAAAGTTAGAGCACCTGGAAACACCCGAGTACTGACATCCGCCATTTTCCGTCGCTTAGTGCCCGACGATTCACAATTCACTACGCGGAAAGCTCCGCATATCAAATTATGAATCGTCGAGCACCAATCGACAGAAAATGGTAGAGGTCAGCCCTCGGGTGTTTCTAGGTGCTCTTCTAGAGTGGGTAAAAAAAGATATTTTTTCTTAAAAAGTAGCGCTCCCAGGGAGTTGAAGTGTTCTAGTACGTGAAAAAACACGCCAACCAAAATTTCTTCCGGCACCTAACGCTTGTTGTTGAGGCTGCAAAGCCTGTGGTCAATGATAGCAGTGCACCGGGAACCAAAAGCATGATAGGGTTGAGTGCCTTGAAGTAAGAGAGGGTTGAGTACCCTGGAGCAGAAATATACGAGGGTTAAATATCCTGGCACCTGAAGTATGACAGGGTTGAGTACACTAGAGTTGAAGCTACGAAGAGGGTGACTGGAATGAAACTGAAAATTAATTGAGTCTGTTTCTTGAGGGATTTGATTGAAGAGGCGTTGGCCTAACACAGTTTGGCGTTAGTCTAGTTTTAGTAATTAGGCCGATGGAGTTCACACAATGTTTAAAAACTCTTAACATTTTCATGTCTTTGCTTTGGCACATGAACAAAAAAATGTTACTTTTTGAGCGTTACTTTATCACGTCTTTGCTTTGGCCCATAAACGAAAAAAAAGTTCCTTTTTGGGCGTTACTTTTGAGCATTACTTCTCCTGATCATACCCTATTTAAAAAATTCCCATAGAAATTTCTATTAACAAGACGGCTGCAGACTGTTTGAGCGTTATTTCTATCAGTATGATTTAGCTCTTCATGGTCACAATTCAGTTCAGTGGTTCAAATTTCCATGGAGATTTTTATTTATTCCAGCCATCTCATGGAAATTTTTCTTTATTAGGGTAGGATCAGGTCGAATTATTTATCATCTCTTTAATTTTTCCCCCCATTATTTCTTGACAGTCAAGCTGCATGCTTTTTTCCCACCCTCCTCGAGGAACGAGGTTACTTGTTTTCTCTTCTCATTTCCAGTTCAGTTCACAGTTCAGTTCAGTTCACAGTTTAGTTCAGTTCACAGTTCATTTCAGTGGTGCGTATTGCGTGAATCCAATCCGTATGATTTAGCTCTTCATGGTCACAAGTCAGTTCACAATTCAGTTCAGTGGTCCTTATTTCCATGGGCATTTTTATTTCTTCTAGCCATCTTCAATATTTAACAGTAATTTCCATGGAAATTTTTTCCTACATTTTATTATGCTTTTGTACCCTAATTATAATCGATTACTGATCAGTCAATATTAAAATTGAGACATGAAAATGCTCTCCCGTGATTGCAAATCCGTCTGTGACATGACACGCATACCCTTTAAGATTCTTGCTACATTTTATAATTTTAAAAACAAAATGCGCTGTGCTATCTACCATTTTGGCCAGAAAACCTGACAAGTTTATTATTTCTGTAGCCCACCTATTTGGTAAGTTTATGTACAAACAGCTGAAAAGAAAGACGATCCAGAATTTCGTGTCCTGAAAGTATTATCTCTAATTTTTTGGTTGTACCTACGCCGTGGCACCTTCAGAGTAGGGGTTTAAATCAAAAATTTCATAAACGGTTTCAGTAGATAATGTTTATACTTT
Organism: Acanthococcus lagerstroemiae; assembly: GCA_031841125.1. Lineage (NCBI taxonomy): Eukaryota > Metazoa > Arthropoda > Insecta > Hemiptera > Eriococcidae > Acanthococcus > Acanthococcus lagerstroemiae. The sequence continues at coordinate 39,117,380 of CM063114.1, read as the reverse complement.
TATTCAGTTTCTGTGATCTGTAATGTTCGAAAGTCAGAAATGTGTACTTTTTACCTCAAATTCAACAGAGGTCATTGACCTTTGAATTGGAATTTACTCGAAATCCTCGGAGGTGCTCCATCCTCACACTAATGAAAACGATTTCCTATGGTCAGACGAATTTTTCCAACTAAACTCTATTTCTTAGAAGCTTAAGAGCAAAATTCTAGATTTTTTCATGGAAAATCCTACGTTAAACTTGCTCTCCTCAACGGGACTCCTCAAAATTTTTCTAATACAAAAAAATATTGGCCGGTAGATTTTTAAATCAAAAGAAACAAGTTTAGTTGCTGGGAGCAAAGCATTCAAAAATAGCAACATTTTCGACCATACCCTCCTTATAAATTTAAGAAAAAACATCGAACGTAAAGAAAACTTAGCCTCTGCATTCATAAACGCAAAGATGGTATGAACACGGGTATAATGGACCGCCATTTTGATTCCCAACTAGTACAGTGACAAAACCATAGGTGGTGTGGGGAAACCCCCTTCCCAACTATAATTTGGCAATCGGCAAATTTTGAAACTGTTCATTTAAATTTTCCCACTTCTTATGAATGTTTGTGTTTTTTTTTGCTTTTTTTCAATTAAGAAATATTTTGATTAAAAGATTGCCAAATTTTTATTTATTTTTTAATTTTGTCAGCGAATTTTTAGTTTGGAAAAAATATTGGTCGGTAAATTTTTCTTCTCCATTTCCCCAAAGTGAAAGCCAAATTTCGTTTCTGAAAATAGTGTACCCTGGACTCCTGTCAGAGACTAGTCAGTCAGAAGCCGAAGGTTTCAAGCTGAGTATCGAACGTTATCCAAACAAAGCTGAAATATGGAAGACATTTCGAAAATCTGAAAGCCGGTAGCAAACGTTGAATTTCGAATTTCAATGACTATGCTGTTTTTACTGGATTCTCTGTTTGACCTAAAGACTGAAATTTGAGAAGGCTGAACATTTTATTAAAATCTGAAAATTGAAAGCAAAGACTTATTTTTCAATGTCACACACAAGCTGAATCTGATAGCAAATGCTCAATTGTTTAATTTACGGGCTTTGGTCCTGGTGAATATAGAAGGGAAATTTAGTATGGAACAAAGTCAAAACTCCGTGTCTTTTTCCCATGAGAACGAAAGGGAGCTGGTGGCACGGATTCCTCTAATCCAATCAACCTAAAATTTTGTAGTTTTTTTTTTTTTTTTTTTGGTTTTATTGGAACTAGTTTAGGAGACAAATCAGAGGAAATTCAGAAAAAATATCACCAAGAGTAAATAACGACCACCTTAATGTGTAAAATAAGTTGTGTGTTCCTTTCAAGTATTCCTAACATCCTTCCAGCTTACCCTCCCAGACTAGAGTGTGCTCATGTGCGCAAATGTGAGTGTTTTGGGAATAAGGTTGCAATCTGCATTTGCAGGGACGAAACAATCGGGGGGGGGGGGTGAAACACCCATAATAATTTGACAGTTAGCAAATTTTGAAACTGTTTATTTAAATCTTTCACTTTCTAAGAACGTTTTGCTTGTTTGTTTGTTTGTTTGTTTGTTTTTTTGTTTTTTTTTTCAATTCAAAGTTATAGATATTTTGATTAAAAAATCGGCAAATTTTCATATTTAAAAAAAATTTTGTCGGCGAATTTCCTTTGTCAACCCGCCTCCCCCAACTGAAGATCAAGTTTCGCCTCTGCCAACTAGCCCGAACATCCTTGATTACCCGTTCGCCTTAGAACGCTCGGACTAACTTGGGAATCAAAATGGCGGTCCAGTATGCCTGCGTGAAAACTAGAGTATCCCACTACTAAGACTACTGAAAGTCCGGCGAGCAGGGTAGTCATTTTTTTGAGAACGATTTTCCCTGACTCCTCGTTTCCCAGACCAATTTTCCATGACAGTTTCTCAGCTAGTATAGTACACAGCTTTGAGAATACTTAATATTTGAGATCAAATTTGATATTCATTGACTACTATGAACATTGTGTGTATTCTTTAATACTTATTATTCTTAAAAGTTTTCTGATTTTGATCAAAACCTACAGCAATTCCCTCACTTTTTCCTGACTTTTGCCGGTTTTCCGGAAAACCCGACTAAAAATAAGAATTTTTTCAACGAGGGTGAAGAGGACCAGCCCAATGTTCATTACGGAGCTAATCTTAAAAGATTTATGAAAGAAGTTGTCTGGACCTCGTATCCAGTTTTGGTTTTGGTTCGATCTAATTTTCCTGGGCTACGTCTACGTATTCGAGGTATCATTTTTGAGAATTCCGTAAGAGGTTGAACCTCTATTTCAGCGATTCTAAACGATGAAAACGTTGCAATCTTGCGATATCCCACACTTCATTGACACGCTAGTCCTTTACAATAGTCGAATGTATTGAAGTTTCTAAATTTCGCAGTCGAATGTCACGATGTAGAAGAAACTTAGCTCACGCCCGTTCATTGTAAAGAACTCGGCGACATTATGCTAAAAGAGAAATTACAATCGACTTTGAAACTAGATGCCTTATAAGTTGCATGCCGCCTTCCTCGCAGGAGCAAATGTATTACAAAATTTCATGGGTACAGACTAGAGTCAACTTTTCATTAATTGAAGTCTTGTTCGCGCCGGACTTGGTTCGGGTTGTGTGCAATTAAAAAAGAAATTTCCTCGACTTCCTAAACTGTCACATGCAGTCTGATCTCGAATGCACATTTTGATCCACAGACCACAATGATTATATCGATAGTCTGTGACACTACGAGATATACACTGATGAAGTAATTCAATATCATAGTACGTAGCTTCCGCTTATTGATTTTGCCCTACTTTGCATCTGATTAACTAATACAGAAAGGATAAAAAAAAATCATCGTGTGGTATCATTTTCCATTATTTGTTCTGCGAACTGATTGTGAATAGGTGAAATTCAAGCGCATTACTCGGGCTCCTGAAAGAATTGTCCAAGTATAAGACCTTCGTTTCTGTACTTCGTAATTCATTTACACTCATTCGTCTTTACCATACTTTCATCCGGAATTTTTTCAGCTTAGAGTAGGCCTACACCTCAACTGATGCATCGATACCAATGTTGAACAAACCGAACCAAATGACTTTCTCGAGGCGCGGATCGGTTGTACTGTCATAAAAATATCGTATAATATATTCATCAACTAGTTCTAAGTGTTTTTTTTTCTTGTTTTTTTTTTAATCGAAATACGTAAAATCGTTTTTATGGAAATGAACTGGTCGTCGTCAACTTTTAATTTATCAAGGACGTTCATCGTTTATAGTTCTGTCCAAATTCTGTTTAGATGTTACGGTTTTCTCTGCTCCGTGTAAACGGTTCGGCGAGATTTTTCTGTCTTTTCACAAGCTCAGCTTACCCAGCATATTCGATTGGCTGAAGCTCGAGCTTTTTCACAAGCTACTGACCGAATTTTTACCTAAACTGGCGGTGCAGTGGATACGGGTCAGTTTTTCAAGACCAGAATACTCGGAATGTCTTTGCAGATCTTCGCATTAGAAATTCTGGCGCCGACAGAGTATAATATTCTCGCTGTTCGTCATTCTGTACATGGGTGTGTACCTTGGCAGAGTTGGCGCTGACGTGCTAGGCTACTTGTGCGAGAACTTCGCTATATCCATTAACAATACATCGTATTTCGTTATTAATCTTAAATTGATTACAATGAGGTTATTTGGTCCAAAAAACCCACGATGGTTGCAACCATCAAATCGTCGTTGGCCTAGATTCCAGATGGTGGAAATTTGTATGTTTTTGAGAGTAGTATAGGAAATATTTTATGTGTATGCGCACTAAATGGGATTCCAATGACACTGGTGAATCCAGGAAGCAATCCTGGGAGGGGCATTCAGATTAGATTGAATCATTTCCTCGTCCTGCTGAATTCCTAAATCATTCCTTTGCCTTCGAGATGAAAATAAGTAATGAGATCAGAGGAAAATACTCTCAATTTTGAACTATTTGCACTGCTGACTGTTCGTTTTGTTGACGTTGAACATCAACGTACCATCTAAAGTGCATCATCAACAGGAAAGTATTGAAGGGGATTAGGCTCTCCCCTAAACATTTTCCGGATTTGGTAACGGCAAATAGAAAAATTAATCCTTAGTTGGCAACATTTCAAGGGTTTTGCGTTTCTGACTTTATTTTTAGCATGTTAATCCCGAAAACCTTCATTGAGTTCCCCCCACTTCCAAAAGCTCCAAAAGGGGAGTCATTTCGGCATGTTCCTGGCTATTAAATTTTCTTAATTCCTTTTAAAAAACTTCTAGCGCTCATCAGTACCATCAAATTCTTTCCTTTAGAGAGAGAAAGAGAGAGGTGAAGCAGTCCTTAAGAATAGCTAAGACTCTTCGGTCGTCAGTACTTATGCCAGGATCTTCTAAGCTCTCATAGAAAAGCCCGTAGAAAGAAAATGTAAATGTTTCCTCCCTCTGTGGCAGAAAGCCTAAAACTTGTTTCATTGGCTTCTTTTGGTTTTTTTCTGATTTTTGGGCGGGAAATTTTCAATTTTCTCCTAGTTGTCCCACTCCTGAGAAGAGAGCACTCTACTAGCCCGCTTCCAAAATTGCTTAAAACTCTTTAAAGTTTTTCCGAACTTGTTTAAGACTAGCTTTAACTGTTTAAAACTCTTTTACTACTCTTTATGACTTTTCAATACATGATCAGGACTGTTTAGAACTTTTAAAGTTTTTCAGAACTCATATAAAACTCAAGACTCCCCAGACACTCTAACACTCATTTAAGACCTTCCCAGACTTGTTTAAGACTTTTCTAGACTTGCTTAAGACTGTAAAGTTCTTATTATTTAAGGCTCGCCGACTGTACAAGACTCATTTAAAATTTTATTCCACCATTCCCGGTTTTATAGAATTTTTAATTAAATAAAATGAATTATTAATTTTCATAATTAATTTGAGTTATTAAAATTTAATAAATTTAAAATGTAAAATACATAAGATTGAATACAAAAAATTAACTCTATATAATTATTAAAGAAAATTTATTTTAATTTAATTTAAACAGATGATAATTTAATTTTACCATTCAATAATCAAATTTTAATAATTTTCTTCAGACTTGATCTTCATAATTTTCAAGACATGATCAGAGCTTTTTTAGAACTCTTAGAGCTTTTGGAACATACTCGTAGAAAACTCGAGACTTCCTAAACTAAGACACTTTAGTACTTATTTAAGACTTTCCCTTTATTTAATTAAGACTTTCCTAGACTTGCTTAAGACTTTGTAAAGTTCTTATTTAAGACTCAGCGATTGTACGAGAGTCATTTGAAACCTTATTCGAGCCCTTCCAGTTTTTATTATAATTCTTCAAGATTTGATCAAGACTGATAAATATTCTCCAGCACTTCTTTAAAACAAGTGAATGCTCTTTACTATTCGAATGTAAGATTCGCCAAGACTGCTCAAGATTCTCTTAAAATTCGCTGCTACTTGTTTTAGAAAAGCTAAAGACTCTTTGGAGCTCATCCAGACTTGATTGAAACTCTGTTAGACTCCTTAACACTCTCTAAGATTTTTTAAGATTGTGATTCAATTAAGACTCTCAGAACCATGTTTAAATCTTAGTAAAGAGTTTTGTAAATTTGTTTAAAACTCGCTACGACTTTTCAAGACCCGTTTAATACTGTCAAGCCTCTTTCATACATGCTTATTCCGTCGGGATCGTTCAGATTCTGACCGGTTCTTTTGAGACTTTGTAGGAGTTGGATTTTCGAGGTATTTTCTATTTCAGTTTTTTTTTTTCTTTTTCTTTCTTTGGAGGAGCAACTTCTCCCATTGCCTCCTCCGAGTAATAGGATCTGTTCAATAATTTATTTTAGTCGTTCGTTATTTAGTTATGATTTGGTAAAAAGCTTCAGCTTCAACCCTCCCGATCACAAAATTATGAACAACTTAGAAGAATGACAAGATGAAGGACAAGAGATATGAGTAGAATCAAAAGAATTGTCTGGAAATGATAAGCTATCGATAAGACTCAGCTGATACTCATCTGGATTGATTAAAGCATATCAAGATTATATTAAGACCATTCAAAATTGTCTGGAAGTGGTAAGCTATCAGTAAGACTCAGCTGAGACTCATTTGAATTGAACAAAACATATTAAGATTATAATAAGACCATTCAAGACTAGTCTTTTTTAAATTTGTTAAATTTCTATAAAGTAGTCTACACCCAGAAAAAGTCATTTAAACTCCTTAAGACTCCGTTGACACCAAGATTCATGAAGATGTTGCTATTGAAGAATCATTAAACTCCTTAGCAATCCACAGGACTCGGTTGAGACTAATTGAGGAGATTGAGCATAGTAAATGGCTCTGTTAAGATTCATTAAAACCCTAAAAAACCAAGTAAGACTCATTAGCACATTTTACGACTTATTCAGTCTATATTAAAACTCATTTAGGCTTATTCAAACTTTAAAGATTTGTTAATACTGAGCTATACATGCAGTTTTAAAGTTGTTAGGACTCAGCTGATAGTATTGAGATTTTTCGGAGTAGCTGAATAAGACTTAGGCAGTTTGTGTTTGTATTATTGTGCTAGAAAAGAAGAAGAAGAAGAAGAAAAAAAAGTCCCAAGAAGCGAACCAACTTTTCTAGACCAGTTTTTAACGCTATTTCGAATATACTTGCCGATTTTTATCAAGACCCTCATTTTTCCGAAGATGGCTTTTGAGGTGGCCAAACAGCTAAAAATGAGAATATTTTTGAATTTTTTTAGATTTATCTCTAAATCGTGCATAAATCGGTAAAAATGTGAAAAATTCTAGTTTTTGGGCTAATTTTTCATAAGGATTTCGAATTTGAGCTCTTTTTTTCACTAAAATGACTTTTGAAAGGCCCAATTTTTCACTTTTAGAACTATTGAAGAAATACAGTGTTTTTAAACCCACTCGGATTGATTTAGAATTTATTCGCTTCCTTCAATACTTGATCAAGATTTTCAAAGATTCTTCTGTACTTTTATAAGATACCTTGATACTCGAAAACGCTTTAAGACTCTTCTAAATTTGTTTAAATCTCGTTGAGACCGTTTAAAATTTATTTAAGCATTTCTTGTTTTGAGAATAATATTACTGAAGACTCATAACTTTCAGAGACTTGATGAGAGCTCGTTCAGACCTAATTAAAATTTTATATTTCTCCATAACTGTTTTAGACGGGCTTAAGACTTTCAAAACTCTTCAGAATTCATTCACGAATTTCAAAACTCTTTCATACTCACTCGAAATTTCATCAGACTCTTTAGGATTCTTGCACTGCTGTGCTTAGTGAAAACATCCTGATATTCTTTTCATTGTTTCACTTATGACATACTTACTATCATTCTTCTACCACTGTCAATAGTGGTGGATCTAGAAGCAGTCTTAATAGGGGTAGTCCATGAATCGCTTTCGCTTCTAACGGTCCCTCAGCTGAGTACCGAGATCATTTTTGTATTCTCAGTATAGCACTGAGTGAACAAAAAAGCGAGGAGTACTTACATTTTATCATTATTTATGCCATGATTTGCCTATACACTTATTGATGTAGAAAATGAAGGTACCTTTTAGAAATCTTTTAAACTTACGGTATTTTTAACGGATGATAATTTTTGGAACTTTCAAACTTTCGTTTCAACACCCGTTTATTTTCCTTTTTTAAAGGCCGAACGGAGTTCTTAAGCTCCGATGCTAGCTTAAAAAATTTTTAGACTTTGAGATTTTTTAAATTTGACCCATTACGACTATTCAGAACTTACAGTTCTTGAAGTTCGTACCAATTTCGCTTTGAAAACAACTTTCAAAGTGAAATTGGTTCTTACCTACGTCAAGAACTGTAACTAGTTTTTCACTTACACCTCAAGAACAACTATATTATATTGAACTTTCGCTTACGACTCATTTTTACCTTTCAAAACTTAATTAATGCTCGTTCACATATGGTCAAGATTTTTCCATTCTTGTATAAACCATGAATATAGCTCCAACACTTCCGCAGACTTATTTCAGGTTCTGTAAGGTGAAGTATCGAAAGCGGATCAGTGGCTCGTTTATGGATTTTCCCAAAAAGCTGGTCAGAATGAAGTAGACATGATGATGGTACTGTGCCTCTTTTTTTTTTTTTGTGCAAGCGTGTACTATGGAACAAAGTTGGTAAAATGTAAATGAACCTGAAAAAACACTGCAGTCCGACTGTGCAAAAAGGGCTTCCGAACATAGTGGGGGAGGACTAGTTTACTTTCATTGTGAGTGCCAGTGTTGCTAGGTGGCGAGAAAAGTCTGAACCCTGCTGGGCGACTGAAAATGGTTGAAGGCGAGTGGCGATTTTAGTGGCGCTTAATTGTAATGTGGAGTTCCTTTTCCGTCTCAAAAGAAATCAACGGCTCTCAGCTGTTTGCATCTCTGAAATAGTTCATAAAACATCATATTTCTTCAATAAGTTACTTTTATTGGTCTCAAATTATTTAAGTGGCTCTTGGCTCTCCAGATCTCTGAAATTTATGCCAGCACAACTGTTCTGAGAAAAAATACCTAAAACTACATGTAAATTAGGTTCTTTTTCCAGGTCTCATTGTGGTCAGTGATTGCAGTGGCGAAAAGTGGCGATTTTTATGTTTCAACATTGGCGACCTGCTTTCCAAGATAACTGACAACAATGGTGAGCGCAGTTGTGAAGTTGACAGCGATGTGTTCGAATGTATCCTGTGTGTGTTTTTGGTTTTAATACATATTTATATAGTTTGTGGTCTCAAAAAGGTCTACATTTCAAGTATGGGTCTCGAGTGCTGATATTTAAGGTCACTAAAAATGGTCATAAGTTCCAAAATTACAGTTGACTTTTGTTAAATAGCAGTTTTACGTTGTATATAGCCCCCAGTACAAAAAATATGCATACTGGGAAAAGCGTGGCATTCAGCTGACCACGCTCCAGAAATGGAAGGACAGGCTTGCCCATTCTTCCAAAGGCAAATGGACCAGAGGGCTGATTCGTGACATCGACCTGTGGATGGGTAAGAAGCACAGTTATCTGAACTTCCACCTGACCCAAGTTTTGAGCGGTCATGGGTGTTTCAGCATCGGATGGGGATAGCACCAGGCACTAAGTGCACACACTGTGGACAAGGAGTGGAGGATACACCATGGCACATCATAATCAAGTGCGAGGCCTGGGAGCAAGAGCGGAATGGGGTTGTACTGATCAGTCCCAGAGACGGCGTGATTGACCGTCTCTGGTCTCGGAGATGCTAAGGAGCCAAAGCGGATGGAACCAGGTGTCGGCCTTCGTTTCGGCCATCATGAGGAAGAAGATGGAAACAGAGTGGTCGAGAGCTCGCCCTTAGGCAAGGGCTGGAGCGGAGAGTGAAGAGGCAGCGCGTCCGGCGGTGGGGGACCTGAATTCCAGGCAAGCGCTCAGGGACCGCGGATCTCGGTCAGTAGGGAACCCCATGGTGGCCCTGGCAGGGCGCGCGCACCGTTGCGGCACAGAGAAATGGGGGCTCGGGCCCGGCCCCAAAGCGTCCCCCGGCCACCGATGCGATACTCGAAAGGGTAGTTTCCGGTGCCGGAGGTGCGGTGTCATAGGGGCCCTTTTTGGCATGCGTGCATCGCCATACGTCCCACCACACCATACAAAAAAAAAAAATTATCATAGTTTGATGAGGTGATATAACGATCCAAAAAAATTGATTCAAGTTCGATACATTACCTTAATTCTCTTCTGTAATTATTTAAAATTCTTATAACAATTCTTCAGTACTCATTTGGAAGCTTTGTGATTTCACCAAGCTTTTTAAGGCTCACTAAGACCATTCAAGAATGGTTGTGACTTTTTCAAAGTTGAATCAGACTCTTCAAAAATACTTTATAGGATTCTTAAGATTCTATAAGACTCTTGAGGACTCGTTTAAGATTTTTCTAGACTTGCTTGAAATTTGCTGAGACCTTTCAAAAACAATTTGCGATTTTGAGACTTTTCGCTTTCTTCTTCTTCTTCAGGAACCATATCCGATGCTGGATGATGGCAGTCGCAGTTTCTGATGCGCGATTCTCGTGGGCAGGTTAGTCTGGGTAGTTTGCCGGCGCATTCCCAACAGTTTTGTTGCGTTAGTTCTTCCTCTGTGTCGAAAAGTGTGCAGCCACTGCAGTTCGCCTATTAGCCACATGTTTCACAATGTGTACATTGTACACGCACAGTACCAATATTTTTGATCTGGTGGTATCACTGAGTGTGATTGTAATGCTTTGTTCGTGTGAACTGGCAGGGGTTACAGGATGCGCTGTGTTTACACTTCAGTTGATACTACAGTCGCTGTGTTCGCTAGGATGAGAGTGAGGGTATTCGAATATCACCAGCTTTCCGGCGTTAGTGGGACTCGAACTAGAGATACATGGATTGCGAAGCGAGCACGTTACGGGCACACACTACGATTTTCAATAAAAATACTTCCCACTGGGAGAGGAAACTGCTCCATTGCCAATTGCTGCCCTCGTGTATCTGTGTCTATTACTGTTATTGGGGCCAAAATTCATATGCCTACATTTTGGTATCCAAAGCGCACTTTCAATGCTCTAAACAATGTTTTTATTTGTTTCAGATGAGTGTCGATTTCTCAGTGATGACATGACCATGATTGGAAAATGAAAAATATATTCGTAAGTACCCATCAATACAAGTATCTACTCTCTTGGACCATTTTCAATTATTATATTTCGCTCTGAGAGCTGAAACTGCCCCATTTGTCCTCCCTGTATAACCACGCCTGAATTTTTTCCATCTTGTCAAGTCCTGAGTTCAATTAGAAGATCTTACCTCCTTTCTATCCTTCGAATTTACACTATATAATTCCGATCGGGATGCATTTGCAGCAGAAAAATGCCAAACTTCATTTTCATTAACATTTCAAAATGTTAGATAGGACAATGTTTACTTGAGACTAGTAACACTTTCCAACTGAGTATTTTTTCTTTTCTAAATCTTGCTCTCAACCCGAGCCCTGAAATCCGTCCTTTCGAGCATTACCTCAGAGACGTCAAGGAGTCTAGACCTCCAGATTCCGAAACCAGGGCGCTATGCACTTGGCCAACCAGACCCCTCCAACAGAGTATGCGAAGCCGGTGAAGGGTGATAATACTCGGCGAGGGGGACAAAAACATTATGTACATATTATGGCCTATAGTATGGCCTATACTTAAGACTGAAGGGACTGAAACTCTTCAAAGTTTGAAAAGTGGCAAACATTCATTCGATTTTAATTACTAGGTTTAATGCAGGAAGATAATCCATGGGCAAAACATCCAAGATAATCAATGGGTAGAACATTGGTAGGGTAACAAACAGATTTACCGAGCTGAATTGCCTACCAAATTGAAGGGACTATTTATAATCGTGAAATTTGTATGTAATTTTTGAAGTACACAACTTACATTCAGTTTATATGGCATCTTCAATTTTAATGTTAAATAACTTGTCATAATGACCATTTTGGTTTCATTTTCAGTATAGTATCTGTAGTTACTCTTAAGAAGTTTTGTTACAAACAAAATTATGATTTCAAAATTTGAAAAATTTCAGGAAATTTTGGAAAATTAAGAAATCTTTGAATGAAAAACAATGTTTATCCATTGCCTTGCTAAAAAAAATGAAGAAACTATGTAAATTGAAAGTTGTGCACTTCAACAATTATATTCAATTAGTATTCTAATTCTGATATATAGTCCTTTAGTAAAGTCCCTTCAATATCAGAAGTAGGCAGTTCAGTTTGGTAAATTTCTGTTACAGGTTCAATGTACTTACGCACTGAATATACAGTGGAAGCCGCTTATTAGAAATGCGCTTAATTGAATGAGATTCTTGAAAACGGTCCGCTTTCAATGTACAACACAGGAAATTGGTCGGTTATTTGAATTAACAATTCGTTTAATTGAATCACTTTAGGGCTACAATATCGACGTATTCAACTCTTTTTAACTCTTATCGCAAGCAATTTTACTCTGTATCAACCTGTCTCGACAATATGTTACATTGTAACATGAATATTCGTAGTCTTATCTATACGTAGGTACAAAGAAAATCAGTAGTACTGCAGTTCAACGCAATGTAGAGGAGAGGAGGAAGAGTTTGATTCTCATTTTAAGTATGAAAAGATGATAAATGGATTGTTAAAATTTAAGCAAACTAAAATTAAGAACTATTTTCCCAACAACTTTGATTTTAAAAAAATTTACACATTTTTTGTGTCGCTTTATTGAATCAGTCGGTTAATTGAATTATTTATGGTCCCAAATCGATTCTATAAGGGCTTCACTGTATTCGGAAAACAAGCTACCTTATAACGTAGGTATAACAGGGTGTTTGCCTTGGGACTGTGCAAATTGTAGAAGCGCAGGTGTTAGAATAGGTATTTTAAAGCAAATGTGATTTGACGTCACTAACGTCTTTTTTTTGTTTGCTGATTGAACAAAAAGTCTGATTCGTCCATCATGGAAAGTTCAATTTAAACTGTGAGCTAACGCACATCACTGACTAGCAGCTTTGTCAATACAGAATCAATAGAATACATTTCATTTCCATTCAGAATTCATTCCAATAATCAGTATCAGAACTCATCCTTTACAAAAAAAATCAAAGGACACTTACAACGAAATTAAGATACACAAGTCATAATCAAGAACTGATATACACAAGTTCAATACAATTCAAGAAGGAACGGAATTTTGATTCAATAAATAAAGGAATTTTACTTCAATTAAACAAGGTTTGTTTCACGCCAGAAAACGCACATTAAGGCACTTAACTCCTTCATTACAATGTTTATAAGACGCAAAGATATTAGCTCCACGCTCCACTACTGGTCACCCATCGCGTGAAATATTCGTAAACCGTTCGAATGCGAGAAAGATAATCTTTCATTTCAAAAACAAAACGTGATCTGCCAATTATTTATTCTCATTTTTTGTCAATTCGCTACACTTCATAGAAGTTAAATAGAGTTAAATGTTGGTTGAAGGCATGTTGACGGTTCTGATGAACCTAATCCTGAAAAAAAAAGACAAAGGTAAATAGTCCAATGAGAAATGAAATAGATATTTGTAAAAGACCTGAAATAGAATACCAAAATTACCACTTACTTAATACTGCTAACATATTTATGAGACATAACTCACATCGCATTATTCCTCAGAAAATTTCCTGATAAGAGTACCACAGAATGTTGCATGTACTTGGTTTGATTCAAATACATTATACGTTAATTCAACTGAGAACCCATTTCATACAAACAAACAATACACTTACCTCTTCTAAATCCAGTTAATGTCTTCACTTTCTTTGAGGAAATAGTTCCTTTTGTAGAAAAGTACGAATCGCACAATACTGTGTCATGAGTAAAATACAAAATCACGAAATAAAACGTAAACAAGTTGCATTTGTAAGTCGTAAGTGTAACGGAGAGAATACATTCGTAGTAGTAAACTGACTTCTCAATAGATGGCAGCAGTTGACAGAGAAGGCAAATGAACTAAAACTGAACTATGAGCTGTAAACAATTCAGTGAAAATTTGATTGCAATTGGGTGTTTGCTTGCAGCGCTCCGCACGGCAAACACCCTAAAAATTGAGGTTAGTGAACAAACTTGCGTTGAAAGATTGCTATCTTCAAACTTTGAAGACGGGTAGCCCCTTAAATTTTGAGTATGGACCACACCTGTACAGAACGTTGTTAGTTCTCCTCACTGAGTACTGTCACCCTTTACCGACTCGACGTATTCTAAGGTAAAAGACCCTGTATTGTAACAGAATTTTCAGTCAAAATGTTTTTCTCAGGGAGGGGTGATTACGCTTCTTTCCCTCTCTGTAAATCCGTGCCCATGTATACCAAACAACCATGAAGCGGCTACCTTGGATTTTTCAACTTTCGCAAATTTCACCAAACTCTATTTCGTGAGAATGAAATACCAAATCGAACTTCTTACACAATTTCAAATGATCTTTTCGCACTGAATGTTTTTCGTACTTCCAAAACGGAGTCGGATGGATACGTCGTATCGTGTCTTTCGCTGGCAGAATTGAAGCGGAACGACGTCGTTTCCAAAAATAACACCCCCGTTCGGAAAAATGCTCGGAAGAAGCCATGGAAAGGTAAACGCTACATTGACGTTAACCGAAGGCAGTTAAACGTCTGTTCATAAAAACCTACGAAAAATATAAAGTTACAAATCAGCTGTAAAGAAAACTTATAACGAATAAAGAACACGGAGTTCTTTGCTCGCCGATATAAAGCATTTTTTTTTTCTTTTTTCTAAATACATAAGTTACTCTTTAGTGTGACTCGCCATCAACGTCTCTCTGTCACCCTAATACGCGTACATCTTTCTTTTTTATCTTACTGAGGAAGGGTAACGGAAGTCCGAGGCCAATAACATCGCTTATAATTGGATAATATCGCCAGCGAATTTCCTATACGTATACTTATACCTATAGCTACGAGTATACAGTCCTTGCATAGCATTTCACGGAATTCCACTGGAGATTAGTGGACTTCCATTCGAATGGACGATATCTGTGTCGCCGCATGTTACTTATAGGTACGGACATTAAAGGTGTGTAACGGGAACTACTCGAGTCCCCCAGTCCCAATGTCCCATACATCAAGCCCAATCAGAGGCGGAGTGACTTGGCACAACTATGGCTCGGCCATTCCAAAGTCACCTGATGGTCCCAGAAAGACGTCTGTTTGTCATTTCTTTTAGCCCACATTACCTTTTCGTCAGAACTAAACGAAGGTAAGCAATACAAAAACACTGGTTTTAGCTACCCCTAGAACGAGTCAAGGACGTACCGGCAGGGAGAGGGGGAGTCTCCCCCGTAGGAAATTTTCGACTCAGCAATTGGGAAAATTGACCATTTCAGTCAGCCAAAGTTGGGAAATTTCGACAGAGTTGGAAAAATCCAACAAGTCAATTTTTTTTTGCTTTGACACTTGGGAAATTGAATCAGTTGGGACTTTCACACCATCCCCCCCCCCTCCCCAGGAAAAACTCTTCAGTACGTCCCAGGAACGGGTAGTTCTCAAGTGTGAACGTAGTTCCAAAGTGGTAGCTGACAGTTCTTAAAAAGAATTCGAAGGATGCTAATCTGCAGTAGTTTTCTATGCGGGGGTTCTGCTGTGTTCTAGCCACTAAAGAGTAATTTTCCAAAAAGGTGAAGTCCAAATTTTGAAATTTCAAGTCATCAATGCCCGACGTATTTGAGTTCAAAGATCCTCAATTTGGGATAATGTATTCTTTAAACAGTTTTTGGCCCTGATGGTATAGAAAACAAAACATTAAGAGAGTTTGCTGAAGAATGAAGTTCGCCTCTAGCATCGGTGTTCAACAAAATATTACCGGAAGAAGAGATACCAAGACAATGGGAGGAGGCTGAAATGATAATTTTATTTAAAAAAGGAGAGAAAGAAAATATTAACAACTATAGGCCGAGAAGTTTAACGTCAAATATTAGTAAAATTTTCTGCAAAATAATAAAAGATAGAATTTACAACCAGCCGGGCTCGATGCAAGGGAGGGAACAGGCGAGGTTCAGGAGAAACTATTCAACTATTGACCACATTTTCACATTAAATCAAATAATTGAAAAGGCGAATGAATATGATCTAGGACTATCCCTTCTCTTTATTGACTTCCAGAAAGCCTTCGATACGGTTGAACATGTATACCTGTGGTCAGCACTAAAAGCACGAGGAGTTAAACCGAAAGTTATACGACTAATACAAAAACTGTGCGAAAACTCACCAGCATATGTGAAAACCAATAGGAAAGGACGCGAATTTAAGATAGAGAGAGGAGTGAGACAGGGGGATCAGCTGTCCCCTAATCTTTTCAACTATGTGCTAGAACAGATTTTTAGGGAAACGGGCTGGGTAGAAAAGGGAATTAAAATCGATGGGGAATATTTGTGTAATTCAAGATTTGCCGACGACGGGGTAATAATTGCCGACTCGATAGGAGAGGTGATGCAGCTAGGCCAGAAATTAGCAATAATAAGTAAAAAGGCAGGATTGAAACTAAATTATAAGAAAACAAAAATACTATCCAATGGTGAGAAAGAGAAAATATGTATAGAGGGAAACGAAATAGAATGGGTAGAAGAAATTGAATATTTAGGACAATTACTATCATTTAGAAAGGGGAAAGAAATAAGTAGAAGAATTCAACAAGGGTGGAAAAGTTACTAGATTTTAAAATCAATTTACAATAACGAAGAAGTAAACTTGAAAATGAAAACTATGACGTGGGACAGCTGCACTCAACCAGTATTGATGTATGGCGCCCAGACTTGGGCATTAACTATAAAAGAGGGACGCAGAGATTACAAAACACGCAAAAGGCGATGGAAAGGAGTATTTTGGGCATAAAAAGGAGGGGAAAAATTAAAAACTAAATCATAAGGGAAAAACGCGGATAGTGGATTTAGGATACAAAACCAAAAAATTGAAATGAAGCCTATGCTGGTCATATCGCAAGAAAAAATTTGGATAGGTGGGGCAACAAGGCGGAAGTCTAGACGTTATACGAAGCCAAAATATCGAGGGGAAGGCCGTTGACAAGATGGAGGGACGAGATTGAGACATTTCCTCATATGGCGAAGAGCAGCAGTCAATCGCAACACCTTGGCTCTGTACAGAGAGGCCTTTGCTCGAAGAGGGCTCTAAGCAAAGGGGAAGGGGGACTTTTCCCTCCGTTTACAAATAGTAATACTTATAAGTAGATCATACTTGCTTATAAATAAAAAAGGCTGTAATAATAAATAAATAAAAAATTCTTCAAACAGTTTTTAGTGTTTTCTGGAAACTGATTTTTTGAACAACAGTTGTTGAAAAATCACTCTTCATTTTTGTTAATAATATGGCACTGTTTACAGGAAAGTTGGGCAGTTGTAAATTGTATTATACTCTTCAGGGTGGAACAGATAGGCAAAAAGGGAGAATTTTGGCATTTTGATGACGAACCTTCGCAGACCGCTGCATTTTGATATACCTACAGGTGCTAACTGCTAAGTTTTATTGAAAAATTTAGGTTTTTCCTAGAGAAGCTGAATCATACTTATGAGTTTCCCTACAGAAATTGAGAATATTGATTTTTAAAAGAAATATAATACTTAGTTTATATTAGAGCGGGGAGTATTAAAATTTAGGGGAGGGACAATTCATGTCCACAACGGTAGACATCTTGCCCATGGTAAAAGCACTGACATCCAAACAAGAACTAACAACAATACTGACGAACAACAACTACAAAAACAACACAGAAGAACTACATACGCAAACATCACAAAAGAAATCATTTATCAAAATTGCTGCCAGTTTAACAACAAATATTACGAACAAACAGAAGGCCTAGCAATGGGTCACCACTGTCACCCATTCTAGCCGAAATATACATGAACAACCTTGAAAATTATCTACTGAACAACAGCAAACACAAGAAAAACATAAAGCTATGAACAAAATACGTAGACGACATATCAATCATCTGGACAGGAACAGGTAGACAACTAGACCAATTCCTCACGGAAACAAATAGCATAAACAACAACATAAAGTTCCCAATGGAAAAAGGCAACAAGACCATCAACTACCTTGACCTTACAATACCAATAAAAGACAGCAGGATACAGCACAACAATCAAGTTCGAAAGGGTTTTAAAAGAGCATGAGCAAGTCTGGAACTATTATGATCAAGTCTAGAGGAGATTATTAAGCCTTGAGCAGTCCTAGCGAATCGTCAATAAGATGGGAAGGATCTTAAACTAATCTGCTAGTCTCAGCAAAATTTTATACAAATCTGAGAAAGTAAATCTGTAACACTCTATTTCGTGTTTACTGAATGCGGCTGAAAATATTTTGAAGGAGCCTCGCAGTCTTGGTGAGTCAAATAAGGATAGTAAAGTCTTGAGTTTTTTTAAAAATATTATTTATTCATTTAAATTATAGACAGGTGATTTTTGTGTGTGTAATTAATTCAAAAATTTAATTTGCTCAGTTAATTATGACAAAGTACAGTATCACAGTCTTCTCTTCAGTTTGTTCACATGCACAAACAGCATACACAGGTAGTGGCCAAGCGGCCAGCAAAAACATAATGACGGTTAACAACAAATGGTAACAGCTGTACTACATGGTGAATATTTCAATGCGTTTTTAAGTCACTGTTTTGTAATTCGCTCCATGGCTGAGTGAATAGAGATGATCGCTACATTTCATTCAACTGTTTCAATGGATGCGGGTTCAATTCCCCGATACAAAATTACTGGCCAGCAATTTTTTAATGTAAACATGCTTTACACTGAAGGACGTTTACATTACATGCAGATTTTGTTAGCACTCGATGCATTAATGATAGGCGCTTCTTGTCGTCCATAAAACACCAACGTAAACATTGCCTTTCTGATCAAGTAGTCTAAAAAATATCTTCCACAACAAGAGCTAAAAGTGAGTTTGCATGACTCGGTAATTGCTCACTCGCTACGCTTGTCTGCAAATTTTCCCTCGCCATGTAAACACTCACTTTTGACTCTTGGTGCGTAATATATACGATTTTGATCTTCACTTTGTTCAGTGTAAAACGGACCTTGAAAGTAAAGGGTTGGAGTTATAAGTGACTTTCCAATGGATCATGTTCATTTTGGGAATTAGGCTTTGCGTTATCACGTTTCAGACAAGCTGGTTGATACAACTGAAGTTGCATTGTTTGTTGGAATGATAAACGAATGTCTTGTCGCTGTTCTGATGATTTTCCAAACGTATTCTGAGGACGTATTTCTTTGGATTTTTCATCAGTTTTAGCCAAAATAAAGGGATGAAGGGTTATTTCAATGCAATTTCAGTAAGCGTTAGTCGGTAATATTCGATGCTTCTACGCGAATTATATGCCTTAAAATAGCTTTGGAGTCAAAACTAATACGTGTTCCAACACATATTGCGGTCCCACCCTCGCCCCAGGAGGGAGAGTCATCAACTTTTTTTTTGGGGGAACACGTTTTAAACCTCTGAATGATGTTTTAAAATACTTTTTGTCGCAAATGAAAGATAGGAGGTTTGGGAATCAGTTTTCCACTTAGGTACAAAGGTAGGATTACATGTCCACATACTGTAGTAAGCAGTTCGAATGGCTTACCGTTCGATACAGGCATCGCTGCGATGATCCGATCATCCAAAATGATACTTAAACTGAGATCTGCGTCAATGATAGGCGATGGTGGGCCTTCGGTGTTGCACATTTCAATTATGGAACCAATTTTGAAATTGTTCGTCTGCCACAGAGTAAACGCACGAGTCACAGTGATATTCTCGCATTTGAAACATCGATGATAACGTCGGTAAATGAACAAAATAATTAAATAAAATGGCGATGAAGTTTCTCACTTTCGATTATTCAGTAATACGGTAATCAGTACGAATCATAATAAGGCTACCCGTCGCATCTCATAATCCGGCCGCAACGTGTTCGTACATCAGACCGGTTTAAAAACATATTATAGGCTATACTCGTAAAAGAAATACTGGCCACGATTCAATGTCTAAAAATTATAATGTAACCGAAACCGAGTGCACAAAAAAGAGCTGGTCCAAACGAATAAGAACGAATTTGCGAAAATCGAAAAAACCACTTCTGTCTTTCGTCTAGTCAGTTCGCATTCGGACGAAATGCGCAGCAGACTTTCTTGGTGGAAACCCGGAGTAGAGAAAAATTCAACGCGAAAATCTTTCTTCGTTTTCACATTTCTTTTTGGCTAGTCAACCAAAATTTATTCAAAATCGAGGCAGACTTTTCTTTGTTTCCTAAGCAGAATTGGGAGACAATTGAAATTGAAAATGGATGTCCTACACGGATTCAGTGGCATAAACAGGGGTCTGCGGCGATTCTTTCCTCGCGAGTGTACAATTTTGTATAAATCGTCCTGCCTGACTACTTCATATGCGAGCGTGTAACAAACGTCTTTTGTCTCCTGCATACCTGTACTTTCTGTCTTTTCTAAACCACGCTCTTTTCCTTCTTCTTCTTACTCTTATTCTTATGACTTACTCTCCTTTTTCCTCCCTCAGTGGGCCAAGCAGGACATCAGTTGCAGTTCAGTACAGTTACAGTTTAGTTACATTTCATGTTTCAGGGGAAATAGTATGGAAGCACTCGACGTTACGCCGAAAATTTTCCAGAACAGCGCCACCCACACAGTGAAGTATTTAGAAACATTTTTACCCGACTAAAAGAGTTCGGTTGCTTCTGCAACCCGATCGTTGAGAGGTCTACCAATCGCCCTGTGAATGTTGACGAGAAGGCACTTGATTCGATTCGAGAAGATTTAACGTTAAGCACCTGTCAAGTAAGCATCATGTTAATTTTTTTCTGTGTGGTTACCACAACTGTCATCTCGCATCTCCTTCCCATCGGTATGCGCTACACTTCGGGGAATATGGCCAAAATGTTACCAAAACGGAATTTAGCGACCTTTGGAACCAATTATTGGATACCCATATTAAACTTTACAAAATACTAGAATCCGCCTCCCCTCATTACATGGGTCTCAATTTCAAGTATGGGGTAAGTAGATGAAAGGAGGGAGTTGAATAAGCCCCATAAACGGTGTAACTCTGTGAAGTGGTAAAGTAGCTGAAGAAGATGATTATTATCTTCATAAATTTTGTGCATCTGTGTTAAAAAGTAATAATTCTTAACGGGGATATCTTGAGCTCCATTTTGAGTAGTTCCAATCCAGGTGTAAGAAAATTGCTAATGACCTTTTTTACGATAAATTTAATGAATAATATATTGCAAATAAAAAAACAGTAGCTTAAAACGGCAAGTTTCACGGGAGACTGAAAATATGTGAAAATTTTCTGATATAGTTTATACTAAAATTATTGATTTTATGAACAACCTGTTGAACCGATTCCGACTTTTTTCCCTGTGGTTACCACAACTGCCCTCTACTAGTATCTACTGGTACCATATACCTGTCTATCTTCAGCAGAAAACGTTTCAAAATTTGACCATAACGGAGTCCCTTCAAAAGTGGGAGTATGCAAACATATCTACATATTACCGGAACAGGTTGCCTATGGACCAGGTAGAAGGGAAGGGGGTCACTGCAAAAGAGACACCCTGTATAAGTACCAAAGGACTGAAATACAAATAGAGGATGGAGTGTGAGCAGCGAAAGTTCAAAAAGGAGTGAGATAATTTTGCTGTTTGCCACCAGTACTGTTTAACATCTCTCTATATACTAAAAAAGTAAAATCCGCCGCCGCCGCCTCCAGGGGGAAAAACTCACTGTGGGTTGCCTACCTAAAAATCAGAAAAATTGCAGTGGCAGATCAGCTACTTTCAAGGACATAATCTGTTCTAAAATAAAAGATCTCTACGTTTTAAGACATAACCGACATAATAAGCCAGAAAAAGACATATCAAGACACATAATGACGTAATAACTACCCATAATCTCCAAGATCTCAAGTCGCAAGGTATAGCTCGTAGTCTAACTTAAGAAAACCCACTGCGGTCCCTTAATTGCTCATTTCTCCAGGGGTAGCCTACCACCGCCACCGCCACCACTCCGGGAGAAAAAATACGCACTGCGGGTTGCCTACCCTAAAAATCAGAAAAATTGGAGGGGCAGATCAGCTACTTTCAAGGACGTAATCTGTTCTAACATAAAAGATCTCCAAGTTTTAGGACATAACCGACATAATAAGACATAAAAAGATACGTAATGACATACCTAATTACCCATAGTTTCCAAGATCCCAAGTCGCAAGATATAACACATATGTATAAAGGCAGATGTAATGTTCATGAATAGGGCACCAGCTATCTTGGACTCTGAAATTTCAGGTCCTAATGACGTCATAATAATCACCACCACCACGCACTGCGGATTGCCTACCCTGCCTCTTCATTGCTCATTTCTCCAAAGGTAGGCCTGCCACTTGATTGCTCAATTCTCCAGGGTAGCCTACCCTCAGGAGAGGGTTCATGGTTGAGGAGGGAGCTCTTGAAGGGGAAGGAGGGCCCCTGTGGGGGCGTGAGCTGTGGACAGAGATAGAAGCTCTACATGGGGCGGGGAGTTGAGATGAGTAAGAGGACCTGGTGGAGGAGAAAGTCCTTGTTGAGAGAGGGGACCGGGAGAGGCTGATGGCAGGGTGAGGTCCTGAGGTCAAAGGGCTCTCAAAGGGAGGGGTGGTCATGGTTATGATAGCTCCTGGGTCCTGGAGGGGCAGTAAAACTTTGGTAGATAAAGGCCCGGGGGTGTAAGAGGTACTCATGGTGGAGGAGGGAGCTCCTGAAGTGGGAGGAAAACCACGGCGGTGGCGGGGACTGTAGAGGAAGGTAAAGGTCTCGGGAGGGGGGTAGTGGTGTGTAAGAGGTCCTGGTGGAGGAGGAAGTCCTTGGTGAGAGAGGTGGCCGGGAATGTAAATGAAGGCCGCGGTGTGGAAGGTTCTGGCTCCAGGGAGGGGGTTTTGAGAGGAAGGGTTCTCGTGGGGGGCGGGTGGTCATGGTAGTGGAACCTCCTGGTTGGAGGATCAGGTGATCTTCGAGATGGTTGAGCGAGGAAGTCGTAGAATTATAGAGCCGCAGAAGGGTAAGGCTGTAGCGAGGGATTAAGGCCTTAAGGGGAGGGCGTAGTGATGGATGAAGAGGTCTTGGTGGAGGTGTGGTACGTGCACAGACATGAACGCCATAGTGGTGTGGGGATGGTCGGGGGAACGTGGTCCTAACGGAGGAGGGCACTCGGAGTGGAAGAGGGTGATCGGGGGAGACTAGGTGGAGGACTGGGTGATGATTGGAGGAATGAACGGAGGGTGCCATGAGGGGGAGAAGCTGTGGATGGAGAGGGTCATGGAGAGAGGGAGAGGGTAATGTGAAGAGATTAAGGCGCAGGTGGTGGAGGTTGGTTGTGGTGGTTAATGATTGTAGAGGTGAGGAAGAAGTTCAAGGGGGAGGGTCTACCCGGATGTGCAGAAGGAAAGGGTTCTCCGGGGGAGGGACTGCGGAGGTAAAAGGATCATGGGGTGGGCATTGAAGCCTCTGGTAGGAGATTATGGCCGTTATGAGGGAGGAGTTTGTGGCTGAGGAGGGCTGCGAATGACCGTGGATGCGGAGAGCGACCATGGTGAACGAGGGGGTCGTGGTGGAGTAGGAGGCTCGTGATGAAGAAACGATGGGAGGGGGTTCATGGTGGACGATTGATGACCGCTGATAGAGGGGGAGCAAAAGAAGCGCAAAGCAAACCTCAACTCAGGAACAAAAGGTTTAGACCAAACACTGAGGACTGTGGCGGTCGGACGAGGCGCGAAGCGCCGAGCAAGGCCGGCACGAGCGAAGCGATTGATGGCGGGTGGTCGGGTCGCGAAGTGGCCAGGGGGCAAAGCTCCCTATAATTACAAAAAAAAAAACTAATTGAAGAAATTGACCGAAAATCAGGTGTGAAAATTCATGGGAAGATCGTTAGACTGATATAAGGTTTGCAGAAGACATTGCAGTAGTGGAATGAAGTGAAGAACTAAAGAAAATGTTGAAGAATTTGGATGAAAAATTGAAAATAAAATGAAAGTGATGGTACCTAGTCAGTCAGTAGATGGGAAGAAATTCCAAAAAATCTGGAAATAGGAGGTGAAAAACTAAAAAAGGTAAAGGAATTTGAATAAGGTAAAGTGCCAAATGTTGATTTAGGTATCGAATGTTGATCCTTATACATCTTCGTTGAAGCGCTTGCAGCTTTTTTTTTTGTGAATTTTATAGAGTGAACCTTCACCTAATGTTCCATATAGTCTCGGCTATGAAATCGAGATTTATGTTATCGCGTGATAATTTTGAAGTTCCTGTGTGGAAAAATGTGCTAAAATTCAACAATTTTCGAATTTAGGAAAAAGTAATTTGGAAATATCAAAATGGTAAATACTTTAATTCATTTTACTGATATGCGTTCAAATGAAGTAACTTTGAAAGATTTTGAAAGTTTTACGTTTGAAAAAGATCAACATTTGACACCGATCAAGATTTAGTAAAAAATTTTCTTACTTAAGATAAGTGACAAATGTTGATCTAAGTTTCCAATGTTGACCAGATCAACATTTGATATTATTTAAAAATGTGTCTTATTGTACATTTCACTATTCGGATCGAAATGTATGAAATGTTTCAGTGTGTAAGT
Source organism: Acanthococcus lagerstroemiae (assembly GCA_031841125.1). Lineage (NCBI taxonomy): Eukaryota > Metazoa > Arthropoda > Insecta > Hemiptera > Eriococcidae > Acanthococcus > Acanthococcus lagerstroemiae. The sequence goes on along the minus strand of CM063114.1, from coordinate 39,093,139 downwards.
ACATAAATGCAGTAGCGTAGCCAGGGGGGAACGAAGGGGTCGAACGCCCCCCCCCCCCAAAGCACCTGAAATTGAATGTAAAATATGCAAACGTTTTTTCGAAAAATTTTCGCTCGAGCAGTAATTTTACCTTCATTTCCATAAAATAGTCCTCTAATACGGGTGATTTTTTAAAATACTTCATTTTTTGATTTTGTCTCCCTTGAAAATCTTACTTACCCCTCCCCTTGGGAAAATCCTGGCTACGCCACTGCATAAATGTAATGAGCTTGAGATTGAAATCCCTCATGAGGTTAACAATTGACACCGGATGTAAAATGTTTTTTTTTTTTGGACATTTTGTGAAATCTCTGAGGGTTAACGCTGGAAAGTGAAGTAGAACGTTGAAATTTAATATTGATCGCGATTTCCCGGTTCAGTACTGATGGGGGAGGGTAGAAGGGGCCATTTGAAGAAAATAGATTAACATTTGGCACTTTACTATTCTTAGGTAGTCTGATTACACTAGATGGATGCAGTAAAATAGAAATAAAGATCAAAACAGAACAAGCTAAGATTTTTTTTTTTTAAGAAAGAGACATATTTTGGGCAAATATAGATTTGGCAGTAGGATGACCTAGGTTTCTTCAAACGTATATTTCGAGTATAACATTGTACGAATGTGAGATTTGGACAATAAAAAAACAAGAAAAAAAATGATGGAAGCTTTTGAAATGTAGTGTTACCGGAAAATGTTGATAATCAAATGGATAGAAAAGATCAGGAATGAGGAAGTATTGAGGCGAATAGAAAGGGAAAGAGGAATTTGGAATATAATTTATTGTAAAGAGAAGAGTTTAAAATTATTGGTTATAAGACATCCAGGGATATTGTTATCACTCCTAGAGGGAATGGTTGAGGGAAAGAACTGGAAAGGAAGGCAATGAATGAGCTATGAAGAGCAGATAATGAAGGAAGCAAAGTGTAAATCCTTCTCATAAATGATCAGATTAGCACGGGGTGAGAAAAGTGGAGAGATGCAACCTACAAGTCAAGACACTGAGGATTACATATTCATCATCAATGAGTACAGCCGTCCAAGTACGGAATCATAACTCTGAAATATCCAGCTTACCTTTCCTCGAACAATTTTAAAACGCCGGAGTCTTATCCGGTCATTTCAAATTTAGGGAGGCAACACTACAGGAACCTTTTTACAACACGTATAACTTGTAACACATTTAAGAGGCACGTTGAAAAAGACACCAAGTTAGAATTCTAGAAACGCCCGAGGCAGTGAAGAAAAACCAAGGTATAAAAAACACCAACGTCGAGCGAGAAAATACCGCAACTGAACTTGGAAAGTAATAATCTCGTTTGCTCGTCATTCATTGGGGTTCTTTGCCAAGTACGAGTGCATGCCTCAACTAAAAATATTGTCATTTACCTTTCTAAGGTTACTTAATACGCGTTATAGGATATTAGGTATCTTTCATTGTACACGAGTTAGCGGCTGGATTTTCTTGGAACGACACGAAAGACACGATATCGGTTTTTGATTTTCAGTTTGACTTTCAAATAGAGGCGATTACGTGTTGGAAACAGACCCATTTTTCAAGGCCCGAGAGTAGTAGCTGATGCCCGGGGTCCGTTTTTAGTTCTTTTTAAAATCAGCTGTTGGGGGCCGGGGTCAACTTTTCTCGATGTTTCATAACAAAAGAAAGCGAAGGCATTAATTTTTAAATCGATTTTTTGAAAAGTTTGAGCAAAATCGGAAAGGGGGTGAGATGCTCTTATGGGAATGAACATTGATTTTTGGAATTTGAATTACAGTCGCTGGGAGAGCCTCTCCATAGTATTTTTCTTTCCCGCATGAAGGTTTTAAGGGTCGCTGAATTCAGTTCAGAGATTATTGTCTCCTTCCCATAAACCATTAATTTAAGCTCCATAAGGAGCTAATTTCCAATTACTCAAGTTTACCTTCTTTGGTCGCTGAATCCATTTAAGGGGTTCTTTTCCCCAGTCCTTGCGGCTCACTTCCTTAATCTGAATAAATTTTCTCGCTTTGATAAGGAAAGTGTTGAATACGTAGTCCAAATCAGAGTCAGATCAAAAGTCTGATACGATATTCAAAATCAACGAGCCCCCCTCCCACCTGTACCCCACCAAAAAATTGGAAAGTTCTTCGATTCTTCCAGCCAGCCTAATTCTGGCCAATTTTAAGTCAAATTTAGGATTTATGGCCTCAACTCGAGGCCAAATAAAAATATTATATCTCTCTATATATTAAAAAGCAAACTCCTCCCCCCTCCCACCCTTCCCCTCTCCTGAAAAAAACTCCAAGGAGCCTGATAGCTAAATCCCGGCCTTCGTAACTACCACCTCCTTCCTCTCCACCGTGGCTGTGGAGGGGTAGCCTACCCCTGGGAGGGGGTTCCTGGTATATGACCGAGGTCCTGGAGGGGCCACCGCCACCTCCGGGAGAAAAAAAACCGCACTGCGGATTGTCTACCTAAAAATCAGAAAAATTGCAGGGGCAGATCAGCTACTTTCAAGGACATAATCTGTTCTAACATAAAAGACCTCCAAGTTTTAAGCCATAACCGACATAATAAGACACCAAAAAACATGTAATGACATAATTAGCGATAATCTCCAAGATCTCAAGTTGCAAGATACAAGACACAGTCTAACTTAAGATATGTATAAAGGCAGATATAGTGTTCATGAATAGGGCAGACCAGCTACCTTAGACTCTGATATCTCAGGTCCTTATGATGTCATCATCATCTCATTAGATCTGTTTCACTGGGAATTTTCCCAAAATGATAGGCGGCGGCTGCGTGGCTGCACGGTGCCTCCGGAGGAGAGAGAGAGAGAGAGAGAGAGAGAGAGAGAGAAACACTGTGGATTGCCTACTCTGCCCCTTAATTGCTCATTTCTCCACGGGTATACTACCTTTGGGATGGGGTTCATGTTGGAGGAAGACCACCACCGCCGCCACCACCTTCTGTAGAAACAAGCCACTGCGGGTTGCCTACCCTGCCCCTTAATTGCTTATTTCTCCAGGGGTAGCCTACCCTCAGGAGGGTCCGCCGCCTGCGGATTGTCTATCCTGCCCAAATTGCTCATTTCTCCAAGGGTAGCCTACCTCTAGGAGTTGGTTCATGGTGGAGGGAGCTCCAGAATGGGAAGGAGATCCATGAGGGCGTGACCTCAGGAGGGGGATACAGGCTCTGGATGGTGGGGGTAATGTTGAGTAAAAGGTCCGGGGGGAGGAGAAAGTCCTGGGTGAAAGAGGGACCTGGGAGGGAAATGAAAGCCGTGGTGCGCGTGGGGCTGATGGCGAAAGTCTGAAGGGGAAGAGTGGTCATGGTGGTGGGAGGTCCTGCGTGGAGAACCAGGCGATCTTCGAGGTAGTTAGGACGAGGAGGCCGCAGAGAAGGAGCAGTGGAAGGGGAAGGCTGTAGCGAGGGATTAAGGCCGTAATTGGTGAGGGCGTAGTGATGGGTGAAGAGGTCTTATTGGGGGCGTGGTATGTGAACATAAATTAAGGCTATAGTGGTATGGAGGTGGTCGGGGGACGTGGTCCTAATAGGGGGAGGGCACTCAGGGTGGAAGAATATGATCGAGGGGGGACACTAGGTGGAGGACTGGGTGATGATCGGAAGAATGAACGGAGGGGGCCATGTGGGGGAGATAAGCTGTGGACGGAGAAAGTCATGGAGCGAGGGAGAGGGTAATGTGAAGTGATTAGGGCCCAGGTGGTGGGGGTCGGCTGTGGTGGTCGATGATTGTAGAGATGAGGAAAAAGTCCAAGCGAGAGGGAAGTGTTCGCAAGGAGGTATACTGTGGAGGTAAAAGACCATGGAATGGGCATTGAAGCCTCTTGTAGGTTATGGCCGTTGTGGGGCTGGAGTTTGTGGCTGAGGAGAGCTGCGACTGTTGAAGTGTGACCATGGAGGCCGAGAGCAACTCTGGTGAACGAGGTGGGTCGTGGTGGAGGAGGAGGCTCGTGATGAAGAAAGGATGGAAGGGGGTTCATGGAGGAAGATTGAGGACCGCTGATAGAGGGGGGGCAAAAGAAGCCCAAAGCAAACGTCAACTTAGGAACAAAAGTTTTAGACCAAACACTGAGGACTGCAGTGGTCGGACGAGGCGCGAAGCGCCGAGTAAGGCCGGCATGAGCAAAGCGAGTAAGGGCGGGGGGGGGGGTTGTGCCGCGAAGCGGCCAGGGGGCTAAGCCCCCTAGTAATATTCAAAATCAGAGACTCCTCCCCCTCTCCCTGAAAACCCTGATAAGTTGTTAAAATTTTTAAACCAATTAATATTCATTTTTGGTCCAAAATGTGAATTTTTAGGCCAACATCGGGAACAAATTGAAAATCTGTGAGATATTCGACACCTGGGATCCAAAAATTCCTGTTTTGATACTTGATTCAAATTTTCAAGCTAGTTAAATGTTGCCCATTTCTAGTGCCAAAATCGGGACTGAATCAAAAATCTGTTGCGATGATCAGAGTCAAGACCCAAGAACTCCCTATTTTGGTACTTTTTTCAAATTTTCAAATCAATTTAATTCTGCTCATTTTAGGTCCAAAATCTGGATGTATTGTTCCGGATCGAGACCGAACCACAAAGCTGATGCGAATAAGCGATTCGAGGAACCCTTATTTCGATACTTTGTTTGGTGCATTTCCTTTTAAGATTCCAAAGTTGGTGGTACATTTGAGTTCTTCTTTTGAGAGAGAAGAAATGTTTTTAACCGCGAAAAGAAACTAGACCTTGTCCCTTGAAGATCCATTTTCGTCTCGTTAAGACCCGACTTCATGTTCAAAAAAGAAGGGGGGTTATTCGTGAAATACCGTGTATAAATGTTTGTATTCGTAGATACATGGTCGCACAAATTTCATGCTTCCGGTTGGACAGTCCTCAAATCGGTTTCAGTGATTCGAAAAAAAATTCTAATTACTTAAGTTTTCCTAATTTCTAAATTCTTAACGTTGTTAGCGAGGCCCATTTTCATTTTCGTCTATTTTCGAATAGTCTGGTAATGCCTTCAGCATGTCAAATATGCAACCGAATACTTACACTTTTCTATTTTCCTGGGGCGAACTAATAAATGGCGAAAATCTCTAGAGGGGTGATTGTCAGAGGAAAACGGTTTGAAATTTTAAAAGCAAAATGATCCCCTCTTTCGAATACATGAAACCGTTTCGCTGTAGCTGCCTCCAATCCAAAGATTTTCGGGTTTTATTAGTTCGTCCCAGGAATTTCAAAACGTCAATTCGCGTAGTTGGTATTGCATATTCAACGCATTGAAGGCGTCAAAAACATTAGTGTTTTCATTTTCGTCTATTTTCGAATATTCTGGTAATGCCTTCAGCATGTCGAATATGCAATACAATACGCACCAAGTGATGTAAATTTCAATATCTCAAATTTCCTGGGGCGAACTAAGAACACGCCAAAATTTCTGGATTGGTATGAGCTAGAAAAAAAAAAAAACGATTGGAAATGTGGGAAGCAGAATGATCTCCTCTTTCGAAAATTTCAAACCGTTTCGCTGTGTTACTTAAGTTGCATAACGCACTACTCGCAGGAACAATTATTTATTTTGAAAAGAATGAGTTGTGCCTACCAGTAGCAAGTTATGCAACTCAAGGAACATGCAAATTTGAAATTGGTTCTTTTTCAATTTTTTTTTTTTTTTTCGAAACCTGGAAGAAAAATGAAAAATGTTCCAGAAAACGGCAAATACCTCAAGATCGGTGACAGATGAAGAAAAACGAAGAAAATTTGGTAAGAAATCTTTATTAAAGGAGTGCTAATTTTTCATTTCCTACATTTCGAGATCAACTTGCCCCCAGCCCCCCGAGGAGGGCTTCACATAGGGCACATATTTGTACCAATTTGTAATTGGTACCCGCTTTTGAGGTACTATGTCAACATGCCCCTAGCCACTTAGGACTTTTCTTCAGGGTGGCTGCAGATGGAAACAATTTGTATAGAAGAAGCAGTTACAAAAAGTGATGATTTTTAAATGCTTTGAACCTATCTTTGTTTCTTCCAATGGCGGATCCAGGAAGCAGTTCAGTGAGCAGCAATGAAGATATGTAAGAATTTGATAGTTCATTTCATTTCACCGCAAGAGGGGCCCTGAAGATGCCTTGGGGCAGTCAGCAAACGTTTGTCTACTGCCCTGTTAAATCTGGCACAGCTTACGAGTTCAAGTTCTGGTCTTGAGGACACTTGCCCCGCTTTTCAGAAATGTAGAAATTGGATGGTACCGCAACAAACATTCCAAATGTTGCGTCCTGTAGTGGTTGGATATGATTCCTACCTGCCCCCAGCCCCTTTAGGTTTTTCTTGGAGGGAACCCAATGATGAAGAAATTAATTTAATAGTTATTTCAGTGGTACAAAAATAAAATATGACTAGTGCAAATCATTTTCATCAGAGAAGCCACAAGGCGCGAGGGGCATGTTGATATCATACCTGCCAGCAGCCGGTACCAATTACAAATTGGTACAAATAAGTACTCTATACAGATCATTTTCATGGAAAGCCCCTCCCCAGGGGCTGGGGGCAAGTTGATCTCAAATTGAGGGAAATGAAAAATCAGCACTTCTTCGATAAAGGTTTCTTATCAAATTTTCTCTGTTTTTCTCTATCTCTCACCGTTCTCGAGATATTTGCAATTTTCCCGAAAATTTTCGATTTTTTCTTCCTGGTTTCGAAAAAAAAAAAATTGTAAAAGAACCAATTTTTAATTTGCATGTTATGTAAGTTGCATAGAGGAACATTGACCGGCACAAATTATTTATTTGAAAAGAATGACTTGTGCCTACTAGTTGCAGCTTATGCAATTTAAATAACACAAATTCGAAATTGGTTCTTTTTCGATTTATTTTTTCAAAACCTGGAAGAAAAAATCGAAAATTTTCCGGAAAACTGCAAATATTTCGAGAACGGTGAGAGATAGAGAAAAACGGAGAAAATTTTGTAAGAAACCTTTACTAAAGCAGTGCTGATTTTTCATTTCCTATCATTTTGAGATCAACTTGCCCCCAGCCCTTGAGGAGCTGGTTTCACATAAAAATGATCTGCATAAAGTACTTATTTGGACCACTTGGTAAATGCTGTCTGCTGCTGGCAGGTATAATGTCAACATGCCCCCTAGCCCATTGAGGATTCTCTTATGGCGGTGCTGCTGGTGAAAATGGCTTATGTAGAATACACATTTGCACCACCTAGTAATTAATACCTTCTGCTGGTAGCCATGATATATACACGCTCCCAGCCCCTTACTGCTTCTCTTGGGGGTAGCTGTAAAATATGGAAACAATTTATATAGAGAAAGCAATCATGGAAAGTGATCAAATTTTAAGGTTTTGAACCTATTTTGGTTTGATTCCGACGGCGGATCCAGGATGCAACTCAGGGAGCAGCAAGGAAGCGTATGTAAGAGTTTAAAAGTTCCTTTCATTTTCCTGGACGCGGGATCCTAAATGGTTCTCAGGGCAGTCAGCAGATGTTAAATTTGAGAGCAAAATGAGCCCCTCCTTCGAAAATTTCAAACGGTGTCGCTGTAGCTGACTCCGATCTATAAATTTTCGCGTTATATCAGTTCGCCTCAGGAAATTGGAAAATTCGAAAACGTCAATTCCCGTATGTGGAATTGCATATCGCGTTGAAAGCGTCACCACATTACTCCGAATTTTGAAAAGTCAAGTGATGCCTTCAGCAAGTCGAATACGCAACCCAATATACACCAATTAACATTTTTGAAATGTTCAAAATTTCCAATTTACTGGGGAGAACTAATAAAACGCAAAAATATCTGGACGGGTGACAGCCAGATGAAAACGGGTTGAAATTTTGAGAGCAAAATGAGCCCCTCTTTCAAAAATTTCAAACCGGTTTCATTGTAGCTGCCTCCAATCCAAAAATGTTTACGTTCTATTAGTTCGCCCCAGGAAATTGAAAACTTTGAAAACTTTGATTCGCGTATTTAGTATTGCATATTCAACGTTTTGAAGGCGTAACCACACTATCGTTTTCATTTTGAATTTTCGAATACTCTGGTACTGCCTTCGCCGCGTCGAATATGCAACCCAATACACACCAATTGAAATTTTTGAAATTTCTGAATTCCTAGGGCGAACTAATAAAACGCGAAAATCTAAGTGAAAAAAAGTACAACTTTGTCAGAACCCCGGCATACTTACTATCAAATTGAAGGTAATGAAAAGTTGGAACTTCCCTGGAAGCGAAATTTTCCTCAGTTTTCCTCTAGAAATGATCTCCTCTCACCAAAATTTCAAACCGTTTCGCCCTAGCTGTCTCCAGTCCAAAGTTACACGCGTTTTTCCACAAAAATTATTTTTTAAAAAATTTGCACAAAAGTGAAAAAAAGTACAACTCTGTCAGAACCCCGGCATACTTACTATCAAACTGAAGGTAATGAAAAGTTGGAACTTCTTTAGAAGCAAAATTTTCCTCAGTTTTCCTCTATCTCCCATAGTTCTCGAGAAAATGAGAAAAATGAGCTTTTTTAGTAGCCAATTGTCAGAAGATCTACTCTACCAAAATTCAATCACATCGCTCTAGTGTCTCTCAAAGTACAGTTTCTAAGAAAATTTTTTCAAAATTTCACAAATGAAAAAGGAAGTTGTCAGAACCCGGCATTTACCTATCAAATTGAAGTGAGAAAATTAGAACTCTTAGAAACAAAATCGCTCGTTTCCTCATCTCCCATATTCTCGAGAAATGAGCTTTTAGTTTCTTTTTTCACTACTTTGCACTTTTTTCAAAGTTTTTGGTAGCTCCTCCAACGCGTTCAATATGCAATATGACATACAAAAATTGACATTTTCGAAATTTCTGTGGAAAAACGCATGTAACTTTGGACTTGAGAGCTCTTCACTTACCTCTTTACCTATGCGAAATTTTCACCTGTTCATTGGGCTGTATATTGCACATTTTATAGGAAGACAAATTTGATCAGTTCAACAGGTTGCATACTCAAAACTTGAAGGGATTTTGTCAAATTAATCGTGGGTAATGGAGACCAGAAATGAAGCCCTCCTAATCACTGTTTTTGAATGTGTATTCTTGAAAGTTATGATCTGAAATTTGCGGTGCTGATAATCCAGTTTCATTGCACACATTAGTGATGTCAACTTCTGATGTAGAAACAGTTTTGCAGTGTTCATAAATGTATCAATATAATCAACAAATGATTCGTTTAATCGATCTTTTACTCGGCTTATATTTTGTTTCAGCTAACCAGTTGCAATATGTTTTGTTCTGGCTTAACAACACACTCAGGTATACAGCACCATGGTCCTTAGAATTTGCCCGTAGAATTTCTTGGTATGCAACCTATCAAATCCGCGTAATATTGGCATTACGGGCTACATCACCAAAGGCATACCAAACCAATGATTGGAAATTTATGGCACTGAAATGTCAGTTATGTTGCTAGTTTCAGCGTTGGATATTGAAGCCTATCTCAAAGTGTTTCATTATAAGCAATTAAAATAAAAAATTGATTCGTTTAATCACTTTTTCTTCCGCATAGATTTAATGTTTCAGCTAACAAAAATGTATGCCGCATTTAGTTTTGTTTCTTGAATACCATAGTTTGTTAGAAAAACTTCATGCCCCTTCATACCATCAAGATGCAACCCAACTAACAGCCTGAAATTGGAAAAATTATTTTCAAACCAAACGCTGCCTTCAATATACACAGGTATGCAACTCTATCAACGCCCGCAATCAAAAATATTAGGAACCTACGACCTCTTCATAACTTATATTCTCCTAATGAAAAACGGCTATTTTGCACCTATTTTACCGGTTATTGTAGACCAGGCAACTCAGTGGGCGTGGTCTAAATTTGTAGCCACGCCCTCCGTGGTGAAGACCATGTATCGAAAAATATCAGGAACATAGAACCTCTTTACTACTCCTATTCTCCTAATGAAACTAGTGTATTTTTCGACTATTTTAGAGAGTTTAAGCGATTTTCACGTGTTAATTGGGTTGCATATTTTCCTTCTCGCAGGAACTCAAACGTGTTGATACGTTCAATGAGTTGCATAGTGGAACTTCGAAGGGACCATTGTTTGCGTAATACAGTAATAATATTGCCGCTCTATTGTTCACCAAAAAATTACAGAACTCCAGTAAAATCATTTATATCAGAAAATCAAGTATCAGTACAAAACAACGAACAAAAGTCATACCTTTAATGCTACTTTAGTAATTATCTCCACCAAAGAGCTTCTTAAATTGCAAAAATCAGTTTCAAGATAGTGGTATATTCTGAAAGGTACAAGCGTCCTCTTTCACATAAAAATAATGAAAATACTTCTTCATTCATCGTTTTCTTCTTGTTCCTGGAAAATTCCATTTTGCAAGCTAAGGAGCTTCTCAGTGGAAACGGTTACCGTTTGTTCAGTTTATATTTTGTTTCAGCTAATCAAAATTCAGGTGACATTATTTTTTCCTTCCAGCCAACACTCATGTACAACTCAAGTTACAAATACGTCCCCCTGATATTTCTAAAAATTATATCAGTTACACCTTAGCGATATTAGTATTGCGGTTTTCGACATCAAAAGTATATAATAGGTAATTCTAATATTACAATGAATGGAAACAAACTGATTCGTTTAACTATCAGTAAATTGCATATCGTTACCCAAAGATGAAACACGTCGAGCGATAAATGGCATTCAACGTTTTTAATAACAAATATGTACATGTGCTGTGACAATTTCTTTTCGGACCCTCACCAGCAGTACAGCACTCAATTTCACCAACGTCCCATAACATAATATTTATGATTTTTTACGAGTAAAAGATGCGAAAACCGTCGAAAGATGAAAAGTGCAATTTTTGGACCATTAACTTTTCATTTTTAGGAACGATATTTCCAAGCACACAAGATCAGGAGCGGAATACAGAAGTGATAACAAAAGCCGACAAATACAGACAATATGAAACACGTTTTATGCCAGCAATAAAAACAAAGTTCAATACAATGATTGACACAATTCGGACTTCCCAAGATTCAACAGCTAAATAGCTGGTACCGAGACGCTGTTCAGCAAAAGGGAACCAACTAGCAAAATCCGCTTTCTGAGAACACATGATTCGAAATTCAAGAGTCATGTAGAAACTATATACTGATTAGCTTTTTTCAATCTGAATACATATTTTTGAATCGGGGGGCCCAATTTTGAAAAATTCTAGCGTTTTACGCTCTGTCCAACGATAATAATAACTCGTTTTGTTTACAAAAATGTTAGTTGGTTCCCTTCTGTTGAACAGCGTCCATCTGATGTATGTTTTTGGCAATCTTATCAGCGTTAGGATTACTGAGATGCTAGGATTAAACTGAGTGATTTTCAACTGGGCTCTCAATCAGATTTTTGCGGAAAAAACTTGCTCAAGTTGTACTTCAACGTCTAGAAGCCGCCAATTTTTATTTGAATTGGCCTTGAAAATAAATTTCGGACGCATTGGTAACGAAGTAAAAATGCGTGTTACTCTATTCGAAAGTACAATTTATCCTAACATTGGTAAGAATCATTTCCTGGAGTGCAGAAAGGGAGGGAGGCCCCATGCTAACGCACCCTTGGTCTGGGAAGTCCGAATAGTTCTGTGTACACTTATAATTCCGACTTAAGAATAAACAACATCCAGATCTAGTCCATCTGTTGGCTACTGATGTGGATATTCAAGTGACGATGAGTACAGCCATACTGCGTTGATTCTTCACTCATCCGGCTGTTGGAACGCTTGATACTGATGACAAGCAGGCATTGTCCCGAGTCTCTTGAAGTTCATTACCGAAAAACAAAACAAAGATTTATATAAAACTGCTATTCAGAAACATTAGAAGTACTGAGTGGATTTGCACAATAAAGCGCGGAGATTCTTACTATCTATATGTTACCTCGAGATTCTTTACACGTGTTACAGTCGCAAACAATCAGACCTGCTCAGTAAGCTGTGTTTTACATTACCTCTGCAACCTCTCACTGTACTGTCTCAGTGGCCTACAGCGAAGTGTGCTACTTTTGAATAAGAACATGTATTCCCTGCATAAGAAGCTAACAGCTCTCTGTTCAGTCTATGGCCCGGCAATGATCAAGACAGCTCAACCGCACACGTACCGTGACCGATTCACTGAAGAGCCATAACAACTCAACCGCACATCGGTTCACTATTGGCCGATTCACTGAAGAGACTGCCCCAAACAAAGGGAGAGCATAAAACTACCAGGGAGGCTAACGTTCGTGCACTTCCATGCAGCGAATACATGTACCCCCACCCCCTCATTCCCCGAAGAATCTGATATTCAGATGCTTGAAGCCGAATTTGAATTTATATCGGCATAAAGTGACCCGAATACTCTGTTCCACTTCCAGTCAATATGGATTCATATTCTTTTTCAAACCCTCAAAAAGTATACGAACACACCCCACTCTGTAAAGGAAACTAACAGCTACGCGTAAAATCTATGATCCGGCAATGACCAAGACAACTCAACCGCACACGTACCGTGACCGATTCACTGAAGAGCCATAACAGCCCAACCGCACACGGTTCACTATTGGCCGATTCACTGAAGAGACTGTCTCGAACAAAGGGAGAGCACAGAACCACCGGGCAGTCTTACGGTCGAGCATTTCCACACAGAGGATTCGGATATGGCTGCTCGCCGATGTAAGAGAATGACGTCCCTAAAAAGCCACGAAGCTGAATGTCTTGTAAGACTGTAACACTAGAAAAGAAAATCGGGTACTCTTAATATCTAATACCTGAATGCAGGAAGAACCGATTCATTTTCAATTTATTTTTTCTTGAGTAATACGTAAAGTAAAGAACTACGAAGGAAGATTTCAGGTAAATCAGTAATCCGTTCGGATCCTTATGCAACTTCTAACACTGACCTTAGGGGGGACGAAATAAGAATGAGATTAAACGAAGCTTCTTGATCCGCTCGATACTCATTTAACTCTTTAATGAGCACGCATCATACTGGGCCAGGGGTGTCTAGAACCAGATCCGCTGATCACTCCTGGGAACCTTGCCCCCGGGCACGAGGACTCGCGAGAACAAGGTCTAGCCCAGAAGGTTTACATCGTGAGCCTCACTGACCCTGACTTTTCCTATTCGTTTCTTTACAGAGTTAATTGGTTCACGAGGAATCAAGACACCAGACTGACATGCCTATTGCTCGAGACTCTACCAACAGAATGAGACTCCTTCATCTGCTGCTATCGAAGTTGCAATTCAAGTCTGAGAGAACGGAGACAACTTAACTACTCTAGACAGTAGACCTATAAAAGGCTAGACTGGGGAAATACGATGGCGGTTAGCATTAACAGTTCGCAGGATGTAACAAGCTCAGCTGAAGCTAACTCTCCTACTTAGAACCTAGGGGGCTGCAGGCGGGTGCAAGGGGCACCTGCTTTACCCCGGATCTCGCCTGCAGCCGGTGTACTATGATTTTAAGGAATTCACAAATTGAGGAATAATTCGAAGGAATTAGGAATATTTGGAGAACGAGTTTTCTCATCAGCAATTACTCTCCTGTTCTCCGAAGTGGTAAAATACGTGCCTAGGCATTTATCACTTAGGAAACGGAAAAAAATCGCTGACTCCAGTCTTATTCTGTCAGTTTGGTTGTCAGGTTGTTGCGCCAACGACACACCAACAAAACAGGTCCAAACTACCACAAAAGACTGTAGTGGATCACAAAAGGGACTGAGAAACTTTCGTACTTTTCTCCGAAAGGATAAGTCCGGGGAGACTGACCTATCCATTAAGAAAAAAGGCCGATAATTTCCGAAAGGTGCCTTTCTCATTGTCTTCCCTGCTGTTACGTTACCCATAGTAGGGCCCCAGACTCCACGAGACAACAGCTAAGGCCATCACAGCCAAAAACTGCAGCCCGCTTCTCCTGGCGCTAATCCCCAGCCGCCATATCCAGTACGCTCCACTCTGTTAAGGATCAGCCCCAAACCCTAGTTAGAGGCAACGTAACAGAGAAGACGATTAGGAAGGACCTTGAGTTACTCTACGTACGCCTATGCGAACACACAAACCACTGACTCAGCACTGAGAGGGTATCGCCACCATAGACTTCCTCCACAGCGTTCTTGTGGCAGGAAAGTCTCAATCAGCGCCGACCAAATCAATGGAAAAGAACCTAAATCAAGAATCACAGAATCTGGTCTCCACTACATTCGCCACTGACCGCCCGTTCACTGCAAAGGGAGGCAGTCCCCCACAGACATTACTGTTGCCTGTGTTAGTTTTCACACTAACCCGATGTTAGAACATAGCTGCAGATCAATGGGTTAAATTGGGGCTTGTAGGTTAAGCATGCGGGAGTTAGAGTAGGGCGATAGGTACAAATATGTGGGGGTTGGGAGCCTTAGCACCCCAAATTTCTCCCAAAAAGCATCCCAGATTTGCCAAAAATATAATAATAATAATAATATAAGCAGGTACATTTTTATTTTTCTAAGAAATTTTTGGCCCCCACATTGGCTATTTGCGCCTATGGCCAGGGCAAATAGTCTTATCGCTTCAATGAACCGCACTTTTCCACGGCCCTCTTGTCCGACAAAAAAAAGGAGATTCATGGACGCGATAGCACTACGCAGGCAGGGAGAAGGCACAGCAACTTCTCCAGACCCTCGCTAACCCATGTCAACTCGGAATGGAATAAATGTTGAAATAATTTAGTAACTAGCACTATAATAGGTCAAAACTAAAATAAGCTAGAAAACAAAGTTAGTTTAGTGTAAGTCTAATCGAGAAGACAGAGAAGACTATACCCGCGAATCACGACAGGTTGTACACTGGAGCCAGCCAGCAGAGCAAGTAAACCATTCAACCAATTCCATTTTATCCAGAACAAACAAAAGCAAAATCATTTACTTCTGCTGGTAGTTGCATAAAACAGAATTGGTTGGTAGTTTCTTTACGGTGCTGGCTACCTCCAGCTTACAAGCCCCCGGATCTGACTCGGACCTGTGTCTGACATACTGCAAAACCGAAATCTGAACCTAAATTATAATATTTTGGAGCTGCAGGTCTCACTAACCAGTCAATTTTAAGTTACTTGCCAGCAAGGGTACTTTCAAGCCTAAGATTTTGCGCCATATAGATGAACACCTGTTATAGTGACTCAATACATTTCACCGAGATTTTTGCCACTGAGCTATTCTGGCAAAATGATACTGACAGATGAAGAGCCGTAACTCGCTGAGAACCCATGGCTATTGAAAGTATCCATTCGTAAGATTATATGATTTTAGTAATACTTTGAATACTGAATACGATGGCTTGGACCATTTTCCCAGGGACCTCTTGTTTCCCATATTCAATATTAAAATTTTATCAAAATTTTCACTTTTTATTCCTTTTTGTCGTCCTAGAATAGCTATCATCTTGATGATATTGGAATTCGCACTTATGATAAGGGATAGGAAAGAAAATAGACTATAATCAAAATATTATCAATATCAAATTCCTCCTTAAGAAAACATATAGAATCATATACATCCTCAATTCAAATTGTGTATTGTTATTTTTCTAGACTGCTTAAAATCTTTGCTACCCAATAGACTTTTATTGAATTCAAGTTCCCTGACTATATTCGTCACTAGTGAGCGGCGATATTGAGAGACTGGTGCTGATTTTGCAACCAAAAGTGAAATAGATGAATAACCACTGGATTGCTAATATCTTAACAACAAGAGAAATCTCTACGGACCGCAACTAATCCTTCAGCATTTGGTTGAACTTTATCCTTGCGACTGATACAAGTTGAACGACCTTTTGCAAACTGAAAATTCGTGAACTGAGGCCATCACCTTTCGTATCTTCAGTTGTTTCGTACATATTTGGCGCTATGCGAACACCTGCAAACCAAAAGTCGGCAGTTAATCTTAGTACTATAACATGGGGGGGGGGGTGCCATTGTTCACGTTTTTCTGTTACTTTTACATTTGATGTGCTCTACACGCCACAGAAACTGGTCAGAGATGAGAATATTTCTTGTGATTTTGCTGGGACAGTGTAGAATATACTGCCCAGAAGATTGTGACACCTCTCATCTCACAAATTTTGCCCCAGAATTGTGAAATACGCGGGCCAAGTAGAACTGCAGTGGACGTGACATTACACATGTTCATGCATGAACGGAGAAAAAAGTTGTAATGGTAGTGCTGCCTATCAACAATTCTAAGTAACCCCAAATTCCAAAAATTATAAGAAAAAAACAAATGGGACCGTTCCTTTGAAAGACACGAACTTATGTCCTCGGCATCCGATTTGAATGACCCAACATTAAAACGACCACTCATTGTCTGTAAGAACAAATAAACAATTCTGTGTACGTTTACCCCCTCCCGCCGTTCTTCCAATATTTTTATAAACTGCTACGTCACTATGATGATTAATATATAGTAATTCACTTATATCATAACCATGTTAAAATTCTGAGTGTAATGATACTAAACACATCAGTGGAGGATACGGGAGGGGGTTCCCCCAATATCTAAATCTATTTATAACGATCTAGAGCTAGTATGCTTCGTCTACAACATTTTTCAGTCGACCCCCCCCCCGAAATTATTTTCTGTATCCGTTCACGAAATACATACAGTTTCCTCTGATTTTTCATTCATTATCTGAAACGATTTCTGCAATGTAATTTCTATACGATTTTTGAAGCTCTGCACAAAGGAGTGTCTGAAAATAAGGGAATTACACAGAGTCGATTGTACACACGATACTTAAACATCCTACATTATGAGGAATCATACATCAGGATTGCCACACATTCTAGTTTTTCACTCGCGCCCGTAGGAGTTATGAAAATATATGTGTGCCAAAAGCTCCTCCATGATTGCAAAAGTCACGTTGTGTTACAGTATCAAAAGTAAAATTTCCCACGAGGTTATTTTTAAATTTAAATTCAACATACTACGCTCACTGACCAAAAGTTATTACGTACCTTATGTCGAAGCTGCAGACTGCATCACATAACCATTCTTTTTCTGTCTCTTCTTATGCCGCAGTCAGGATCATCGGCTCAGTATCAGAGTTGAAAGTCTGAGAATACACTGAGAATCCGAAACTGCGTCTATGCTGCTGCTATCACCACACTTCATTTCAAGGGTACAAAGAACGAACGGAAGGAAATTCCGGAGCTAAAATGAAGAAAAAAATATTGTAAATTAGTTTGCCCTAGCATAGTATTGCTGCAGATAAACGACCCTGTACGACGTAGTTATACCAAAATGGAGGGAGGAGAGAAGTATAGCCGCCTAGTGAGTGTGTACTGGTTCGCACGCCCCATGTAGTGTTTGTATAATGTATGTACACAGGGACGAAACTATGGGACCCCCCTCCCCTTTGACAGTCCTAAAATTTTGAAAGTGTTAATTTAAATATTTTGTTTTTAAAGAAGGTTTGTTTGTTATTTCAATTAAAAATATTTCGACTACGCAAATTTTCAATTTTGTACAAATTTTGTCGATGAATTCCTAGTTTTTACAAAACATATTTACTCCCCCCCCCCCGAAAATCGAGTTTCGTTTCTGTATCTACAACTACACTTTTCGAAGCTAGTACCTGTCATACTGTATACAAGTAATGTCTCAGTTTAATGCATAGGGAGAAAAAATTCTTACAGAATGAGACTCCTTGATCTGCTGCGATCAAAGCTGCAATTCGAGTCTGAGATAACTAAGATACCTTTACTACTCTACACAGTACATCTATGGTAGGCTAGAGTGGGGAAATACGATGATGGTTAGCATTAACAGGATATTCTTAGTACTGAGATACATATTACCTCGGAATTCATTTCTGGTGTTACAGTCCTAAACCATCAGATCTGCTGAGTGAGCGATGTCTTACACTGTCCCTCCAATCGCCCTACTAAATGACCTACAGAGAGGTGTTTCTACCTTCAATATACGTACATATGTACATCCCGTGCCGAAAAAGTAACTGCTTCCTGTTAAGTTTATGATCCAGCAATGTTCAGGACAGCTCAACCGCACACGTACCGTGACCGATTCACTGAAGAGCCATAACAGCCCAACCGCACACGGTTCACTATTGGCCGATTCACTGAAGAGACAGTCCCGAACAAAGGGAGAGCATAAAGCTATCAGGAAGGTCATCTTTGGAGCACCTCTACCTAGAAAATAAATGATCTCCCTGACCCCCTCCCCATTAGAATCTAGCATTCAGATGTTTGAAAACATACATTCATATTACGTTTTAAACCCTCGTTGGTATTTTCAAGAAGCATACAAATACACCCTGCCCTGTAGAGGAAACTACCACTGCCTGTGAGTCTTATGATTCGGCAATGATCAAGACAACTCAACCGCACACGTACCGTGACCGATTCACTGAAGAGCCATAACAGCTCAACCGCACACGGTTCACTATTGGCCGATTCACTGAAGAGACTGCCCCGACCAACCGGAGAGCATAGATCTTACCAGGCAGTCTTACGGTCGAGCATTTCCTCACAGAGGATACAGATATGACTGTTAGGAGGTGTAAGACCGTATTATAACCCTGAAAAGTCACGAAGCTGAGGGTTTTATAAGACTGTAACACTAGAAAAGAAAATCGGGTACTCTTAATATCTAATACCTGAATGTAGCAAGAACAGATTCTCTTTGGTTTCTCTTTTTTTCTTTTTCGAGTACGTATAAGTAAAGAACTGAGAAGGAGGATAATTACAGGTAAATCAGTTATCCTTTCGGATCCTTATGCAACTTCCAACACAGACCTTTGGGGACTAAATATAAGAATGAGATTAAACGAAGCTTCTTGATCCGCTCTATACTCATTTAACTCTTTAATGAGCACGCATCATACTGGGAGCAGGGGTGTCTAGAACCAGATCCGCTGATCACTCCTGGGAACCTTGCCCCCGGGCACGAGGACTCGCGAGAACAAGGTCTAGCCCAGAAGGTTTACGTCGTGAGCCTCACTGACCCTGACTTTTCCTATGCGTTTCTTTACAGAGTTAATAGGTTCACGAGGAATCAAGATGCCAGACTGACATGCCTATTGCTCGAGACTCTACCTACAGAATGAGACTCCTTCATCTGCTGCTATTGAAGTTGCAATTAAAGTCAGAACTGAGACAACAACTTAACTACTCTAGACAGTAGCCCTATGAAAGGCTAGACTGGGGAAATACGATGGCGGTTAGCATTAACAGTTCGCAGGATGTAACAAGCTCAGCTGAAGCTAACTCTCCTACTTAGAACCTAGGGGCTGCTGGCGGGTGTAAGGGGCACCTGCTTTACCCCTGGATCTCGCCTGCAGCCGGTGTACTATGATTTTAAGGAATTCACAAATTGAGGAATAATTCGAAGGAATTAGGAATATTTGGAGAACGAGTTTTCTTATCAGAAATTATTCTCATGTTCTCCGAAGTGGTAAAATAAGTGCCTAGGCATTTATCACTTAGGAAACGGAAAAAAATCGCTTACTCCAGTCTTATTGTGTCAGTTTGGTTGTCAGGTGGTTGCGCCAACGACACACCAACAAAACAGGTCCAAACTACCACAAAAGACCGTAGCGGATCACAAAAGCGACTGAGAAACTTTCGTACTTTTCTCCGAAAGGATAAGTCCGGGGAGACTGACCTATCCATTAAGAAAAAAGGCCGATAATTTCCGAAAGGTGCCTTTCCCATTGTCTTCCCTGCTGTTACGTTACCCATAGTAGGGCCCCAGACTCCACGAGACAACAGCTAAGGCCATCACAGCCAAAAACTGCAGTCCGCTTCTCCTGGCGCTAATCCCCAGCCGCCATATCCAGTACGCTCCACTCTGTTAAGGATCAGCCCCAAACCCTAGTTAGAGGCAACGTAACAGAGAAGACGAGGAGGAAGGACCTTGAGTTACTCTACGTACGCCTATGCGAACACACAAACCACTGACTCAGCACTGAAAGGGTATCGCCACCATAGACTTCCTCCACAGCGTTCTTGTGGCAGGAAAGTCTCAATCAGCGCCGACCAAATCAATGGAAAAGAACCTAAATCAAGAATCACAGAATCTGGTCTCCACTACATTCGCCACTGACCGCCCGTTCACTGCAAAGGGAGGTAGTCCCCCACAGACATTACTGTTGCCTGTGTTAGTTTTCACACTAACCCGATGTTAGAACATAGCTGCAGATCAATGGGTTAAATTGGGGCTGGTAGGTTAAGCATGCGGGAGTTAGAGTAGGGCGATAGGTACAAACATGTGGGGGTTGGGGGCCTTTGCACCCCAAATTTCTTCCAAAAAGCATCCCAGATTTGCCAAAAATATAATAAAATATAAGCAGGTAAATTTTTTTGTAAGAAATTTTTGGCCCCCACACTGGCTATTTGCGCCTATGGCCAGGGCAAATAGTCTTATCGCTTCAATGAACCGCACTTTTCCACGGCCCTCTTGTCCGACAAAAAAAAGGAGATTCATGGATGCAATAGCACTGCGCAGGCAGGGAGAAGGCACAGCAACTTCTCCAGACCCTCGCTAACCCATGTCGACTCGAAATAGAATAAACGTTATAAATAATTTAGTAACTAGCACTACACTAGGTAAAAACTAAAATAAGCTGGAAAACAAAGTTAGTTTAAAATACAACTTTAAAATGTAAGTCTAATCGAGAAGGCAGAGAAGATTATATCAGCGAATCACTTCAGGTTGTACAATGGAGCCAGCCTGCACAGCAAGCAAACAATTCAATCAATTGCGTTTGATCCAGAACAAACAAAAGCAAAATTATTTACATTGGCTGGTTGCAAGATGAAACGAGATTGGTTGATAGTTTGTTCGCGCTGTGCTTCTACCTCCAGCCTACAACAAGTCCAAGTATCAGACTCGAACCTGTGTCTGATATACTAAAAAATTGAAATCTGAGCCTGAATTCTAATACTTTGGAGTTGCAGATCTCACTAACTAGTCGATTTCAAGTTATTTGCGAGCAAGGGTACGTTCAAACCTCAATTTTTGAACCATCTACATGAACATCTGTTATAGTGACTCAATACATTTCACCGAGATTTTTGCCACTGAGCTATTCTGGCGAAATGATACCGACAGATGAAGAGCTATAACTTGTTGAGAACCCATGGCTATTGGGAGTATTCATTTATAATAATTACACTAAACAGCATAAAAACAATGGGACGAGATGAAAAACCATTTTAGTTATATTCTGAATGCTGAATGGCGAGAACCATTTTTCTTGAGAGCCTCTCGTTTTTCATAGTCAAAATTAAAATTTCATCAAAGTTTCAACTTTTTATTCCTTTTTGTTGTCCACGCATAGCCATCATTTTGATGACACTAAAATTCGCATTCAAGATGAGAGATAGGAAAGAAAATGAACTAATTAACATCGACATCAAATTCCTCATTGAAAATACATATAGGTAGAATCATACACTCTCGTATCACTGCTTTTTAAAAAATCTAAAATTCTGTATCATTATTTTTCTATACCACTCAAAATCCTTGCTATTTGAGTTCCCAGACTATACTTGCTGGTCGCTAACAAGCGGAGATATCGAGAGACTGGTGCTGATTTTGCAACCAAAAGTAAAGAAGATGAATAACTACTGGATTGCTAATATCTTAGTAACAAGAGAAATTTCTACAGACCGCAAATAATCTTTCAGCACTTGGTTGAGCTTTATCCTTGCTATTGATACCAGTTGAACGATCTTTTGCAAAATGAATATTCGTAAACTGAGACCTTCATCTTCGGTACCTTCAGTTGTTTCGTACATATTTTTTGGTGCTATGCGAACATCTGCAAATCAAAAGTCAGCAGTTAATCTCAGTACTGTAACATTGGGGGGGGGGGGAGTGTACTTTTTCTGTAGCTTTTATAACTGATGCGCTCTACAGACCATAAAAACTAAATAAGAGAATCGGGATATTTTTTGCAATTTTGATGGGACAGTGCAGAATATACTGCCCAAAATATTGTGACACCTCCTATCTCACAAATTTTGCCACATAATTGTGAAATAAGTGATCCAAGTAGAACTGCAGTGAGGGTGACATTGCACATGTTCATGAACAAACGGAAAAAAAGTTGTAATTATTAACAACTCTAAGTAACCCCAAATTGATACACTATGCAGACAGATGTATGCAAAATGCCAACTAATGTTAACCATGATAATCGTACTCTTCCGTAATTTCAAAAATCCTAAGAAAAATTCCAATGAGACCTTCCTTTTGAAAGACCGAGACCTTAATACAGGAACGTATGTCCTCTCGGCATCCGATTTGAATAAAATAGAACATCAAAATGATCACTTACTGTCATGAACAAATGAACAATTCTGTGTAACATCCCCCCCCCGTTCAATTTTTTCATAAATTGCTACGTCACTCTGCTGAATATTACACAATAATTTACTAATGCAGACAGTTTCCTTTGATTTTTCACTCGTTATATCTAAAACGATTTCAGTAATGTAATTTCTATACATTTTTTGAAGCTCTGCGCAAAAGACTGCCTGGAAATAAGCGAATTACACATCGAGTTGGTTTTACATGATAGCTACAATATTCTACATTATGAGGATTCAACTCAGTGTTATCACACTTTCTATTTTTTCACTCGCGCTCCTAGGATTAATGAAAATATATAAGTGCTAAGTTACTCCATGATGGGAAAGTCACGCTACTGTACAATAACTCTGCGTACAATTATAATTAAGAGTTAATAGTGTTCAGGTCACAGCGGTCAAACTAATGAATAGTTCTTGGAGACAAAATGATCGACTGCAGTTTCAAAGTTGGAGCGGCAATTTTAATACTTATCCTTGGCGCTGATTCTTCATTCATCCAGTTGTCAAAATGTTTGATACTAACAGCATGTGTGCACTGATGAAAGTATCTCGGAGTACAATTTTATTACTGAAAACAATACGATAGATATACTCGAGACCGCTACTCAAAAACGTAAGTACCGAGTAGATTTGCACTTTGAAATTAAGATATTCATAGTAAGTATTAAAATATGTATTACCTCGAGATTCTTTTCTTGTGTTACAGTCTTAAACCATCAGATCTGCTGAGTAAGCTATGTCTTACACTGTCCCTCCAATCGCCCTACAGAGTAACCTATAGAGAAGTGTTTCTATCTTCGATAAGTACATATATGTACATCCCGTGCAGAAGAAATAACTGCTTCCTGTTAAGTTTATGGTCCGGCAATGATAAGGACAGCTCAACCGCACACGTACCGTGACCGATTCACTGAAGAGCCATAACAGCCCAACCGCACACAGTTCACTATAGGCCGATTCACTGAAGAGACAGCCGCAAACAAAGGGAGAGCACAAAGCTACCAGGAAGGTTAACTTTCAAGCACCCCTAGCTAGAAAATAAATGATCTCCCTGACCCCCTCTCCATCCGAATCTAACATTCAGATGTTTAAACGGAATCTGTACGTACACTGGCTCAAAGAGGAGCGGAATACTCTGTTCCACTTCAAGGCAACATACATTCATATTACGTTTTAAACACTCGGTATTTTCAAGAAGCATACAAATAAACCCTGCCCTGTAGAGGAAACTACCACTGCCTGAGAGTCTTATGATCCAGCAATGATCAAGACAACTCAACCGCACACGTACCGTGACCGATTCACTGAAGAGCCATAACAGCTCAACCGCACACGGTTCACTATTGGCCGATTCACTGAAGAGACTGCCCTGACCAACGGGAGAGCATAGATCTTACCAGGCAGTCTTACGGTCGAGCATTTCCTCACAGAGGATACAGATATGACTGTTAGGAGGTGTAAGACCGTATTATAACCCTGAAAAGTCACGAAGCTGAGGGTTTTATAAGACTGTAACACTAGAAAAGAAAATCGGGTACTCTTAATATCTAATACCTGAATGTAGCAAGAACAGATTCACTTTGGTTTTTCTTTTTTTCTTTTTCGAGTACGTATAAGTAAAGAACTGAGAAGGAGGATAATTACAGGCAAATCAGTTATCCTTTCGGATCCTTATGCAACTTCCAACACAGACCTTTGGGGACTAAATATAAGAATGAGATTAAACGAAGCTTCTTGATCCGCTCGATACTCATTTAACTCTTTAATGAGCACGCATCATACTGGGCCAGGGGTGTCTAGAACCAGATCCGCTGATCACTCCTGGGAACCTTGCCCCCGGGCACGAGGACTCGCGAGAACAAGGTCTAGCCCAGAAGGTTTACATCGTGAGCCTCACTGACCCTGACTTTTCCTATTCGTTTCTTTACAGAGTTAATTGGTTCATGAGGAATCAAGACACCAGACTGACATGCCTATTGCTCGAGACTCTACCAACAGAATGAGACTCCTTCATCTGCTGCTATCGAAGTTGCAATTTAAGTCTGAGAGAACGGAGACAACTTAACTACTCTAGACAGTAGACCTATAAAAGGCTAGACTGGGGAAATACGATGGCGGTTAGCATTAACAGTTCGCAGGATGTAACAAGCTCAGCTGAAGCTAACTCTCCTACTTAGAACCTAGGGGGCTGCTGGCGGGTGTAAGAGGCACCTGCTTTACCCCTGGATCTCGCCTGCAGCCGGTGTACTATGATTTTAAGGAATTCACAAATTGAGGAATAATTCGAAGGAATTAGGAATATTTGGAGAACGAGTTTTCTTAACGAACTCAGAAATTATTTTCCTGTTCCCCGAAGTGGTAAAATACGTGCCTAGGCATTTATCACTTAGGAAACGGAAAAAAATCGCTGACTCCAGTCTTATTCTGTCAGTTTGGTTGTCAGGTTGTTGCGCCAACGACACACCAACAAAACAGGTCCAAACTACCACAAAAGACTCTAGTGGATCACAAAAGCGACTGAGAAACTTTCGTACTTTTCTCCGAAAGGATAAGTCCGGGGAGACTGACCTATCCATTAAGAAAAAAGGCCGATAATTTCCGAAGGTGCCTTTCCATTGTCTTCCCTGCTGTTACGTTACCCATAGTAGGGCCCCAGACTCCACGAGACAACAGCTAAGGCCATCACAGCCAAAAACTGCAGTCCGCTTCTCCTGGCGCTAATCCCCAGCCGCCATATCCAGTACGCTCCACTCTGTTAAGGATCAGCCCCAAACCCTAGTTAGAGGCAACGTAACAGAGAAGACGATTAGGAAGGACCTTGAGTTACTCTACGTACGCTATGCGAACACACAAACCACTGACTCAGCACTGAGAGGGTATCGCCACCATAGACTTCCTCCACAGCGTTCTTGTGGCAGGAAAGTCTTCAATCAGCGCCGACCAAATCAATGGAAAAGAACCTAAATCAAGAATCACAGAATCTGGTCTCCACTACATTCGCCACTGACCGCCCGTTCACTGCAAAGGGAGGCAGTCCCCCACAGACATTACTGTTGCCTGTGTTAGTTTTCACACTAACCCGATGTTAGAACATAGCTGCAGATCAATGGGTTAAATTGGGGCTTGTAGGTTAAGCATGCGGGAGTTAGAGTAGGGCGATAGGTACAAATATGTGGGGGTTGGGGGCCTTAGCACCCCAAATTTCTCCCAAAAAGCACCCCAGATTTTCCAAAAATATAATAATAATATAAGCAGGTAAATTTTTTTGTAAGAAATTTTTGGCCCCCACACTGGCTATTTGTGCCTATGGCCAGGGCAAATAGTCTTATCGCTTCAATGAACCGCACTTTTCCACGGCCCTCTTGTCCGACAAAAAAAGGAGATTCATGGATGCGATAGCACTACGCAGGCAGGGAGAAGGCACAGCAACTGCTCCAGACCCTCGCTAACCCATGTCAACTCTCAAAGTAGAATAAACATTAGAATAATTAGTTAACTATCACTATCCTAGAAGAAAAATGCCAAATAAATTATCTGGAAAACACAATTAGGTTAATCAATACTATAGAAATGAAAATTCATTTTTTAGAATATAAATCTAATCAAGAAAGCAGAGAAGACTATATAGCGGATCCGCGAATCACAACTGGCTGCACACTGGAGCCATCATACACATCAAACAAACCATTCGACAAATCACGTTTGATCAAGAACAAACAAAAGCAAATTTTTTTACTTTTGCTGGTTGCCAAGATGAAACGGGTTTGGTTGGCAAGTTTGTTCGTGGCGCTAGCTGCCTCCAGCCTACTATATACCCAAGATATTGCAAGACCAAAATCTGAGCCTACATGCTAATGCATCGAAGCTACAAGCACCACCACCCTACCATTCTCAGTCACTTTCCATCAAGGGCATTGTCAAGTCCCAGATTATGCGCCAGTTAAACGCACGAGTTATAGTAAACTCGATTCAAACAGAAAACATTTCATCGTGAGACTTCTCATTGGGCTATTTTGACAAAATAATGCGGACAGATAAAGAGCTGTAACTTGTAAAAAACTTACGGCCATTGAGAGTGCTCATTTATAATTATCTACATTAGGTACTCGAAAGACTTTAATTGCATTTTTCAAGTTTCCTGAATACTGGCCACTAACAAGTAGAAATATAAAAAAACGAACGTTTAGTTTCCAACTGAAAGTGAAGATGAATAAACTATTCTATTCCAATCACTTTGAAACTATAGCATTAATATCAATAACGCCGCATACGCACATTTGTTACTCCAAAACAATATACCAAATTGTTGGCAACGAATGGAAATATCATTACTAATAGCTAAGCAATAAGAGAAATCTCTACAAACTAAAACTTATGTTTCAGTACTTGCCTGAGCATGCATCTTCATTTTTCTTTGTCTCAGATGTCGGCACCGACACCAAACACCAATTGATCGACAATTTGCTACCTCTTTCATCCCTTCCTTATATTAGGGTGTTGCGTACATATTTAGTATTGGCATCCAGTTGAGCGAACGTCTATAAATCAAAAATCCACAAGTTATACACTTCTAAAATTAAAGAAAAAACACACAACTTTTAAATCGAAAATCCAAAACTTGAAATTCCACATACACGTTCACTAATCAAAAGTAACAGTACCTTCAAAGAAGCCGTAGATTTAAATTACATCATCTTTCGTCTTCTTTCTCTTCTGGGACAGTCGAAGGAAATCTTTAGCTGGGAACACACTGAAAGTCGAGAGTACTGGATGTTGCCGCTGCACCACACTACGTTCATGGTTATAAGCACCCATGGAAGTTCAGGAGCTAGAATGGAAATGAAATATAAGAATATTTGTTGGTGCAAGCAAAAGTATAGTGCAGGTACTGCTGCAGATGAACGACCCTTGATTATATCATACCCATGAATAAGCGTTCCATTTTTTCCAAAACGACGAATAAATTATACACTGCAGACAATTGATTTCACCCTCCCGTGGTATTTGGCGTCACTCTTGGCCAGAAAAGGTTTCCGAAGATTCCATAACAAAACTTACTCAGTTCAACTTAAACATTCTGCAGAACACATCAGTGCATGGCGTTCAGTTGCCTGGCAAAAAGCAACTATGCAGTCTCATAGGTTACAGAGCCGGATAAATTACTATTCAAATCAACTTTCGGATCGGCATTCGAAAAATACCCGACCAATACAGGACAGAAACACATGATGCTTATTCGAAAACCTGAGATTTCCCCAAGTGAAAGACCCGAATCAACACAAGCGAAACATTGCTTAGAGCTTCGCTTGATAATTAAATACTTCGATTATTAACACCGCAAGGTATGCAGATAATTATAATTTCTTACCGATTATTCACATTCAGTGAGATGAATTCAAGCATGATTGTATGAGCTACTTCGAGGACTCGCATCAAAATCAAAATGCATCTGTCGCTATTTTGCGTCACGGCAAGGAAATGAGACATAATTGTAACACAAGCGGGAACACATATTTAAAAAAAAGATCATAATGGATATCCGGTTAGTACACGACAACACGAGAGAAAAAGATTGATAGCTACAAGCGAAAATGAAGCTCAGCATTTGAAACAGAAGTGCGAACATTAGTTACCGCAAAATGGCTACTGCGTACTGCAAAATGAAACTTGAAAACTGTTGCTGTGTTGCAATGGTACACTGAAACAACCCGTTCCCGTTGAGTCATCAGACCAATCACCTTAGGATAAATTATAATGTTTATACCCCTACCGAGAATACTCTTATGACGTGTCCAAATACTTACTCGACATTTTTGTATCAAATATTAATTACAGGGATATTTCACAAAAAACTTATCATCGAGAAATTAGGAAATGAAAATTCTCAAAAAAGAATCTAATCGGCAATGTTTTCGGAAACGCCTAATATTAACCGGAAATCAAAAATCAGGAACTACTTTTTTCGAACTATATTTTTCAGTAAACTGAATGTTATCACGTGACAGAGTATGCTAGGTATGCTAGGCACCTGCTGAGCACGTGATCCCTGCAGTTGACATACTCTATCACTTGATTTCTACGTTTCTCCTGGTTTTCAATTGGTTCATCCAAGTTCTGCTAGGAGAGCTAATGAGTATTAAAAAGCGACTATGTAATTCTTCCTATTAGAACTCGTACACTTTCAAAAATTTATAATTAATTATTATACATTGGACACAGGAAATGAAATTGGGTATATACAATCAGAAATCACAAAACTTTGATTTAAATTACTTCTCAGATAATACAAAACTCCTTTCCGAGATATTTGCAGCTCGAATTTTCAATGTTAATTTCCCATTAATTTAATATGCGACACATCAAATTTACCAAAAATAAGTCGATTTCTAAGTTTCGCGATGTTTTTAATCGGGAATTGGGGAAACAGGAATTCCTGTTGTATATTTCTCTCGGGAAAATGGGAACTAGGAATTCTTGTATCAAAATTTTTTGATGAAAAAGAAAATGCATGCAGCCCAAGGCTGGCAAGTGGGAACCGGAGTTGGCACATTTTTTAAGGTTAGGTTCAAAGTCAAAGCCCAGGCTGTGAAAAAAGAAAGAGGTTGAGTTAGAGTCAGAGTCACTGTTCACTTGTTCAGACCGTTCAGAGTCATGAGACGGCAAACTAACAGAATAATAACACCGTTAATGAAGGAAACATGTAACCATAACTCATGACCATAATGAGCTGAACCATAACATAACCATAACCCTTAACCGCATGAATTAAGTAACAGTCAGAATAATAGCAATATTGAATAAGAAAAAGTGAAAAAACCAATCGGATATCGGTTACTTATTACTAAATCATTATGGTTCGACATTACTGAGAGACGAGAAATGCACTGGATAAAATATCTTAAGCTTTTCATTAGTACATTAAAACCATTTTATCTCTATTTTTCATACGTAAGAAGCAAAAAATGGATGCAGTATCCAATCATGAAATGAGACCTTAATAATACTTTCATGCTTTTTCATGTAATTCTGTCTCATTAATAGGGCTTTTTGAGTAAAATTGTATTATATACGCAGAAATATGCGTTCACTTTCGAATATGCAAAAATATGCATTTCAAATTTGGTGTACAGACTCAGGAAGATACGAAATGAAAACCCTGCCCTACTTATTAAGATTTTTTTTTTTATATTCTTTATTTATTTTTTAAATTATTAAGTGAATTTTGAATTTGAACATCAACTGACAATTCTGGAAGTGACTACAATGTAACACGTTGCATTCTCACTATTATTAGTGTTGTTTTGTTTCTCATTTTCAGTCATTAAAATAGATCTGAATCTTGTACTAGGATTGAAATTTACTCAAATGAATGCGCATTCCTATTAATGCCTTCAACACGTTGAATATGCAACACAAACCACACCAATATTTTCGAAATTTCTCACTTTCTCCGGGTGGAAGTGGAAAAATGCGAATAACTTTCAAGTAGCTAGAGCGAAGCGGTGTGAAATATTGGTGAGAGGTCGACTGAATCCAACTAATACAAATTATAAACTTACTAGTTTATTTTTACAGAAAATACCATTATCCAATCTCATCATACAAACTTACATATTACTTTAGTCACATAAAACACAGTGCCACTGAACATCGAAGAGGGCATTACAAGTAAGCCGACTTCAGAGTCAAATTATGATGCGAAGATCTCATTGTTCCCGCGGTGATCAAATGAATTCACAGAACTTCCTACAGGAAAACGTGGAAATATAAATGAAGACAAAACTTCTGATCAGCCATCTAATACACATGATGAACTCTCACCATCCGAGTTAGTACATTCATGTTCATTTCGTGACACTGACAGAAATCAAACAACTTACATGGCAAGAAAATAGTAACTTCCAAGGCTCGAACTTGTTCACAGGCAGCGCCATTATCGTCCTTCGACTGGAAAAACATGATAAAATAACGTTATTCAAATAAATAATAACCAGTAATTGATTTCCGCTGAACTGGAAACAAGAAGTAACACTCACTGTACGACGAAAGATCAATTTCATCGGGAAGTGGTTTGATATTGACTTCGAATCTTTTTTGCACATCATTCAAAATTTTGGAATCGTTTTCGTCACTGATGAACGTGATTGCTAGCCCCTGCACAGAACAGAATCGTTACTCGGTGTGATTCAGCACGAATATTTAAAATAGTTCATCACCACTAGCAAGACAGGCGGAGGTGGCGAGACGCTAAGCACCCCAGAAGATCGACTTTGCCATCCCTTCCAATAATTTTTTAATTAACGGGAGGCGAAGACTGACTTTCCGGTCAGGATAGGATAGCAAACCTAGCTCTCTCTGATCTTATAACCCAAGTCCGCTTGTGAACGGAAGTCGAAATAAATTTCACCTTAGTTCCGAAACGTCCGGCTCTGGCTACCCGGTGCAAGTACGTATCGGTATCCTCGGGCATATCATAATTAAATACGATGTTTACGCGCTCTATATCTAATCCTCTACCAAACAAATTTGTCGACACCAAGATTCTCTGTAACAATCAATTCTATTAGATACCGAGAACTACTTTAGTAAGAAAAACAAAAGGAGGAGCAGGGGAAAATTTTACCTTATTAAAATCTTTGAATTCTTCGTAAGTTTTCAGTCGTTCCTCTTGGGTCATACCACGGTGCATGGCCGACGACGGAAAGTTGTGATTGTTTAGTAGCTGAGCCAACGCGATGCAACGCTGAATTGACTTCACGAAAATTACCACCTACGATGAGAGTCAGTTAGATACAAATGCACAGTTAATTTGATGGCGTTCGCGGGTTCATTCTTACCTGGTTGAACTCGAGCACATCGAGCAGTTCGAAGAGTTTTTTGTTTTTCTCGCTTTCCTTCACCTTTTCGTAATGCTGCTGTAATCCGTGTAACGTCAGTTTGGTCTCATCGTCCACGTACACTTCCATCGGCTAGTGTAAAACAAATAAAATTTTTGTCTATGCGAAAAGTACGCAAGATTGATCAAAATAATTTTAACCCGAAAAACCTTAATACTCAAAAGCAGGATAATACAAGGAGAAAATGTGAGGGCACTCAGTGCTTTGAATAACCTGCAGGGTGATCAACCTGAGTACGAGGGCGGTAAGGTATCATATCATTCTTTCCAAGAGATTAGGTATTCTAGAGCATCTTTCTACGGACATCAATGTTGAAGTCTTCTCAATTTAACATTTAGTACGTTCCAGAAAATAGATAGGATGCTCCGAAAGAACGTTAGTTACCGAGTTTGATCGATTCAGCAGAGTAAATATAAATCTTTTCCACCACCCACACAGACATCAACTTGATCTACTAATTAAGAAACTTCCTACACGACGTCAAGAATGTCAGTTTTCCCTCAGATCAGTTTAGTAAAATTATCTGACAAATCGGCAAACAAATGCAAAAACTGCTATTAAGCTAAAATACGGTATAGTTGTTGGTCAGCATCGCCTCACAGAAGACGAAGCAGCTCCTCCCCTCACCAATTCGTAAATTTCTCAGTACATCGATAACAAACTGTTTCTTAAGAACCATTCGAGATACAGCAAAACAAAGAAAATTTTGCTTCTCTCAAGAGAAGTTCTAACTTTTCAGTACCATCATTTTGTCAAAAATGATCTCTCACCAAAATTTCGAACCATTCTCTAACTGTCCCCAGTCCAGGATTATTCACGGTTTCCCACTTCCCCAGAAAATGAGAAATTTTGAAAATGTAAATCGGTGTGTCTTGTATTGCATATTCTACGTGTTGAAGGCGTTCAATTTTTCAAACATTTGCATAAGTGTAGACGGAAATGAAAACTTTAAATGTTTCAAACAAAACGTTTTTCATTCAATTCTACCGAAAGAACGTGTTTTTGAAATTTATTCGTAACTATCTCAAAAATGGGAGAACTCAATGAAATTTTGACACACGGGATCCAATGGACATTTAGGTTGCTAATTACTCCCGGGCAGCTTTCTACTCCCCCCCCCCTCCATATTCAAGGTTGCAGGATTCAATTTTGAACTGTTCAATTCCGACTGGTCCATCAGTAAATACACAATCATATTCTAAAGGAAGTTCAAACTGACATCAAAAGGAACAAGCATTCCAGCGACATAGATAGAGCAAGAACAGAAACCGGTACATCAGTTTCAGAAAACCAATTAGCAATGTTAATGGTTCAATCAAACCTGCCACGAACAGTAGTAGCATTCGTTTCACTTGACACCCGCGTCAATCGTTACATGTCCGACACTCTTCAACATTCAAATTACGAATAAACCCTTCGCTTCAAAGTTTGAAACACTGCCAGGCGGTTCGTTCGGCGAGCTTGACGATTTGCTCATCCTGATTGAGAGCAGCGAATTTTGGAATTTGTACTGTTGGAATAAATTATGGTCGCCATCTGACGCAAATCTGTTTCTGGACATTTGCGAATTCTGGTCAGCTGATGCCTGACAACTGGTGGCCGATCGTTTTCAAAAAGTGCGAGGAAATCGAGAGAGGAACGCCGCCGCCGTGAAACGCAATCGGAGGTATAACGATAACTGTAAATACAATTGGTAATTACGTCGTGCATAAATTTCTTGCAGACGGGCCGGATTTCTTTGCTTAATGTAGCACTGAACATCATGACTTGTTTCGTTTGTGCGGTGGAGCGGAAAATCTCTTGGACGTCTCGTCTCATATCTGTAAATGAAATGGCATTCATAATAACAATTTCCACGTAAAAGGAAATAACAACGAGTCACAGATTATTAATTACTGGAATATTTGCAACAAAGGCCGACATGAAAGATGAATCTGCCAATCTTGGCGGAACTAGCACTTCTGGCATATTCACTTAACCAATCAGAAGGCGGAGTAGCATTTTTGCCAGATTGACAGCACTTTGATACATGTTTAGCACGTCGGTTCAACTAAAGAGCAGCACAAGTGCTTTTACCAAATTCTCAGAATTTCAGCGCACCAAATCTGGTTAGCAATACTGCATGGATTGTAAGATTCCAACAGACAACAATTTAGATATTTACCTAGTTGCTCCAACATTTTATCACACTCGTCCAAGACGAAATGTTTCAGGTGTTTGAGATTGAGTTTGTTAGACCGCACGAGAGCTAGAATCCGACCAGGCGTACCGACTACGATGTGAGGGCAGTTGGTTCTCAATACGTCTTCATCGTGAGAAATGGGTAAGCCTCCGAAAAAGACTCCGATCTAGATAAATGCAAAATTCAAAGATTCAAGTACATCAGTTTTCTTCCACAAATCTCATATTTCATAAATGATTGAAAGTAATTTACCTTCACGTTGTTCATGTACTTGGAAAATCGTTCGTATTCTTTGCTGATTTGGAAAGCGAGTTCTCTAGTGTGGCACATCACCAACACGTAGACTTTGTCATCCGTAGCATCCAGCTGCTGCAACGTAGCGAGGACGAAAACAGCAGTTTTGCCCATTCCTGATTTAGCTTGACACAAGACATCCATTCCCAGCACGGCTTGTGGAATACACTCGTGTTGTACTGAAACCGATCGAAATTCGAAAACTTAACACCATATACTGTTAATCCGCGGAAAATGAGACGAAACATCGCACTAATCTTACCTTCGGACGGATGTTCGAAACCACAATCAATAATAGCTCGAAGTATTTCTGGTTTTAGAAGAAAATCTCTGAAGCCTGAGCTGTGTATAGAAACGTAATTACCGCGAACGTCTTTCTTTTCGGCGGCACCATTCGAAATGGTTTGTTCCGGTTGCTGATCTTCGTCTTCATAATCCAAGAGATCATCGTTATCAGCCATCGTCAAATTGGCAAATCTGTCGAAAGTTAACTGAAGTGTGTACGCCGCGTTCCTGACAAAAATAAGTTTTGTATATTAATGACTAAATAGCCGGTTGGATTCAAATTAAACAAACATGGTGTAACCAGCTTGTTCAAAACATTTATCTGCAAACTTCTGTGGTATACAGCATGAGTACTTAAATAAGACGTCTGTGATTATAGGATATTCGGTACAAACCAATAGATTCTGATGAAAATAGTAGGAACATAACTCACTTCGCAAGAAATGTGGAAAGTGCAGTCAACCTGCGATACGAAGCGACAATACGACAGCGCAAACAACAAACAAGTTCAATTTTGAAATTAAAGTTGAAACTTTCTTGGTTGAAACAAAAAAAAATACCAACAACATTACAACGAAAAGCAGTGTTGTCAGAAGTGAAAATTGAATTATTTTGCTCTTGGATACTCCAAATTCTGATAGATCTTGCTATATTTCAAAAAAATGCTGCTAAAGTCCATTCAAAATGAGTTTTCGAAATTGAGATATCTCAAAAAAATTCTGCTCAAGTTCGTTCAAAATGGGTTTTCGAAATTGAGATGCAAAACTGAAAAATTCTGCTACATCTATTGCGCGAGAATGTTCTTCTGACAACACTGACAAAAACGGAACAGTGTTGCCGCATAGACTTCATAAAATTTCTCCAGATCGCTAAAATTTGAAAGTATGTGAGATTTTTTTTTGATTTGGATGTTGTTGAGTAAAAAGAACTCAAGCAACATTTGTTGACTAAATGAGGGAAAGATGAAAGAGGGTAAAAATTGGAATTTTTCAAAATTAGCCCCCTCCCTCCCCGATACAAAAAATGTGTACCCGTGGTGAAAAAAGCTTATGAATAAACCCTATGTCTGTAAACTGGCATTATTCATAGGCTCGTTTTCTCAAAAAACAGATTTTGTCGCTTGAGTCTTTTTTGTTTAACAGCGGCCATTTATTCGACTCCCCCCCTCCCAAAAAAAATTCTCTAGAATTCAAGTCTCTCGCCTATGTAGATTTTGTTCCTTCATTTTTTGACATTGGGTGAAGAAAGGTACCTCAAGTCCTCAAATCGTACCTTTTTCCACTCAATGTCACAAGTAATCAATATTTCACCAAGACCAACAATGATTTCAGAAAAACTTAAGTCTCCATGTTTGGAGGCTTGAGTCTCATTGGTCTGACAGATTTTATTTATTTATTACGGTCCCCTCAACAGCCATTGACCAATTACAAAGGAGACCGTTCTTAATTAATAATACAATTGTGAATAAGGAGAAAATAAAAAAAGAAAATACAGACTTGTTGAAAAATAAATAAATAAATAATAATAATAATAATAATAATAATAATAATAATAATAATAAAAATGAAAATAAAACAAAATGACACAAAAAGAAACAAAAGATAGGGAAAAGAAAGAAAAGGGGAAAAAGGGGGGAAAACTGGTACAGGTGCCTCAGCCCTCTTCCATCCCCAAGGTCCCTCCAAACGTTGCTTAAACTTTGACCTGTCAGTATCAAATATGTCAACCTCTGCCCATAGTCTAAGGATTCTCATATCATGTTATTCATAAGAGAAAATTCCATTTTGGCCATTCGATATCGATGTAGTGGAAAAATTATCTGTCGCCAAGAATTGATTTTTGGAACCCCAAAGTTGATTTTTCCAAACAATTTTTCATCCTGAATATTTCCATGAATAAGATCACATACGAACATTACAGCTGTTATTTCCCTTCTTTTTTCTAGTGCGTTAAGTTCATAACCTATTGAGATTTCTTCTTGCGATAAATTTTCTGGGTAGGTAATACTCAAGTCTTGCAAAAAGAGATATTTCAGAAATCTGGATTGTATTTTTTCAACTTTTACTTATCAATTTTTTTTGTATGTGGAAACCAAACCAGTACCCCATATTCCAAAATGGACCGAACAAATGAGAAATAAAGTATTTTTAATGTACTGATTTTTCGGAAATATGCAGATCTTTTTTTACAACACATGGGTTGGGAACAAATGATTCGATCGAAATGGGAATTTGTCGATTCTTATTTCAATCCTAAGAGTTGATCGGATCAAATTAAATCGGGTGGTTGAAAATGATGAAACGAAGAGTGAATGAAGAGCGAATAGCAGATTAACTTGAGAAACAGAAAAAAAAAATTTTAGAGCAAATAAATAAAAGGGAGCGAATGGGAAGAAAGTAAATCACTCTCATTCTCAGTCCCTCCAAAGAAAACTGATGTTTCATTCAATACCCGTGCACTGCTAGCACGAATAAAGCGAACAGAACAATACTGAACGTTCGCTGCTCAACAGCACCAACCAATGGACACCAGCCCTGCGAAAGGTAACTCTTGACTGTTCGAAAATTTGCCAGTTAACTACGAGGAGACTTCGATATTAATATTTTAGAATATTGGAAAGGACTTCTTACTAAAAAAAATCTGAACTGCTTCCAAGAGCCAATATCCAGTCTGCGGCTCTTTGAAAAATGAAAACGCATGACTATTTCCTGGACCTTTTTCATAGGTAATTTTTCTAAAACGCTGAAGTTTACAGGTCCATGTGAGAACCTCTATCTAGTTTGAGAAGAGCACCTGGAAATACCCGAGTACTGAAATCCGCCATTTTGAGTCGCTTGGTGTCCGATGATTCACAATTTGACTGTGAATCGTCGGGCACCAACCGATTCAAAGTGGCGGATGTCAGTACTCAGGTATTTCCAGATGCTCTAATTTGAGTGATCAAATTAATCGCTCTTATAAGAAGGGTAAAGGCAGTGATTCCATATGCTGTTTGGTTCCAGTAAGATTCGATGACAGTGAAACAAATACCTAACCATTATCAATGGAATACCTTTGTCAACACATTTCTCAACACTAATAATTATTTTTCTACATTCTTAAATAAAACGATGATTCAATTCATTTATTTATCTGAATTAAGACCATCACTTATTAATTTAATTCTAACTATACATAGCCGGCATGATGTTACGAAGGGATGAAACACAGTAGCTCATTCTTAACGTTCACGTTAAATACATGACTATGGAAACACATTCAGTCTTTTCTCTTCTTGCATTCATGGATGCCATAAAGGTACGAAAAGTAGCACGAAGAAAGCTTGTACTTGAATAATTAAAATCTAGACGAATATTATCGCCTTATCTCCCACTTATAAAAGATGATACTACCCAACAGACATAACACTCGATCAATTCGGAAATTCATCACGTCCACTAAGAATGAATGCTAAAATCTCATTTTGAATCATCTTTTGCAGATTCCTAAAAAATATTTGAAACGTTACAGCTATTATGCGGTATTAGTTTGATTAAAATGGTTCAGAGTGTAGGTCAAATTTTCAAACCTGATTGTCTTGATTCGATATTTTGGGTTGAAGAACTGGTAATTCGAAGCCAATAAAATCCTTTGTGACTGCAAAAGAAGAAAACGATATCGTTAACAATTTACATAATCAAAAATATCGCCGTATGAAAGCCAAAGATACATCTTGTAATCGAGACCATTCTTTTAGGTGCTCCGCGGCTCAATCTGTGAACCGATGCGAGCAGAGCAAGGGCCAATAACCTGCTCGGCTCTACCTGCCTAGCTGTCAAGTCAGATTAACTTGTCCATTAGCTACCTGTAAATCTAATTGTCTCGTATACACGCGTTTTTTACTGCGAGGGAGGTGGTAAGGCCGGAATGGAGATTCTTAGAGAAGAGAAAACAGTCATTATGTCTGTTTCTGGAGTTTATCCAACTGAGACCAATTTGGCAAAAACGAGTTCTTTAATGATGAAGAGGGTTCCACGGCCCTCCTCATTCTCAGTACGTTCCTAAAAATATTGTATTATCAAATTTTCTACAGCAGTGCGAAGAAATAGAATGTTAATTACTTATTATCGACAACACTTTCGCTTTTCAAATTTTCGAAACGGAAAATAGAAAAATTGACTTCGAATAAAATAGTACAGATGACATGAGAAAAGTTCCTCCGAAATTTTAATCTGAACAGACCGGGATACGTTATTCTAACGGGATAAATCGGTCTGAAACGAATCCTATAGATTTGAAATACCGTTTTTCTTTTTCTATTATTATTATTAAATTTCTGAAAATGCAAATATGTACCTCCATTTACGAAATGGTAGCCAATCATGAAATATCTTTTGGACGTCTGGGACGACTGTTTGAAATAGTCGTTTGCTTCATTCGGGTAACACACAGCAGCAACGGCTGTTCCGCCAGCACTCATATAAATGATGCGTCTGATAAAACCACGTCTTATTCCCAGAAAGTAGCCAAATAGGGCACCGCCACCAATGGCTCCGATTCGAGGCAACAGATTTTTATCTGCTTGAAGATACTCAACCGTATTCTGGTAATTAGCTGGAAGATATGGACCACGTGGTAACGAAATAGTACAGGATATGATGTACTAGAATACGAACGTACATACTGATGATTAAGAAAACATACCTTGTGAATGAGCGATTCCGGTATTGATAAATTGGGAACATCGATCCGATACTGTCTGCGCTGTACGAGCAACTTTGCAACCTTCAATTCGTAATGCTTTGACAGCATCCATAATAATGGAATTTCCCACTTCATCGTTTCTAAAAATTTACAATTTAATCTGAACGATTAGATCGAAAAACGCGCTAAATAAACGTTTACTTTTGCTCGATTTCTTTACTTTTTTTCGAATTTAGGCACTTCCGAGTATACGGGCAAATCGGTCCTCTTAATCAACGTTTGTTCCGATTTTGATTCGATGTCTCCATTCGCCTTTGCTGCAGCCATGCCTAGAAGACAGTACCGCAACGTTGTTCTCATTTTCAATTCAATAAGCTGAAAGACACAATTTGTCAGTACAAAACAAAAGTAAAAGCTGACATGCTTTTGTGATCAAATAATGTACATTCAAAGTAAAGTATGGGCCAAAACAGACTGAATGACCTTTCAAGTTCACGAAACAAGATTTCAGACGTTATTCGATAACACTGGATCATTCAGAAGCTACTGAGAACCTAAGTTCAGAGTATGTTCCAATTTAGAATTTACTTACTAGAAAACAATGGGCGAAACAGTGATACTAAGATATAAGCAACCTAATATGACTATCTTGGATATACCATATGCACTAGAAAATAGAAATATATACCTGTTCTCACCTACAACTTTCTCAGCTCGTTAACTGAATTACACTACAGCGAAATCGTAAAATAAACTGTAATTACATCAACACTTAATGACCAGGGCAGGAGGGTACCATTTACAATAGTACAATTTTGAATTTTCATAAGACTCATAAGAGTAAAGCAGAGAGGATATCCGGGATCTTACAAGTAGCAGTCTAGAGTCTACAACCAACTGATGCAATAATCCAAAAGTATTGATATGAAAATTCCAACTAGGAAAATATTTGTCCCCGTTCCACGAGTGATTGCAAGGTCTTATCACTGTCGGGTTTGTTTACATGATTTCTTATCTCGCTGTGGGATTATCAGTAATTTCCTAGCGCATAAGTTGAATGTTGTGTGTTGAATGTTGAATGTTAAAGCTAGTTTACCGTGATTGAACATTGAAATGAAGAAAATTAGGTCGAGGAATATGTTTATAATTAACGGGGACCTCTCTCGTGGAGGTATCTTATACAGTGGCGTCGGGACGGGGGGGGAGGAGTAAGGGAAGGAACTTCTCCTGGGCTCGAACTATTTGAAGAGCCCGCAGGGCCCTTCAAATACGTGATTTAGAGCATATACAAACTATATGATATGACATGGCGTTTACTGCTAAGCTCTTTTTAATGTGGGTATACATTTTTGTAAAGGGGCCCAATTTTGAAAAATTCTACTTTTTACGCTCTTTCCAACGATACTACGTAATAACTCATTTTGTCAACAAATGTCGCTTGGTTCTGTTTTGCTTAATAACATCCAATTATAATAATCGTATATAATATGTTAATTTTCACGCATGACAGCCCATGTCACTGGAATGTGGAATGAAAATTCTGATGAATTTCTGGGACGATGGGGTGAAGAGTTTTGCTGTTTTGCACATACTGGGGTCCCAACTCCTGAGTTTCATCACCGGCCAGTTTTGTTAGTTGACAAGTGATAACTGGACGCTGTCAAACAAAAACCTTCCATGCGAACATTGCGGTAACGCCTTCAACACGTTGAATACGCAGTACCATTAACACCCATTAACGTTTTCGAAATTTCTGATTTCAAGGGGGGAACTGGTAAAACGCGAAACACTTTTGATAGGAGGGACAGGAAATCATTGCAGACAAAATGAAGCTAATAAAAAGTTAGAACGCCTCTTGGACGACGTAAAATTTTCTCCGTTGATTTGGGCCATTACTCTACCTCTTAATAAAGTCTTGAGAAAAATAAGCTTTTTTTACGTTGAAGGGTAGTCTTATTCGAAATTGCCTCCTCTGTCCAAACAAATTTTCAAAGCGCGTTGCTCTAGCTGTCTCCAATTTAAAGTTGCCCCCTCCCTCTCCACAAGGAAACGAGAAATTTCGAAAACGTTACTTGGTGCGTTTGGTGATGCATATTCAACGCGTCGCAGGCGCTACCTCATTTACGTTTCTACATATTTTCGTCTACACTTTTTGCGAATTTTTGAAAATGTGGTAACGCCTTCAACACGTTGAATATGCAATACAAAAGCCACCAATTGACATTTTCGAAATTTCTGATTTCCCGGGGGGAAGTGGAAAAACACGAATAACTTTGGAATGCGGACTGTTAAAGCCAAATGGTTTGCAAACGGTGAGAGGTTTTTTCGTACAAGTTTGTCAGTTCACATAAAAAAGCTCATTTTTCTCAAGAACCATTAGATATAGAAAAAGAAAAACGCGAAAATTCTATTTCTCGTAAGAGAAGATAGAAATTTCCATTACCTTCATTTTGCCAGTAAGAGTCAAGGGGACTGGTGAAGTTTTCGTGCTTGTCGAGTGGCGTGGTTATAAAAAAGAGGGTTAAAATCTCTTCCCTTCCTAAAATTTTTTTTCATCTATCAACTGAGACAACTAAAAAATGAGGGAAAATAATTTTCAAAATTCCCCCCCCCCACACCAAAAAAAAATAAATAATGGTAACTTACGAGACTACTTTGAAACTAAATTAATATTCTAAAACAGAAACGATCTTTGAATATCGGCAGATTTCTACTAGGGGAGGAGAGAGTATTAAGAGCATCTTCTGCTCAGAAAGTTTATATAGCTACTCCTTTATTATACTGATGCTGTGCAACCCAATTAACATCCCAAATCAGAGACCATCTTTGACAAATGTAAATTTGCCGATTTTTACAAAGAGAGTAGAAGGTACCTGAAAGTAGCATATTTAGCTTGAAAATTTCGAACGCTTCTAAGATATTGATGAGAACGACATAACTATACGCGAAAATGAAACAAAATAATATGTATTTAAAAATCCTATAATAGAATAATACAACATCGCAGATTGAAACTTCATATTAATACATAGGTATAGGTACAAAACATGAACTTACAACATAAACCTTACATCTTTGGTACTCAACTTATATTTCACTGCTAATATTAAATTAATTATCAATATTCAAATTCTTCGGCTGGATTTTGATTTTTTTTTCATTTCAGTTTTGAGGTCGTCCAGAAAGAAAATTTTCTGCGACTAAGAACAGCAAAAATAATTTCATTACTACAGTAGTACGGAATTTAAAAGAAATTTGCAGATTGGGTTATTTTATTCAAGCAATGCAAACTCAATAGAATCAGGTTGAGTATATGATAATATGCAGCAAAATGAAGAATATTACCTATTTTAGAGAATGGTAACGCTCCCAAAAGCTCTAGCGAACTGAAAATGCAACAAAATCTCACTGACAACTTATTTTTCATCTTTAATACTGAAGAGGCTACACAAGTTTGAAAATTTGAGCCAATTTTAGTCATATAAATTCAAACTTTCACAGCTTTTTCAAAACTGAAGATGGGCAACCAAGAATGAACACAGTGTTCGTTTCATTTTCAAAGTAGTATTCGTTAAACTTAAAGCTGCAAAAATATTTTTTTCTGAATGAAATTTTATATTCTAAATTTTGGAAGTCAAACAAAAATTCACTGAAATTTTTCAATTCTGAAATGGAATTTAGTTGATAACTGCTTCATATATTTTTCAATGTAATGGCTTATACTTCGAAAAGTGTTAAATAATTGTGATGCTATTAGCTGCCTATTTTCAGTTTTGAAGGAGCCTTCAGTGTAAACTTATGAAATTAAAATCTTTTCCCAAACTGTATAGGTAACTTAATTTTTCGAAATAGAGTATAGCCCCCTCAATATTGAGGATAGGCAATAACAAGTATACATTTTTATTGCATTTTTCGTCGAATAAAAAGGAAGAGAACATTATGGTTTCTTACGATGTCGATAGAAGGTACCTTGCTTGTCAGCACCTACAGAGGTTTCCTGGGCATATTCGACGAAAACTCGGCAACTTACACATCTTGCATTGACATTTCCCCATTTTTAGATATGGTGTTTCCCGATAGTATTCTATAGCATCTCGTTTTCTCATTGTTTTAAAAAAAATAATACGTGTAGAGCAAAGCGCTAGAGATAGCCTGTGTTTTTGCGGTCTCATTACCACTATTCGAGATATAAGTACAAGTATGTATACTATACATACCTAACGTATCTTGGGAAAGTCATCTGTCTTACTTTTAACGCATATTATAAAATAGTGCTTACATCAGTGCAGTCATGGTAGTCTAAGCAAAGATTTCATTGAAATCAAAATCGAAGATGAGAAGGCCAAACCCTCTAGACACATTATTCCTCCAAATAATTTCATTTTCCTCCAAATTTTTCCCACTTCTGGGTAAGTGGGCATACCTATATCAAGTTTCAGGGTTGTGTTTATATATTTAGGATAACAAGCCTTAGATGCTGAACCTCACTGCATTATTTGATTTTAGCTTCGATTAAAATTCTGAAAATACCAAAATACGTGAAAGTTTAAAAATTTAGAAATTACTATCTAACGTTAAGTCTTTCTATTATCAAAATATTAAGTATGTAAAAATGCCAATAGCGTATTAAGGAAGAGAATACAACAACGTTAATGACAGAAAACAAAAGAAACGCAATTATTTCTCACATCAATAGTTATCATTACTTACCCGCATACACAATAGAATTAAGAAAAAAAAATGTCAATAAATTATTACACTCAATTTCTAAAACTAGTGAGAACTCCTAAATAATACAATAGTCAAAAATATAACCTACTTTTTATTATAATAACACAGAAAGTACAATAAGTTTCCAACTAACGCAGCAAGGTTGGGAAACAAAACGTTTTTTCAAGTCTCATTTTTTCAAAAGGGAAGAAATAATATCTTTACTTTAGAAACAGATCGTATCATGCAGAAGAAAAGTCAGTCTTACATAAAATGTTTAAAATTTAAAAACAAACTCATTAGTTCTTATAATTGTAAATACCGTTAATAGACTACCAAAACTGAAAATACACAGTATAATTAAACGCGGCATGTTTAGGATAACAAAAGACTCGAGGGTAAAATGTGTATCACGTGAAGTTGCACCGATTTGTTAGGTCAAATTACGTTCAAGAGTAGTTCAAACCCACAACACTTGCAACATTTCGTTATTGCAAAAATTCAGAGACACATTACTAGACTCGTACATCTTATCAACCGGTGTGGAATTCCACCTTCTATGTTTTGATTCGCCGCATTCTACTATAGGCAGTCCCAATTTTGGATAGGTTACGTTTACATCGTGAAACGAGCTCATCGACGAGAATCCGCTCTCATCGTCGATGCAAATCGGCTTCGGACTGGAAGTCTCCGGAATTTTAACAGGTCCTCCTGTTTCCAAATCGTCAACCATGCTGGGGAACTGAGCAGAACAAGATGATGACGTATCCAATGATTTGCGATTGCCAGCGCATGAGCCCTGATATAGTGAGGCGCAACTTCCAACCTGTAAGACAAAATTATACTCCTCCGTTAAGCGATCAGTGATTACATGTAATTTGTAATATGGGTACCGCTTGTATCTTAAATCTTCCTCGGCAAGCATCCGCACTCCGGTAGACTGAGAGAGTTTAGAAAATCTCAAAAAGCAATTAATTAATAGGTATAGGCAAATTCCCAGCTAAATCAGTATCGAAATCGTTTCTTTCTCAAATCGTTAAGATACGCGAATGAAAACGCACGAGTAATTCTAGGCAAATTCAGCATTAGACAACATTCGTGAATTTAAAACGGTATCTACCTGAAATTGGCCATGAAAACATGCAAAAGAGACTATGGGTAAATCCCTGTCGAATCTCATGAAAAACGACTTAGTCTGTTTTCTACTTGGT
This sequence comes from Acanthococcus lagerstroemiae, assembly GCA_031841125.1. Classification (NCBI taxonomy): domain Eukaryota; kingdom Metazoa; phylum Arthropoda; class Insecta; order Hemiptera; family Eriococcidae; genus Acanthococcus; species Acanthococcus lagerstroemiae. Next base: position 39,048,463 of record CM063114.1, on the reverse strand, counting down.
TTCTCATAGGTAACGAAACCGCATTAAGAATCATTTTAAAAACATAATAGTACACTAATTAATACGGCGATGAAATCGCCAACCGTTTAAAATAGATTCTGATCTTGTACTCCATTGTTCTGCATCGTATTTGACCAATCACGTTTTTCGTATTCCCGGTACAACCGGTAAAGGGCTAAGAATTATCTGCTGCACTTCAGTGAAACTGTATCAGTTTGTTACTGTTTCCTTCTTCCCGAATTGAATCGTCGAGAGACCCACCAAAGCTACGTGTTACGTAAGACTGCATGCGTGCTTGAGCAACAAAGATCCAGATCATATCGTACACAAATAAACGTGTAAAGAACAATTGCAGAAAGCAGATGGATTACCTACTCGAATAAAAAATGAGAGCCGTTGAGCGTAAATCGTCTTAAGGTAAAACTGCAGACAGAAAAATAAAATGTAGTCTAACGTGCATCTCGAATGATGACCGTGCATTTAATAAGAATGTAGGAGGTCTTCTCCAGGAGACACAGAACTTAAGAGTCAGCCGTTCGGTGGATCATTTCTACATGTGGAAATGTTTAGCTTTGATCTTTCACCTCATTGTAAGAAAGCTACCCGAGAGAAAATATTTTTGAATATCAGGATGAATCATAATCAAACAAATTGAAAGAAATAATAACAAACATAATTTTCAGATACAATCTGAATGTACATTGTTATCCTATGATACTGGATCATAAGCGCAATTATGGGGAGGGACTTGGAGGGCTTAGCTTCTCACATGTGCTAAAAGCCTTGAAAAATTACAAATGAAGGGCAGGAGGCGCAGAGAGAGATACACTATACCTACAAATTAGTGAAGAACGGAATGAAAACACAGTTACATCTTACTCTTGAAGAGCTATATGAGGAGTTATCTGTCAAAAGGGCCCCTGACGAATAGGAATCCTATTCGTCAGGGGCCCTTTTGACAAATAACTCCTCATACATATTTGCCATCATGGATTGGGAAAGGATCAAAGATGGAAAAATAAGATCAATGATAAAAAATCAGATAAAGAAGAAAGAAAAACAAGAGATGTCAACTCGAAGCCTGTATAACTATTAAAGAACCATTAACCGAAAGAAACTGACGAAATAACTGTAACTGTTAACACCTTATGAAACAATGTAACCATAACAATGCATAAGTAGTTAGTCACCTTTTTGATAATACAAGTTTCTATTACAAAAGAAAAAGAAAAAAAGTTAAACAACCTTAAGTAACCAAAAACAAAACCGATAACAAAGTAACATATGATACGGTTAATGTTGTTAATTTGGTCAGTGTCACAAATGACCGGTGAATGACTGTTATTAACCATGGACGTGGTAAGAGGAACGCGAATGACCGCAATATGAAAGGTGGCAAATGACGTTGATAGCCCGTAAATCACGTAATTTGCTAGCTACGCCAGTCAGCTAACGTTAATGAATCACAATCTACATCCACCGATGATTCTCTGCAAGATAATCCACCCCTTGTCCTGAAGATGACCTCCTTTCTGGAATCGAGCTTCACATACATAGTAAAAACGAATAACTCGTACCCCTTGGAAACAATTCTCATACTTTGCAATTCCAATACGAGTGAAAATATATCCAATTAATATTTCTCGCAATATTTGACAAGATTGACCAAGTCACTCATAAACTGATGTCAATCGCCGGTCATCAACATAAATTATCCCCTTTTTAGTAATTAACAATAGTAACTGGTTATTAACATTAATTAACAACATTAACCGTAACACATGCATAACCCTAACCATTAGCCATATGAACCAACTAACGTGACTTCAATATAATCAGTAACCACATGAATCAAATAACAGCCATAACAATAACCATTAACTGTGTTCTTATGGTTATGACAACACTGAGAAAAACAAACGATTTTCGAGAAACAGGTACACCATGTGGATCCAAGACGAAAGTAGCATAACCATAACTGTCAAGCATATGAATCAAATAGTGCAACTAGCCATAACAATGACCCTTAACATTATACCTGCATACAGTTTCTCAATGGAAAACTTATAAAGGAAACTGACACCATTGTGACCTGGAATCATGAAAGGTGCCTCTGGTGCCAAAAATCATTTTTCACTTTCTTGACAATTCTTACAGAAAAAATCACCATATTTCGAATGAAACAAATCGCAGCTTCCTACCTTCATTAGTTTTGCCACAAATTGCGTTTAAAAATTACATCAAAAGTTTAAAAACATCCGTCTATATGGCATTGTGTGAAACGGGTCTATGGAAATGACAGAGAACAAGAATTCGAAACGCGGTTGTCATAGCAACGTGTAAACGCACCATCATAGATGTACACACTATGTATATCTGTGCACACCACTACCACCATCCCATCTTTACACTCGTTTATCTTGAAAACCTGTTTTCGCACAAGAGGCACATTTCATGATTTCAGGTCACATTATAACTTTAACGGTAACTATTAACTGCATGAATCACATAACATAACCATAACAATAACTTCTAACAACACTGAGAAAAACAAATACAATTTTTGAATCGAATCTTCCTGTCAGACATCAGAAAAATTAAAAATAGGTAGTGGCACATACAACGGTAATTGTGTAGGGGTCTTGTTGGTCGAGTGGATAGCGCGCTGGTCTCGGAATCCGGAGGTCCCGGGGACTACATTTCGACCTAGGCCCGTTTTTCAGCAAGACGAGAAGAGGGCTAAGACAGCCCTAATAGCCTTCCCCATAGGCGCAAATAGGTGGGGGCTTGGGGCGCTTAGCCCCCAAACTTCTAAATAGCCCCCTTCCAAACTCTGAAAAATTATCAAAGAAAATAATGCGAGGGGTGGTGTTACTTCATAATAAGGGGTTCTGAGCCCTATTTGCGTTTCTGGCCTTCCCAACATCTCTGAAGTAATGCTCGAACGGGCGGATTCCACAGCTCGGGTTGAGATGAGTAAAATTAGAAGGAAAAAACGGTAATTGTGTTAATGCGGTATTCAGGGCGGACTGCGGCTCATAATCTATCCTGAAAATGCTAATGATGACTCAACTTTCCTTCTCATTACTTCTGCACTATGTACCCTACTGCTCCTCTTTCCTTTCCAGCCACTATTTCTTGCAACTTATACAGCCAATCCGCCCCTGTTGTCAGTATTTTGCAAGACTGTGGTCGAACGTTATTATGGAAACAGTCCAAGCGCTACAAAAATCAAATGATGAAGTATGCTAAACAACAAAAACTAGATGCAGTTTAGCATAATCCGTCTTTTGATTATTACTGCGCTTAGGTATTTCCTTCATAATAACGTTTAGAGGTGAAACTGCCTCTGTCTATTCTGACGATTTGTAGCGGTCTGCGGAGGTCTTAGACTTGTTAATCTAAATATGTATACATTGTAATCACATAAGATCAGATTAGGCTCAAAGAAACGAAGACAGATCAGATAATTAGGGAATAATACTAAATTATTTTCTGATTAAGAAAGAACAAAAGGATGATAAGTATATTTAAGAGAAGGACGTTCAGAATCTGTTTGATCCGATCAGTTATCTGGACCTGACCACGTTAAACAGCACCGCAATACACTGAAGAAGCGAAACTAATGATCGGGGGAGGGAAGGTTTCTTCAATCAAAGATATGTTCCTATGAATTTCCGGCAGATGAATTCACTGGGGTTAATGTTTCGTAGAGCGTATGGCAATGCACATATGCTAAAGTGGCTCCCCAGACACTGCACCCCTGACCTCGGAAACTACCCTACCGAGTACTGCGTCGGCGACCAGCGGGAAGGCTTTGAGGCTTTCGCCTCTCCTTGACGTGAATTCGCGCTATCCTGCCACGGCCATTATGGTACACCCTACTGACCGAGGCAACGCTTACCCAGCGTTAACCTGGAATTCAGCCGGACCGCACTTCCTTCCATCACCACTCATCTCCTCGTCTTGGTACGCGTGGCGACGCAGGATAATGGTGATGGTGAGGTAAACCCTGCCGAGGAGTCTGTAGTTCCAGCAGCTTTAGGATTGTACATTGTTGTGTCGAGTGTGGCCGAAGCTTTGTTCGTCGGTCCTCTACCTCGGCTATTCCATCTCCATTTTCTTCCTCATGATGACCGAGACGAAGACTAACACCAGGTTCCACCCGCTTTCACTTCTCAGCATTTCCGGAATCAGGATGTCTGGCACGAAACGGTCAATCACGTAGTCACTGTCGCTGTCATCGCTGAGATCGATCATCGTTACCGTTCCGTGTCTTTCCTGCTCCCAGACCTCACACTCGAACAAGGTGTGCCAGAGGTTATCCTCCGCCTCTCGATCACAGCATGTGCATCCGTGGCCGCTCGGGACTTGGGTCGGATGGAAGTTCAGTTCCCCATGGGTCCTGCCTGACCACTGATCGAGGTCACGTATTAGCGCTCGGGTCCACTTGCCTTTGTTGACTGGACGAGTGTATCCTTCCATTCACAAAGAGTATACTGCTGAATGTCCTCCTTGACCCCTCCGGTTTCGCCCTTGCTCTCATCTTTGCACCGTATACCTCCGATATTTCACCGACCTTGAGTTCGATTGGTGGGTACATGCTAATATGCCTACTGCCTCTGAAGAAACAGTGCGTCACGCACTGACACACTTCGTTGCGGCTTTTCGCTGCATCTTTTCCATCTCCGCTCTCTTGTACGGTATTTTGATGGCGTCCGCGTACATCTTCCTCTTCTTCTCCTCCGGTCCTCTTAGGTTCGACATTAGACGGGATGGCTGTCCGGCGACTCGATCCGCCTTCTCTGGTGCTTGTCTAAAGTGCTCTCGGAATAGCAACTTTCCGTCAGAGCCCCAGGTACTTCAGGGCTGTACAGAGCCCAATCTCCACACTTTTTAGAACGAAGGTGGGTGGTCTGTACTTGTGTCGCATCGTGAATAAGACCGTTTCCGTCTTATGTACCACCAAGCAAGCCTCACCGTCTCAATCCAGCGGGTCAGTATCCCAACGCCTGGTTAACCCGTCGCCGGACTTCTGCTGTTGTCTCGACTTATAGTGTGCTTTAGATTAGGATGAAAATGAATTTCCACACTTACAACAAAAATGCGCCTATATTCATATTTTACCACTGAAGGAGTCGCCAATTTACAAGTGGTACGCCGATTTGACTGTAGTAAGCCCTGCAGGTACGTAATTTCCAATATTAGGTTTTATCTATATAATGGAATTTCAAAAGAAAATCGCGTTGCAATCGCTCTAAATAAACCTGTAATCCCACTCTAATGAGTATTCGCGTATACGCGCAAAATAGTCGCTCCAGGTGACTGTTACCGAAAACAACAATACTATTCACTGATTGGTGGATTTGGACGAAAAAATGACATGGGAGGATGATGATAAAAAAAAATTATCCAAGAAATCCAAAATTAAGCCCATCTGATAGGAAATGAAAAGGGCTATACAACTTTTATTCTTCGCGTTTTTTCATAAAAATTGATATAAAAGCCGCGAGCAACACTTTTATGAGCACACATTCTTAGGGTGTAATGTACACGTATCATGTTTTCGTCTTCGACATTAGTGCTCCTAGTAGAACTTGTATTTGAAAAGACTAGGTTAAGACTTAAATTCATACCTAAATTTATTCTTATTTTCATCCGTTATTATCGACTACACACACATAATTACCGAAGTATTATCCATTTTCTCATCAGGCAACGTAACCTCGCTCACGGATGGCGTCAAACGATGGATCAGATCTGGCTCTCGAGTGTTCAATAAAGATTGCACCGTTCTATAAAACCGGAATGACTCTTGAGATAGCTTCTCTAGCGTTACATGTTCCGGTGGGGGACGAGTGGGTTTCCTGCAAGTATAAAAACGATCACACAGGTTATTGTAACAAACCAGGGTTCAACTATGGTTGGTGTTATAGTTTCCTGACAAACCTTATTGTTCAAGACCTGACACCACAAAATATCGGGTCGAATCACCAGAGTGAAAGTGAATAACTAATGAGATAACTGTCAGCCATTAGACGCCATTTATCTAACACCTTAAGAAGCATTTCCTCATGGGCCACAATAATAAGTGTTTTATATGCTTTCAGGCGGATCTCATTTTCTTGTTAAATAAATACTTTGTCGGCTCTTTATTGCCTCAGTTGTTCACCTCCTGTTTAGTCTAAGAAAGACACGTACAGTACATAAAACTGACAAGTAGCCAACGAGAAACAGAAGAAAGAAACAAAAAGCTACTAAGTTACAGCTGTACCTATATAGTAATACACACTTTAAGACGGAAAAGAAATGACCGAGTGACTTTTGCACTGCCGACTTTTACAAGCATAGACCTTGATGTTACATTGTTGTGTAATAAGTACCACCAGCTGGCGGCGTGGTTGAGTGTAGCATAGCTGACAAGCTGAGTAAGTATTGGGATATAAATTAGAGTTGCAAATGTTAGCACAATTTCGTCTTCTCAGTGGTACGAATGGATGATCATGGAGGTTTTTCTATTCAAAAGTACACTTGATCACCCTTTCATTTTCCCCCGCTAACAGGTGATTTTGCTGCGCACTCTGGTGCAGGTTTATATCCCAATTGGTTTGCGTGTCTTTGAATGCAAAAAAAGAGGTTTGAAAAAATGATCATCCTCATCGTATTGCATTCAACATAATCAACTTTAAAACACGACAAACGTCGATAACACCCTCACTGAAAATCCAAACCAAAGACTTCACAAGCCCTCCAACCACCACAGTTCATTTCTATCGAGTTCGTCGACATGAAAACGAAAATTGGAAATTACAAGTCAAGATCGATCCTTGTTTTCAGTAGGTAGGATACATACCATGTATATTCTGCGAAAGAATTCTGAGGCAAATCCAACTCGTGTAATGGGTCTACGACGCTGCAGTTCGTAATTTGCGTCGAATTTGAAATGGTTGAATAATGGGTAGGAGAGGGTGACGAACATCGACTACTACTGATGTTACCATTACTGCTTGCACAAGTTCCGGCCATTGTATGCACGCTGCGAGATCTTGGAAACCTGCTGTAAAACACATTAACATAAAAGTTCTTATTAATTCGACGCCATACCATTTTCCCGTTCTTCCTCATTCGGATACGGTGGCCGCAAACAACTCGAGACTATAATTTGACGGTTCAATTTGAATTCAAAATCTCGGCTGTATTGTTGTCTGTTATAGTAGATCTCATAGTTGGATTTTTGTTCGCTCGAAATTATCAGGTTGGGAGAGTGAAAAATTTACATTCGTTAACGAGTTAAGTCGAAATTCGATTACTTTCGGGGGTTGGCATGGGAATTCGAAATATTATGGAACGAAGATAAAGAAGAACTGAAAAGAACAGTTCGGATTATTCAGACTGTTTCAGGATTTGAAAGAGACGCACATGTTAGAGACGAGTTCAGAAATCGATTCTGATCCTAACACTAAAACGAATCAAGTTTAGTAACATGTATCAGAATATTCGAATACTAATACTTCCCTGTACATGCTACTGAATTTCAAAGAAGGTAAGGTACACCTGCAGTGATGATGATACACATATTCCTTAGTCTCTCGACTTGGTTGCATCTCTACTTTTTCTCTCCTGTGCTAATCTTTTCATTACTGACAAGGATTTACACTTTGCAGCCTTCATTATCTGGGTAATTCTCACGAAATTGATATCTTTCACATTGGAGAAATTTAAAAGTTCCAAATGATTTTTTCAGTTTTTTTTTCAATGGAGGGGGTGGAGGACGGGTTCCTAAAGCTATCACCAATGTTTGGCCCAAGTCATATGCCCTAGGGGACTGAGCAGGGGGGTTTCAACATTTTGTGAGCCATGACTAGGAAACTTCAGCGTCGTGGCTCATTTTTACAAGCCATGACTAGGAAATTTCAGCGTTGTGGCTGATTTCTGTGAACCATGACTAGGAATTTTCAGCGTCGTGGCTATATTCTAAGAGTCACAAAACTAGGAATTTTCAAGGCTATGGCTGGATTTCGAGAGCCTAGGATGATGTAGTTGTGACCAAGGATTTCTTCTGGTATATGGATAGTACATAGCAACTGGACCTGATTAATGCTAATGGTAGGTATTAAAGCACACACAGTAATATTATGTATTCTGGTGAAAGTTTGGAAAAGTATATCGTGATATTCCAGCTAGAAAATATTTTGCAGGTCAAGTTACTTTGAAGAGCAGTTTGGGATATTATATTATGGTCATCCACTCTGTAAACAAAACAAGGAAGCGGCAGGAGTAGCTGATTTCACAGGTAATAATATGATTTTAGACTGAAACTGTAATAAGTATCATTCTTAATATAAGAAAAAACTAACAAAAAATTGAAATTATTGAATTCATAATTTCAAAGTAGGTAAAATTATTGAGCGCCTCAATAATGTAATTATTGGATAATAGGTTGTACTTAATATATCTTAATAATTTTTCGATCATATCACCAAAAATAAGAAATTAATGTAGAGATATAGGATAATTTTGATGAGAATACAAAATTTCAATAAGATTAAACTACAGAGAGTTTATATTTACTGAAAATTTTAACGCTCTTTGATATTTTACTGGACCTGGAATGGTATACAAAATTTGAGTTTTATATACAGTCATTAAATCTTCTTTAAGTTTACTTTTTTCGTCATACAATTCTGGATAAGAGTAGATAAATCCTGAGTAATCCCGTGTGCGCTTAGCCTTGACAAATGAAATAAGAAAGGTAGGTATCATTTTCATTAACTCGAATGATTTTTCCAATCGCATCTTCGTTGGCCTTTCATCTCTGCCATATTGAATTGAACAACTACCCAGTCTTCTTCAACAATGGGACTATCTTCAAGAATTCGTGTTTCATTTGACTGTGTTGCAATGATTTCTGGTGTGGAGGTTTCATCAACAGTCAATGTTGGACTTTCCACATTCATTGGCACTGTTTCAATTGGACTGTAAATGACCTTTACCATGTTTGTATTTTGTTGCTCTTCTTTGAAGCCAGGCAATTTTATTTTCCATTTTCTTAATCAAGTAATACTGTTTCGCTTGTTTCTTCTCGGCTCGTCGCTTTGCTGCAGTGCGAGTGGCTTCAGATCTAGTGGATGGAACTACAATTACCTGGTTAGCAAGAGCTTTCTTAGCCTCTTCTTTTTTTCGCGCAGTTTCACGTTGTTTATCACGTCTCCATTTCTTTCGACGACCATCTATCGATTCCTTTTGTTTCTTTTTTGGAAGCTGGGCTTCATCTTGAAGCATACGCGCATAACGATCACGACGTTTACGATTCTCTTCTTCCACACGAGTCGGATCATTTTTAATTCGTTCACGACGTTTTTTCTCACTTACTCTCTTTCGCCTCAGCCGCTCTTCCTTTGAAATCTTGGCGTTTGCCATCCTAGAAGAGATCCAATGTAAGAAAATGGGATGAACAAGTACAAAAGAATCCATTCAAAGAAATACGTCATCAGAATTGTATTTGTAATTAGATAAATTATGTGTTGAATTCAACGTCATGGATATCATCTTCATTGTCATGGCTAAAATATTTCGTGATTTACCACGACGTTGAAAAAAAAAATAGAGCCACGGTTATGAAAATTCGAGGAAATATTCATTTTTCAGAACCAAATAACGATTATTTAGCGATTCTTTCTATTTTATTGCTAAAATACTAACCAAATCGATGTTTTTCATCTGTTTATAGGTGGAATACGATGAACCGGGGTGATAATCAAGCAGCCATGACGTGGAGCGTCAAAATTGTAGAGATAAAAATTTTCAGATAAATTAATTCAGAACGGGAAACACTGTTACAAATCGCAATTCAACGTGCGGATACATGTCTCAACGTGAAGATCAATCAGTGTGGCCACTTTTTAAATTAAAAACATCGTCACACCAACTCACATTGACTGAATACAGAAATGGCCACGACGCTGAAGTTAAATTGGGTTACCAAACTTTAAACTGTTCTTGAGGGCTCTAGAATCTTCCAACGTTACAATTTTTTGTATGAATCTGTACTCCCATGTCCTCTCATCAAAGTCATTTACTTTTCTGCCCCTAAAATACTCGGAATTCATATTTTTATTTAATGATATAATCAAAAACATGGTTGGTTACAAGCCACGACTATGAAGATTTGGGGATGTATTTGACCTGATACCCGTTTAGGCAATTGATTTCATACTTTTTGTGGGTGAATAAGATGGGGTTTTAATTAAAAACATCGTCACACCAACTACTGCTCTTCATAGCTTAATTTTTGCCTTCCTCTCCAGTTCTTTCCCTCAACCATTACCTTCAGTAATAATAACAATATCTCTGGATATATTATATTACGACCGTCGGTGTGTTCTACTTTGGCGAGATCAGAGGGCTTAAAAAACTAAAGACACTTTGGAGAAAGAAAACTCCAACATATAGACCATGATGAAAGCAAGGGGAAACTAAATCAGTTTTCTTCCCTGGAGATGCGTTTCCATCACCAGAATTATGATGGTAACTCACAAAGTAACTTAGGGAGAAACTATCAAAATTGAGAGTAGGGACATGGAAATTCTTTTCAAAAATGAAAAGATTAGCGTAGGAGGGAAAAACGTAGACAGACGCAACCTACTAACCGAAAGGCTAAGCATATTCGAACTTTGCTAGTAGCGCTGTAATCGCTGGACAAAAATATAAATATGTAACTTACCAGTAATACATAAATGAAGGGTAAAGAATCAAAATTCACATTTGCCATTTTACTTCAAAGGCACTAATAGGCAAAATACTATACATGAGTGCAGGAATATTTTTGCTGCACCTGTGAATGTGCGATATGTATAACATACTCCACGTTCACAGGCGCAGCAAAGATATTCCTGCGCACCCTTGCCTACTTGCGCCGTTGAAGTAAAATGGCACATATGAGTTTTGATTCTTCACCTTTCATTACCTATACTCAATATAGCTACGGATGTATTTTGCCAAGATTTTGCTTTCATATTATGTTCGATAGTACGTGAAATTTACAATGAAAAATGGAGATGATAAATGAAACCAAGTATAGTGCATATCAATTCTCCTCTAACGTGTTGGACAGTATTTCATCCTAATTCAGGTGAAATTTTTATCTGCCATGATTTATTAGGTAAATGTTACAACACAAATGCAATTCTAATTCACTAAATTCACGAAACGAGCAGAAAATATCAAGAAATGGACAAAACCTCAATACTTAGCTACGTTATCAGTACCACATCCTCATATTTTCGTCCAGTTTCCAATTTTCACCACCTGCAGCGCACCCTTCGTTCGAATATGCGAATAACAACAACCTATCATTTTAACTCTTCTCTTTACAACTGTATTCCAAATTTCTCTTCGTATTCGTCTCAATACTTTTTCATTCCTGATTTTTCTACTCATTTAATTTTTAACATTCTTTCATAACACCACATTATTCCTACAGCAGCTAATATAAATAATTCTGAATTTCATCCAAGTTCTGGTAGGTTCAAGTTCAAACTACATGATAGAAAGAAGACTATCAGTCTATGTCTTAGACTAAACCAATATTCAAGATGTTGATCTTTTAGTTTGTGGTGATTTCTGCACTGCCGTCTTAGTGCGGATCTGACGCTTTACATATACAAGATAGATCTATCAATCTCTAAAATTAGCCCCGTTTTGATTAAATCGCGTCATGTTTCGCTTCTAAAATCAACAACGCAAGTTTTTAACAAATTCGCATCGATCAGTATACATCAGGTATTCAGGAAGTAGTCCGCAATTTGAAGCTATTGATGACCCTATTGATAACTAAGTGCACGTTAAGAAAATGAAAGAGTAACAGGGAGAACCAGAGATAAGTAAAAGAGAGTGGTTACCAGAACCAATAATTTTCACTGACCGGAATGAAAACCAGAACCAATTCATCATTTTTAAAGAACTACTTCATGTAAGAACAGTAGCAAATTGTGTCCGCTTCACCAACTTTGAGATGACCCTCGTTCCGACGGGGTGCAATAAGGACATTTCTAGCTCCAAATCTAATTTGGGGTGTTTGTGTAGGTAGGTACTTCTTCAGATTTTCTGAAACCGAAAAAAGCATCTTCTTTGACACAACTTTGGAATGATAAAAAACGTGTTTTGACTTACGTTGGTCATCTTTGGGCCATTGTTATAGGTGTGAAAGTCGAGGAGAATGAACCGAAATAGGATAAAAATGTCATATTTTTAGTATTTATATCTTTTATAGAAAGAATGAACGTATTTAACCAAGTTACACAAAAGTATTCGAGGGCTCAAAATATCTGTACCATTCCCTCGAACACTGTAACAGGCCTGTAGCTAACGCCAGGGAAACCAGGGCTTCGCCTTGGCTGGCAAACACGACGCCCTGGCTAGCACATTCTATAAAATAATAATAAATAGAAACAGCTAAAAGTAAAAAAAAAAAATCGTGTTGTACTTTTATGGCTCATGCCCTGGTTGAATAACCAAATGCCCTGGCACACGCAAGCGGTTAGCTACGAACCTGTACTGAAATAAAGCTATCATCCCTTATTTTCTTAGAACCCACCTTATTTTCTAAAATTCTCCGATGATAATGGTCTCCCAAGTAGTCCCTCCCGGACATCCGAATAGGGACATTTTACGTCCTGAGGAAGTATTTAACAGAGTAGGAGGTAAAATGGATATTTGGAATTGCCTGAAGAGAAGGAGAGATAAACTAATAGGGCATAATTTGAGGCACCCAGGAATATCACCGCTGCTAGAAGGAAGAGTGGAGAGAAAGAATTGAGTAAGGGTCGTTAAAGATTCCAGTATGTTCAACAGATAATCAAGTATGTTAAATGTATGTATTATTACGAAATGAAAGAACTTGCACAAGATAGGGAGAAATGGAGAGCTGCATCAAACCGGTCGTAAGACTGATAACCTTATCATCATCATCTTAATTTCGAGCATTCAAATAAAATCACCCTTATTGCTACAAGTCGCTCTCCTCAAGAGAAATAGTATATATTCATCTCGTCGCAGATGATATTTTTTAGGAATTATGGATAAATTGATTCCATATACCTATGTGTAAAAGAAAATCTTAGGAATATTCAATTTCAATTATAGATACAATGGCTGAAAACGACCTCCATTATGAAAAATGACTAATTCCCAGTGAAACATGTGCGTATGAAAATGTTGACTAAAATGTCAGTATTGAAATCCAGGAGGTTTTTAATACACATTTTCATGTACAATGCACATACAAATGTCGATGCTCTGTCTAAACTGTCGATATTTCCATAGAGAAATGATAAACAAGTGTTCAGTAGACGGCAGTTGACATTTTAGAATGCAGCGAACTGACACGCGTTCAGTAAACGTCGACAAATTTTCATATAGTCGATAAGTATTGACATTACTATCAACACTGTAGTATCAACATACAAACGTAGAACCAATTGTATAGTTGACATTTATATTGACATATCTACTCGACAAGTGGGTTTAGGTTGAATAATTTTTGTATGAATTAAGTTATTGTAATAATTTTGATATGGTTGAGTTTAATACGATGTGTTCCAAAATATTTGGACACAAAAACTCAAAAAAAAAAAAAAAAACAAGTGAAAAATACAAATGTTGATACAAATGTTGATACTTCTGTCGACGTCAACAGTATTTCACGAGTCAATGTCTGGAAACTGAAAGGCTAGCTTGTTTAACAGTTTTAAGACGATTTTGATCTGATGAGTGATGACGTCCCTGATAAGTAGGTCTACGCTCATCTGGTGGAAATAGATGCAGAGATAGACAAGGCTTAGCAGTGGTAGCAGTACAGTCATAACTGAAGAGGTTGGAATTAAAACAGACAGTTACCAAAAAATGAAAAACAAGGTTAGGGCACCAGCTGATAAAGCAAATAAAAGTATTACAAGATGGTCATTACAAGAAACTCTAAGAAACGAAGTGGGTATTCGTTGTAAAATCATATTGTGATACATACTCTGAGAATCAAAACTGACACTTGTTTCGCAGAGTTTCTCGTCATGACCATCTTGCAGTACTTACTTATTTATTTCTGCTTTATTATCCAGCGCCCTAACCTTGTTTTTCATTTTATTATTATTATTATTATTATTATTTTGCAAGTGGCGTTTGTGATTCTAACATCTTCACTTGTGGTGAAAATTTGTTTTTTTTAAATCCAGCGTAGTATGGTACATTTTCGTTCTAAAGCGCATTCCATTACTTCACTTTTCTTCACATTCCACATCGACTTTTGAACAATTTTCACGATGCAACGGCCAAGGGAGCATCAAAAGTGACGCTTGCCAAATATCCCCTTCGATTTCAACGACTGCAACCATCCTCGCATAGTCGATTTCATGGCAGTCAGATTTACCCACAAATACTAGATACATATAACACATTCACGGCGCAGCAAGAGATATTTCTGCATCCGCGTATAGTGTTTTGCCTATTTGCGCATTTGGAGTAAAATGGTAAGTGTCAGTTTTGATTCTAACCTCTTCAACTATAGTACTCACACTATTAATGGTTATTTTTATAGTTATGTGACTCCAATCATAGGGCTACCTACAAGTGATAAAAGTTACGTTATTTGATTCATACTGTTGACGATTATTATCTTATCAATTTCCTTTAATGGTTATTTAACCATTATTACTCGGGGGTTCTAGTTAATAGCCACTATTATGTTATGAGGTATGGTTATACCTATTCTTGGATTCATATTCATACAGTCAACAATCACGGTCAAATTTATGTTATTTAATTCAGAGTGTACCGTCAACTGGGGTAATATTGGACACTGGTGGTAATATTGGCTACTCGTGACTTGTTTACTGATAACCAGGGATGCGGAAGCCAAACGATACAGATTCCGCTTCCGGCTTCTAGCCTCCAATTTTCATCTAGCTTCTTGCTTCTAGCTTCCAATCTCAGTATATGAACTTCTAACTTCCAATTTCTTTTCGGCTTCCGGCTTCTAACTTCCAGATTTTTTTACTTATTCTCACCATTTCACTTTCACTAACCTTTTTTCTCTCTCTTTTTCTCCTACTGTTTTAAATAAACAAACATAAAAAATGATGTTCATAAAATTATAAGAAGTCGATTGGAAGCTGAAAAAGTTTCAGCGTCCGCTTCCAGCTTCTAACTCATTCAGCTTCCAACTTCTGGCTTCTCAAAATTATCCTAAAACTGCAAAAACTTCCGGCTTCCCTGCATTCCTGCTGATAATAATACTAACGCTCCTAAAGTCTGGTCCAGTTAAGAAACATAATTTTTTCACGGCGCTGATAACGTGTTCTTGAACTCGTCCTACCCCTCCAACTTCAAAACATCCACATATCGATGTGTATTGCGGGTAGCCAGTTATGTTTCTTAACTGGACCAGACTTTACAGCAAGTCATGAGTAGCCAATATTACCATTGGTGTCCGGTATTACCCCAGTTGACAGTACTGATAACAGTAGCAAATACGCTATTCGGGCCGTCCGTCCTCCAGAGAGCGTTGCAATCTGCCATTGTTATAAGTTATGAAAAGGTGAACCTTTTTGTCAAACCCTACTGTACTGGTGCCAAAAACATTCCTCTTTTCATCGGCGATACTAGCGCTGGACGGCCCGAATCAATTATCTTCGGTTAATGGTTATTGAACAACTGTTATTTATATGGTTAGGTACAACTTCCTGTTTGACATCGAAGAGGCACCAGGGCGCAATACCTTTTTGGAATCAGCGGAATCGAGTTTGGAATCCGGAGTTGAAAATTCTTTCATGTACAGAATCGAAATCGCTGATTCCAGTATTTTGCCAAAACCTAGTAAAACCAATTTCGAAATTTGAATTAGATTAGGAATCAAATGCAATTTCAAAGGCATCTGAGGAATCGTTATTAATGGACAATTCAACGTGGACAAAAAAAAAAAAAAAGGTTCCCTTTTCAAATTTTTTTCGTTGAAATCGATACTAAGGGTATTGAGAAACCATATTCCGGTACCGGCCAGGCTTAAATTTGATGGAGGGGGGGGGGGTAGAAAAAAATAGTCGTCGTCCACGTTGAAAGACAAATTTTTCACGTTTACATAGTGTGATAAGATGAGGCTGTACGATCACACAGCGGCACCGTGGGTTACAATCTCACGGATCACGGTTTTATGAAGTACCAAAAATTCATCTAGGAAAGTAGTCTCGGCAAGAAAAAGATTTGAAGGCTGTTTCTACAGACTGCTTCTAAGTGTCGAAAGATTCACGTCCTTCAACGTGGATACAAAAAATACGCGAGTATCCACGTTGAATAATATCTATGTCCACGTTTAAGGACAAAATCGCCCTTTTCCTTTTCCCATTGGATGAATATGTGGAGAATATTTGATACATGTTGCTGAATGTAATGTGGCCAACATTAGATATATTATTATGTTTTTACAAATTCCGAGCTGTAAATTCAATATGGCTGTTGATGTCCACGATGAAGGACACTTTTTTTTTAGAAACCATGATCTCAGCAATAAATGAGTATTTTAGCATACAAATTATCATTATTTCACAGAAGTTCTTACACAGCCTTCTAGAGGAAGTTATGAGGAAGTTATATAAGCATTTGAGAGAAGTTTATGCTTATAGTGGAATCCTACAGAGAGGTTTGAAAATTATCCACGTTGAAGGACATATCTCTTCCTAGACACAACTTTGAGGCATTCTAAAGGTCACTTAACTTGGTTAGAAAAAGATTGTAAGACCTATACCGTGTTGCCTCAACTTACCTCTTCAACAATAGAAAACAGTAGTTCCTGAATTTTATGTATTAAACCCTTCCAACGAGCAAAAAAAAAACGAAACTAGACCAGGTTGACACCCACGTTGATGGACGTTTCAGGTGCATTTTCGATTTTCTAAGGATGTTCTGCTGAACTAGGGAGAGCTTTTACCACTGTCACCATCAGAAGAGTTCATTTCCTCAATTTTGACATATTGCGCATAGCATTCTGATAATAAGTGGCAGAGTTACAGCCTATTTACATGAATTGTCCATTTTTCGGAGAATTACCCATTTATAGATGACAAAACCTAGAAGGGAAATATGGCTCCTGCCAAAACAATCAGAATTTGGACGGAAGATGAAATCAAAGTTGAAGATGACAATTACAGCCAAGTTCGTCCACCCTTTATGCTTTTTTTGGGTCTTTCTCAACGTATGTTACTTTCTACATCACAGATCCCGGTTATCATCAGATGCCCTACACCATCTTGAACGTATGTAACGCAAATACTGCACTCCGGCTATGCGTCGGCGGAAGTGCAACAGCGTAATTCATTTTAAAAGTTATAACTTATTCGGATAGACGGCGACGTACATAATGCCCATAACGTTTTTCAGCACGTACAGACCTTGTTTTCGTTTTTGGAGATGTTGACATCTTGGACGATATGATGTCTAGATTCTTATGGACTCGCTCCAGAAATTTCGATACTTGTTCCATGACTGCTCGGTACATTTGCTTGCTCGACTCCGTCTATAACAGTAAAATATTACCATGTGTGTTAAAACCGTGTCAGTATGGCTGAAAATATGAATGATAAAAAAACGGATTAAAAAACTTATTTACAATGTTCACTGAACTGGAGAGGCAAATGATTTTTCAACATTTCGTTATACTTCTTTAGCTGTAAGAATAGGTTCAGTAAAATATAATACACGAAGTGACGTGATGAGTGTAAAATGTGCTTAATACATTTAGGGCCTATAATGTAATAATCAACTCGGTAACTCGGTTTTGTATCCGATTTACAATAACTGGGGTACAAATGAAGGCATTTTGTTTCCTTAGAAAGAAGCTGAGGCATAATTTTGTGACAAGGCAGTAGAGATCACCAAAAAATGATTCGTTGGCTGTGTTTCATAAAATACATTTTTCTAAACAAAGGCGCCGGAAGGAAATCCTGAGTGGGAAGCAGTTCAAAAATCTGAAGACCTTTTTTCTTCCTTCTTTTCTATTGGGATGTTAACCTCACCTAGGTACCGCTAGTATCGTGGTACGGTGACAATGGCGAGAACAACTAATAAGAATTGAAAGAGAGATGATTTCATGAAATCATCCCCCTTACGTACCTTATCACCTCGTTATTACCGGCAGGGATACCAACTTCGGAGACTCAGGTTAACATCCCAATTGAAAATCTAATTCGAATTAGGGGCTCGAGAGGTAGGGTGGCTGACAGGGTAGCATTTTATATGCTTTTACTACTGGATATACTTGAGCGAAAACCGAAACGCTCTCCCGACACGAATTCAGTGGTTGACATTTCCATGGAAATTCATTTTTCTTCCAGCCATGAGTATACTTGAGTGAAATTCTTTCAGCTACGGATATGTTTTTCATTACAACCTTTCACAATATTAAAATGAAATTACTACACCCGGTTTCAATAAATATTAGTGCGCCTATAGCGGGCATAGGTCTTCCCCACCCTTCTCCATCGATCCCTACTCCTTGCTCCCCTTATCCAAAGTCTCCCGCCTATATTTTTCAGTTCGCCACATTTTCAAGGGTCTCCCTTGGGTTCTCCTTCCCTCCTTAGGACACCAGTCCAATACCCTTCTGTCCCACCTTCCTGCACCTTCTCTGACCAAATGGCCTGGGTAATCAAACTTCAATTTTTTAGCGATGTACTTACAGTCTTTTGCTCCGGTCAGACTTCTTACTTTGGTATTTCTTAATCTATCCTCTATTTTTATTCCCAAAATTGATCGCTCCATGGTAATTTGGGTTCTTGCCATTTTAAAATTTTGTGCTTCTGTAGTTGCCCACGTCTGTGCTCTGTAGATCAGAACCGGTAGTGTACACCCTTCCAACACTTTTACTTTCAAATTTAACGGCATTTTACTCTTGTATATTTGTTTCAACGACCAGAAACTTTTCCAAGCCTGCGCTCTCCTTCTACTCAGTTTCTTTTTCATATTATCTTTAAAGGATATTGTGTGTCCTAAACACAAGGTGCTATCTTCTACTCTGATCTTGATTTTTGGTGCTCTTCTTTGATTTGTAATCAACAAATCAACACTGTTCTGCTAGTATTCATTTTCAAACCAACTTTCAACCCTTCCTGTTCCAGTTCTTTGACCATCGTTTGGAGGTCCTCTCCGTCCCAGGCTATCAAGGCGACATCGTCCGCAAACCGTAAGTTATTTAACCAAACTCTGTCTATTTTTAGACCCCTGTTTTCCCAATTCAAATTATAAAAGACTTCTTCCAATAAGCTGTTCAATAGATTTGGTGATAAGAGGTCCTTGTTTTACCCCTCTATTAATTTCGAAGTATTGCCTCGTTTTGTCTAAATGCACCCGTCCTTTGACATTTTTGTACTTTTTTTATTTATTAATCTAATCATTTTATTGGGAACAACTTGTCTCCGTAGAGCCCTCCACAGTGCAGGTAAGAAGATCGAGTCGAAAGATTTTTGAAAGTCTATCAATAATATACTTAAATTTTGATTAAATTCTTTCGATTTTTCAATCAGTTGGTTAATAACAAAGATTAGATCTATTTTCGAATAACCTTTTCTAAGCCTACCTGTTCGGATCTTTGGTTAAAGTGCAAGATTGGGTATATGCGATTTTTGAGATAATTTTTGCCCAAATTTCCCCTAAATTGGAGGTCAAACTTATGGGCCTGTACTTGTTGATATCTGCTTTGTCTCCTTTCTTGAATAATAATACTATTTCCGATAAATTCCACTGTGTGGGGATTACCTCTTTCTCTAGAATCATGTTGAAGATTACTGTAACTATTGGTGCCAATTCGATGGCAAATGTTTTAGGTTCTTTATTTCCTATCCCGTCTGGACCTGCGGATTTTCCCATCTTTATAGTTTACTCAGGACCGAGAAAACCTCCTCTTCCATATTTAGGGAATTTCTTCCTCATTTTCTTTTTCCTCCAATTTACAGATTTCGCCTTCAGTCGCCTCCTCTTCGTATAACTTCTGGTAGAAGTCCGTCGCCACCTGGACAACTCTATTTTTGTGGAATTCTAATTTTCCAAATTTATTTTTGATTTTGAGAGTCAGACTAAGGTCCTTGGAGATTTCTTTTTTTAGCTTTTTTCACAGCCCCCGAATCTTTGATTAGATTGTACATCCTCTTTGTATCGAATTTCCATATGTCCTCTTTAACTTTCTTTTTCACTGTTTTCCTGAGTTCCACTAACTATAGTTTTTCCACCCAAGTCTTACTTTTAGCTCTTGCCAAAACATCCCTTTTTTCACGGAGTTATTTAGTTGTCGCCGAAATTTTATTTTTTGAACTTTGACTCCTATACCGCAAAATTATTTTCTACTTTGTTCGAGTTTTTTCCAATTTATTATAATATGCTTTTTTACCTTTCTCTCCATCTTCCAATTGACTTTACCAAGTTCTGAGATCAGCACGTTTTGGGCTTCCTGAATTTTGAATACTGGGATTCCCGTTTTCTTTATTATATTACTTTTTCTAAAGTTTTGAACTCTACCCCTTTTGGGTATGTTTAATTTTATTTGTAAGGCGCGACCCCCAACATGAATTCAGTAGTTGACATTTCGATGCAAATTCATTTTTCTTCCAGCCATGGGTATACTTGAGCGAAAACCGTAACGCCTCCCCAACATGCTCCCCTGACGTGAATTCAATGGTTGACATTTGCTACGCCCTGCGCGACTGGAGTCTGCAACCGTGTTGTTAATAGAAATTTCCATGCCCCCGACACAAAACCAGTCCGTATGATTTAGTTCTTCATGGTGACAACTCAGTTCAGTGGCTGACATTTCCATGGAAACTTATTTTTCTCCCAGCATGTGCTCATTGATCTTTATCTTTGCTGCGCCCTGCGCGACTACAGTCTGCAGTCGTGTACTTCATAGAAATTTCATGGACATTTTTTTATCAGGGTACGAAAGCACATAAAATGTTACACCTACACATCTCTAGACACGTATTTTTGAGGCTTCCACGAGATTTTTTTGTGGCTGTGTAAGACTCCAGCAAATATGTCTTAATGATGATAATGACGATGATGATAATTTTGTTCTTTCTTCTTCTCTCCTGTTGGAAATCCGATCCTACTTAGGAGGATGAGAGTTCTAGCCCGAGGTAGGGTACATAATTTCTTTCGAGCAACATGATACCACAGCCCCCTCACCTTCGAGAGTGGAGGTTACTACCCCCTGCCATTACCCTTATAAATTTAACGTCAAATTGGAATCATTACAAAAAGAATCATTCTACTAATCTTTCATACATGCAACATGCTGCAGTTAATAACTCGCGCACGGTTTCAATAAATTAAAAATTAATATTACACGGGTCAAGATATAAATCAACGCCTCGAGTCACGTGTTATTCACCGTAAAATTATTTCGGTCTTGGCACAGATTCTCCTGTGTCACGATACAGATTACGAAAATCACAGCTCTTTTCGATATTACGTGCATTTCTGCAGGAAATTTTGCCGGCCAGCTTTTTAATTATTCGTCGGAACGATAGGCAAAACAAACGAGGCTGGTTAAACGGCGATGAAATTCGTGAAAGTGACCTTGCGCTGCGGCATTTACATGATAAACGGGGGTTCCAAATCGAAATATTTCAGAGACTGACAGCTGGAACAAACATTCTCAATTTGAGACACTTCAACTTCCATCGACAATACGAAAACGGATGCGAGTGTGAGATCAAAATGCAGCGATACCGAATAAATTATCATGTTGGCGTACATCGATTCTGCAACATCCAGACATGAAAGCGTTCAAGCGGAAGAAAAGTGGGCACGATGAACTCTGAAGATGAACTTAATGCACGTTTTAGTAAAAGAAAAAAAATATATCGATCGCCTGTAATTTTCGGGTATGCAACTTCATAGGCGAGACAGAAATGAATTATTGTCTGCACTGCATCGAAGACGACGTGTGTTGGGGAACTCCACTGCAGTAGACGACCAGTCTCATTCAAGTTACGTTACGCATGTGCTACCCAATGAGTGTTTTCTAAGTAACTACTGCATGAATGTTCTCAATATTTTTCTTGCGAATATTTCTGGCATTTTCCTTACGCTGGAAAAACTGTCTTTCACTATTCAATTCATGACCAACTGACTCATGGCTTGCTTCGATTACACGGGCATTATGATTGAGAGATGAGACCCCCTCCCTCACCCCAAAAAAATCTGAATGTAGTTAAATTACACAAAGGTTCACCCCTTCACAAAACTGAGCTCTTTTTGCTCGTAAATACAGAATTTATCTCTCCTCAGGAAGACGAAGGATCACCGCTTAGTTTTGAAAGAGTTGAAAATGTAACAAGATGGTCTTAACGCAGGCGTCATGAGTCTGAAAGGGTTCTTAGAGTGGTCTCAACATAGTTCAGATAAATTCTAACCGTGTGAATGAATTCAAAAGCATTTGGTAAGTCTTTCACGAGTCCTACGAGACACCAAATGATTACCGTACAAATTCCCGAAAACCTTTTTCGCGAAGTTCAAGTTCCCGAAAGTCATCTTCCCGAACCCAATTTCCCAAAAAGCCAATCTTCAGTGTTAAACTAATCACGGCGAAGATCATTGGAAGAAAACTGTTACTCAGTGGATACTTTTATCTGCGGTTGCGACCGGCCAATTATAAAATTTACTGGGACCGCCGAAAAGTCCAAAGTGGCGATCCGGTTGCAGGAGCGGATGTTCTGGTGCTTGAAGGCCCGGTCAAGTTGAAACCGCACACCCGCCAAACCAGGAGGAATTTGCAGCCGAGGTTGTCACGTACTCGATGAAAGGAAAGCGCAGGGTGTCCTGAAGCACCTCATCCGGCACAGATACTTCGGACGGAGTTGCAGGCAGTGCCCTGCGGTGTCTTAAGCCAACTGCCGGAACGGGAGACGTTGAAAAAGCAACTAAGAAGACAGCGGCGGAAAGACCAGCCAGCAAACCCGAGGAAGCTCTCGGAGTTGGAAGAGCTACCGACGGCGTATCAGAAAACGCTACAGGGAGAAAAGTTCCTCATTTTCGACTCCGGACCGGAAGAAGAACGGGAAGAAGATGACGAAGGAGCCGCCGAAGAGGCCGCTAAAAACAGGGTCCTCGTGTTTGGTACAAGACGAAACCTCGAATTGCTCTGTACGAGTAGTACGGGGTTCATTGATAGAACTTTCAAGACGCAACTGTAGCGGATGCTCATAAGACCAACAACGCGAGCGAGGGGTGGTATAGTCGGTTCGGACTGCTCCTTGGCAAACATGATCCCGATATGTACACTTTCTTAAAGGAATTGCAAAAGGAGCAGGCCAACACGGAGATCAGTCTGGCTGAGCTGTCATTAGAAAGAAAGGTGAAGGCAAGTTCAAAGAAGAAGTGGTTAGAATTACAAACGCGCATTCGATTAATCGCCCTAGAGTATGAGGAGTACAAGAGAAAAGGTCGCAATCTTGATTACCTGCGCAACATCGGATATAAGGAATGTAACATTGGTTAAAAATTTGTATGTTGGCCGAAATAAAACTTTTTTAAGAAATCCAAACTAATTTACCTTTCGGAAAGGAAAAAAAAATGGGAATATAAATTTCGGGAAATTGAAATTCGAGAAAAGGGTTTTCGGGAAATTGATCTTTCGGGAAAACGGATTAGAAAAATTGGGCGGGAACCGTAATATACAGCTTGGCGCAGAATATCTGAGTGTTGAAGTGTGCTAAGAATCTGAACAGGGTTGAACTCAATCTGAATGAATTATAGGTGTGAGTCTGAATATAAGACCTCGCTGAGATTAAACAAATAAGAACAGCTGGAATTCGGATCAGCCACGGAAGTCTGGCGCTGGAACGTACCGAAAAGAGGGACCGGAGGAGCCTCTTTCGAACAATTTTTGTTTCAGCTGGAAAATTTGGTGAAGTCGTCCCGCAGTTGGCTAACTGAATTCGCACCGCACAAAATCTGAAAAGCGATGACAATGTTTTTTACTCATTCGTTTGATTTTGTGGAAGGCTTTTCCAAAACGCAGCGTTTTTTCATCTTTTTTATGAGTTAGGTGCTGGAACCCACAACTGGTCAATATCGCTTATGATTTGCAAAAAAATCATTTTCCTTCATACTATCACCAGGAAAAAGCTTTTTTCTAGAACGGAGTAAGTCCATTCGTTATTTAGTCTAATTCCAACACGCAAAAAGTCCCGTTTTCGTGAGTTTTCTTCAGTCTTCATTTTTGCGAATATTTTAGTTTTGAAACTGAGATTTCTAGATCGTATTTGCTAACGTCGAGACTAGCTTCTGTCAAAAATTGGAAGAAAAAACTCTAAACTGAGAAATTAGTGGACAGTTTTTTATAGTCCCTGAACAATATAAAAGTATGAACTTACTGCGTTTTGAAAAACCACTCTTCATCTACGCAGTATCCCTCCCCCCTGCGAACCCTTTCCTTCTGCACATCCGGGTAGGCCCTCTCTCTTAGACTTCCTCCTCACCTCTACAATCATCAACCACCGCAACCGACCTCTACCGCCTGGGCCGTAATCTCTTCACATTACCCTCTCCATCGCTCCATGACCTTCTCCATCCAGAGCTTCTCCTCCACATGGCTCCCTCCGTTCATCCCTCCGATCATCACCCAGTCCTCCACCCAGTCTCCCCAATCACCCTCTTCCACACCGAGTGCCCTCCATCACCATGGCCTTCATTTCTGTTCACGTACCACACCCCCACCAAGATCTCTTCACGCATCACTACGACCTCCCCAATGGCGGCCTTAGTCCCTCTCTACAGTCTTCCCCTTCCCCGGCTCCATCACCCTACGGCCTCCTCGCTCAACCACCTCGAAGATACCCTGATCCTCAAACCAGGAGCTTCCACCACCATGACCACTCCTCCCCACGAGAACCCTTCCTTTCAAGACCACCTCCCCAGGACCAGAACCTTCCGCACCATGGCCTTCATTCGCCTTCCTGGCCGCCTCTCTCGCCAAGGACTTTCTCCTCCACCAGGACCTCGTACTCACCATTACACCTCTCCACTCAGGGCCTTCATCTTCCGCTACAGCCTTCAGGAGCTCCCTCCTCCACCGTGAGTATCTCTTATACCACCGGGTCTTATCTATCAAAGTTTTACTGCCCCTCCAGGACCCTCACCCACCACTACCCCCCGGGCTTTATCTCCCTTCACAGCCCTGTCCTCACTATGATCTTCCAACCCCCTTGAAGGTCCCTGGCCATCCACCCGGGAGCTCTCACAACCATGACCACCCCTCCCGCACCACGGCCATTTTTCTCCCTGGTCCCCTCTCTCATCAGGACTTCCTCCTCCACCAGGTCCTCTTACTCATCTTAACCCTCCGCCCCACCAAAGGCCACAATCTCCGTCCACAGCCCACGCCCTGTAGGGGCCCTCCTCACCCTTCAAGAACACCCTCCTCAACCATGAACCCCCTCCCGAGGGTAGGCTACCCCTGGAAAATCGAGCAATCAAGGCGTAGGGTAGGCAACCCGCAGCACCTTGAGATCTTGGAGATTATGGGTAATTATGTCATTATATATGTCTTTTTATGTCTTGTTATGTCGGTTATATCTTAAAACTTGGAGATCTTTTTATTAGAACAGATTATGTCTTTGAAAGTAGATCATCTGCCCCTGCAATTTTTCTGATTTTTAGGTAGGCAACCCGCAGTGCGTTTTTTTCCCTGGTGGCGGCGTCAGCGGCGGTGGCGGATTTTACTTTTTTAATATAGAGAGATTATGTCTTGAAAGTAGCTGATCTGCCCCTGCATTTTTTCTGATATTTAGGTAGGCAACTCGCAGTACGGGTAATTATGTGTATTTCTTTTTATGTCTTATTATGTCAGTCATGTCTTAAAACTTGGAGATATTTTATGTTAGAACAGGTTTCCTTGAAAGTAGCTGGTCTGCCCCTGCAATTTTTCTGATTTTTAGGTACGCAAACCCGCAGTGCGTTTTTTTTTTCTCCCGGAGGTGGCGGTGGCGGCGGATTTTACTTTTCTAGTATATAGAAAGATAATTGCGTTTCAGGATTGACTAGATGAAGAATTATCAGCGAGGACGTCAAAGGCTTGGAAAAGCTTCTGAGCGATGAGCTAGATCAAAAGCGGGATGCTCAAGCCGTAAAAAATTGAGTTGAAAACAGTCTTTAATTAAAAATTTTTGTTTTTTTCGAATTTTGAAAATTTCTCCATACTATTATACATCATGTCTTTTTTGGGGCCAAAAATATTTTGGAGAGCAGAAACCTGCACCTACCCAGTTTTAACATATGGAGCACAAACATGAGCAACCACAATAAAACAACTCAATAAAAATACAGAACTCAACTAGCAATGAAAAGGAAGGTGAGGCGTATGCCCAAAGATAGGTTGGGTTAGAAACTAAGTGATTATGTAATCAAATTACTGTAATCATGTATAATCACTAAATAAACGCTAATATTATTATTAGGAAAAAAGAAGTGGAATTTCCATATAACGAACCTCCAAGGGGACAAAGAAAACTTCGTTGTATAAAAATCTTTTTTTTTTTTTTAATTTTAAATTACAGTTGTTCATGTACGAGTATAAATATGTACATGTACAGTACTGCAAGGTAGATTTTATGCATACTGTCTGTAAATAATAAAGTTTATAATTAATTAGATGGAATGCACAACTTTTAATGAAAAGAAATGCCCACCCAATACATACAGTGCAGTTCTCGTTATCATTTTGGTCAACCGTGAAATTGCCAGAAAGTACCTATGATTCAAGCATTCGAGCTTCTAAACGGTGAAGAAAAGTTCGTTGTATAGAAATTTTCTTTCGTTATAAAGAAACGTTTTTGAATGGAAATTCTAAGGGACCAGCGAAAAAGTTTGTTGTATAAAAAATTTCGTTATTACAGAAATTCGTTATAGGGAAGTTCCACTGTAACTTAAAATTTTGAAAAATATAACAGATATTAGGATAAGATGGTAATATCCATGACAATGGACACCTCCCTATGCTTTTTCCATTCGAAAAATGTTAATTGCCTTGTCTGGAGAATTGGACGTCGAATTTGTAGCGGACGTTATGGTATACCCCAAAATACCTCGCCCATCGAAAAATTGAAAGTTAGGGTTCAAAATTTTCTACAAACAAAATACTCTCAGTTTCTGGTGAATGGCCCATGATCAGTGTTAACGAAGTATTAACGAGTATTAATGGATCTTAACAGAGTGATCGTGAGTCTCAATGCGTCTCAACAAAGTCATAACGAGTCTTGATCACTCTTAACGGGCCTCAACGAGTTTTAATGACTTCTAGCACAAAGTTTTGTCAAAATACAATGCAGGCTGGAGTAATTAACACAGCATCTTTTTTTCGCCAGTGTACGGAATCTATAGAACTATGTCACTGCCTCCCACAACTCTCGATCGTAAACGCCATCGGCTGCGGGGAAAACGTCGACCTGTCTCCGTCAACTCGTTAATGGACTTTCGTTTTCATCATTCTTCCTGTTCTCGAATCGACCATAAATCAAACAAGACTCTAATTAGTCGGCAGTTTTCCATAAAGCGATATATCGATTAACCGGCACGTCATCGATTTCCGCGCAACTACTGGGTATTATTTTGTGGCTGGCTAATTTTGGTGAGCCGAAATTCGCCTTCCCGTAATTGAATCATTTTCGGTAATATCTTTGGCTATAGTTAATTAAGTAAGTGAAATGACAGACCGGTTCGTGTAACGAATCATCAACGCACCGACGAAGGTCGCGAACTCGTATTTCGCGAATTTCGAGATTAACGAGACGATTTTGTTTTGTTTTTTTCTCAAATTAACGAACGGCGGGGATAATCTTCGAACGAAAGTAAAATTACATCCGCTCTCGCATCATAAATGCGGTTGGCTCGTTTCCTGTGTATCCAGCACACGATATACAGGGTATTTCTTTCAATTCCCACATTTTTTTCCCACTGTTGAGGAGATGCTCGTCAGGACGGGCGGTGAACATGGATTCTTGAGTGGGTAGCGCATATTTTGGGGCAACAAATTTTCTCCCCTCTCCAAGGGCTGGAATGTACGACCAGTGTTAGTGCCATATCACCCATTGGTGGGTGACACTTCAAGTTCATAAACAGGTACATTTGCATGATCTCGCGAAGGAAGCGTGATACGAAGAAATTGGACGCTGTTAAGCGAGACAGAACCAAGCGACAAAATCTATTTTTTGAGAACACGTGATTCGAAGTTCAAGAGACACGTAGAAACTATATGACACAGCGTTTACTGATAAGCGTATTTCAACGCGAGTTCATATTTTTGAATCGGGGGCCGAATTTTGAAAAATTCTACTTTTTACGCTCTTTCCAACGATATGAATAACTCATTTTGTCAACAAGGGTCGTTTGGTTCTGTCTCGCTTACCAGCGTCCAACAATAATAAAAGTTAATCTTCTTCACCGATAGAGTGCGTTTCCGCATCACAACATCGTAACCCACCGATGGGTGACCAATGGATGACAGCCGAATTTTTCATCACCGGCATAAAATAATGCCTCAACTTTTGAATAAAAATAGTATATTTTGCAACGAGAGCAAAAAGCACGTCATTTGTGACGAGTGTGAAGTTTTGCAGCGCGAGCGAATAACGCGCTTCTAGCAAAAGTTGCAAACTATATTTTTTTCAATAAATGCTTGAAAAATAGTTTATAGGAGTAATTACTAAAGTCCATATTATTTTATCAGTATCCCAAACCGTCATCCTACACTAGCGCTTCTACAGGAGAAAGGTTTATACATGAATGTTTACTTAGTGTTCATTTTTGCACTTGAGCATGGAAGTTACTTTTCATGCACATTTTCTACTTTTCAAGCATAAGTGCACTCCACTGTCGGTTTACAAGTTTCACTTTTGCACTGAAAAATGATTACAAATACGGCGCTTTTCGAGCATGTATTGAAAAAAAAAAGAAGGTTGCTTTTGTTATTGGAATGTACTTTTCGCTGTGTCACTTGTCTGATGAAAAAAAAAGGCCTTCATTTTATCTTCTGATTCCGCGGAGATTGTTCCAGTGCATTTGATATTTCAACCAGGGCACGAAATACAACACAACCAGGGTTGGCAGATAAAATACATCTTACATTATTACATGCTTATTCTACACGTAAAATAGTCGATGTAAAATAACTTATTTTTATACTACTTGATCAGAAAGGCAATGTTTACGTTGGTGTTTTACAAACGACAAGAATCGCCTATCATTCATGCGTCCAGTGCTAATAAAACCTGCATGTAAAGTAAACGTCCCTCAATGTAAAGCGTTTTTACAAGAAAAAATTGCTGGCCAATAATTTTGTGGAATCGAACCCGCATCCATTGAAACATTTGACTGAAATGCAGCGATCGTCTCTAACCACTCAGATACGGAGCGAATTACAAAGTAGTGACTTAAGAACGCATTTAAATATTCACAATGTAGTACAGCTGTTACCGTTTGTTATTAACCATCGTTACATTTTTTGCTGGCCACTACCTGTGTATGCTGTTTGTGCACATGAACAAACTGTGATACTGTACTTTGTAGTAATTAACTGAGCAAATTGAATATTTGAATTAATTACGCGCACAAAAATCGTCTGTCTAGCTATAATTTAAATAAATAAATAGATAAAAAAAAATACAGACCATGTCAGCGAAAAACATTGCCGCTTCTAATTAAGTAGTATAAAAAATATCTTCCACAACAAGAGCCAAAAGTGAGTTTACATGACTTGGGAATTGCTCACTCACTATGCTCGTTTGCAAACTTTCCCTTGCCATGTAAACACTCACTTTTGACTCTTGGTGTGTAATATACGGTTACATTTTACAAGTAAAATGAATCAAAATAAGTAAAAAAAAAAAAACAAAAAAAAAACCCTGAAGTTCAATTATCTGTCCATTAAAATTTTTAGAACTTGCGCACAACTGGAACTACAGTCTAAAATGGTCGTCTCCTTTATCACTCAGTTTTATAATTTATACTCAAATTCACTATAAGTAACTCATAAGAAAGTATAATGTTTTACAGAAAGTGAATTACAAAAGACTAGTATAAAAAAATTTAAAAAACTGAGCAATTCAGGCCAAAACAAATTTCAAAATTTTTCGCCAAAGTTCTTCAAATGTAAACTTAAAATGTAAAATTTCCACGGAAGTTAAAACAAAAAAAAAATAAAAATTGATAAATGATAAATCTTATAAATTCCAAAATTCCAACAAAAAAAAATTAAAACTCATTGGACTATGTGGTATCAGCCAATTTTTACTTAAACTACTTTATTTGTTTTATTTTACCGTCAAAATTTAATTAATTTCATCTCAATTATATGTTTCATATTTCCTTTTCAATTTTTCATTCTCATTTCTTATCATATCATTATCATCTATCAATCATCAATAATGTTGTTGTTTTTTCCCCGCATTTTACATTCATTTTACGTAAAATGAACAACAGATTATTTTACATATAAAATGTCATCCCTGAACACAACTTTATTATTCTTGATAAAACTTTTTTTTTTTTGTTCTAGCCAGGGGTTTTGCCCTAACTGCCCCAATGTTAGCTACAGGGGTCTGGTTGGCCGAGTGGATAGCGCGTTGGTCTCGGGATCCGGAGGTTCCGGGTTCGAACCCACGTAGCAACTCGCCAAATTTCGACCTAGGCCGATTTTTCGGCTAGAAGAGAAGAGGGCTAAGACAGCCCTAAGAGCCTCCCCGACGTCTCCGAGGTAATGCTCGAAAGGGCAGATTCCAGGGCTCGGGTTGAGAGCAAATTAGAAAAGAAAAGCCTGCAATGAAAAGTTCAAAGTTCTCTTGCGAGAGACAAAATTTTCTCCGTTTAGCTCTATCTCAAACAGTTCTCGAAAAAAAAATGAGCTTTTATTAGGCAGATTGATATACTAGTCAGACATGATGTCCCCTCACCGAAATTTCAAACAGTTTTGAATCTCACTGTTTCCAGTCAAAATTAATTCGAGTTTTTCCACCCCCCCCCCCCAATTAGAAATGAGAAATTTCAAAAATGTATATTAGTGTGTTGTAATGCATATTCAACGTGTTGAAGGCGTTATCACATTGAAATTTTCATTTTCGTCTACACTCTCGCAAATATTTGAAAAATGTGGTAACGCCTACAACAAGTCGAATATACAATACAACACACACCAATGTACTTTTTCGAAATTTCTCTTTTTCTGTGGGAACTGAAAAAATGCGAATAACTTTGGTGTGAAGACAGCTAGAGCAAAATGGTTTGAATTTTTTGCAAGAGGAGATTATTTCTGATAAAATAAAGGTAACGAAAAGTTCGAATTTCTTTTGAGAGAGGCAAAATTTTCTCAGTTTCGCTGTATCTCAAATAGGTCTTGAGAAAAATGAGCTTTTATTAGGTAGACTGACAGACTAGTCAAAAATGATGCATGCACTCTAATCGAAATTTCAAACTGTTTTGCTCTATCTGTCTCCAGTCAAAATTTATTCGAGTCCTTCCACTTCCCCTCCAGAAATAAGAAATTTCAAAAATGTATATTGGTGTGTGTTATATAGCATATCCAATGTTTTAAAGGCGTTATCACACTGACATTTTCATTTTCGTCTATACTCTCGCAAATATTTGAAAAGGTGGTAACGCCTACAGCAAGTCGAGTGTGCAATACAGCACACACCAATGTGCATTTTCGAAATTTCTCTTTTACTAGTGAATAACTTTGGCCTGGAGACAGCTAGAGCGAAACAGTTTGAAATTTTGATCAGAGGAAATCACTTCTGACAAAATGAAGGTACAACACAACTTTATCATATTTGCTAAAACTTTATTTATTTATTTTTTTTGTAAAGTGCTATCCAGGGCTTTGCCTTGACTGCCCCGGTGTTAGCTACAGGCCTGGGCATTCATCTCCCACGAAAAATATTACAGAACTATTAGGGTTTCGAAAATGAAATAATTTCCAGCACATGTTTTATTGCCAGAAGTTATTGGGTATGATCCCCTCATTACAAAAAAAAAAAAACCACCACCCTTACTCCTACTACTTCCACAGTTACTGGGGGGGGGAAGAAGTTCGAAAAATACAGTTTTCTCATTTTCCTCGAAAACTATGCATTTTAGAGAGAAATGTCATCCAGAAGAAAATATTCCGCTTGAAATTCTATACAAAATAGATTCTATCAATTTTTCTGTAACTACAATAGTAACGGCATGAGAGCGCGCCGAACCGGTCCAGACTACGCAGCAGAGCTGTTCGCGTTACTGACGACCAAGGAAGCAGCAGTGGTCGGGGTGGCGGATTTTCTTAATATAATGAGGGTAACATACCCAACCACACTTCGCAATAAAACCTTTGCTGGAAATTATTTCATTTTCGACGGCATCGGCGTACTTAATATTCCTGTATTAAAAGAGTTGGGCATACATCTGGGACCTCGCATACCAAGTTTCAGCCATCCCCATTTATTACAACCTCTCCTACAGCTCTTTAACAAAACCGTCAGTATTACCCACCGGTGGGTGATATGTCATTATTTTGAACGCTATACTAAAAGCTACACAAAAAAATAGCTTTCAACACGTGAATATTTAATGGGAACTTTTATTGAGTAAAATATCAAAATAGGGGTTATTCGGGTCACTCGTTTCGAATATCGCATCCGATTTCTGATCTGGCGCTATCTGGGACCGTTAAATTTGAAAAAGTGGGCAAAAATGACTTGAAATAATATAACGACCTAATTATCAAAATGGGGATTATTTGGATCGCTGATTTCGGCTATCACCTCAGATTTTGTTATAACCCCTTCTGGAATTTCAAATTCGAAACAATGGGCAAAACTGACTCGGAATAAAAAATGAAACGAGGTATGGTTCGCCGATTTCTAATATCGTCTCAGATTTTCGATCCCAACGAAACAAAGTTGTTGTTGTTTTTTTGTGAGGGGGGGGGGGGAGTCGCTGACTTTAATTGATCCGAACTTTCCTTTTCAGAGCCTCAAAATTTGAAAAAAAGAAAGGCTAAACTGATTTGGAATAAAACATGGAATAAGTTATCAAAACAAGGGTTTTGTGGGTTGCTAATTCCAAATATTGCCTCAGATTTTTCATCTGACCCCCCGGTGCGCCAATTCTGAAAAAAAAAAAAAGGAAAACTAATTTGGAATACAAAATCAAACAAGGCATCAGAATAAGGGCTTATTAGTTTGCTGACTTCAAATATCGAATCAGATTTTTTATCCAACCCTCTCCAAAGCTCCAAATCAAATCAAATTAAATAAAAAAAAATCAAATAAAAAAAAAAACAAGCGAACCTGATTTGAAATAAAAATATAATTTAAACAAGTTATCGAAACAAGGGTATCGTCGATCTTTGATTTCGAATAGCGTCTTAGATTTTTGATCTGATCTCCTACGGTGCCCCAAATTCGAAAAAAGCGAAACTTACGTGGATAACAAAATCAAACAAAGTACTGAAATAAGGTTTTTTGGGGTCGCTCATTTCGAATATCGCATCAGATTCCTGATCCGAACCGGATTTGAGCCCGAAAGTCCAAATTTAATCCCTTCAAATGGGTTACTTCAAATTCATCTAAAAAATTGAGCGAGTAATCAGAATAAGAACTTTTTGGGTCGCCGATTTCAAAAATTAAATCGAATGGTCCAAGGCTCTAACGTCACCAACTTAGGAATCTTAAGTGAAACCTATTGAATACAACATCGAAGATGAAGTTTTATTAGTGTTCCTGATTTCGAATATCGTATCAGCTTTTTGGTCTGACCCTTCCGCGGCGCCACGTTTGAAAAAATTGGCAAAACTAACTCGGCAGGTTTCCTTTCCTCGAAGGAAAAACAGCCAAGCTCTTCTTTTCAAGAAATGAGAAGGGAGGACTTTCCTCACTTTCCTTGAGAAAGGAAGAGGCGCTGTACCAGAAAGCGAAGAACGAAAGAAAGAGACGATATTCCCCTTCCTCAAGGAAATAAAATTAAGTTTCTCTTTCTTCCGAAGAGGAAAAAAAAACATTAAAAAGCGGAAAAGGGCAATTTGCTCTTCTTTTATCGCGGAAAAAGTTTTGCTTACCAAGGGTAGAAATCAACTTTTATCTCCTTACTTACAGGAAGATATTTCTTATTCTTCAATAAATAGAACAATTTTTTTCACTCTCTCTCCAATAAAAGGACCAAGGGTTCTTTTCACTTAAGAAGTGCAGAGATCGATAATCTTCTATTTTCTTAATATATATTTTTTTCAGTAGGTTACTTGTTCTTAAAAAAGTGGAGCAATGTATTTTCCAGGCCTCCAAAAGAGAACGAAATTTTGTCAATCAAAAAAGGTAAGGAAATTTTCTTTTTCCTCCTCGCAGAACTTCTTTTTATCTAAGAATTTTTTTCTTTTTCCTTTTCTTAGAGGAAAGTAACAAGTTTTCCCGTTCTTAACTTCAATGATTTATCTCCTCGGAATTTGTACGAGCTCCAAAATCCAAATAATACGCTTCAAATGAGCTAAACTGACTCAACCTGAAAAAATTACGGAAACCATATTCCAAATGCTTCACTCGACCAGAGCAAAATTATGTAAATTAAACAAAATATCAACATTAGAAAATGAAGAAGATACTTGTTCCTTTCCTAGATGCAAGAAAACCCTTCCGGTCAATCATTCTGAGAACTTCGGGATTTCCTTTGCAGAAGAAGGAACAAATTGGTGCTTCCCTTTCCTCAGTGAAAGAGGAAAGGGAGGAAAATTTTATTTTTGGATGAGAGAGAAAAAAATCGGCTTTCGGCTTCTTGAAAAACTATCGTTCCTTCCTTCTCGGAAAAAAGAAAAAAATTCTCTTCCCAAAAAAGGAAGGAACGAAATTTCTCTCTTTCGGGAAAGAGAAAGGCCAAATTTCTGGTACAAGAATCCTTATTCGTGAGAGAAAACGGACGATTTTTTCAAAGAAAAGAAAGTTTTACGAAGTTCTCATTCAAAAAAAAAAAAAAAAAAAAGTTAGGAAATGTGCCAATCAACGTTACACATTGCACGCTTTTCTACACCGAAATAATACTTGTATTAATTTGAAATGAGTTCAACGATTGAAAGGTATATTACACTTCTTTTATTTCCCAACGTGCTCTTTTCCACAAGCCCTCCTTAAGTCTTCAATTTTTTTCAGGTCTAATTTAGTTTTACTTTTTTGCAGCCGGTATAGGATAAGGAAAAATTTATCTTATCACCAACTAAGGGCACCTATCCTTTTCTCCTTTTCCCCAGACAATTAGCCTATTTTTTCCTCGCTGGCATTCTCACACAAGTACGACTCGGATTCGAGTCAGTTTCACCGTTTTGGATTCTACTAGACCCTAAAGATGCCTCACCAATCGTAGATTTGCAATTCATTTTTTCAATTTTACCATACATATTTTTTTCCTACAACTATCCTCAAGTGTTTTTCAGATCTGAGTCGATTTCACCATCTTGTCACTGGTATAGGATAAGGAAAATTTTGGCTTCGTCAAAGTGCCCTTCACCTCTTTCCGCTTTTCTCCAGAATGATAACCCAATCTTCCTTCACTCGCCTCCTCCCACTAGTATGACCCCACACCGAGTTTTTTTTAATGCTTGGACCCGTTCGATTCTAATGATCTTTTACCACCCTCAGGTCCGCCATTTACTTATTCATTTTTTCCCCAAGTGCCTGTTTCCAGTGGCCTTTCTCAAGTAATACTCGAATGTTTATAGAAATGAGTTAGTTTTACCAATTCATAGGCATCTAAGAGTCAAGTTTCAATTACGTCGACTTGCAATGTGTATCGCTAATAAATATTTTTCATTGTTCAACTTATTTTGCAATTAGGCTAACATTTTTCCTTATTCAAATAGAAATATTTTATTGTGCATTCACTTCTTCTATTTTCGTTACTTCTTTTTTCGAAGAATTCAGTTTTCAATCGTTACATTTTTTTCCGCCATTGTTCGAACACTCTATTTCATCGGGCGATTAAATAACACCCATTTTTTCCCCTTCATCGAACGAAGTCTTAGAAGAACAAACAAGGAACTAGGAATATTTCCAATACTCGAACACAGAGGAAAGTACATTCCAATAACAAAGCACAACCTTTTCTTGATTCAAAAGTTGAGGGATTATCCGGTGATGAAAAATTCGGCTGTCACCCACCGGTGGGTGACGATGTTCGGAAATGCACTCTATCGGTGAAGAAGAACTTTTATTCTCATCAATTTCTTCGTATCACGCTTCCTTCGCGAAATTGCAAGATCATGCCAATGTACCAGTTTATCAACTTACAAGTGTCAACCACGGGAGGGGGAGGAGTGACATACCACTAAACGAGTCTTTAAGATTGTTGAATATTGGAAAAGTTGATATTAATCCTTAGAACACAGAATCGTGATAGATATGCAGTATAAATGGATTAATCCTCAGAACACAAAATTGAGATAGACTGGGCAGTCCCATGTTTTATTGAGAAATCTAGAACCGTCTGGAAGTTTAAGAGTAAGAAACTTATTTGTAATGTTCGATAAGACGTTTCTAGAAATTTGAAATTTTAGTGTAAATAGCGGAGCGAGTTCGGAATAGGTGGTTCATAAGTTATTCACGAAGTGTTGTGTTCAAACGAAGAATACAAGTGTATAAAGCGGTATCAGTGTTTTATTTCAAAGCATTTTTTTCAAAAAGATTCTAAAATTGAAGGTAAGTTTCAGCCCGTCTTAGAGAAGGGGAAACTTCTTTTGACCCAAAATATGCATTATAAAATTCATGTTTACCGCGTGTCGATATACGACCTTCTCCTCAACGACGAAAAAAAAGGGGGGAATCACAAGGAACACCCTGGATACACTTCTTCAGAGACAGCACAAGAAGTATAGGTACACACTTAGCCAGAGAAAGGTAAGGAAATTCGTACATGGCGAAATTGGTATTATACTAAATTTACATAATTAAGTACCTGTCTGAGTTGCCATTGCAGCGAATCCAGTTGCGACTGAAGCAGGCTGGCGTTTGTGCTCTGTAACGATAATCGTTGTAGTCTTTTGTTTTCTTCGGCTAGATTTTGGCATTCCTGTGAACAGAAAAATCGAGCACGTCGTAAGAACTGCATGTGTATAATGGATACGAGGTAGCACAATATAAGCGAGAGGCGTCTATCAAGGTGGAATTCCTTGTTAATTTTCGGTGTGACGAATAGTATATTTTCATAATCGTGAACGACCAACGAAATGACGAAAATCGAGGACTGTAGTATGATTTTTACTACATAGTTAAGCGAAGGTTACTGTAGAAGCATTAAAACTTCCCACCGACCAAGAGGCTCTTATTTCAGACGGACACACACTCATCGTATGAAAATTCTTAGGTGCATTTCCTCGGCCTCTCTCACCCACACCGATGGACTTAAAATACATGCCATTCGTTTGTGCTACGTTCTTGCTGCCCCCCGCCCTGTCCTGAGATATACGGGAAAACTTTGGGGGCTGTAGAAACGGGAGCACCCTCACTTTCACCTAGGGTATCGAAAATGGTGTCAATCGTTTGTGCTGGTTCATGCTGAAAACCCCATCGTTTGTACTGCTCCTCTTCTCAAGATGTGAAAGTTTATTTATTTTTTTTTTGGGGGGGGGGCTGAACAAACGAGAGCACCCCCACTAGGCTGATGGATTTGGAAGTGGTGGCATTCGTTTGTGCTGAAAACTTCGTCGTTTGTACTATCCCCCTTCCTAAGATTTTGAAGTTCATTATTTTTTTTTATGGTGAGAAAGGGGCGAAGAAATGGTTTTTGAAAAAGGGGTTAAACAGAGGATTGAATAGAGAAAAATGGATGCAGTTGTTCAGTTGTTTGTGCTCCGTACCTATAATCTACTACCCCATCTCCCCATAGATGAGAGAGGACGCGTCAGATTTGCCTGAAAATGAAGGAGTAGACAAAATATATGGAAGCAAAATGGGAATGCAATAGAAAAGTTGTTTATTAGCTTGTTAATTAGCACTACTGCCAGCTTCAAGATAAATCTTGAGATCTCGAGATTTTGAGGGTTTTCTCAAGATCTCAAGACCTTGAGACAAAATTTCACAATTTTCAAGAAAATCTCAAAGTTCTCAAAAATTTACGTAAAACTGAGTGGAATATGTATTGCTTCTTCAAATTTTTCACTTCCAAAATTTGAAAATGGAAAATTTATTATTTTATGGGAGTAATAAGCACGCAGATTTTACACAGCAATGGAGACTTAAAATATAATTGTGACCAGGTACAAGAAAAGGGCCCTTAGGGGCTTCGAAATGTTCCAGTATTCAAGAACAAACGTGAAGAAAAAAAAAAAAAAAAAAAAAAAAGGAAGAAACGGGGGAAAAGGAAAGTCCTTAGGATTATCGACAGAACTGAGGGTGGAGAGGTAAAACAACAAATGAGATGAGTCAGTTAACATTTTATTACTGAGCAACGTAGAAAAGGCGAAAATTTTTGTTTCAAGATTTGTTGGGAAATCTCAAAATTTTTCATTTTTTCAACAGCCTGGGTTGGTAGCTCTGTTAATTAGCCCAATTATTTTTCCGAAGTTTATTTCGCCCGTACCCAGACCTACCTACTTGCATAATTCATTTTTGGGCATGAATTTATTAATTAATGTGGTTACCTCGCAACTGCTATCTTCACAAAAAAACTTTCATTCGAATGAACGTGGAAATTTAAGATTATTTTGATCTTGACCAAAATAAAATCGCTTGCTCGGTCACCTCAAAATTGAGCGTAATTTTTTTTTGTCGTTAAAAATAAATTTTGATGAAATTTTGCTACAAATTCTTGATGGTACTACCAGCTGCATTACGCCTCACATAATTTTTATGAAATTGAAGTTGCTCATCCAGTGGCCTGAACAGTAAATTAAGCAAACATTTTGATCCCTTTCAATTTTATCCCAAATTATAATAATACCACTTTGATCTGTGTTACAGCGTGAAGAAGTCTCGGTTTACAACTTTTCCTACTATTTTAATACAGTTTAGCGCAAGTCGAAATTTTGGGTCTGAAGAAATCGGATTTCATCAGTAAGATGAATGGACTAAAATGGTCAGCATCTGATACACATAAAAATGAGGCTAATGATTTAATGGAGTATGGTGATTCACAGCCAAGTCATTTACCAACGATGAATCCTTTATGCAACATGAAGCACAAAGAAAAAAACAACTATACAGTTTCATGAGGACCCTATCATATCTCTTTCCAGGGACGTACCGAAGAGTTTTGCCTGGGGGGGGGGAGGGGTAAAATTGTGAAAGTCCCAACTGACTCAACTCAAAATTCCCAAGTATCAAAGCAAGAAAAAGAAAACGTTTGACCTGTTAGATTTTTCCAACTGACCAACTGACTCAACTCAAAATTTCCAAGTATCAATGCAAAAGAAGAAAAATTTTTTGATTTGTTGAGTTTTCCCAACTTCTTAACTCAATGAAGTAGCAGAGCAAAAAAAAAAAAAAAGTTTTAACTTGGAATTTTTCAACTTGCCTGACTAAAATGGTAAATTTCCCCAACTGCTCAGTGAAAAATTCCAACAGGGGGGTAAGTTGCCCCCTCCCCATCGGTACTCCTTGCTCTTTCCATATTGAAAGAAACCAACCTCTGCTATCAATCCTGGACCAAAAATGAATGAGCAAAGATTGCTGGTGAGCTCGGATCTACAAGGTATGGAAATTTCTGACGGGGAACTGCTTACTGTTTGCTCCAAATTACCAGAGTGCTGCTTCCACGCAGGTGGAGAATAATTGCTTCATACTTTCTAATAATGACAATCCTGGTAAGCTGATTCACATGAAGGGTTGAGTTCAAGAATAATCTGAATCGGTGGTTCAGAACCAAATCGATCCAACTCCAAATTTAGTGATAAGGATTGCAGGGACGTACCGAAGAGTTTTTCTTCGTGTGTGTGTTGGGGGGGGGGGTAAAATTATGAAAGTTCCAACTGACTCAGACTTCCCAAGTATCAAAGCAAAGCAAAGAAAAAAATCCTTTTAACATGTTAGATTTTTTCAACTGACTCAACTGAAAATTCTCAAGTATCAGACCAAAAGAAGAAGAGCCGTTTGACTTGCTGGGTTTTCCCAACTTCTCAACTCAATTCCCAAGTATCAAAGCAAAAAAGAAACCTTTTAATCTGTTGGATTTTCCCACCTCGCCTGACTGAAATGGTAAAATTTCCCAACTGCTGAGTGAAAAATTCCTACGGGGGTAAATTACCCACCCTAGCCTCCCTATCGGTATATCCCTGAAATATTGAACTTCTATTTTACAAACTCAGGGTAGTAAAACAACTATTCATTGTCTCAGAAATATAAACCAAGTTCCAAATACAGGGAAATAGATGCATTTTAAAAACTCCAACTGTAATGAATTCAAAACTTGAAATTGGGAATTGGATTGTTCTGGCTTTGAGCCATAGATATCTATTTTTGACCAGGTTTAAAATTCAGTCTACTGTACTAATATTCTCTTATCCACCCAAACTTATTAGATTGTTTACATTCAGTTCAATTCTGTTTTGTTTTTGTTTTTTTGTGATAATGAATGTTGCTATTTAAATTAGGTCGATGTTCCTTTTCAGACTTTTCCTCTATGTTTTAAGCATGAAGTTTAATTCAAATATCCATGGCTTTTTCAGATTATGTATAAAAATTGATTTTTCACTCTCACAATGTTAGTTCAATAATAAGACTTTGTTTTTGTACGAAATTAAAAATTCTAATAATTGGGAAATATCTCTTGTGTATTGATGAAAATATCTCCTATGGGCTGGCTTATCATAGTTATTTCATTTTTTTAAACTTTCAAAACTTATTCAAACTCGATTTTAAACTTTCTAATCTATGTTTTAAAATTATTTTCCCCAGTTAGAATGAGGTAGGCACTAAGTTATACAGTTTTTTCGCTTTCCTGTAAAATTACGTTTTCTGCACACAGGAGGTATTTAGCAGAACATCGACGTCATGTGTCTTGGAGATTATTGACACTAAAGTGCTATAAACACGAGTGGGGAAATACGTCATTTTTTATCCAACCGTGTCCGTCGATGCCGAATTGACCACGCGGTTCGCTCCGCATAGTCGGATTTGGCATCCACGGGCACGGTTGGATAAAAAATGGCATATTTCTCCACTTGGGTTTATAGTGCTCTATTGATACCATTAGGCTTAATTCATAATTAAGGGGGAGGGGGTCAGGAGCAATTCAAAAATCCATCAGTCACGGATGTGGAAATTCCATGGGCATGCTTACATGTTTAGCCACGACCATGGAAACGGTTGAGGAATTTCTCGAACATCACTCATTGGTAACAAGAATGAACAATATATTTGGGTACGTTGTTATTATTCATTTTGAAAAGTTACATGAGCAATGTATAGTATGAAGTAATATGAATATTATGAAATTACAGTACAGAACCAGTGTTGTTAGAAAAAACGATTTTTTTGTCATTTTGTTTTTTCATGGCTTTGTTATGTCTTGACAAAATTATTTTGTCATTTTGTCTTCCTTTTTGCCGTGTTACTTAGCAATGGCTATGTCGCTTAGCATAATCTGCTATCGATTATTATGTCGTTTCGTATAGTTTATCGTTTAATCGTTGACGAAATGTCATAATTATATTTGCCATTGGATTTTTTTTTTTTTTTATGTCACGGACGAAAAACGATTTGTATTGTCATATGACAAAATTTTGAAAATTCCATTGTCATTTCTTCATTTTATTTTGTTATGTCTAACAACACTCTTTAGAACGTGTTGTTCATCCACCGCCGTTGTCACTAATTCCAGTTGCCCACGTCGATGGAGAAATTTTTTTATACCATGCCCATGGAAAGAGTTGAAATTCTGAGATAAGAGCTGTAGAAAATATTCACACGTTTTTTCTTGTGTACAATATTAAATAACTTTACTAATGTATATTATTTGCGGCATTTTCAGGTCATACGAGTCAGCATTGCCGAACAATTGATAACCTACGCCGATGGAGACCCGAACTTGTAAATTGGAAAAATTTTATGGGAAATTTGGGCCTGAACAACTGGATAATCACTACGAAATTTCACCGAGGCATCGTACGGTACATATCGCAAATAAAGCCATTCAGCCAAAAACATCTGATAAGAAAACCAGTAATACAAGCAAAGAAAAATGGCGGTGGAATAAAATTTCATTCACAAAAAGTATTTCCATTTTAGACGACAATAGGAGTGTTTGACGTTGGCGTTAAGCGTATCAAATTTTACTTCCGAATCTTGAGATTAATATTCCTCTCATTATAATTTGTCAAAAACACAATTTAATATAGTTTCTAGGAGATTGAAAATTAAAAGATGAGAAGATTCACAGCCATGACGGCGGAGAATTGGGCTTCAGGTGATCATCCTGGAAGGTAAGAGATGGGCTCTTGAGCTCTTGAATAACTGAAAACTGTCATTGACACTATTCTCTAATAGACCTTGAAAAAAAAAATTTCCATCATCTCCCATCCAGGAGGAGGTATTACGAACTCATTTAAAATGTGGCTATTTTCAAAGAATTACCAAAGTTCAAAAGGATGTGGTTAATGAAACTAACTATTCTCACATATTTTGAACTGTCTCTTCTAGGATGGCTGCCTGAATCCATCACTGAACTAGATACACTGACTGGAAGGGGTTAAGGTTAAAATGCTCAATAATTAAAACAGGTGTAATCATTGCTGCTTATATTTTTAAGGACACCGAGAATTCTTTTCTGTTACGGCTTTGACCAAAGGTTGAAAATCAAAGCCTCTTAAAAAGGAGCAAGATGAAATGGGAAAGACCTATAGCAGGATATTGATGTTATTTATGAGGTTCCGAAGGTCAGACAGAGATCATTTTTCGAACCCTTTTGATTTTCAGTAGAAAATTGAGAAGTTTTGGAGAGGGGGCCAGAGAGAGATGCTGATTTGCCAGTAATTTCATATTATATGGCTGATTCCTTCAAGTACTAAACTTAAGAACTACTAAAAGCTAACTACCCTCATACTCCACACAAACACCTGCCTGTAGGCACCTGAATACCGTAATTAACAATTCGTTAGTTCACAAATCCGAAATTTATCGGTCATGTTAAGGATGAAATTAGACATGGCTGCAGGAAACCCGACTGAGAACCTGCAAATATGAACTTTTCATCCTACCGAGCTATTTCTACCGCATTTTTCTTTGTCCAGACGGTCGACATTAACGTTACGCAATAATTTAGTTTACAAAATAACCTCTCTGAAACAGAGACTATTATATCCGACATTCTGAACACACTCTAAATCACGAGATACAGTGTAACCGGACCGAGGAAGCAGACGAGGAAACACACATATTATAAACACAATAATATTTACCGAACCTATTATTACGCTTGAAAATGATTTACCTTTACAAATTAAATTTCGTCGACGGTACGAGACATCCTAAGACATAGTGAATGGCACGGTGCGCTGTCCACAACAATAGAGGTGAAAAGTAACACCATAGCCTGCATAACCAGATGATAAAATCTCAACACGTCGATGGGTATTTAGGGTAAAGTAAGAAAGAAGAGAAAAAACGAGACGTCAGAGCTAACGAAACCGAAACTGGAAAACGAAAACGAGATGTGAATTATTGTCTTAGAGGCCAACTGAAAAATAAAGGATGCTTGGGAGCTGGTGGTTTACAAGCGAACCACCTCTCGAGGAGACAGCTCAGTCTCTCAATCAGTCTTCAAAATTCATTACACACCAATATACGGAGAGAGACTACATCTACTTTCTGAAGAGAAGTGGCCTCTTAGCCCCCTTCTCCGGGGATGTGGTTTGGCCGAGTGAATAGCGCGCTGGTCTTGGAATCCGGAGGTCTCGGATTCGAGCCCACGCAGCAACTCGCTACATTCCAACCTAGGCCGGTTTTTCGGCAAGAAGAGAAAAGGGCTAAGACAGCCGTAACAGCCTCCCCGACGTGTCTGAAGTAATGATCGAAAGGGCGGATTCCAGGGCTTGGATTGAGAACAAAATTAGAAAAAAGCCCCTTTTCCACACCTTGAATGCTAATTATGCTAAACCGTCCACAACATTCGAACCTCTTTTTAAGAAGAAAGGACCTATATAATCCCTCAAGAAACTAGGAACTTTTCTACTTGATAATTTTCTGTAGTTGCGTGTCCGTTGGACTTTCGATCCCAAAACAAGTAGAAGTAAAGGCCTGTATGCAATCGGTATACCTCTAATATGACTTCATATCTCTATATTTTGGGATCTTGTTGCCTCTCCATGCTGCAGAAATGTACGTATTCGATTTTCCAATTGACAATTCTCTTTTTGGGGGACTAGTAGTCGAGCTTCATCTCGCTACCCCTTCAACCAGAGACAAGCTTTTATCGATTATGATTCATAACGAGCT
Source organism: Acanthococcus lagerstroemiae (assembly GCA_031841125.1). Taxonomy (NCBI): domain Eukaryota; kingdom Metazoa; phylum Arthropoda; class Insecta; order Hemiptera; family Eriococcidae; genus Acanthococcus; species Acanthococcus lagerstroemiae. The sequence continues at coordinate 39,003,989 of CM063114.1, read as the reverse complement.
GGAAACAGTTTATTTGAGTATTCGACTGAGCGATAAAAACGGCAGGCACTTAATTAATTCGTTTTTCTGGAGGATTGCATTTTGGCGCATCGATTAGTCAACTCCACTTGACACGGAAAAAGTACAATTTTTCATAGTGTTCGTTTGGAAAAAGGGACACTCGAAAGCAGCGGCGTTTCACCGCAGTGTTATCTAGATTTTTCGGGCTAGAGAGCGAGGCACTACACACACCTCCAACCTCAACACCCTGTCGAACGCCCTCGCTTTAGCGTCTCTTTTACCTTCCAAGCTGGAGCTCACTTCCGCTTGATAGTCGAGTATTGTCCCACCTCGACGCGGTTTACATTTTCGTTGACAAGCTGTTTACATTTGCATACGTTAGGGTGTCACTGATAAAACACCTGTACTGTTTTTAGGTTCAGTCCCCCCAATTCGGTTATTGTTCAGGTACAATCTACACAGACAAGGTGTCAACGTATTGGGACGAAGTAATAATACAGAACGCACATATCGTCACAACAGCCATAGTTTTGTAAAAATGACATCGTAAGCAGGGTGTCCACCAGAATTCAGTTTTGGAGTTCCGGGACTTTTCCGGGAAAAATTTGGGTGCAAAACATGCCATGTTTTGCTCAATACACACCACAGTGTTACCTGTATTCCTCTACAGTATAGTACGTGCGTGTATTTGAAGGGTGATGGTTATCGATCTGGGCTATGAACAAAGAAGTCTCCATGTATCGGGGAAACCGTCCAAGCGTTGGGGAAAAAATTGTGTCCAACATTAATTTATAAAAATTCCGGGATCTTTGGTAATAGTTGAGTGAATTCCGGGACTTCCGGGACCGGTAGACAGCCAGGTAAGTTTCAAACGTCACATGGAAGGATGTGCTGTGGAACCCTTTTCCTGATTCTGGTACCTTGTTCAATTTTTACAGTCAGTTGAACCCCTCAGGCGGATGGAAAAGTCGAATTCTAGATTTTCCAAATAAGTGACCTCCGATGCATTGTCCCAAGTCGGCATCAGATCGAAAATCGAATGCTAATGTTACGCCGAATTCATCAAACTGACAATTTCATAAAATCGGTAACAAAATTTGCCGATTGTAAAATCAGCAGGTTCTGCTGATTTTATGAAACAAGCGATACATTTCTACCACATTTATAAAACTGGAAGGTACAGGGTCCCTTGGGGCAAAACGTGAACACCCAAATCTCAGGATAAAGTGAACATAGTCAAGCTTTCTTTAGAAAGAGTTTCAAAGGGAATTTTTAACGACAATGTGTAGGGAAATCCTTCTATGATTGTGAGAAATAATCTGACCTATTCTCATTTAGAATTAAAGAAAAAGAAAATAGCACAAAACTTCCCTTTTTATAGAAAAAAAAAAAAAGGTCTTGCGAATTGAAAAAAAAATGTAGATTACTTACGATGTAATCATTATTTCCTGATTGTTTTTACATGTTTGAGGGACAACAAAAATGAGCTTTCTTTGAGTGCTCTCAAAATCTGATAAGTCTTAACCAGTCCATAACCGAGGAAGGTTAAATTTATGGGGCTGAAAATGAACAACCCAGAGGCAAAAAAAAACCACTGTTGGAGCAAAAAGTGGACGTATTATTCTGATTGATTTGAGAGAATTTTTGCACGCGATTATACAGTTGGTAATTCTGCTCTGGAAACATCTGCACTCTACGCCTTCAACAGCTTTCAAAATTCACAAGCTTCCGCCTCTTTTTCACAAGTCCATTCATCTTGATCCATGAGGTCAAACTCAAAATCAAAGTCATAAGAAATAACTTCACTGGCCATGTTTGCAAACAAATATTGAAGAGCATTTTCGAAGGTAAAGATGGAGTTTCTGTCTCATTTTATCAGTAAAGAAGTCATGATTTAACAAGTCAATGACATTATTCGAATTATGAGTAGTATCATCTTCATTTTATCTTATCATAGATTTTGCTTCCTAGTAAGCACGTGAAAATTCTGACCTCATCCGCCAGGTACACTCTTATTACTGATTTTGTAAAATCGGCAAACACTCGCCTATTTTATAAATTCAGCGAAAAATGTTACTGACTTCATAAATTCGGCAACAACTCTCTTGCGCTACTGATTTTATAAAATCAGCGAAATATCTGCCGATTTTATGAAATCGTCAATTTGATGATTTCAGTGTCACACTAATAATTCAAAATCAGCGACTCAAAAATCCCTGTTTAAGTAGTTTCAATTTTTCAAAATCAAAGTTGATTTTGTTTACTTTTACGTTAGTAAATTTTGGATTTTTGGCCTAAATCGGAAACGGATCAAAAATCTGATTTACTTTTTAAGACCAATGACCCACAAACTCACTCCTCTAGCACCCTGTTTGATTTTTTTGGCAAAGTCAAACTGGCCTATTCAAAAATGTTAAATTAAAATGTTGGGACCTGATTCCGGGTCGGATCAGAAATCTAAAGAGATTTTAGAAATCACCGATCCAAAAAAAAAAACGATCTAGATCACTTCTTCAATTATTTTTTTTTTTTTTGGATAACGTTAGCTCATTCATGGAAAATTTTGGATTTTGGGCTTAAATCTGAAACGGATCAAAAATCTGATTTGCAGTTTTGAGACCAATGACCCACAAACTCACTACTCTAGCTCCCTGTTTAATTTTTTTGGCAAAGCCAAACTGGCCCATTAAAAAAAGTAAAATTAAAATTTTGGGACCTTATTCGGGGTCAGATCACAAATCCGAAGAAATTTTAGAAATCACCGACCCAAAAAATAAACCAATCTCGAACACTTCTTCAATTTTTTTTTGGGGTAACGTTAGCTGGATTTTGGGCCTATCTGAAACGGATCAAAAATCTGATTTACATTTTTGAGATCAATGACCCACACAAACTCACTACTCTAGTGCCCTGTTTAATTTTTTTAGCTAAGTCAAACTGGTACATTCAAAAAAGCTAAGTTTAAATTTTGGGACCTAACTCGGGGTCAGATCAGGAATACAAAGAAATTTTAAAAATCACTAATCAAAAAAAAAAAAAAAAAAAAAAGATTTTGATCATTTTTCAGTTTCTTTTCTTTCTTTTGTGACGTCATTAAAGGAGTCAAATTTAAAGTTTGAGACCGAAATCGGGGTCGGATCAGAAATCTGATTGAATCTGCGAAATCAAGGACCCAAAAAACCACTATTCCGACAACTTGGTCAATTTATTCGGCAAAAGCCAATTTGTCCCATTTAAAAATATGAAATTCAAACTTTGGGGCCAAAATCGAGATCGGACCGGAAACCTAATAGAATTTTCAAAATCAAGAACCCAGAAACCACTATCCCGACAACTTGGTCAGTTTTTTCGGCAAAATCAGTTTGTCCCCTTTAAAGGAACCAAATGTGGATTTTGATGCCGGAGTCGGAGTCGGTCGAAAATCTGACTGAATTTGCTAAATCAAGAACCCAAAAATCACGATTCCGATAACGTGGTCAATTTTTTCCGCCAAATCAATTTTGTCCCCTTTAGAGAGATCAAATTTGGGTTTTGGGACCGAATTCGGGAACGGACACTGAATTTGCGAAATAATCCCCCCCCCCTCCAAAAAAACACGATTTTAACAACATAGTTCAATCTTTTCAACCAGATCAACCTGTCCTCTTTGAAGAGATCAAACTTGGGTTTTGGGGCCTAAATCGGAGTCGGATCGGAAATTTGATTAAATTTTCGAAATCAAGGACCCCAAAAAAACCATCCAATATTCCGACAAACTCGGTCCATTTTCTCAGCAAAGTCAATTCGCCCCCTTTAAAAAGATCAAAATTGAACTTTGGGTCCAAAATTCGGGGTCAGATCGTAAATCTGATTGAATTTTTGAAATCAAGGATTCAAAAAATTCTTATTCCAATGCTTTGTTAAAATTGATTCGACAAAATAATTTGGTCCCTTTAAAGGAGTCAAATTTGAATTTTAGTGCTGAAACAGGGACAGATCAAAATCCTGATAAGATTTTTGAAATAAAGGACCCAAGAGATCCTTATTCTAATACCTCGCTCAATTTCTATGATACAATTAATTTTGTCCTCCAGAAGGCAGGAACAAAACTATAGGGGGTGGGGGTGGACCCCCCATAATTTGGCAGTCGGCAAATTTTGAAACTGTTCATTTGAATTTTTCAATTTTTATGAATGTTGGTTTGCTTTTTTGTTTCAAATAAAAAATATTTTTATTGAGAAATCGGCAAATTTTTAGCTTTAAAAAAATATTTGTCGACAAATTTTTCTTCTCCACCTCCCCAAATTGAAAGTAAGAGTTCGTTTCTGAAAATGGAGTACCCTGGGCTCTTTTCAGAGACTAGTCCTTGTTTGATTTACAGACTTTGGTCGTTGTAAATATATGAGGGAAATTTAGTCTGGAATCAAAGTCAAAACTCCACGTGTTTTTCCCATAAGAACGGAAGGGAGTTGTGGCACGGATTCCCCCCTAATCCGATCGACCTGAAACTTTGTAGGTTTATTTATTTATTTTATTGGAACTAGTTTAGAAGACGAATCAGAGGAAATTCAGAAAAAAATATCACCAAGAGTAAATAACGACCACCTTAATGTGTAAAGAAAGTTATGTGTTCCTCTTCAGTATTCTTAACAACCTTCCAGCTTACCCTCCCAGACTGTATGTTTATCTGCGCATATGTGAGCGCTTGTGGGATAAGGTTCAAATCTGCACTTGCAGGGACGAAACTATGGGTAAGACACCCCAGATTTTCAATTTAAAAAAAAAATTTGTCGGCGAATTTTTAGTTTTTTAAAAATATTTGTTTTTCTCCCCCTTCCCCAGCCATCTGAAAGTCGAGTTTCGTCTCTACCAGATGGAAGAAAATTCAAATGTAGGGTTAAAATCGAGTTCGGGTCAAAAATCTGATTACATTTTTGGAATAAGCAACTAGAAAAACCCCGATCTTGGTACTTCGTACGATATATTTCCATTTAACATTTAGAAGTTAGACGAATGTTCCAGTTCCCCTTCTGGAGAAAATAAAATTTTTCCACCCGGAAAGAAACTAGACCTTAGACCCTGAAGATCACGTCTGCCTCACCACTACTTGCCGTCGCCATAAAAATAAACTAGGGGGAATTTTCGCGCCACACTGTGGATACATATTATGTATTAGTACGACATTCCGCTATTTTTGAAGCGTTTTGCTCGTACTAGTTGAACTGACTCATTTTGATCTGAAAACTAGTCAGCCACATTTTCCTACAATTGAAAAATTTTGGCCCGCGTAAAAAATCGGCAAATTCACTTTGAATTTTTGAAGAAATCGAGTGCGGTCGAAAAAATTTGTTCGATATAAGAAATCGTTTTCATCAGTGTAAGGCTGGAGTACCTACCGAAAATTTCGAGAAAAAGCCAATTCAAAGGTAAATAGCCTTCGATATTTTTGGAGTAAAAAGTACACTATTTTGATCTTCGAACAAAACAGACTTCAGAAATCGAACAGAATCACGAAATGTCTACTCGATTTCATAAACGACAAAACAATTAATAATTTTTTTTCTGTTGAACCCCCTATTTTGAAGGCTCTCCACTGCTCCAAGTATATCAACAATAGGTTAACTGTAGTCGCTGAATTCATTTTTGAATTTATTTTTCAAAATTTTCAGTAACGTGGGCGTAGTCAATGGGTCCTTATACTCTCTGAGCCCAGGGACCTCAGAGCCTTAATCCAGCCCAGCATTCGGCATGCTTTCTTTTGCCTCCTGAACTGACCAACGAAGCGAACGATATTCTCGTTTACTTTTACCGGTTTTAAAGAAAATGACCTGCTAGCTATTAGCCTTGTCTCATATCACTGCGTGTGAGTGATATTTTATTCTGACACAGGGTGGATAGTTTTCCCCCTAAAAAATTTCCTGACTTTTCCAGAATTTTCCAGTCTATTTTCCAACTTTTTCACAACAAACAAATTATTTAAAAAAAAAAAGTTCAATTGAGTCCAACAGAGAAAATTGTACAATACTTTCACATCATAAAATTTTCTTCTGAATTCCCTGACTTTTTCGATTTTCTTTCAAAATTCCCTGGCTTTTCCCTGACTTTTCCTGGTTTTCCAGAAACTGGTCATCATGTGACAGTTACCTTCGTCGAAACAGAGGGGTTGATGCCATCGCCTTTGCACAGCCATGATACTACCTCCGCGGCCCAACAGTTCGAATCGACCATAATTTTGCTTACGTTTGTATGTAGAAAAAATTGGCACAGTAAAGAGAGATAAAGATGCATACGCGCAGAGCGGAATTTACTCTCACTAAGAAAGACCATTTGAAGGGCTGGAAAGCAAAACGCAGTTTGTCCAAAATTGTGATTTCTCTGAAAGCAGGTAGTCCTATAATAAATTTCCACGACGAATCTGATTTCGCTGCCGGTTTCCTTCCATTCGTACGTTTTTTATGTCAAAAAACCACGTTAAGATTTCATATTGCCGCAAAACGCAGATTGTCCTGATTTCGAAGAATGGTTCTGAAAAATCTATAGTTTTCGGACAAACTGCGTTTTGCTTTCGAGCTCCTCGTTTATGACATCAATATCGCGCATACGTGTTCCGTGCCTTCTCCAGAAATGCATCCAGGAAATGAGCGTGCTGACTCGAGTCACGATTCACAAATCACGAGCCTCCCAACCTCTCCTATGCTGCACTGCCTTCCATAGGTATAAATAAATGCTACATTTCGGACACGTGCCAGCAGCACGATTGGGGTATTTCTTTTTTCATAAACAATTTTTCAAACGCCGTATGGTGTGGAAATGATTTATTTTCGGTACGTTTGTCGCCACTAGCACTTCTGAAATGACTATCGGATATCGGATAAATAAATTTGAAACTGAAATAACGTTCGTTTTAGTTTATGGAATTCGCCTTTCATTACTAGAGAGTACATACTACATATACACGTACATGCTTTTGAGGTTTCATTTAATGCCATTAACAAACTGTAATCTGTCAGCTGTAAACATTACTGGTAATTCAATTTTTTTCAACGTACCGAGTTATTTCGTAACTACGCGTTTTTTCATAATCGAACCGAAGTGACGAAAGCGAAATGAAAATTTTCAAAATATTTTGCACTCGGAGGGAGGTTTAGTACTATAATTTTCGAATTCTAGCATTTGAGTAAGGAGCTTCGATTTTCAAATTAGTGTCACGAGGTAGTTCAATACCACAAAATATTGAACGAGCTTCGAAATTCAACATTACTTTGCCCTTTGAATTTTTCTGATCAACCCAAACCTAGTATGTTAAGGGTTCGCGAAGCAGTTTATTTTTATCAAAGAAAAAACCACATTATTGTCGAATCAAAGTCGAAGCCACTGAAAATTTTTTGCCGGAGCTGGAGCCGCAGTCCGATAAGAATTATCTTAACATGGGGTAACATTGAAAATACGGGGTAACTGCAAATCACAGACTTGAAGCGAAGAGTAGCTTACAGCGCCCTATCGGGAGTGGAATGAGTAGTTGGAGCCAGTGTTGTTAGACAAAATGATTTTTTGTCATTTTATTTTGTCCGAAAAGCATTTCGTTTTTTTTTGTTTTTTTTTGTTAAGTCATAAATTTTGTCATCTTCAGAGTTTTGTTATTTTGTTTTTTCATTGTTTTGTAACGTCTTGACGAAATTATTTTGTAATTTTGTCTTCCTACTGGTACTAGTTGACCTGCTTCGCGGCTTATCTACACCGTGGGGTAAAGTGATTTCGTTAGAGTTGGCTCAAGTGAGTTAGATAAAAGAACATTGGTATTCAGCTCACTATCACAGTGCACGTAAAAAGTTATCACAAATCATATGAATTATGTGGTGCACAATTTCCTTCACCCTTATGTTTCCAGACTTAGCGACCTTTAGAATCACTTATTGGATACCCATATTAAACTTCACAAAATACTAGAACTCCCCCCCCCCCTCATTGCATGGACCTCAATTTCAAACGTGGGATAAATAGATGAAAGGAGGGAGGTGAGTAAGCCCTATAAACGATATCTCTGTGAAATGGTATAGTAGCTGAAGAAGATGATAATTATCTTCATAAAGTATGTGTATCTGTATTAAAAAGTAGTAATCGGGGATACCTTGAATTCCATTCTGAGCAGTTCTAATCCAGATACCAGAAAATTGCTAATGACCTTTTTATGGGAAATTTAATGTACAATCTATTGCAAATGAAAAAAAAAACACTAGTAGCTTAAGAGGGTAAGTTTCACGAGAAATTGAAAAAATGTGAACATTTTTGATATAATTTGTACTAGAATTGATTTTTGATATTTTTATGTCTTTACTTTTGCACACAACGGAAAAAAGTGTTACGTTAGAGCGTAATGAAAAGGACGTTATATAAAAATAATAATAATAATAAATAAAAATAATAATACTGACTGGACTGACTAACTGCGAGACTGACTGACCAACACTCTTCATTTGCCTGCGAGCCCCACACTCCTTGTGCCAGTCTGTATTCCCTTGCGAGTATCACATTCCTTGTACCAGCCTGCGAGCACTACGCTCCACTAGTGCATCATTTTGCAGACGAGTCTGCAACCATGGGAGGGCATTTTCAGGTCTTTACTTCGCGAACTGTGCCGACATGAGAGTGTCATCGTCCAGCGAAAGTAGCGTCCAAGAAATGAGCGCGCCAAAAAATATGGAGCGCAACATGCTCTGCGGAGCATAGCGACTGACGACATTTTATGTCGGCGCAGTCCGCGAAGCAAAGACATGAAAATGCTCTCCCGTGGTGGCAGACTCGTCAGCAAGATAATGCACTAGTTTCGTCAGAGTCAGGTTTCTCCTCCCGGAGATGGAGCTCGTCTCCCCCTTCAAAACAAGACTGGCAATGCCCCCAAGTAGTACATTTCAGAGATTTCACGTTTGTTTATTGAATTGAACTTGTTTTTGTACCCGTCTAAAAAGGCATTCCCGATATCGACTGGTCCTAATCAAATCCGGGATAATCTAGAAACAACTTAAACGACCGCTGGAAAGTCTTAGAAAGTCTTGGCTACTCACCTCATAGCTCATTCTCCGAAAGAGGAAGACCGAATGGCGTGATGATGAACGTTAAGAATTCTTCAAACGTTTCATGCAGTCGAAAAACTATTACTGTATTTTCATTTTCAATATCCATAAGAAGATAGCAGCCCGAATCGTCCAGGGAGTTTCCTAATTGTGACCCAAACAAAACTGCAGCTCCTTGATAGGCCAAGTGCGATCAGTTAAAGAATATTCGGATTGTGGTCAATACAAGAAGATTTCGTTTGAGTATTGTGTATAGGGAGGGGTCTTCCCTGGGGAGACCCCTCAAAAGATAGGAAGACGAGCTGAAAAGTATTGCGAGGAGATTATGGATCAGGAGGGCAAGGGACAGAGTCAGATGGATAAGTGTGGGGGAGGCCTATGCCCGCTCGTGGGCGCACTAACCTCGTGTAACTTTATATTTACATTGTTAGTAAGGCTGTAAAATTTAGAAGAAAAAAAAATAAATATATATAGGGAAAATACAGAAAAAGGTGAATTTATGAACGCCCTGTTGAATCCATTTCGACGATTTTTTTTCTTCTGTAGTTACCACAACTGCCCTCTACTATTACCTACTGGTACTATTTTTCTGTCTATCTCCAGTCGTGAGCAGAAAAAAAATTTCAGCGATGGAAAACTTTTCAAAATTTGACCATAACTCAGCCCTTTCAAAAGTAAGAGTATACAAACATATCTGCATATTGTTGGGGCAGGTTGCCTACTTACTAGGTGGAAGGGGGGTTCAGATTATTAGACGCACAAAGGCCTCGTAAGCATTATTCCATTTTCACATTGTACTCTTGGTATACAAGATCTGTAGAACAAAAATACCGAGCGGGGCATCTTTGAAAGCTGGTTGGTGTACTGATAAGAAACATTATACTATCATTTCCAGAAGGGATAACATGCCTCGTAATCCGAAAAAAACCTGATGTAAGGAAGTATTGAAAACATTTGCTTCATTTGGTTTTTCCATCTGCGTTTCTCACTTTTTACTGTTGTTTACAATGGTTTTTCTTGCTTCTGCAAGATCAAATTTGGAGTATAGCATCAGCCAGAAATCTTTAATACTGTTTGAAGCTGGTTCACTATCATTTATAGAAAAAAAGTTCAAAGTTACCCCACTATCGGCGTAACTTCCAAACATTTCAAAGGCCTTTTTAAACTTGAATACTGCCAACAGCATTATGTGAAACATATGTGACCTGGAATCATGAAATGTGCCTCTCATGCGAAAACAGGTTTTTGAGATAAACGAGTGTGAAGATGGGATGGTGGTAGTGGTGCGCACGGTGGTACGTTTCCGCGTTGCTATGACAACCGCGTTTCGATTTCTTGTTCTCTGTCATTGTCATTCTCATAGGCCCGTTTCACACAACGTGTAAACGGATGTTTTTTAACTTTTGACGTAATTTCTAAATACAATTTGTGGAAAAACTAATGAAGATATGAAGCTGCGATTTGTTTCATTCGACAGAGCGTGATTTTTTCTATAAGAATTATCAAGAAAGTGAAAAATGATTGTTGATACCACAGGCACATTTCATGATTCCAGGTCACATATTGTTTTACATGTATTTTGACAGATTTCGTTCTTCTTCAACAAATACCTTTTCATCCATCCCCTCGCCTCAGTCTACTTCTCTGTATTTTTCAAAAATTAAGGCAATGTTTTCAATTTCCTTTCAATGTTAATCCATGTTAACCTGAGCTGGAGCCAGGACCTGGAAAAAGTTAATTAAAGAAAGCGGAAGTCCTGGAAAAATTGAAACCCTAACCGTGAAAACGACTATAGTTTTGATTTATTGACTTAAATAATAGACTGAGCTATATCAACAGCCACTATGCAAAAACATTACAGCTTATCTTATCAAGCCATCATCCGAGAATGAAAACAAGCACGCAGTTCATCTATCTGAGCAGTGGATGTAGCTCAGTCTGTTATTCAAGTCGGAAAAAAAATTAAAACTTACTATGGTTGCTTTCACAATTAGGGTTTCCTTTATTTACCGGAGCCGGAGTCAATTTTAAGAATTTTATCCGGAGCTGAAATTGGTGTGTTTGCTCACATGAAAAAATACTGTCGAGCTTGTCCAAAATACCGCTGAAAAATCACTCAATTCAACTCAAAATTACACAATTTAAGTCTACTTTGGACCAGCTTTTTAGAAATGATTTTCTGTCCAAGTCTTATTAACGATACGAAGGAGCTCGAAACTCATGATCCTCTCAAATATTATTACATTCGCACTCGTATACATTCGCCGGCTTGATTTTAATCAGACACTTTTGAAACGCACGTATAGGTTCAACGGTTTTAATGACCCGATGTGGGAATTTGAGATCCACGTTCGGCTACAAAACCAGTACTTATTAGCAAGCTTAGTACTTGTTATTTCTTCTCGGACTTCGGACATCCGTATTTGGTTCTATCCTCACGCAGACACGATCGGTTATATTCTGCGCTAGCATTCCTCATTTAGTTGATGGTTGCACCGAATGTACAAGACTTGATAATCTTCCAGAACCGAACTCATAAAATCTTGATACCAATATAGGACACGACTCTTTTTTTTTTTTTGAAATTGATAAATTTCCTCTTTTAATTACGAAACACGAAACGGAGACGAATAAATTAGTAATACGTGGTTTCTACATAACGATTATAATCGAGGGAGGAAGTTCAAACGAGATTATGTGAAGACCAGAGAGATTATAATGGAGTGATGTTCAACCGAAGTTACGAATGAGCACCGATGACCTCAGGTCTAAAACAGCTGTAACCTTATTTGCATCGCGAATGAACAGTACCAAGACCGAATATGCCCCAAATTTTTCGAAGCGACCAAATGTAACTTTACGTATGGTCAATGAAACTGGTCTCTGCTGTGGATCATAGTCGAGCTTGGGATTTTGACGTATGTATCTTAAATATGTATAAATGCTATTTCAAGTGTAAAGAGATTGTCAGTAAGGCCGTATTTACGAATTCGAGAATTAACTACGCAAATTTGAATAATATACAGGGTGTCTCTTTTGCAATGACCCCCTTCCCCTTCCAATTAGTAAGTAGGCAACCTACCCCGACAATATGGAGATATGTTTGCACACTCTTACTTTTGAAAGGCCTGAGTTATGGTCAAATTTTGAAGAGCTTTTCATCTTTGAATTTTTATTTCTTCTCACGACTGGAGATAGATAAATGGTACCAGTAGGTAATAGTAGAGGACGGCTGTAGTAACCATAGAAAAAAATAAGTTGGATTCGATTCAACACGGTGTTCATAAAATCAATTTTAGTACAAATTATATTAGAAAATTTTCACAATTTTTCAATTTCCCGTGTACTGGCCCTCTTAAGCTACTGTTTTTTATTTGCAATAGAGTGTACATTACATTTCCCATAAAAAGGTCATTTACAATTTTCTTGTATCTGGATTAGAACTGCTCAAAATGGAGTTCAAGATAACACAGATGCACAGACCTTATGAAGATTGTAATTTTCTAGCTACTTTACCACTTCACAGGGTTATATCATTTATGGGGCTTATTCACCTCCCTCCTTTCATCTATTCACCCCATGTTTGAAATTGAGGTCCATGCAATGAGGGGGGGAGTTCTAATATTTTGTAAAGTTTAATACGGGTATCCAATAATTGGTTCCAAAGATCGCTAAATTCGGTTTTGATAACATTTTGGCCATATTCCCCGAACTGTGGAGCATACCAATGGGAAGGCGGTACAAGATGATAGTTAAAAATTAAAGATCACGGAAAGTGGTTGAACATGATTTTTCATAAAATGAATTTCATTTAGTACAAAATTATTAATACATATTTTTTATTGTCCGTAAAATTTGTTTTTTTCAAGATGCTAAATTTTAACTACCAATAAATTCTTCTTTCACCTTCTACCTCACCAGGGCCGTTTTTAGGGCAGGCAAAACGGGGCAACTGTCCCGGGCTTCGCGCCAAGCAGGACCTCGAACTTGAGAAAAAAAGAAAGAAAGGAGAGAAAACGAAGAAAAAAAGAAACAAAAAGAAAAAATTGAATAAAAATTTTTTGAAAAAAAGTAAAATACTGATTTTTATTTCTATTATTGGGCCTCGCAATCACATTTGATTAGAAATTGAATAATATGTTGTTATTAACATGGACGACTGCAATACAGCAGCTAATTTTTCAAAAAATATTCGCTAAAATTGATTTGTTATCGTTCCTTGCCTTAGGCCCAGGCCCGTAACCAGGGTGAGGGCAGGGGGCAATGCCCCCGGATGCACTCTTCGTTTTTGTAGACTTCTCATAGGAGAAATAAAGCTCTTAACTCCAAGGCCATTTATCAACAATTTCGATAACATTGTTCTGCAAAATTTAGTTTTTGTTTTTTTGCTCAAAGATAAAAATATACAAATCTGTAAGTATTTTTAACCTTGAATTCAGTGCCGCAGCCCATTTTTTCCTAGAATTTCAGGATTTTTCTCAATTTTATGTTGAAGTTTCGAAAAACATGAAAAAAGGCCGAAATTGCATACTTTTAGTCTATTGAAAAGCAACTAAAAACCTCAAAAAATTATCTTTTCTCAATGCTGTCGTACTCTCCAATACTTACACAAAAAATTTTCCAGCCAACTGGTTCCGAAACAAATGATTCCCAGGAGATTTGAGAAATTCAGATGTAAGCAATTGCTGTAAAACAATAATCCTTACCTAAAAGTATTTGACAAATGCTTGCTTTTGGTAGCCAACCAGCATTATCCATGTTAAACATACGATTCTTAAACTATTTTTTATGCTAAATTAAATGTGATCCAATTTTGGACAGCACTTCAAAATTTTTCTTCATTTTACATTGAAATTTTGAAAAAACATGAAGAAAGGTATGAATGGCATACTTTAACCTATTGTGTACAATAGCAGTGTTAAAAGATGGATCAAAATATTTTTTGTGCTTGAAAGGTTCAGGAACAATAATAAGAATGCGGCTTGTTAGAAGATACTTTAATGGGTACTTTCCTTTCTTTCGTACAAATCTGAATCAGTTTCGCTTTTTAAAGTCCAACAGTAGTCTGCTAACCATAAGCGCAAATAGGTGGGGGCTTGGGGGCTTAGCCCCCAAACTTCTAAATATACCCCCAAACACTGAAAAATTACCAAAGGAAATTATGCGGGGAGGTGGTGTTGCTTCATAATAAGGGGGCTTAAGCCCCCCAGTTCTGGGCACTATTTGAGCTTCTGCTACTAACATTCAAAAACTTGCTGCCGTTCTGTGAAAACCCACGGATAATTTGTTTTCGACTATTTGTCATTAGATAACCAATTTCAACTTTTGTTTCAGTCAAACGTAACTTCTTTTCATACTTTACGTCTATTTCTTATGAATGTGTGAGGTTCCTTACACACTTTTTCAGAGGCTCGTTAACTGTTCTCGGTCGCACGCAAGTGTACTCATTTTTAAATCAAAATATTTCCAGAATCTTCGACCATTTTTTTCATTTTCAACCCGCTGGAGTGCGTTAAAGCTTCAAAAACATGAAAGAGTGGGTGAAGTTACCCCAGTTAACAGTATTTTAAAATGAGAGATCGAGCCGAAAACGGCAAGAATCTTGAACATTTATTTTTCTTTCCAAATTTTTGAGAAATTCCTCATAATCATCAAACTCATTTAAAAGTCATAAGCATAAAAAAAGATGAGCTAAAAATATGAAGAATTGCTGTTTTCGACACTTTTTTTCACTTTTAAGAAGTTTCTCGATGTCTAGGAGATTTTTCAATAGCGGATTCGTATTTAGAACATCAAAATACACAATATAGAAATTATATTTTCATCTTTAGGCATTTTCCGGGCAAAACTGTTAAAATAGAAATCTCAAAAAAAAAAAAATGCAAAATTTTAACGTTGTACGTAGAACATTTTTACAGTTTTCTCATTTCTAATTAGCAACATTGCTAGTATTGGAAATGAGTTTGTGGGGGGGGCGGTGAGAAAAACCACAATTAGAAGTACTTAAAATGAATGGAAAAATCTTGCCTTCTCTGGTATGCACTTTACCCCCCTTGAAGATTCAGTCTGGTTACGGGCCTGCCCAGGCCTCACATCGTTTCTTGCCCCAGGCCTCGCTAGTCGTAGAAACGGTCCTGTTCCTCACCCCAATATCTCACTCGCTTTATGGATCAAAAAATTTTCAATCAAAATAATTTCTTCCTATTCGTACATTTAAAAATTTTACAAAGTAACTGTTTTTGAGAGATATTTTAAACATTTTCGGAATACGTTACCAAATTTGTTCAAACCGATCTCCATTACATTCTGAACATACTTTGGCCCGTCGAATTACTAAATAGTAGACGCTTCCAGCGCATCTGTATTTTCCCTTATCTGGTGTATTCGTCAATAATTCGCTCCTCAACTGAGATTTTACCGAGACTTTTAATTCTCTCAAGCATGAATACCTTTAGATAACTCTTAAAAACCAAGGAATACACTCAAAATACACCCCATGCCTATATACAAATGGATAGAGGGGAGAGGAATTTGAAATAAGAAGAGGAGTTAGACAAGAGGACCCTGTCTTCCCAATCTGTCTAACAGTGTAATTCAGGAAGTATTTCTTGGACTAAAGAGGGAAAAGAAAGGAGTAATAATCAATGGAGAGTATACCATCTTAGATTTGCTGATGACACAGAATAGCAAACAGATCTTATACGCATTGCTGAGGAATTTCTGGTAAAATGTAGGGCACCGGATTAATCACAAATGCTTGAATCTAATGGCAAAAGTTGCATTTCTTATTAATAGACAGGTAATACAATTGAGTGACGAAGCTGAATACCTCGTACAGACCGAAGAGGAATAGAACTATCTAATAGAATTCAAAAGGGATGAAACGGATTCTGGGGACTAAAAAATATATTCAAAGGGAAAACAACAATTAGATTACAGAGTTAGGTATGAGAGAGTTGTATGGTGCACAAGCCTCGGCTTTGACTGGCTCGAACTTAGCCAGGTTAAGAGATTCACAGAAAGCTATGGAGAGGTCTAGGTTAGGTCAAACTCCATGCCAAGATTAACAACTACTCCATTAGAGTAAAAACTGGAATAAAGGACATTGGATACGTGACTAAAAATGGAAATACGCAGGTCATATATTGCTCGACATAGGAGTAATATGTGGGAGAACAAAGTCGAAATTTGGACCACCTACAATAAGGTAAGAAGAGGAAGCAGACCAATCACCAGGTAGAGATATGAAATCAAAAGGGAAGTAGGAACCAAATGGAGACAGTTAGCCTTCAATAAAATATTGTTGGAGAGACCGCGGAGAGGCATATGCCCAAAAATGGATGGAGGCAAAATGTTGAGGCACCCCTCCATTACAGTAGGGTCACCCACAGTTAGTAATAATTATTTTAAATGTTGATTATACGAGAACCTCATGCTGGATAATAATAATTAGAAAACGTCTTTGAAAAATGGCCTAAAACTCTGGTGCATCAAGTCCATTTTTGAGGACCCATTTAGACGCATATATTTGAGAGGGTATCCCGTGCAACTTGATACAGTTTTCATGAAATTTGTGATCTCGATTAACTCGATTCGGATGACTTACCATACCTCATCTAACAAATATTTCATAACCGACCACCATATAGAAAGTATAAGCATACTTCGCCTACAGAACGATCGGCCGCCATTACACTTATCGTTAATTTATTGCAGAGTACATTTTAGTTTCTCTTCGAACGTAAAATCTTATACTTGAACACGAATCCATCGAAATGGTGCGAAGATTATTAAGTTACAATATTTTTTAGAACCCAGACAGTGTAGCGAAGAAAACACGATCTTCACTTTTGACATGCTTTTTTCCTCGTTGCTAACATCATTTTTATCGACAAATTATGGAATCTAGAAAATTTCGCTCAGGTTTTTTATTATTGAAAAGACGCGATGATTAATCACAAATCAGTTTGAACGATTTATAATTTCGCTGTCTTCGCTTCGTAACACTGAAATGATTCGATCATTAGGTACGACGTTGTGAACTGTAAACATTCCAACTCCATGCAAGTGTTCACTGCATAAGTTTTCATGAAGGAAAGTACCACGGGCCTCTTTTCTAATTTACTCTCAACCCGAGCTCTGGAATCCGCCCTTTCGAGATTACTTCAGAGACGTCGGGAAGGCTGTTAAGGATGTCTTAGCCCTCTTCTCATCTAGCCGAAAAATCGGCCTAGGTCGAAAAGTAGGGAGTTGCTACGTGGGCTCGAACCCAGGACCTCCGGATTTCGAGACCAGCGCGCTATCCACTCGGCCAACCAGACCCCTCGAGCCTAAATTACAATCTGGATTGTGAGGACAAATTATAGAAGATTCCCGAGGGTGGCGAAATTAGCTCGGCTTGAGAAACTGAACAAAATATCGAAATAGAGGGCTTTCGGACCACTGACATTAAATATATCCCATTAGATGATGGAAAAATCAAATGTTAGTGAATAGTTTGGCGGAGGGAAGAAGAGAAAAAAGTACATCCGAGACTTTTCACGGGCTCAGTGCACCTACTGCCGAACCAGGTTGGACGTTCCTGGGTTTGGGAAGCCCACTAAGATGATGTATAGAGGGAAGGGAGGTATTTAGACCCTCTCCGCCATTTCAGAACTTGGAGGAGTAGGTGTTCCTCTCTTAGTGTTCCAGGATTGAGAATCCTTAAGCAACACTCTTAATCCGCCTGAATCCGAGCCTCCAAAATCAAAATTTTACGCTTCAGAGAGCAATATTTCCGTGACTCGGAATACCAAACGAAATTTTTCCTAGCAAAGTCAAATTAGTTCATTTGATTTAAATTCGAGGGCCCAAACAAAAATTTTGGTAACATTTATGAAGTCAGGGATCCAATAAACCGCTGTTTCGATTCCCTGTCCAAGGTACTTCAAACTAACCCCTCATAAGGGGAAAAATCGAATTTGTAGTATAAATCAGGATCACTTAAGCATTTGACTGCATTTTCGAGTATAGATTCAAAATACTATTTCGATATTTTTCATGACGTATTTCCGCTTAAAATTCCAAAATTGGTGGATATTCCAGTCCCCCTTTAGGATAAGGAACCTTTTTTCACCCTGGACTACTAGACCTTCGTCCTCGAAGACAACCGTTTGTCTTCTGGCGAGCCTCTTGGAGACATCATTTTTGAGAAGACAAATTGAGGCAGCGGAAGGGGAGGGTAATGAATGATTTTCTATTTTGCAAGATAACAGTGCCCCCTTGTCCCGATGGCATGGGCCAAAAACAAGCAAAAACTCCTAAGGAACTGACCAAAAAAACAAAGAATAAACTAAAAAAGTACTTAGAAAAGAAAGGTAACCAAAAACTCCGCCTACAATTATTGCATTTTCACGACCGGATGAATGCCAAAAACGATGTTTTTAAATGCCGAAAACGCCATTATTTTCAACCATAATTTCCGGTATCTGGTCACTTTTCTTTTTTGGGGGGGGGGGGGTGAAAAGATAAACGAATTCTGATTAAAACGTTCTCCGATTAACCCACATTAGGATCTTCTTCTGTAATGTTATAGAAAGAATTTTTTTCCGGAATTTTGAAGTTGAGCTATGGAAACGCTGTATTGAGAAAAATAAGTTTGAAAGTTCGAAAAGTGATCAAAAGTGCTGGAAACTTCTTTTCGGAAAAACCCACCCGGAATCGACAACCTGGGCCCCTTCTGTTCCAATGCATTTTATATTCTGGAGCTGGAACGAAGTGAGTTCTCGGAAAAGTGGAGCTGAAAGAACAGAGTTCCTATACTGTCCAAATCGCTAAAAAACCTAAAATCGATTTTTTGGTCGACATTTAAAAAAACGACTGTACAGCCAAAACTATAATGACGAAGGGGGCCATTTCGATAGAGACGCGCGTAAACAGAATGTTCAATTTTAGGCCGAAGTTAGTCAAAATCAGGTGCTAACAAAATTTTGAACGGGAGAAGGGTAAATCCATGGAAAAGAATGAGGAATTAGTTATATGCCCACAAAACAAGTCACACCACCCTTGGTAAGCTTCTTGTGTGACAGATTTTTGAGAAGGCAAATTACGGCAGGGGAAGGGGAGGGATAATGAACGACTTTATATTTTGCAAGTAAGTAGTGTCCGCTTGCCCCGACGCCATGGGCCAAAAACTGGCAAAAACTCCTACGGAGCTAACCAAGAAAATAAACACGCCCGAGAAAAGTACGATAAAAGGAGGTAACCGAAAACTCTGCCTATAATTGAAAAATAGTAGTAGAATTTCGATTTTTTTTTAGTGCCGAAAACGGCACTTTTACGACCGGATAAATCGATGATGGGGGGCGGTGCACGCACGCAACAACTGGCCCCAAGACACCACACATCCTAACCTGGAATTACCCCGATTGGGCCTGCGTCAGAATAGAGGAGAACGCTTTGAGGTAGGCAGCCCTTCTATTCCCATTTCTCCTTTCGCCTCTTCTTCCTTTTTCTAATTTGCTCTCAACCTGAGCCCTGGAATCCGCTCTTTCGAGCATTACTACAGAGACGCCGGGGAGGCTGTTAGGGTTGTCTTAGCCAGCCCTCTTCCCTTTTGGCCGAAAACCGGCCTAGGACGAAATCTGGCGAGTTGCTACATGAGCTCCAACCCGGGAACCTCCGGATTCCGAAACAAACGCGCTATCCACTCGGCCAACCCGACCCTTGGCGAATAATCTATGGCGACTTATTCGCTCTCGAGTTGCACCGGATCTTCTTCTTCATCTGTCGATAACAGCAGATGTTGGTATGTTGGTGGGATGGCGAGGTTCGGCATTGGATACTGCGACTGCTGCGTTTGTCTTTGCAAATTCATCTCCTTACGGCATCTTGACAAATGCAGCTACCCGATCCAATCCCGCTTTACTCTAAAGCATTATCGGGACTAGAGCACCTAGAAACACCCAAGTACTGACATCCGCCGTTTTCAGTCGCATGGTGCCCGACTATTTACAATTCACAACGCGGAGCATTCCGCGTAGTGAACTGTGAATTGTCGGGCACCAAGCGACTGAAAACGGCGGATGTCAGTGGTCGGGTGTTTCCAGATGCTCTATCGGAACCAGGCTCTCGGGTATAAGAGGCTCAATGCCCGTGTTCTGAAAGACTGTCATCGCTTCATCCCTGTCTCGGTCGAATGCCGGACATTCGAACAATGTGTGCCAGATACCAGCTCACTCCCCTCCAGCGCAGTAGGAGCACTTTGGGCTCCATCTGCTATGCCTATTCTGTGCAAATACTTGCTGAAGACACCATGGCCATGCATCACTAGGATGAAGTAAGAATTCATCTGGCCATAGTGTCTGCCCAACCTGAACAGGTTCCGAGACGGATCCACTCTTCCTTGGTACTGCGGAAGAGCCGCTCTCGAGGATTACCTTATATCCCGCTTGGCCCGTAACATCGCTCTGCTCTTCGGTGGCATCTTCCGCGTGGCGCTTTATAATATCTTCTGATTCGGCGGTCATCTTCACCGGTGGTACATCTGCTTGTAAGCAAACTGCCTTTGTGGAGACAGTGCGATAGGCGCTGACACACACCTTCGCGCAGCCTTCCGTTGGACCCTTACCAGATCGGTTCTTCTGTATTCTTCGGCTCTGATAGCGTCAGACCAGACTGGAGCCCCATATCGAAGAACCGGATAAATCTATTTTTTACGACCATAATTTCCGGTGTCTGATGATAATTATCAGGCACCGCTCACGAAGTCACGGGTAGTTCTGCTGGTTCAACATACAACTTAAAGTATATCGATAATAGGCATTCTGTAGTCGCTAAATTCATTCTGAAGTTATTTCTCGTGCAACGAGGCAATGAGTCGCGAGCGGAACAAGCCATGAATTGCAAGAGTAGCGAGCAAAAAATGCCGACTCCGTTTCACATACTTTAGGATTGAACGTACTTTTTTTACTTTTAGCCAATAAGGTAACCCTATAACAGGGCTCAGTGCTCAGTGCTCAGTCATCGACATTCTGAAATATCGGTGCACTCGTGTCGGCAGACACAGACTTCAGACTGAGCACATCGATTCGTATCCACGAAACCGTGAAGTCAGCATTCGATGAACCGGCGATGCATTCGATCGTAATAATTTTAATCATATATAATTTCATTGCGAACGGAAAATGAACTGGGAACTGCATTACATCGTACCAGTCGATACACCTCGACACAAAGACAGAACTTCCTCTATTCGACGCATTTTTTTCGCTCGTTAATGTTTTATTCAAAAGCAATTTTCGAATCGTATGTACGACAATGGTAACGGAATACGATTTTTACGTTTCTAAGTACGCAGCAGTAAATTAAGACGCGACTTTGTACTTCTTGTCTCGAACAAGTGATCGCGGATTGCGAAAATAATAAAATTTTCGCCTTTCCTCGCAGTTATGAGAAATTAATGTCGACCGGAGGCAATTTAGTGTCACGATTCAAAGAATTCGTGATTGCGCCTAGCTTACGAGTGGTGGACGAATCTTCTAAATTGCCGCTGGAACCTCTTTTCGTTTGTATTTACACGGCTGCTGCTCGCAGAGCAGAAGTTCCCAGCTTTCTTGCTATTGTAAATTGGATTATTAGTTAAATCCGGACGTACAGTCGTCATTTATGGCAATATTGCAACTGCGAGAATGAATTTTTGATGAGACATATTTTTGGGCAATGAAGTGAAGACGGACTGAGTAGAGACATGGTTAAAGAGGCTTAGGCCTAGATAGAATAATTAGAAATAGAATAGAAATCCCTATAGAAGAAGCAAAATTACCTGTTTCATGAAAAACAGGGACAGCTATATAAAAATAATTCCGTTCCACAATATCGAGAAGGCATAACACTTCATGCAAAAGGAAATACAAAGCAAACTAAAAGATACAACCATAGAGCCCATTCAGGTAAGATATGATGGTTCCTTTTCTTCAGGCGCCATCGCCATGTCCAATGCCGGACGTTGGCGATCGCGGTTTCTGACACGCAACTCTCCTGGGCAGGTTAGTCGGGGTAGTTTGCCGTTGCTTTCTCCACCATTTTGTTGCGTTAGAATTCTCCTCCTATGTGCCAAATAGAGTACAGCCACACTTCGCTTACTAAGCACATGTTTCATGAAGACGCGCCCACGCACAATACCTATCTTTATGGTCTGGTGGTAACAAGGCCTACGATTGCAATGCCTTGTTCAAGTGAACTAGCTTGGGTTACAAAACGCGCTGTGTTTTCCGCCTTGGATTGATACAGTAGTCGCTGTGTTCGCTAGGATGTTAGTGGGGCTAGTACAAATATAGGGGGGAAAATAGAAAAATTTGGAAGAGTAATAACCGAGCACCCCCTAGGCGTGCTACTTTGGCCTGGTAAGCGGGCACACTGAAAAACAAAAGGCGAATAAAAGGAAAACTCCGACAGACGAACCCTAATGAAAGCAAGAGGAAACTATTTTTCTCTGGAGATGCGTCTCCACCACAACAAAAACGATGGCAACTAACAAAGTAAATAATAATTTCGAACGTAAAAAGTGTCCCATTCGAATGCCCGGACGGAGACTACCAAGTGAGAAACTATCAGAATTGATAATAGGGTCATGGAGTGTAAGGACACTGAATGAGGCAGGCAAATTAGAGAACTTAAAGAAAGAGATGAAAAGATTAAAGATAGATATAATAGGAATTAATGAAGTGAGATGGTCTTAAGAAAATGATTTTTGGACGGGGAATATAAAATAATTAATACAGCAATGAAAAGAGGGCAAGCAGACGTAGGTATTACGAGTATTATAATAAAAGTGTAGGGAACAGAGTGCAAAGTTATACCCAACACAGTAACAGAGGCGTCGCTGGATTTTTATTTTTTTATTTGGGGGGGGGGGTGGTAATGTTTTCAGTAATGTTGATCTACATTCATCGACGTTGGTGGATATTTTAGGGGAGGGGTGTAGTATGTTGTATCAAAATGTCTAACAGTCAAGTGATTTATTTTCAGTCATGGTCATTTAAAAATTTATGAATCAGAAAATTATACCTTGAAAGAGAAAACAAAGAATTTAGAGTTGGAAAATTCTATTATAATGACCAGGGCTGCAATTTTTATGCGAATGCATATTTTTATCTATGGCGTATAGGTCTACGTTTCAAAAGATCTTCACGAATCACAGAATTCAGAGTCAAGTGAGCAACACTTCATCCTGCATATTTCACATATTTTGGCATTTACCGCATATTTTGCACCAATTCTGCTTATTTTTCTATTTTTTCCCAAAAAAAGTTATTTTTTTAGTTCTGAGAATGATGTTCAACTCCAAAAAAATTGAGAAGACTCGATGTTTAATTAATCAGCAGAAAAACTTTTAGAAAAATATGTTCTTTTGCACGTGAGATAACCTTTCTCTTGTCCGCATCACATTCATCAATCATCAAAAAATTACCAATAGGTGCATTATCTCCTGGGTGCATCTTCCATTAGAAGAAGATTGGACTTTCAGGGAGATACTTTATTTTATAAAATCAGAATATCGTATACTGATAAATTTCAGAAGTTTTCTTTTCTACCAATTTAGAAATGAGTCAAATGTATTCACTGTCCGCCTGCAGAAATAGTCAGGTCAGTCGGTTCATGAGTCAGTCAACTACCCAAAAATATGTGTCCCCTATAGAGACACGTAGTGTAACATTATGCTTTTGTAGCCTAATAATATGATTTGCGTCGGGGGAGAGGGGATTTCTATCAACAACACTAGAGCTCTATAACTTCGTGTGAGTACAATCGTCCGCCATTTTGACGTCAACTTTACCTGTGGATGCCGAATTGACTACGCGGTACGCTCGGCATAGTGGGATTCGGCATTCACGGGCGCGGTTGGAGTCAAAATGGCGGACGATCGTACTCATACAAAGTTATAGAGCTCTAACAACATGGCTGCAGATTGTAAATGTCAACCACTGAATTCGTGTCGGTCAGCGTTATGTTTTTCGTTACAGTTTTGCTCAAGTATACCCAGTAGTAAAAGCATATTATAAAATACTGAAAGAAGAAAGTATAAACAAGCCAACGATAGAGAAAGTAGGGACTAATATAAGGCTTTAAGAAATCGAATAAAAATAGAGTGAAAGAAAGCAAAAGAAAAATAGATTAATCAAAATTGTGAGGAAACTGAGGAGCAAATGAAAACAGGAAAATCCGAGCAGGCGTATAACCAAATAAAAAGATATTTTGGAGTAAGAAAAAAGGAACCAAATAATTTAACGGATAAAAAAGAAAAATTATCACACTCTAAAAAACACAAAGCAAAATATATGTGGCAGTTTCTATAAAAAGGGGTAACTTTGTCGATTGATCGAAGTCTCAGAAAACGCGAAAAAAGATAAACAAAATTTTTTTGTCAAAAAAATCAATTTTGATATTTTGGTTGATTTCTATAGAAAAAACATCGCAATAAAGAAGAGACTAAATTTACGCGCATGAGAGAGAAGGAGAATTATGAAAGAGAATGAGAAAAGAATGCGAATGTCTGTTTGCTTCTTCGTGGTTTTTCGGAGTTCACGAATAAAGCCGATGTTCTGAATTGTTACCACGCAGAAGAGCGAAAAATTACCTTTCCAAGAAGCCCTCGTCAAGGCTGGTAACGTGATTCCGCGGCGAGTTAGGGCCGCTTGATGGAGTGGGAGAAAAATATGTGTTCAACTTTCAACTCGTTTTTCCCAAAAACGTGTTTTCGCGCGTTCTTGTTACACTCATCTTTGACCGCTTGTATCTCTGGAACAAAAAACGCTAGAAATCTGGCCGACAGCTCGTTGGAATGGGCATTCATTCCTCTATTACGTACTGTCTGTAACTCAAAATTCGTCCGATCGACAATGTTACCCCTTTTTATAGAAACTGCTACATATGTTGAGAAACTGTATAAGAATGGAGCAGGTATATGGAAAGAGAAGATAGTGTGGAGGTTGAAGAAGGAGGAGATTCTGTTTTGAAATCAGAACGTGATAATGCTCTGAAATAAATGAAAGCAGGTAAATCAGAAGGAGTTGATAAAATTGCGAGTGAGATATTGAAGAATGCAGGAGAAGTAATTTTAAAAAATTTAGACGAATTCCTTTGCAAAATGTACGAGGAAAGAGAAATGCCAATATTTTCCCAGAGAAACAGGTTAGTTATGATTTGTAAAAAAATACGGAGCTGAAGTATAAAGACTATCGTAGTACAAGTTTACTTTCGCATACATCAAAGATTCTAGCAAGGATAATACGCAAGAGTATAAAATAAATTAAATTTGGAAGAAAAGTTTTGAAATAGTTTGGTTTAATAAAGATCGAAACTGAAAAGCATGTTTGAGTTCATTTGAAAAAGATTTTGGATCATTGTACATTTGTGAATAGAAACATTTTTGCAATTTTAATGTCGAAAAAGGTTTCCAATATTGAAAGAGATAGGAGTTAAGTATAAAGAAAGAAGAGTAATACGGAACCTATATACAAATAAGGATCAAAAGGCTTAAATACAAATAGAGGATGAAGTGAGAGAAGCGAGAATCCAAAAACGAATGAGACAAGGTTTCTGGTGTCATCAGGGGTGTTTTTTTTTAAAATAATAATTTACTCTTAACCTGAGCCCTGGAATCCACCCTTTCGAGCATTACTTCAGAGACGTCGGGGAGGCTGTTAGAACTGTCTAAGCCCTCTTCCCTACAGACCGAAAAAACGGCCTAAGTTGAAATCTGGCGAGTAGCTATGTGGGCTCAAACCTGGGACCTCCGGATTCCGAGACCAACGCGTTATCCCTTGGCCAACCAGACCCCTTCTGTCACCAGTACTGTTTAACTTATTTGCAGAAAAAGAAATTGAAGAAATGAATGAAAGGAAATCAAGCGTGATAATACAAGGGGAGAGACAATTAGAATGATAAGGGTTGCAGATAGCATTGCAATAGTGGAAAGAAGTTAAGAAGAACTAAAGAACACATTGAAAAAGTTGGATAAAAATGGAAAATAAAATATAAAATGAAGACGACTAAGAATAAAACAAAAGCGATGGTAGTCAATAGATCCGGGAACAAAATTCAATGAATATGGAAATAGGAGGAGAAAAATTATATAAGGTAAAAGAATTTAAACACTTAGATAATCTGATAATGCAAGATGGAAGAAGTAAAACAGAAATGCAGAGTACAGAAGGAGCTTTTTCCAAAAAGATGACATTTAGGGTAAATATAGATTTAAAAGTAAGACTGAGATTTCTTCGAACATATATTTGAAGTATAGCATTGTATGAATGCGTGACCTGGACAATAGGAATGCAAGAAAGAAAAAGGATAGAAGCTTTTGAAATGAAGTGTTATCGGAGAATGTTGAGAATCGAATGTATAGAAAAGATCAGAAATGAGGAAGGGGAAGAGAAATTTGGAATTGAGAGTTAAAATGATTAGACCTATCCAGGGATATTGTTACATATTACTGCTAGAAGGAATGGTTCAGGAAAATAACTGGAAAGGAAGACACAGAATGAGCTGTGAAGAGCAGATAATGAAGGATACAAAGTGTAAATCCCTCTCAGAAATGAAAAGATTAGCACAGCAGAGAGAAAAGTGAAGAGACGGAACTAACTAGTCGAAAGGAGACACAGCCATCTTGATAAAAACGTACAACAATAATGGTGTGGTCGGACGTATGGCGATGCACGCATGCCAAAGTGGCCCCTGAGACACCGCACCCCGGCACCGGAAACTACCCTGTCGGGCATCGCATCGGTACCGAGGGGCGTACAACAATAATGCAATGAATGCTATTAAAAAAATAATAATAATAAAAAATAAAAAAAAAAAATTCAGTTACCGATACGGGAAAAAACGTGACTTTATGTCAGCCAAGATACAGAGGTAATCTCAAGTCGAAATCACTTCGTCATCAAATTTGAGATTTTATTAAGAAATTTTCTCACAAGACTTATAAAATTTCCATCGAGATTTCGTTAAAAGTATCTTAAGGCAGTGTTAAAGTTTTTAAAAGGCATAACAACATTGCTAAGAGTAGTTAACATTTCGTGGAGATCCTGTGGATAATCCATGAAGACTCTTTATGTTTTACAAAATCTTTGAATATTCTAGGACCTGTAAAGACTTCATCCGGCACCAAAGAGGAGGCTCGTTTAAATCAACCAAGAATTCGTTAAGGCTCAATAAGACTTATAGAAATGCCATCAATATTTTGTTGAAATTTTGTTAAGATGGGTTGAAAATGTTCTAAAAGAACAATTTAAGACTGTAAGACTTGTAGGTAATCTGCCAAGATACTTTGAAAAACTCATTCACATTATGTTCTTGCTTCAAAAAGTCTTTCGAGACTGTACCTAATTTGTGAACATGTGACCAACAATCTCTGTCCTTGAGACTTTTCAACGAGCAAGGAATATGAGGAAAATCTGTAATGATTCCATCAAGATTTTGTTCAAGATTCGTTGAATCTCTGTTAACATTTTCTAAAAATTTCGAGTATATAGTTACAATTTAATACAATTTGTAAAAACCTCTTTCTCCAGGACCTCAGGTTGGTTATTATCAATTCCATTTTTTCTGACCTTAACTTATACGATCGGCTTCTTCGCGTCGTTTTTGTCCAACACGTATGATGGGTGCATCGGGAGATCTTAATAACGGCAATTTATAGGCAAAAATCCTGCTGCCGGTCATAAAGCCCAACGAAAACGTTTTGATACCCGCGATAAAATACCAATTAAAACAGAAACACCGGTTAATTCGCGAGACATTCCCATACGTTGTGAACCATAATACTTGTGTAACACGCATCTTCAACCGAAAGGAAAATTTACTCACGTTAAAAGTACAAACTACAGAAATTATTTCGAACTGTGAGAAATCTTCGTATCTAAGTATATTATGGTGCCTGTAGAAGACACCTGTAATTCTGTACCACACTACTTATTTATTGGTTAAATAGCAATAACCACTAACTAGAGGCACCGGAAGGGAATGAATCATCAGTGGCCACAGCAGTTCAAAAATCTCAAAACTGTTTTTTTTTTTCATTATTGTCTATTAATAATCCAATCCTAATTAGGGTGGAGAAGGGGGTGAAGTTAACAACCGAGAGGAAGAATCGAAATGTCAGAACATTCGGGGATAACCTTATTCAGCAACGACAGACAGTACTTATTTAATGTGATCAACTTAGAAAAGAATGAAGCAGCATACTGAATTGCTAAAATCTGGTTTTTTAGAGGGTCAACTAACCCAGAGGCTGATGGTCTATCAACATTCCTCTTTCTAAAGAAAAGATATCTAATAAACTATCAAAATAGTTGGTTTTTTTACTTCGCCAAATACGAATATCCTATTAGGTAGAACTGTTTGATCCAACCCGATTTAGCCCTAAAATGAAAAATTTTGTGCTTTGAATTGGTGATAGAGGCTTGATTTCAAAATATCTTTCAAAATATCGAACGGTAGATTTTGGGTTTTAGATGTTGAAGGATATTTGATCAGATCCGAATCTTAGCCTCAAGAATCTACAATCCACTTTTGAAAGGAGGCATAACAGACGTTTTCTGGGTCATTTTGTTAGAATATTCCATCAAATAGAGGGCCCAAAACTTTAAATTCGTAATATAAAATTGTAATTATCTCTGCTTTTTAAATTCACAAGTTACTTTTATACACATCATCAGGAAATTAATGTCAAATGGAATACAAATCTACGAAGAAGATAGAATTTCCTCCCACGTCGTCCCACTATGGGTTCGAAAACAAATTAGCAAAATTGACTGACCTGAAAAAGCGACGAAGACATAAAATCTAAATTGACGTTTCCAGAGACTGATTTCAATCGTTGTGTCAAACTTTTCTAATGAACCTTGACTTACATCCTTTAAATCCAAATCTCACTTCACAGTTCATTCAATTTTTCTAATTTTAAATGGAGAAATTTCTCTGTATGTATGTACATTGTTACAAAACTTGAGGAAAAATGAGTACTAAGTCGTAGCGAAATAACGAAAATTATTTCCCTTTCATCTCATACAGTAAGCTGATAAACAACTTGAGATCGAAGAAAAAACATGTCAAATTAGGGATATTGGTCGCAAATTATTCAGTCTCGCATTGAAACCTCTAAATCCAAATTTTAAAAATAACAAAATCCGTTTATTAATACCTAATTGTTTTAGTTTTGTATCATGTTTATTTTGTTCTTCTGAGAAGGATTAAATTGAACACGATATTTTTACTTCACATAGTGACTTTACTTGAACCGCTAAAATGCTTGGTGTAAACTGAAATCTAAAAGGGGAAAAAACACAAAAGCACTCCATTAACGAGAGAAATTTCCTAAGGGGTAGTTGGTTGAATAACAAGAAATCAGGATAATCGAAATTTCAAATTTAAGAAGTTGAAAGGTGTTTCCATGGTTGCTATCGTATTCATATTATTCATCAAGCTTTCCTTACAGTGATAAAAATCCACGAAAATGGTATGTTTCTGGCAGTGGCGTTTCCAAGGGAGGAGGTTGGAAGGGTAGCTACCCTCTTGTGATTTTTTTAATGGTTTTTCTAATTTTAGCACCCCCTTTAGTCAAGACCAGATCCGGGGTCTGGTTGGCAAATGGATAGCGCGCTGGTCTCGGAATCCGGAAGTCCCGGGTTCGAGCCCACGTAGCAACTCGCTATACATTTCGACCTTGGCTGGATTTTCGGCAAGATGAGAAGAGGGCTAAGACAGCCCTAACAGCCTTTCCGACGTCTCTGAGGTAATGCTCGAAAGGGCGGATTCCAGAGCTCGGGTTGAGAATAAAATTAGAAAAGAGAGTCAAGACCAGACCTCTTTTGAATACTAGGCTAATTACGCCATTGGCTTCTATAAAACTGTAAAGTCGGAAACTCAAATCATAGTCGGATCAAGCACTTGAGTAATCAAAATAATTAATGGCTAAAATAATACCTATTTCGATAGTTTTCAATTTTTTTCTGGTCAATTTAAATTTGTCTACTCTAAATTGTATTCTGAGACCTTCTGTGAGATCTAGGATTAGAAATCTCCATTTTCCCACACTAATTTTGTAATTTCACTTTACACAACTTCCATAACGACATTCGTGATGATTATTTACACAAAAAATGATTAAGGATTAAATCGCTACTTTACAATGAAAATTGGATTGATTATTTACATAAGAAATGATTCAAGATCAAATCGTTACTTTAAAATGAAAATTGGATTTTGGGAGCTCAGGTTGGGGGTTACATCAGAAATCTGAAGCAGTATTCGAGATTAGCTGAAAAATAAATAAATAAATAATATTTTAAAAAAATGCCTTGGCCGAGTCGATTTTTTCTATTACAATTTCTCGTTTGATCTAGTGTCTGGCGGAGAGGAGGACAAAATTCAGGTTTTCTATAGCATCTGTGTTCTACATGTCACAAACTGTCCAATGATGTTCTTCGATATTTTGTTTGATTTGTTACGTCCAGTGGTGGATTTACCAATGGGCGAAGTAAGTGGTCGCCATTTGCGGGCGGCAAATTTTGAGGCGAAACGGGAGAAGCGGAAGAACAAAAATGAAGAGAAAGAGGGGAAAATTTAGAATGGTACATTTTTGAAAACATCAACTACAAATCAAACCAGGGGAAGGGGGTCAAGAGTTTCAAACTCACAAGATACAAGGTGGGATAGTAGAACTGCCCATGGCGGCAAATGAGTTAAATTCGGCCCTGATGAAGTCAAATCAATTTCATTTATTCAAAGGGTAAAATTTCTGTTTTGAAGCTAAATTGAAGCTGGATCGAAAATTTAGCAGAACATTCGCAGTCAGCGAACGATGAAATTTCAATAGTGGTCCAATGTGTTCTCGTATACTTACAATGTCCATTTTGATGGACCTTTTCCTAGCCATCCGTTAGAGGGGGGGGGGGATTTGTTTGAACCTTTAAAAAACTAGACTTTAGCACTTCAAGATTCAAGATCCTTTTCGGTTTTATGTTGATCCGACAATAATTGAAGTTTTGCAAAATAAAGTAAGCCATTTATTTCTTTTTTTTAGTTTGTAGGAAAATGGGCGTCCAGCGTATTCGCTCGGTCATACACCGTTTCATGTAAGCGAAGTCTTATTTTTACCATTTTCTTCATTAAAACTTGTGAGGGGAAGGGGTAAAATATACTTCTAGCTTCTTCACGAATGTGGGAGAGGCAGTGTCCCCAGATCCAGCGCCACTGTTACTGACAGTAAAATTGAAAAAAAGAAGAAAAAACGAACAACGTTTACACGGGTACAAATAATGCGAGCAGTGTCTTTGTCATCGCTGATAGACAATACAAGCGGTAATTTCCATTGTGTGGATGGGTGCAGGATTTCCACATCGTCTGTCAACCGTAACACCTAAGCACATCTGGGGCTGGAATCAACGGTTATGATAAAAAAAAACTAGCTACATACACGCGGTATTTAAACTGGAAAAAACAGTCGGCATCGGTCCTATTCGCAGATCAAAATCCGAAAGCAAACTGTTATTAACCGTATCTACCTTGGTACGGGGAGAGACAAATATTCTTCATTCTCGGTTTTTGCCGCAGGTAGACATCATATTTTTTACAGCTTTCGAACGATGATGAGTTATATGCATTCGAAACCTATATATAGCTGTCGCTTTCGCGGATAGCACGTCAAACTGACCTCTAGCGGCACTCGTGCTTGACGCTTTTTTCCGTAGTAAATTCACGAAAAACTGACCATTTAAAATATTGTCGGA
This sequence comes from Acanthococcus lagerstroemiae, assembly GCA_031841125.1. NCBI lineage: Eukaryota > Metazoa > Arthropoda > Insecta > Hemiptera > Eriococcidae > Acanthococcus > Acanthococcus lagerstroemiae. The sequence goes on along the minus strand of CM063114.1, from coordinate 38,972,167 downwards.
TGTACAGCCGCCATTCGGGTCATTATAATAGGCGAGCAGAATCGGATGGATTATCGGTGTTTACCGTGCCATTGCCGGTACAGGCGTGCTCGATGTATAGAATCCGAGCTAAGTAATCCGTTAAGTTCATCGCGTACGCCTAAAAAGAGCGACAGCACAAATTGTTACCATCGTGGCGATGAATCGAAAATGGATTTTGCCAACTCCCGATGAAAAAAAGCTGATTGGCTGTGATCGACTTGCCAGTCCAACAACGTGACATGTTCCAGACCATCACTGACAACGAAGGTCGCCAACTCCATTATTCGCTCGCGTAACGTTCGACTTTCGGACACTTTGCCGATGAGAATACGAGCATCAATTGTCTATCTTCGGTCACAAATGGATGCACAGAAGAGAGAATACACGATGCGACCTTCGACGAAGTTCATGTGAAAAAAACTGTTTTTTACTTCACTTCTACAGAGAATACGAAAAATGAATATCACATCATTTTGCACCGAAGCCGCACCTGACGGATGTAAAAGCATTCGGTATACTGTACGTGCATTCGCAAATTAACTATAACCAACATGTACAGAACACCAAGTCCCAAGGCCAGGATAACTTAGCATTTGACGACAGAACATTAAACGATGGTAATATTATTTCGATATACCTTAATTGACATCTGACACCCCCCCCCCCGAAAGATGAGGCAAAGGGCAGATCTCGCAAGGAAAAGAGATCTTCTAAATGATGTACAAACGATATAGAAACAAGAACTCCCTCGCAAGATTTTGAGGTCACTTTAAAAATAAGCCCAAACATCCAAGATGCCTGCGGCTATGAACGCCATGAGGGTAATAACGCCATATCGCTCAAAAACATTCGCATATCTAACACACTGTAGAATCGCTGTAGTCAGCAGATGGTCATGAGACGGAGTGATGGTCATGATCGTTATCAGTGTAGGTACTAGGTAAAAACGCTATTTATTTTGTGGCATCGAAATGTCTTCGCGACTTCATACTTCTCGAAATTTTACGAAAAATCTGTCTCAATCATGTCTGGATTATTAACGCCAGATGAGGTTCCCGATTTTATTGAAACTGATCTTGAATCCACTACAGTCAAACAATTCCACCGAATCCAAGATTATGCTCACCAGAAGTAGATGCGAATCAATTTCGCACCGCACCATGACAATCGCTCAGTGTAGTTTCCAAAAAACGCCACCTGTAGCGACTCTTTCGTTAGATATTCGAACATTTATAATAGAACATTTCGGAAGATTCATGAGATATTGATACTAACTGGGCCATACTTCAAATCCATACGTCTATCTGTGTTTCACTATCACTTCTTGTAAAACCTTGTTGATATTTTACCGCAGCCAGTAATAAGTTCGAAATTTCAACAATAATTACAAATTTAATGAAGGAGATCAGGTAATAGTCCAAGCCCTATTAGACATTTCAAAACACATTTTGAGGAAACAACGGGACTTTGTTGGAAAATGTAGTACTAGGTGCTAGGAACAATCCCCTAAGAATCCCCCCCCCCAAATGCAGTGCAAAATTTACGTTAAAACCCCCAATTTAAGTTTTTGGCTTAGGTCTCAGAAAATTGGAGCTATAGAAAGAAAAGTTCTACATAAAATTTGCTACAAAACGCATGTATCACATGTTAGCCTAGGTCTAATCCTTAGCCTACAATCATCGTTCAAAGTTGGATAACTTTTAAACATTTCGAAAAATTGACAAATTATGGCGAATATCTCGGCAAAGGCGAGTTATAAGAAAAAGTATTTCAAACATAAAATGCCTCGTAAAATGTGCCATAAAATGGACTACCTTTAGTCTAGCCTAGGCCTAATTGTTCGCTCATAAAATTCGCCGAAGCATAACACACAACATGAGGGTTCCTGCTCGAACGTCTCCCAAAATACAGTTATAATATCAACTCTAGATGAAAATTTCACGCAGAGATTGTTCTTCACTTAGCATCAAAAACATCTCTTACAATTTTTTGTGACTGACCCCAAAACATCCTAAATCGGGGGTTATAAGTGACCCTTTTTTTAAAAATAAAATAAATCATGCCTTATGGCTGGAAACAGTGGCGGATACAGGGGGGTCAGGACCCCTTCCCCTGGAAATATCTAAATCAATCTATAAACATTCTTTCTTCTCCCTCATTCTACCCCAGCCTTGACATGGTGACCAGTTCTCCCCTCCCCCTCTCCCCAAAAAAAACTTCCCTGACTTTTCTGGATTTTTTCAGATTTTTCCAGTCCATTTTCCAACTTTCTCATAACAAACAAATTATTTAAAAAAAAATATTCAGTTGAGTCTGACAGAGAAAATTGTAAAATACTTTCATATCATAAAATTTCCTTCAAAATTCTCTGATTTTTTCCTGACTTCTCCAGGTGAGCTCACATTCCCTGACTTTTCCCGTGTTTCCCGATTTTCCGGAAACTGGTCACCCTGCTTGAGATATCACGATTTAAAATTCGCTTTCTTCCCGAATCAAAATTTATTAGAGTATTTACAATTTTCATAAGCAAGATAATGGTCGGGGATTCAAGGTCACAAATATCACTTGTTAGGTACATTAGTTTGCCTTAAAATTAAAAATGTTGTATGCGAGGGGTTTCAAAAATTTCATAAAATATAATATGAATATCATTTCATAAATTTGAAGAGTCGGTAACTCATATTTGGTAATGATTAAGCCCAAAATTGCAAATTGTACATTCAAAATGAAGACTGTGAAGAATAAAATCATACGTGGATATTGTTTCCTAGTTTTGAAGGGTCGCTGAGTTAAATTTATCATTTACCCCTGATTTGCACACTTGTAGCATTGAAGAAGAACGAAGGGGCTTGAAATTTCATATTATACGATATGCACGTCATTTCGCAGGTATAAAGGGTCACTGAACTCATTACACGGAAGAATGTGCCCAAATCTGCAAAGTTTAGAATTCGGGGAGGAGGAAGGGACAGAAAAATGAAGATAATAGTGCAGTGAAACTCGTTTATAAACTCTGTCACATATGCACATTCATAACCTTGTAACGACTGATGTCAAAGTCTGTAATACAAAACATCCTACGCTAATACTTATACTGTCGATCAACAGGTGATAGATCTCAAGCGGATCAGTTCTGGGAAGATTCGTGGACGTAACACCTCACCCCACTTTGCTCAGAATGCCGGTGAAAATTCGTTAGACTGAGAGAAGTAAGCGCGTGAAGTTCATTTTTAACTGTCCCGGCTGATCGGCAGACTAAGGCGAGGAGGAAGTTCCTGCGAGAGACAAGGAGGCAAGCATTAGGCCTAGGCTAGACTAAAGCTACTCCATTCTATGGCAAATTTTACGAGGCATATTTTTGTTTGTAACAGTTTTTCCTACAACTCGCCGTTTCCGAGATTCCGCCAGAATTTGTAAATTTTTCGGAATTTTTTGAAGTTGTTCAGTTTTGGACGGTGATTGTAGGCTAACGATTAGACCAAGGTTAACATGTGATATATGCGTTTCGTAACAAATTTTATGAGGAATCTTTTTTCGTCTGAAACTTTTTTCTCTAGAGAGCCAATTTCCTGAGATATAAACCAAAAACTGAAATTGGGGTGCTTTAATGTGCCACAGCTAGTTCCTGATTATGTAGAAGCTGATAACAATTATCAAAATCTTTAATTTTGTTATCATTTTTGGCAACTTTCATCAGTTGAACATTTACTGATAACGCCCCTGCCTAAAAAGGTTCCTGGGCCCCCCTGACTATTACAAAAACTAAAAATAGCCGAATCCGTAAAACCGGATTAACATGATCTGACTTTTGTGTGTGTGTGGGGGGGGGGAGCACCTATCAGAATCACTGCAATCTTAAAGACATTTCGGAGGTAGATATCGAAAAATGTAAGAGACCATTTGTACGCAAAATCCACTTTCGAGTAATTTTGACTATGAACACAGATAATGATGTTCTTGGCTACCCCGATTACAACGAATAAACAGTGTATAGTGTGTAATGCTTCCGAATGCTTGCAGTGGCGGGGGAAGGAGAGGAGGAATTCAGATAGAACTAATCGAATATATTTTCGCAAAACGGGGATAAGTCCACTTTTGGGCGACTCTGAGTTACGACGACAGCGAGATAGTCCTGAAAGAGACTGCCAACAAAGCGCTCTGGAAACGAAGTTTTTGCGGAGAAAAACGATTTTGAAAATCACGAGTATGCAAAAAGGGGATAAGTCCATCACGTCATGGAGATTATAAGGAACGAGAGTGAGTGTAGCGATTGCCAAGCGTCACTAGCGTTAATAGTGTTGATGGTGTGAGATATTCGTTATCAACAGACAGTATCAGCTGCTGTTCAGTCTTCAGTATTCGCATATTCGTAACGTCGTGGTGTAGAGATGGATGCTAAAAAAGCAAGTTTAGCAAGAAGATCATAGCCAATTTTGGAATCGAGTGATTCCCAAGAGTCTCCCGGTTGCTGTAAACTCGTAATTTTTACAAATAAAGAGATCTGCGTTTTGTACTACCAATTACTTTATTGGACTTACCCCGTTTGCTGTTTTTACTTTTGGGTTAATCACATACACAAGAATGGGATAAGTCCTCTTCCCATCCATTATGAATTACGACCACTAAACTATCAATTTTTCTTCTACACCCTTCACTTTACACAAGGTGTCTACAAGAATGGAAAAATATAAATTCCTGACTTTTTCCGAACTTTTTTTTTCTTTTCTTTAAACCTTTACTGTATAGACAGTATACATTTATGTTTATACTGCTACACGCAATGATTAAAATGAACTGAAATTTGAAGTTGATTTTTGAGTGAAAGCATTTTATTTGTATAATACGACTCTAGGGAGTGCTGAAGTGAAATAAAACGACGAAGAAAATTTTCCGTGAGTTCATTCTTTGTTTTTTCCAAACTTCCTAACCTACTTTTCAAATTCCTGACTTTTTCCAAACTTTCCAAATTTTCCAAACCTATAGACACCTTGTTACAGTATCCCCGTGCACAATGTTGCCAACATCAGTATTGTGCTCATGAAACTTACAACTGAATCTTCTTTTATTAATTACTCTACTTTGCTATTTAGTGACTTATCGCCTTTTGGCAAAAGCATGTTCTGTTGCAACGTGCTGATATAATACTACCTACGTTCGCGGTGCCGAGTTCACGCAGGTGAGTCAGACGCTTTACTAACTATTTTTTCTTGTTCAAAATTGTAAATGCATGTTTCTGGAGAATTCTTTTTTTGAACTTGCCCAACATTATAATTCGACGTAGAATCAAAATGTTGAAGTAAGGGGCAACGCTTGAGCTCACTCTGTTGCCGATTTTATGTACTTTATGAATTTGTTCCAAATTGTACGTCAATCGAGCGTGCTTTTTCGCAAGGCTGGATTTAGGATTTTTGTGTCCCAGGGCCCAAGCTTGGTAGAACCCCCTCCCAGGACGCCGGAAGAAAAACCTTATACTTCAGGGCTATAATAATGTGTGTATACCTAATTTATGAAAAAAAAAAAAAAAGTATGAAACCTGATTCTTAGTGATTCTATTAATTGGTAATGGTACCTCGGTACATAACGGTAATTTTTTGGGATTTGTATTTTCGGGGGAGGGGGAGAAGTATGTGTTTTTATAGTCGGCATTTTTCGTTCATAATAATGAATCTTTATTGATTAGAGGTACATTACAGAACGGGAATGAGTGTCTCCCACCAGCTTCGCCCTCGTTCCAAATGTACCCCCGGCCCATAGAGGGCAAAGGTACTCTCCTCACCCTCTCCCATTACTTTCGATCCTGGGCAATCGTGTGAAAGAGTTTATTTTCGATATAACCATCGATCTCGTCCCTCCATCTAGTTTTTTGTTATCTTCTGCTTCTTGTTTTATGACTTAGGAACCAGAAGGTGGCTTGGTAAGACAATCTACCTTGAGGTAGTCTCGCAACATGTCCCGCCCATCCCCATTTTAGGTTTCTAATTAGTTGTACACAATTTTTTACGCTAACCAATTGACAATCGATAAACACACTGTGTTTTTATTTCTATTTTAACACGGAGCCTGGGCTTCGAGGGTACACCACTAAATCCAGCCCTGCCTTTTCGAATTGAAAGTACACATGCATCGGTTGTTTATGGAAGGTAAGTCAAAAATTCACCAAAATCAGGTAAATATGATAATCGATCCATTAAGCCACATCGATCGTTATGGTATGAAGGAACCCCAGTCCGAACATTTCTGCTTACGTTTTTCGGTCGGTGAATAAAAGGTTACGTATTGAAATATGACCTCCCCCTATTCTGACGTCCCCTCTATTCTGATGCGGGCCCATTCGGGGCGTTTCTGGAATAGGGGGTGCGGTGTCCCGGGGCCAATTTGGCATGCGTGCATCGCCATACGCCCCTCTATCATCGAGTATTGAAACATGACCGCAGTCCAGAATTAATTTTTCTCATGTATTAAAAGTACAAAACTGGATTTAGTACCTTTCGTGAAACACCGATCATACATTAGGGATTGCTTATACAGGGTTGCCACTTTTTTTTCAGGATTGGTTTTCCCTGACTTTTCCCGGTTTTCCAGGCCAACTTTTCCAATTTTCCCTGACTTTTTTACAGGATTCCGAGAAAGCCCAGAGGGAGGAGAGTCACAGAAATTTTTTACAATACAGATTTTTAAAAAATCGCTATCGATAAGAAGAAGGTACAGATGTAATTTATGTAATATTTTTCAATATTATAGACTATTTCATTTGCGAATAGATTATCATTATTCTTATGTTATGATAAAAAAAGTTTACTCTGATAAAATACGAACTCGTTTGTTATTTTCAGAAAATTTCCCTGACTTAAATGAAAATTCCCTGACTTTTCCCGGTTTTCCCGGTTTTCCAGAAAGTGGCAACCCTGTTATAACAGATGAGAAAATCACGATGATCCACGAAAATTGGTTTTTATGAGCATAGAATCCTGCAAACAGAAAGTATGCTATATTAGTGCCTGTCAAGGCACGTTCCTATTGAGTAATTATCTATCCTTGAGAATACGCCTGTTAGCAGCCCTTGACTCTTCCCCGACGTCTCTGAGGTAATGCTCGAAAGGGCGACTCCAGGGTTCGGATTGAGAGCAAAAATGAAAAAAAAAAACCTTGACTCTCCATTGCTAATTTTGGAATACGTGCATCCCCTTTATTCCCAATAGAATTCGACCCGGAACAGATGCGTGTGCCTTCACCGGAGAGTCTTCCCGATGAACGGTTTCGCTAAGCGGTCTCATCTTCTCGACAGGCTCCATTAAACTTGACTTGTACGATAATCGGACTTCATTAGCGAATGATTTTTCGGTATTATCGAACGACGGTCGAAAACTCATCTATATTTTATCCTCCCAAAATATACGTAATTTAACGATTTTAGCATTGTTTAAACTGCACAGAGTTCTGCTTGATTAAATTGTCATAATTCGAAAGAGAAAGTGGGCGACGCATCTTTCAATAAAAAAAAAAAAAAAAGGACCTATACGTGAACGATAACTATATAAAAAGTGAAAGGACTATTCCGTACGAATATCGGACAATGTTCCATTATTATTCGGCCTAGCACGCATGTTTATTTATTTTTTGAATTTTATCGGAGAAATACGCCGAACACACCGAATGGCCGGAATATGAATGGAAAGGATGCGCCGGCCGATCTATCGTTTTCCCAGCGATTGCGACGCCATTTCCGGACGAAAGAGCGCCGCAAATGGCGGCAACGGTAACACGCCATGACACCGATGAGATGATGCCGACGCCCGTGCTGGGTCCGGACTCTGAACCTTCGGATGCAACGACAGTCACAAGGAGTTTTTGCGGTGTAAGGTATTTCCATACCTATCGCTGCATGGCTAGTAGAAAGTACTCTGCATAAATGTGGCTTGACTTTCCACCCGAAGGCTCCAGGTGATGGAAACTAACACGGATATTTCGAACAACTTTCTGGGGTTTACGAAAAAAAAAAAAAAATGAATCACACGGTATCGCAGTCGTTGAAACCGCAATAAATGAATTGTGTAACACGTTTGGTTTGATGAATCAAAATTGGAATCGACTGTACATCGGCCTGATAAATTGGTTTTCTTTTGGAGTACTTTTGATTGCGGTTTCAACGAATAGAGATCGAGCGGTTAGCTGAGACTGTTAGTCGTGAGAATGCACGTTCAGACAATCATATATATTAAGAAATACGATTAATCGCCGCCTTACCGCTGAGGCACGAGGCAGGTCTATGAACAAGTCCATCAGCTGGTTAATACTTGAAGTCTGAACTGTATAGAATTTAGTTGAAAAAGATGGATCCCTCCGGGTCTGGGCTTTTTCGAAGGGCCTGGAGAGGGTTTTGATTTTTCCAACGTACGGAGTCTTCAAATGTCTGTATTTTCTCGATTTTATTATATTTTACTAATTTTTATTCGACACTCTACCCCCTCCCCACTCTCGCCTACATTTTCTTTCGACGGTGCCTCGGCGAAAAACCCACTCGGTTTGGTTTTGTTTGAAATTCGCTTCAGTCCTGATCCCTACCCTTCTTTACAGTGGCGCTTCTGAAGCATTTTTGAGAGTTAATGCAAGTTTATACTCCGTCGTCCGAAGGACCCACCTACCTATCAATCCGCATTTTGCATAGCATATTGATCCCTCCTTCAGAATAAATAATCAACAGCACGGTTTTTTATAGTCAGGGTGTCCATGTTTGTTCGGAAATGATTTTCCCTGACTTTTCCAGGTTTTCCAGGCCAATTTTTCGAGTTTTCTAGACCATTCAAATAGAAATTACACATACAAAAGAGGGGGTCAAATTTTTTCGAACATTGTGAGCGACGAATATCGTCAATCACTCCACAAACTTTTTTCTTACTCCGTGTGCTTATGAATCTGTGGCAGAGGGGGTGTAAACATTTAATGATTGAAATGAAAACGCGCTCTATAGGGTGCAGCGTGATGCAATGTCAATTAAAGACTTCATAGATTTTTTTTTCGTGTAACTTAATGTCGACCGAGAAGGGGGAGGGCGCTGAAAGAATAAAATTCTAAAATTGATTCATAGGTTTTCGAGGTCGTTGTATTCGATTTTACGGGTAATTTTTTTGGATTCTGTCCCTCCTGGTGCGACCAATGAGGTAGGAAGAGCGTAAGACAAGCAACGGTTGACTCGGAATTCACCATTTCTAATTAAAGCTACCGAATAGGGTAAAAATACAATCTTATTTATTCAAAGTGTTGTTATTAGAAAATAACATCGCAAAAATTTCTCAACTAAAAAAGCACGGGAGCTTAAATTTGGTCCAGATTAAAACTCAGCAGCGATATTCGAAATCAGCGACACAAAATCACCCCTATTTCGATGCTTCGTGCAATTTTTCGCCGGAGAAGCTGAGTTTGTATTACGCGACAGTGCTTTGGAAGGGGTCGGATAAAAATCTGAGGCGATATTCGAAATCAGCGACTCAGAACTTGGTTGACTATCCTGTCCAAGAAATTGACTTTAGAATCTCGTAGAGAATTTAGAACTTGAGGAAAACTAGAGTAACCGGAATTAGCCCCTCCCTCGTGGAGCTTGAATGGTTTAGGGGGAGGGAACATAACTATTAAAATGAATTCTGGAACCCAGATGAAAAAGCTGCAGCATATTTAAGGACAAATGCTATGAAAGTAAAAAGGTGGTTACGATCTGGAAAATTATGGCACCAGAGGAGGCGGAAGAGGCTCCAATTTAAGAATATCGACAGATACAATAAAAGGTCATACATTTGAAAACAATGGACTCTTTTGTAACGCGATAATATGTAATTACATTGCGGTCTTTAGATTTTTTCACATTTTGTGGATTAATTCTTCCCCAGTGACGTAGCGTCGGGGGGGGGGGATATTTTTACATAGTTCTCTAATATCGGCGATTTGTAAAAAATACCTCAGTTTTCGACTTTTTCTCCCTTGAAAATCTTATTTTGCCCCCCCCCCCCTGAGAAAATCCTAGCTGGCCACTGCTCTTCCCCCAAAATCTCGGAAATCCCTTTCATTCACCTTTATCTACATTCGCGAAGGAGAGGGGAACCGAAGCCAAACCGGATGGCAGGATGTCCCAGAAGATGAATTCATTGGTTTTCAAATTTTCGTTTCATTATGACTTCCTCAAAAAAAATCTTTACACTCGGGAGAGAAGCTAGACCGGATATTTTTTCATTTTCGCGCCGATTTTCAAATTCTCGCGAACAGGATGAGATGAAATCACGAAACACGAAACAGCTGATACTGGGAGAAGTGTATGGGGAGAGAAAAAATCCCCCCGTTGGCCAAAAAAACACGAAAAAACAATGGGTTGAGACGATCTGTGACTGAGCCCCTATCCGCACCAAGAAAAAAATTTATCTTAATCGCACCCCCCTCCACTTAAGTCCTGGGTACGACCCTGGTTTTATTCATCAATCTTAGCAGGTCACAGCCCCTCCCCACGTGATATTAGGGTTGAGGTTAGAGTCAAAATATCAAGAACGCAATTAGCACCTAATCCTCGTCCTTTCAAGACATAACAGCTAATTCTACTCATTTACATAATAAATATTTAGAAGAAAATAACTACCTATATGATAATCAAACTACCATGTTAATTACATGTACAGGGTATAAAAAGATAATTACCCCACTTTTTTTTCAATGCGAAATCGGATTGACACGGGGTGAACGAAGATCTCTAAATTGGGTCTAGTTTCTTTTTAGATGGAAAAATTTTCTTTTCGTGAAAAGGGGAGGTGGACTCAGCTCTAGAATCTCATACAAATAAGGACTGAACAAAATATCAAAACAGAGGCTTCTTGTGTCGTTGATTTCGAATACCGTATTAGATTTTTGATCAGATTCGAATTTAAGCTCTTTGCTCATTTCAATTGAGTAATTTGAATTCTACTATGTAAATTGAATTTGGATGAGAAATCTGAAATCTAATACAGTTTTCGAAATCAACGATCCATTAAACCCTTGTTTCGATACCTAGTACAATTTTCTCCACTCTAGGTTCAAATTTCGATTTTCTGGGCTGAAACCGGGACAGCAACAAAAATCGGATATGAAATATTACGCTTAATTCAATATATTGTCCTTTTAAGACTCCGAAGTTAGAAGTAAGTTCGAGTCTTTCGGGAGAGAGAAAATATTTTCGTCCAAAAAGAAAGGTAGTATTATCTTTTTACCTTCTGTATAAAGCTTCTTTTGAAACCTCAATCCCGTTGGGTCGTGAAAAAACTTCACAACTAAATATTTCACACTACCCTCAAATGTACGTCTTCGCCCTATCCACGTTTCGAATTCAAATTTTGTGCCGTTTCCATTTCATTCCAGTCAACTTGTAAACCTAAAATTCAGATTAAGAAATAAAAAACAAGTCCAAGTGAAAAATGTTGATTGACATAAGATTTTACTTAGACTTTGAAGGGAGGAGATTATCCCCATATTCTAAAACTTACTAGGGGGCTTCGGGGCCCAACCCCGCCCACCGTCACAGTCCTCAGTGTTTAGTCTGAAACTTTTGTTCCTGAGTTGAGGTTTGCTTTGTGCTTCTTTTGCTCCCCCTCTATCAGCGGTCCTCAATCTTCCACCATGGACCCCCTTCCATCCTTTCTTCATCACGAGCCTCCTCCTCCTCCACCACGACCCCCTCGTTGACCATGGTTGCTCTCCGCCTCCACGGTCGCACCTCAACAGTCGCCGCCTTCCTCAGCCACAAACTCCTCCCCCACAATGGCCATAGTCCTCCACGTAGTCTCCCCCGATCACCCTCTTCCACCCCGAGTGCCCTCCATTAGGACCACGTCCTTCAACCACCCCACACCACTATGGCCTTCATTTCTGTTCACGTACCACACCCCCACCAAGACCTCTTCACCCATCACTACGACCTCCCCAATGGCGGCCTTAGTCCCTCTCTACAGCCTTCCCCATCCGCGGCTCCATCACCCTACGGCGTCCTCGCTCAACCACCACGAAGATCCCAACGAGAACCCTTCCTTTCAAGACCACCTGCCCGGGACCAGAACCTTCCGCACCATGGCCTTCATTCGCCTTCCCGGCCGCCTCTCTCACCAAGGACTTCCTCCTCCACCAGGACCTCTTACTCACCATTAACCCTCTCCCCACTCGAGGCCTTTACCTCCCTCTACAGTCCCCGCAACCACCGTGGTTTTCCTCCCCTTGAGGAGCTTCATCCTCTACCATGAGTGCTTCTTACAGCCTCGGGCCTTTATCTACCAAAATTTTACTGCCCCGCTAGGATCCTCACCCGCCACTACCTCCTCCTTCCTCAATGGCCACCCTCTCCTACCAAGGATTTCCTCCGACACAATGACCTCTCACCCACCACTACCCCCCAGGCTTCATCTCCCTTCAGAGCCCCTGTCCTCACTATGGCCCTCCAACCCCTTGGAAGATCCCTGACCATCCACCCAGGAGCTCTCACAACCATGACCACCCCTCCCCCGAGAGCCCTTTCCCCTCAAGACCCCACCCCGCCACCAGCCCCTTCCGCACCACGGCCATTTCTCTCCAAGGTCCCTTCTCTCACCAAGGACTTTCTCCTCCACCAGGTCCTCTTACTCCCACCCCATCCAGGGCCTTCATCTCCGTCCACAGCTCACGCCCCCACGGGGCCCTCCTCCCCCTTCAGGAGCTTCCTTCTCAACCATGAACCCCCTCCTGAGGGTAGGCTACCCTTGGAAAATTGAGCAATTAAGGGGCAGGGTAGGCAACCTGCAGCGACTTGTGATCTCGAAGATTATGGGTAATTATGTCATTTTATGTCTTATTATGTCGGTTATGTCTTAATACTTGGAGATCTTTTATGTTAGAACAGATTATGTCCTTGAAAGTAGCTGCCCCAGCAATTTTTCTAATTTTTAGGTAGGCAACCCGCAGTGAGTTTTTTCAAGAGGGGAGAGGAGTTTTGGTTTTTAATGTATAGAGAGTTACGTCATTATATGTCTTTTTATGTCTGTTATGTCTTAGACGAAGGCCGGGATTTAGATATCAGGCTCCTTGGAGTTTTGGTTTTTAATATATAGAGAGATATTTACGCCACTAACGAGCAGCTGTTATACTGTTCGAATCCACGGAAAGTCAACGACAAATAAGAACACATCGAAACAGTTATGTTTGGGTGTGAAGGGAGGAGGTCCTTATTATTCCAATATTGGAAATATTAATTTTTTGATCAGGAAAATATTGGGATCGATAAAAAGATCCTTGGTTTTATTATTTTGTAAACATTTATGCCTCAGATTTTATAACTCTGCCGGAGCTGCGACGATTTTTTTCAACTAACAAAAGTGTTTGGGAAAGCCCTCTTCCCTCCAAATATGTTTTTGCACAGAGTATAAAATACAAATGAGCAGAATATTTGATGAAGGAGTTGAGCAAACAGAGTGTTGTTTGAAACCCAATCTCTGAAATTGTACGAGATATTTTGATATCAGAGGAGCTGATGAACTATAGCGGTAAAATTTCATAGAAACGGATGTAATGTAACGGACTAGTACGCTGGAATCTAGTTAACCGGCAAGAAATACCTACTTGGAGAGGAAGGGAAAAAAATGAATGAAACGCCGTTTGTTTCCTATTTCAAGCTTTCGAAGAACATCTTCATGGAGTACAGATATTGCGTTTACGAATTATTGGCAAAAAACAGACAGAGCTATTTATGACGACCGACGTTGAACTAGCATAATTACGATACAGATAATCGTAATATAGATAAATATTACACACAGGAGTTAGAGATGGAATAAGGCTGGTCTTAATTTATAATTACAGTCGAGCGTCGGTTTAAATGAAACCTGTTAGCTGTTAGATCGTGCAGTCGTTTTTTTGCAGGACCACAGTGTAGAACTGACACTAACAACTATTCGCATCGTAGATAACTTCGTACTACCGTAGTTACAGATATAGAATAGTAGTAGAATGAAGACATTACTGCTCGTTTCAGGTCATTCGGCTTTTCCGGATCCCATTCTGGAATTATCTACTGTCTACGACAAACGATTTCCGTCAAGTAACGCCGAACTACTCAAGCTTGATATGTAAAATGCATTCTCTACACTAAGGAAAGCTATGAGCTACTCACGCAGTACAAGAGGCTTTTTGCACAACAAAGAGATCAAAAAGCTGAAAACAGAAAAGTTAACAGCTTTCTGTTTGGTAACTTATATAATTTGCATTTTCATAGATAGTTGAGGAATCATGATATTGATATTGATAACCAAATGGGATAATATGCTAACTAATGCCACTTAGCATATTTCGTCACTTTATTTTCATGTTGTATAACTAAAGCGCTGTAAACAAAGTGAAGAAATACGCCATTTTGTATCCACCGCGCCCGTCGATGCCAAATTGACTACGCGGTACGCTCCGCATAGTCGGATTCGGCATCCACGGGCACCGTTGCTCTAGTATAACGAATTCGACATCACGAAAACGAAATTTATTTAGATAGAAGCTACTAGCCCCCTCGCTATTCGCTAACCAACTATATCAAATAAAAACCAAGCAGCACAAAGAGTTGGCGAAACAACATGAAAATGAAAAAGAACATTCAATCTTCATACTTTAGACGAACACTAAGTCCTTTTCTAATTGTCACATTACTTATCGCTCTCTCAACTCCTATCAACCGGGCATATCGTGAAATTTAGAAATATCAGAAAACATTATAACAACACGAGATTATGGCAAACTATGGTAGTAGGATGTAAACACAGCTGTCGCTTAGCATATTATGTCACTGTATTAAAGCGACACATCGTAATAAAAACAAAATATTAACTGCCTATTTGGCAACGTATCCAAAATAACATAAATAAAAACAGTTAATCCAATATAGGTATTTGGTCCGTAAAAACCGTGAAAAATGCTCTCAGTGTTGTAACATCGCAGCCGTCAAGCAAGTTTTTACTTGGAGTGAGGGCGGGAGATAGCAAAGATTTCAAATAAAATGTAAAACATAGAAGTTGAAATCTTAAAAAGTCTTCGCTTTCCCAATTTTGCCAACTGGTCATTAGAGCTTGCCGAGTACCAAATTTTCACAAATTTGCCACCTCCCCCTCCTCTTGTCGCTACAGCCCTGCGAAGTATTTTTGTAAAAGTCATTGACAATAAGGTAAGCACATACGATAGGTTTTTTTTTCTTGTGATACTAGATGAGAGCTGTTTTTCGAAAGCCAATCAGTCCATACATCAAAATTGTGTAGGACGTAAAAAAACTGTCTACATACTCCAAGTTTGACTTTCTTTCTCCGGAATTTAGACAGAAGGAAACTACAACATTTATAGATACGACTGAGAAATTTCATTTTCAATACTAAAATATTCGGGGAGACATACATCGAAGGAAATTTCCACAACTGGAACTTATTGCATTTTGAAATTGAAATACGTACAACAAATCGGCTTATTGCATTTTGGAAATGAAAATTTTCATTAGCAAATATTGCCGTAACATGAAGAAAAATCATTTTTCTGAAATTCGAAAAAAAAAAGATACTGATGAGTTGGGGGTTCTAGCACTCCAGTAGAAAAACAGCGCTTACTGCGTTTTTCAAGAAATTATACTTCTTTATTAGCAAATATTGTGATGCATGAAGGAAAATTATATTTCTGCAACTCAAGAAAGAGGAGGTTCCATCGCCCAATAAAAAAAACAACCAATATTGCGTTTTGAAACTGCAACTTAATATTCTTTTAGATCCGATCCATAACATAGAGCTCGTAGAGGAAACAAAAATTTGCAGAGGTAATGTTCACCATTGAAAATACTGAGACATATTCTGAATTCCTAAGGAAATCTTTCAGTCTGTTTTTGTGTTTTAAAGGCTTTCTTAAGAGTCCGGGTCTTCGCTGCGTCCTTTAGAAACTTTATTTTAACTATTCAAGATTCGGTCAAAACAATTAAAACCATGTAAAGATTCTTTAAGACTATAAGACTCATCAGACTTAGATTTAAGGAACATGAGCTCCGGGGCCGAATTATTCTAAAGCATCCCTCTCCCCCTCAAAAAAGTATTTCCACTTGTCTTTTTTTTCGTTCTGTTTTCTTCCTTTCCGCTTCCATTTTTTGCCTCATTTTCTGCGCATCCTCCCCCTCCGTCCAACCAGATATCCAAGGCTAATGGCTCCTTTGTTTCACTTAAAACTGCAATATGTTGCATATTATACTAAGAATTCGCGAAGACCTCATTTGTTGGCATAGGCTCAGTAACTGGAGAGAAGGGACTCCTCAGAATTTTTGTTTTTCACTCCTTTTGCTAAGTATGGAAAACTACAGTTCGGAAAATCATGTGACCTCTTCTCCTCGCCCCATGCTATTCGCTTCACTGTACTCTTGTTTTCGTTAAGACTATAATAAGACTAATCAAGAATTTTTGAGCTCTTCGAAGCTCTTTTTAAGACTAAAGAATAGTTGAAAACCTGTTGAGACTGCAGAGACTCGCTAAACCTCGCTTCAGATTTTTGTATGATTTGTCAAGACAATGTTGAGACAAGCTGTAATCATATTAAGATTCATTAAACCGTCTCGAGACGCATATGACTATCCTAAAATTCATCAAGACTACGTTAAAATTATTACAATAAGACTAGTAGAGACATTCTACGACTTTTTATGACTATTTTATAATACTTTTCAGGACTCGTTATCTCAAAACTCGTTCGGACTACGTAAAGATTCGTCAGGACGAAGATAAAACTCGTAAAGGTGACGTCTTAAAGTAAGTTTTCGAGGTTTCCATGTTAAATTTTCCTTGAAGTGCCATCGGAGGAGTTTGGCACTTATGTTATATTCATATTTATGCGGTTGTACTACATTTATAAGTTCTCCAAACAGTGGCGTAGCTAGGGGTTTCCCAAAGGGGGGCACAATAAGGTTTTCAAGGGAGAAAAAGTCGAAAAAATCACCAACATTAGAGGATTACGTAAAAATATTGGGGGGCGTGCCCCTCTGTGCCCCCCTTACGTTACCCCACTGTCTCCAAATCGCTAAATTTAATTTTGGAGACGATTTCTGGATCCTACAATAGGGTGCCGTCAGAATGGGGGTCAAAACCGAATAGCAATTGATTTTCCGAAAAAAACATTCTACTTACTATTCAGCAATCTCAAAGAAATTAACCATCAAGTGATTTTGACCCCTCGTATACCTCTCGGAATCAAATTCAGTGACGTTGAAAATCTTTAAATGGAGCACTATCTCGAAAAAATAAGCAATATTTGGTGCCAACTTCCTTTAATGGTATCCTCGACTGTCGAGTGTAAAAATTGCCTTCAAAATCGAATTTAGCAACCTCGAAAGGCTATAAATAAACTCTTATCGCGAATTTCATTTTCCGTATCTTTTTCTCACCGTTTGAATCCCCTCCCTCCAGGTCACTGACCCAGATTGCGAAGTTTAAATATTTTACACTAGACCATGATCAGTAACATAAAGCTTATTGAAATGTACGAGCGCAAATTTTCAACACCATTGAGAATTACAAAGAAACAATTTTTGGTTAAGAATATCAAAACTTCATAATTTCTACATGAGAAAAGAAGGGTGCGCGTGGCATATACGCGTTAAAATTCAGGCATTTAAAAAATATCGGGCCCCCCAGAAGTCTGGTTCCGAGGTATTTCCCCTTTTGCCCCTCTCGTCAGGGTTGGACTTTCCATAAAAGAGCGGGAGATATGCCGCAAGTGTTCCTCGCATCCGACCACGCTATGACTTGACAAGAATTTTATTTTATTGGGATCCATTAAGAGAGGGGGTCGTGTCATGAAATATGGCAAATAAGGACCATCTTACTCGCTGTACACGCCGCACAGGTAGCAATACCTGTGATCTAATTATGACCCATTTCCTCTTCTCCCATGCTGTCCCCTATAGATCTGATGGGGTGCCTTTAGAGTTAACATTAATCCCTACACCCTTCAAAAGTGACACCGAATGTAATGCTTTCACGACGAAGTCCACGGTTTTTATGAAATTAGTATCATTACACTTATTTTCAACGCATTACCAATCCGGAATCTGACCACGGTTCGAATTTCTGTATCGATCATTCCATAAAGCAGTCTACGGGAAACATGTATCCAGTTCAAGATCTAGTTTTCATTTCATAATAATTACCAAGATGCTTCCTATAAAATACATCCAACACGCTGATAAATCCTATTTATCTATTGTTAACAAATTACTTTACTACGGCGCTCTTCTATGTTGCCGAATCTTTTTGATGCCAGCAGCAACGATGGCGGAAAAAATGATGCTGAAAACGGAGTTGGACCTAAACGAACAGTTTTGTTGAATATTATGGCCTGTGCGGCTCCACTTTAGTGCTTAATGGTATTTACTACATTGTTCGATCGAACTATAAGGAATGCGGCGTTCATAATCAAGAGAAGCAAGAAAATTTAAATCTGAACTGATTTCGCTGAGAGATTTTGAGTATGATTCCTGTACCGCTCCGCTCTGCTCCAATGAGCAGAAAATTATTATTTTTCTTCGCGCACAAGGTCGGATGGTTGCATGTACTATCGGTATACGGTATCCCTCTACGGTATATGCGTATTATTAATTTCAAGACGCTCGTGCTTTATGAAAAACTGCTCGCTAAAAGTTAACATACCCAACCAATATAGGATACGCGGTTATGTATACCTACTACCTAGCACGTGGAGTAACGTACTAGACCAATTTCGCAATTAAATTTTATGCGCGGTAAGCAGTCAAATGTACAACGCCGTAAATTTCTTTCATATTTGACAGATGAGCGTTTACTCATGAAGCAACAGCTAGTGCAAAAGGGAAACTATTCAGTTTTTATGGCTAATGGTTAAGGAGGAACCTCCTAAATCTTGAGAACGGAACAAAGTTCTTGGAGTAACTTCATTTTACAGTCCAAACATGATGAGAAACCTAAGCTATCGGTCATGAATCAGCTCAGTTAAAATAATAACAGTATTTTGGAAACTTCAGAGAGAAGTATGCTTCTCTGTA
This sequence comes from Acanthococcus lagerstroemiae, assembly GCA_031841125.1. Taxonomy (NCBI): domain Eukaryota; kingdom Metazoa; phylum Arthropoda; class Insecta; order Hemiptera; family Eriococcidae; genus Acanthococcus; species Acanthococcus lagerstroemiae. Next base: position 38,953,092 of record CM063114.1, on the reverse strand, counting down.
TAACAGCGTGCATTCCAGGCAAGCAAGGTGAGCGCCGCTTACCCTGGAAATTCCCGATAAAATAAATTTTCATGTACAATATCAACTTCAACTTGTAACAAATAAAAGATAATGAAACATTGGGCAAAACAACGGCTGTATTGACGCTTATGACACTTACGCTCAAGTATACATGAATTCACGGGAGATGTACACCGTTCGGCAATCTTTATACTAGTAGAGTCCCAATTGTAAATCCGCTCGATGTGGCTGTTAAAGGCAATTTGATTATTGTTGTACATACTCAGACTAAGAAATTTAGGCCATATGCCCATTTTTCCTTGTTCCCCTTTTCCGAGGTTCCACCCCCCAAATCTTAGAACCCTGCTTATCTCTTTTTTGAAAACGTTTTCAAATAAAAGTTGTTTACTCATGTCTCTTCTATAACTTTGGTTATTATCAAAATTCAATTTGGAGCAACCGTTGACCTTCAAATTCGAAAAAACTTCAAAAAAAAAAACACATCAAAATCACGTTTTTTGCATTTTTCATGGAAAATTTCAGACATAGAGTAAAATTGATAATCACAAAAAGTTCTACGTACGTCACAAGGCTTCTGTTTTTTAAAAAATTTTCAAAAACAAAAAAATCCTTGGATGATATTTTATATTAGGTCTTCACAATAATTTAATGCACAAACGTCAGAAAACAGAAAACTGAATAGAAAATTTGGATCAATGACCTCCAAGGTGTTTAATTTCGCAGCTAGGAGTGGTAAATTGCACTTTCGATTTACGAGGATTTTAAATTTAATTCATCGATTCTTGTTTTTACATTTTTCATAAATATGGACTTACGTGGTATTTTAACTGAGGCGACATGTATATTCGTATAGGCCGGCCAGGTGTGCGTCGGATCTAACGCTTCTTTTCCATACTGCACGCATTGCACGACTTACGCTTCGCTTCCGTGTTAATTACCAACACAAAAACACACTAGCATGTTCAACCCAACGAAACCTGTGCCTTTGGTTACGTTCTGGAAGCGCGTTGAGTCAGACTTGGCTCGGCTTGGCCACACACACGTTATGTTTAAGGCTAGGAAAAATATGCTTTTGCATATTTTTTTCTATTGCGCCATAGTGGGTTATGTTTGGTATCTGGACGAATCAGAAGATTTTGAGTAAAATGAGCTGAGCATATTTTTCAAAAATTCAAATATTTTGACTCCCTGAGCATATTTTAGCATATTTTAGTTGATTTTTCAGCATATTAGGGAATATTTTACTGAAATTCACAATTTTGAAGAATATTTGCTAATTCTTTCACTTTAAGTAATCAACCACTGTCAAATTGCGTGTCACAAGAAAAGAGCCTCAGCACCCAATTACCATTGAGGCCGTTTTCTTGTGACACGTCACAATAATAAAGCCACCTATAAAGATGAGTACTCACATACGCCATTCTGGAGCCCATTGTGCCCGTCGTTACCGAATTGACTACGCGGTACGCTCCGCATAGTCGGATTCGGCATCCACGGGCATGATGGGCTCCAAAATGGCGTATGCGAGTACTTGTTCATTCTTGTGAATTAAAGCAATGAATATGCAACTTTGTAGAGTTTGTGCACGCATGTGGACTTGATAGCTCTGTATTTTCAGAGGAAGGAAAGAGCTTTAAAAAATTTTTGTTTCGATACCCATATTACAAAAGTATATTTTGGCATATTTGTGGTTTTTTGAGAATATTTTTAGCATATTTTCAACGGCAATGCGACGAATTTTACGCGCACATTTTACATTTTTTTGAGCATATTGTTCCTAGCCCTAGTTATGTTTGAATGCTCTGTGTTTTTTGCCCACAAAATGCGTATTCGAGATCTTATTGTAAAACCATTTCTGTGACTTACTCTTAATGAACAATTAGAAATTATTAATGGTGGGAAGCCTAAACTAGAATTACCATTTTTAAAAACCGAGCAAAAGAGAGGTGATTCGAGTTTTACTACACATTGCCACGTATCGCAAAATGAAAACATTTTGTGGTTAACCGGTTGTGAAGATGGTGGAAAACTGTTTTGTTGGCCATGTCTACTTAGTGACGTACTGATGAGGGGGGGGGGCAACTCCCCCTGCAAGAATTTTTCACTCAGCAGTAGGAAAAATTTACAATTTCAATCAGGCGGAGTTGGAAAAATCCAACAAGTCAGTACGTTTTTTTTTTCTTTTCTTCTTTTTGCTTTGATACTTGGGAATTGAGTTGCGAAGCTGGAAAAATACAACTAGTCAAAAGGTTCTTTTTTGCTTTGATACTTGGTAATTTTGAGTTGAGTCAGTTGGGACATTCACCCCCCCCCCCCCGAAAAACTCTTCGGTGGTGCGTCCCTGTGTTTATTATTCGTCACAGAAAAGAATAAATGCATATGGAATGACCCTACTAGGGATACGACAATTTGAATAATTTCATCAATGCCGTTCTGCAATAACGTGTTTCATACTTTCATTCTGATTTTTACTTCACCTCTACGCTTATCGCTTACCTCTAAGGAAAAATCACCGCACGCCACTATTGTATATCTGCCGGAGTTGAAGAGAACAAGAAAAGGCATATCACAATAGCATTATCGCCGAGCTTCTCCAATGCATATAAAACCCTTTATAGGAAGTTCAAGGCTCACAACTGTTAGCTCGCTATTCAAAATCGAAAATTCTTACCCACCGACAAGGGCGCCTATTCATATCATTACACACTACCTACCCATTTTACAAGATTTCCAATCAATATTGGAGCCCCTACAGGAACCACCGACTCAGTGACAGACTTGAGGAGAGAACGTACCTAGTTCAATAATGAAGCCAGGGGACGCGCCAAGGTACTCCCAAACATCCTAAGTACCTTGTAATAATCTACTAGTGCTGTCAAAATATCGATTATACCGATATCATCCTGATATCGATATTGAAAATTTTGCAATATTGACAGCACTATAATCTACGCTTGATGGTGACTTCTCAAGACTATACATCTATACCAGATTGAGAGTTTTGACACTCTTCCCGACTTCTTCAACACTCTTCAAGACTCTTTCAAAGTGGCGTAGCCGGGGAGGGATTGAAGTTGAAGAGCACAACATACTGATACATCGATGTAAAAACTTACAATTCATATTACGTGTACCCCCCTAGTCTAACTACATTGTTAAATAAATTTGCTGACCACCCCCCGCCACCTGGAAAAATCCTGGCTAAGCCACTGTTCTTTCAGAAATCATTATTACTCTTTGAAACTCTATACGGCTTTCTCAAACTTTTTTAAGACTCTTTCTAGCAAGTTTTACTTTCAAGACTAGTCTGGAACAGCTTTGAAGACTCTAAAACAAGACTGGAATGGTCTTGAAGAAATCTTGGATAACCTTTAGTAAGTTTGGGAAATCTCTTAAGAATCTCAAAAGGGTTTTCAATTTGGCTCTCAAAAAAGATTTTCACAAGTCTAAGAGTCTTAAGCAGATTAGAAAACGTCTCAAATGTGTCTTAGTGAATCTGACTGAAGCTTTGAAGAATACTGTTGAGCAGGGCCCAGATTTTTAAGAGATCAAAACTCAGAAAAAGGCCGTATTAAAAGTCTCTAATAAAACCTAAATAGTCCATGAAAAGTCCCCGTAGAAGTGAAATAGTCTCAAAAAAAGTAAAACAGCTCCAAAAATCCCTATAAAACTATGGCTTTATGAGTATCAAATTAAAGGTCTTGGAAAACTGAAAAAGCTGAACCTAGTTTTCACATTTCTATTTCTCCCAAACTATGTACAACGTAACAATTTTGAATCAAAATACTTTATTGCAATAAATATAAGCGATTTTTCAATCTTTTTCATGTAAAATGGATTTTCAATTTTTTTCCCCTCAAAAATTGTAAATTAAATTTTTTTTCTTCAAAAATTGACAAAAGTAATCTCGAAAACTGAATTTCTACTCGAAATAGTCTCAAAGTCATCTCTAACAACATCAATTTTAGGCGAAAATGTCATCTTTCAAGGAAAAATAGTCAAGGTCATATTAAAAATTAGCTCATTGGTTTCAGAATTTTTTATTTCGTCCAGAAAACCTCAATACACCGAACAGACTAAGCTACTAGGGAAAAAAAGGGGGTTTGCCAAAAATCCGGGCCCTGCTGATAAGTGTCAATATACATCAGGGCTTCTTTTGAGCAAAATATTTTCCGGAATGCTCTTAAACGACAACTTAGTCGAAATTATGCGGCAATTTCTATAAAAAGGGTCAACTTTGTCGGTCAGATCATTTTTGAGTTAAGCACATGTTTATATACAGTAGACTCAATCCCTCACAAAATGAGACCTTTTCCAGCTTCCTATGGGCTCTATTCACCTCTCTACATTCGTTAAAAAAGAGGTACCCAGCAATTTTCGAAAAACACGTTCAAAGTTTTTGAATACATCTTGTTGATTTTCTTGTCAAAGATTAAACTGTCTCATAGACTATTATACAGTGTCCGAACTTCGTTCAAGAACCCGCTAGGCACGCATAGTACTCGATAGAACGAAAAACGCTGAGTACGAAAAGTTACCTATGAGCAAATTGAAGGGGCTACCGCCATTTTAAAGATTACAAAAAACACAATTTTCAAGGCGGTATACAAGATATGATAGTTGACGGAATAAATAATCTGACTAAGGGGGGCTGGTAGTACTGGCTTGGACGGAAAAATCTTAGTACGATGTATTGCCTATTTTCAAAATTGAAGGCGTTAGAAAATGTTAAAGCCAGGAAATTTTATTTTTTGTTAAATGGTCAAAATAATCGTTTTTCAGCCCAACTCTAGTTAAATAATTAATGGTTTGAGAGCTATTGTGACTATGGGAACTTGTACGTATCTAGGAGATGAAAAAATTACTCAATGCAGTATGACTTTTTAAAAATTCAAAATTCGGCGAAAATGGTCGCATAATTTTTTCATCTCCTAGATAGTACAAGTTCGATGGTCAAATGTGTAAAACTATTCACTGATATTTCTTGAGGCTGCGATCTTCTTCATGTGAAAGATCATCAAATTTCGTAAAGAATCCATAATCTTAAAATCGAGTTTTTTTTTAATAAAAATTTTACTTTTTAGTTTTTCTCGTTTTCCTTGTCTTCTTCTTACCGACAAAGTTGTTCCTTTTTCTAGAAACTTCCACCAATATTTTTCGGGACAAATTCAAATATGACGTAGAAGTTAGCCCGAAGTCATTTTTGACCAATTTTCACTGATATTTTGAGCGTATCTATTCACCGGAATGTTTCAATCAAACCTGGCCAACAAATTTGAATTCAGCGGCCAAAATTAAGAAAGAATATGTAATCAACTGAATTATTTTGGTTTTTAAACATTTCTTCATACCGTATACATCAGGGCACCCTTTGAGCGAAAACTTCTTTTAGAATGTTTTCGATGTTTTTGAGATTAATTCAAATTTACCCTAAAATCATTACAGGTTAGTCAGAGATAAGTTCAGAGGATTCAATCAAATATCCAATTCGAGAATGCAGGGGCCCTGGGAGAAGACAAGTTTCTTCAAATTGGAAGATTTTCTAGAGTTCCATAATATGGTGATAATAAGGAATTAATGTTTTCAGAATTTATTATTATTGTGATTCAAGTATATGTGAGAAAAACGGGAAAATTTCACGTGTGCGAAAAATGGAATTTTGCGACAGGCGGATCATGCGTCCACTCCTCACATGGATACATGTACTTCGGTCACCAATGAATTCTCCTTTCCAGCGTCGGAGCGGCCAAATGGACTCTCAGTGATTAAGCTATCAAGCCATGAGGAGCCCTCTTGAAAAATAATTGTTGACAAGAGAAAATGCATGAATTTTCAGCTTACTGGCCCCAATTGTCGGACACTCCCCCTGTCCCCAACATTGCTCCTCTCCCGTATCACACAGTTGGAAGAATCTATAAAAACACGCGAAAACTGCTGGTGGGACATACTAATTTCAATCACAATTTCTCTACGTTAAGTTCGTAGGTGCGTTTCAATTTACTTTATTTGCAACTGGCAAACAAGAAGAAACAATTTACACCCCCTTCTCTTCGTGCCTCTTTCTCCAATCCGGAAGACACGACTTTCATTAGCAATTACACTGCTCGACGAAAGTTTGCTAATATTACACATTAGTGTACAGACTACGCTGTTCTTTTTATATAACTGCATCCCGAGGAACCTCAATTTTTTAATACATGACTCGCGATTCAGTTGCCACGAAGGAAAATAATTCGGAAATGATTCTTCCGCTGTTTTTCGCCGGATATAAATGTACATATATATTCATTCGCCATAGACCAAGTCTTCACGATTATCCTCTCTTTCTTTTCATACTTGCTAAAAATGATTTTAAAAACTGGACCCTGTAATTAGAAGACCACCCCGCGTGATATTAAGTAACAGAAACAATACGTTCGTTTTAGAATATCCGGAGGGAATCGGAGGTACATAAGTTACATTACTATGCATATAATATAGAAAAACACAGCGAAACAGAGGGAATATTTTTCAAGTGCGGCATCATCCAGGCTCATCGTTTGAGTTCAAACGCTGTCGGATTTTATTCACATCCAGTGACCTTGATTTTAGGGACGGGTCATTGTTCGTAGGTGGATTAATTTGTCTGACCATCGACTCGACTCATGCATTGTGAACTTGCTGTGAATCCTATAAGCAGCGAACCCGAAAGACACGATGAGCTCGTTCGTTTTGTCACTCCCAGTAACATTGTCTTGAAAATGATCAATTATAATGCCAGCACGATACCGGTATACCGCGAATGTATCAAGTTTCCATCTTAAATTCTATTTGTTTATTTGTGGTAATGTTCCAGAACAGGGAAGCCGTTGGTTTTGTATATCTTGTCACATGTACATACATATCATATTATAATTTTCAACGCAGTGACTTGACGTTCGTCGAGGAGCTTTTGTCTGGTCGGTCACACGGATCAAGACTGGCCAAACGGAACAATAAGTTCAGAGTTTTTACCTCAGATCTTTAAAAGTAGTTTCTGAGGTCGACTTCCTTTATAACGATAAGCTTGCAGACCGAAAATAAGGTGAGAAAAATGGGATTAATCGTAGGAAGTTCGATAGTTTTGGAATACACGGCAGAATGCAACAATAGTTTTTAGCACCATTGCAGGTATTCAGGGCTATAAATATAGATTTTCTTGTATTCGAACATCCAGGTCATTGTTTCGAGTGTTACGGTGGGCCAGTACACTAGGAAAATGATTTTTTTTTTAATGCATCTACCTGCGTATTTATTTATCTCATACAGAAAGTTTTAGCGCAATGATCGCACACTTGATTTTCCATACAGAAAACTATTTTGAAAATAGATCATATTGGCACTCGGGGTGAAAATTACACGTACCTATAGATGTATTACTGATACGTGCTTCATACATATGTACAGCCAATATAACTGCGGCGATCCTCCTCTCCTTAATGTATATTTTTGTATAAATTGTTAAATAGTCCTGCCGGGTCATTTCCTGTGTAGCACGATGGGAACATCTTACAAAATCACCTTCGTCTCCAGCATTCCTATACTGACATCCCATGCGTGGCTATTTCAATACCACATTCTTCTCCTTCCTCATTGTTCTTTCCTTTCGTTGTCCTTTTCTTCTTTCGATGGCCAGGCTGGACCTTTAGTTTTGGGAGTTGAAGAGAGTTCGCATACAGCCAAAATACCTTCAGCTCTCTCTGTTTTTTCTATCATCCAATATACGCGCCTTCTACACGCTTTTGTCTTTTTTATTTTGTATGCCTTTATTGCGGCCCAGACAAAACTCTCCACGTACGATCCCGCAATAGCCGCATAACTAAGATGGAAAAGGTATACCTACTGCGTGTGTTCCTGCAACTGCTAAAGTAGGAAACTTTTCTGGGTAGTAGAAAAGTTACTATAATATTGGGTGCACAATACTTTTCAAGTAAAACTGTGGTATTTTTCAGTTTTTAAGTCCTAACCACTTAAGCTACTCGTGAAGACGAGCCATTTTAAATTATTTTTCTTGGTTCTGGAAGAGGACATAGTACCATATCCATTCCTCTGTTTATGATACTGTGTTCCTGTACCATCAAATACTCTGCTTATAACATAGGTGTGGCCAAATTAGGCCTTCCTTCAGAGATATATGTAGATACAAGTATGTTTGTACAATCATTACGTAAGCACATTTTTTTAAAGAATTAAGAAGCTACATATAATCAGGAAAGCTTGCCTTTATACTTTTGACCACGCCAATAATTATAGCCATCAAGTTTTTTATGCAAAACTACATGACGAAGGGAAATTGTAAAACAGCAAAAAGATACTCATAACAACTTCTCCAAAACCAAAGTTGCATATTTTCGTTTGGAAGCGAGTATCCTAATGAGGGGTTGCTATGTGACCGAGTAGTTAACGTGCCCGTTTCGCAATCCTTGCGTCTCGGGTTCGAATCCCACCAACACCGGAAAAAGCTAGTGACATTCGAATACCCCGCCAATATCTGCGAACACAGCAACTACAGTATCAATCGAGGTGGGAAGATAACACGCCCTCAACCACCGCCATTCTAACGAACAAGGCACTATACAATCGCAGAGTGTGTTACCACGAGATCAAAAAAACTGATACTGTCGTGTGCACGTAACATCGTGAAACACGTGGCTAGAAGGCGAGCTGCAGATGCACATACTTTGGAACAGAAAAGGAAAACTGTAATGCAACAAAACCATGAGGAAAGCGATAGCAAATTACCCCGACGAACCTCCTAGGAAAGTCGCGCGTTAGAAACCGCGATCCACCACGACAACGGGCACGGCCTTAGAAGAAGAAAATTCTAACGAGGCTGCTCAAATTGACAGACTGAAATGAGATAGATAAGCACCCTAAATCAATGAGTCTATGCTGCGAACACAACGACTGCAGTATCAAGCGAGGTGGGAAGAGAACGCGCCCTCAACCACCGTCAGTTCGAACGAACGAGGCACTACATACAATCGCACGGTGTGTTACCAGCAGATCAAAAAGACTGACAGTCGTGTGCACGTCGTGAACAGCTTACTTAACGTCGTGAAACACGCGGCTAGTAAGCGAACTGCAGCTGCACACTCTTCGGCACAGAGAAGGAAAACTCTTAACGCAACAAAACTGTGGGGAAAGCGATGGCAAACTACCCCGACGAACTTGCTAGGAAAGTCACACGTTAGAAACCGCGATCCACCTATGTCCGACAACGGACACGGTCTTAGAAGAAGAAAATCCTAATGAAGCTGCTCAAATTGAGAGACTAAAATGAGATAGATAAGTACCCGAAATCAGTAAGTCTATGGTGCTTTGATGATATCCACCTAAACATGTCTACTGAGGATATACCAACAGGATATTAACCAAGGTATATTATAATGCCAGTGGAATATACTTATGATTGATGTGTGCTGTCAGCTTCATGCAATCGGGATAAAAATACTACAAGTTCTTATGGTGACATCGAGTTAAGGAACCAGAGGCTGACTGAGGCTGTTTGGCTCCTCCGAAAATTGCCCAAGAAAGGCCTCCAAATAGGTATTCTTTTCATGTTTCATTTACTATTTCTATTTTACATCATTAATTTTTCTAGTAATATTTCAGATTTTGGATCCAAGTTCTCAGAGGGACCCCGAATGGTGCAGGGCCCCTTCGAAAATTCCGGAATTCCAGACCCCTAATCCGCCCCTGTAAGGAATCATCTGAGTGTCGCATCGATGATGACTGTTTTCCTTTATTGTGCTACCTAGGTAGTCATAATAATATTCATACTTGATATGTAATAAGTTCATACAACCAGAACTGAAGACACCCAGTAAAACAACATTATCAACTATTCAACTATGTAAGATACTCAGATAATTTCTTATCCGCAGGTTTTAGCTGACAAGATATTTCACCAACACTGCCATACAGGATATTCATCTGTCTGAAACTACTACAATAGTATAAGGCTGATATACCAAACTAACTTCAAGTGAATATACCTTAATGTTGACATTTTTGTGAAGTAAACGCTGTGGAATAAGGGTACCGTCACTCGGGGGGGATAGCGAGTCAGACAGAGTGACGTGAATCAGTGGGGAGGAGGGGTATCTCAGCGAGATGTACTTACCCACATTTGATCCACTTCACCCCACCTGATTAACTTCATCCCAGATTCCAGTATTATCTATGTGTATGTGTGCTGTAGACATTAAAAGGTATTTTCTTCATACTGCTACTATCATTTACTAATTTAACCATGTGTAATGCCGCAGGTTTCACAGAGCTAGCTAGAATGTCAGGCCAAGTAATTATTGTAAGCGTTGTCCAATCTCTCAGATGGGAGGGAGGAAAATTAAGTACCGGATTTCAAAAGAAGATCTCTTCTTAGAAGTATCCACACACGGGATGAACCTTCTTGAAAACTAGCACTCACAGTAGGTGACTGCCGACTGCTGCTCACAAAATTTTAGTTAAAATCCACCAGTTTATCGAGTTGCAAATAGAGGGAATATCAGTGGTAAAAGGGAATACCAGTTGCACGTGTGAAACTATAATATTATATCAGACCCATTTAACACTTTAATGTTTGCATTTTTATACCAATGAGGCAAGTAAGGACTCGTAGCTTATCATTTACATAGATATTCCACGGAGGCACCATAGCGTAGTATCACGCTGCTATTGAATTTACTCATTATTAATACAGTATCAAGCTGATATCTTTTTCCATTAGCCTGACACCACTGCAGTATCTTCAGCAAATATCCAGATGATCCCTTCTTTTATTAATTTTCGAACATAGTGGTATATCGCGGGTAAGATAGCATACTGAAGATTATATTATTGTTTCACAAAGTTTTCCTTCTTTCTGCTGGCTGGACTGTAATTACATGAGTAGCCAACATAGCATCACCTCTCCACTTCATTAGTTCATATCTTTTTGGAAAGTTATTCAACACGACGACTTTAAACGAAGATGATGCTTCCCTTCACATCTAGTAAGAGCAACCCGTTGGGCGCCACCGTACATCGAGCGTCGCCATTTCATCTATCATTTTAAAATCTAGATTTCAGTGTTATTCTAATAGCCCAGTTTTTAGTATCATTTTAAAATCCTAGTTTTTAGCATGGCATGGGTTAAATACTACATTGGCTCTCCGTTCTCATTACTTTGTGCACTACTGATTATACAACAAAAAAGTAGGTGCATAACTCACGTGTTATTTTGTAATCGAATCTGGATCGTTAACGAAGCGCACATTAAACGGTAAATTAAATTCAGCGTATAAACGCATAACGGACGCACAGGTAGGTAAGTTTTTTCATCTTTCCGCAGCAATTAGGTGATGGAGGCAATATTTGATGCGGATTTACACGCAACACTAAAATAAAAAAATAAAAAATTTCATCACTTACAGCTCTGAGTCTCAGAATTTCATCCTCCATCGATGATTCTTTATTCTCTGTTTTATGAACGCAAGTCCTGCGGTCATCGGGTCGGTCGTCATCAACCTGTAAGCAAACATGTAAGTCGGTAAATAAATTTGATACATGATAATTAAAAGCAAGATGATAAGCAAAATTTGTACACCTATTAGCAAACAGTTCAAGAATTATGGATATATTTTATGCATTTTGAAAACATGGGGTACGTATCGATTAAGTAACAGAAATGAGGTTAGCTAACATCTGCCATCCAATAATAATCATTACCGTATGTAACGATGGTTTCAAGTAAAATATTGGGGTGACTTTCTCAGTTTTAGTCGGAGCAGACGGCCAAATGCTTTTCACCGTCTGTCAGCGTGAGGAGAAGTCAGGTAATTAAATCTGACATTACAGTTTGTGATTTGAGAATACTACGTAACCAAGGTCCCAGGGCGGTGTACTTTTAAAATGTCGCTCAGTTTTTGTAAATTTGTTGATATTTGAAGACGCATTCAGTTCAGAGTTCAAAGCCACAAAGCCAAAAGTCGGGTAGGAGGGTAGGAAAACTAGCGTTCGGAAACATCGAAAGACAATAGATATTTTAACAGCAATTTCATCTTTTACAAGCTATAATAATTACAGGGTGTCTACTGGATTTGAGAAACAAACTATCATGACTTTTCATGACATTTCTTCACGACTATCAAAGGAAATAAAAAGGAAGTGGAGAGAAGGGGCAAACTCGGCGCTTTGCGCCTCACCAGGGGTTTAATACAGAGCGCGCTAAACTTCCATAATAAATATTCACTCAATATTTTTTTGCTCAATAAATGAATAAAACTGATTTTTTTGGGGGTAATGGAAATATTTTGAACTATGATATGATGAAATATAATGATTTTTCCGAATTTTGGTTGAAATATCATGACTTTTCATGACTTTTATGACAATTTTTTGAAATCATACTTTTCAGGCCAGTAGACACCCTGTAATTGTACCATGTTTTTTCCTTTAAACAAATTCAGTCACAAAAGAACAATTTTCACTTGCTCAAATGAAACAACACTGCTCGTCAAGAAGCATCGACTGGTGCACTGAAAACGGTAGAAAGTCAAAAAATAAAGCTCAGAAAATAAAGTTGAAATTTTCATGTTCCATTGAAACAGTTTTTAAGTCCAGGAATCAACTTGTTTATTAGGGTGGTCTAGAATTCGAGATTTTTGAAATGTTTTACTGGCTCAACGTACTCCTCTTGCTCACAAACCCACCAGTCAACATTTTTAAAATCGAACAACATTGAGCGGGCCCTACCCTGGGGGCGGGGCAGGCAAGTTTAATGTAGGATTCCCCGCAACGAAATCTTTAATTTTGCTTTGAAGCCCTCAAAACCTTGTGCTCGGTCGGAAAAGCTAATTTGACTAAAAAATCGTTTTCATTACTGTACCTACTGAGAATTTTGAGGGGAAAAAAAATTCAAAAATAGCCGCTGCCTAATTTGGGGTAAAAAGTATACTTTTCTGAGCTTCGAAAAATCCAAACCACGAAAACCGGATAAAAACACAAAAACGATTGTCTACTTAGATTTCAGACTGAGACAAAACTTGACTTTCAGTTTGAGGGGGGAGGGGGGAGGAGGAAAATTTACCGATTTTTCGATCAAAATATTTTTTAATTGAAAAAAAAAAAACAAACAAACGTTCTTAGAAAATGAAAAATTCAAATTAACATTTTCAAAATTTACCGACTGACAAATTATTGGGGGTGTTTCACCCCCAATAATTCCTCATAGTTTCGTCTCTGGAAATGCAAATTGGAACCTTATCCCCCAAGCACTCACACTTGCGCACATGAGCATACCCTAGTCTGGGAGAGTAAGGTGGAAGGATGTTAGGAATACTTGAGAGGAACACACAACTGTCGTTATTTACTCTTGGTGATGTTTTTTTCTGAATTTCCTCTGATTCGTCTCCTAAATTGGTTCCAATAAAATGAAAAAAACACCTTTAGAGTTTCAGGTAGCTCGGATTAGGGGAATCCGTGCCATAAGTTCCTTCCGTTTTTATGGGAAAAACACATGGAGTTTTGACTTTCGTTCCAGACGAAATTTCGCTTCTATATTCACCAGGACCAGAGCCCGTAAATTAAACAATAGAACATTTGCTATCGGATTCAGCTCGTGACACTGGAAAATAAGTCTTTTGTTTTCAACTTTTAGATTTTAATAAAATGTTCAACTTTCTCAAATTTCAAGCTTAAGATCAAACAGAGAATCTCGTAAAAATAAAATAGTCACTGAAATTCGAAATTCAACGTTTACTACTGACTTTCATATTTTCGAAATGTCTTCCGCATTTCAGATTATTTGTTTCAACCTTTCAGGTAACGTTCGATACTCAACTTGAAGCCTTCGGCTTTTGACTGACTAGTCTCTGACAGGAGTCCATGGTACTCCATTTTCAGAAACGAAATTTGACTTTCAGTTTGGGGAGGCGGAGAGGAAAAATTTGCCGACAAATATTTTTGAAAACTAAAAATTCGTCGACAAAATTTTAAAAAAATTAAAAATTTGCCGATTTTTTATTCAAAATACTTTTTAATTGAAAAAAACAACAAACAAACAAACATTCATAAAAAGTGAAAAATTCAAATGAACAGTTTCAGAATTTGCCGACTGCCAAATTATTGGCGGGGGGGGGGAGGGGGGGAGGTAGGTTCAATCCCAACACTTCCTATAGTTTCGCCCTTGATTTCAGAAAAAATCCATTTATACAATTTTTTGGTCGAAACCTTCAATTTGAAGGCTCCACTGAGGGCACAGAATATACAGGGTGTTCCACGAAAGTCCCCCCCCTGTTTTTTCACGAACCGATGGGCAGATCTTCCCGGGACGAAAATGATTTTCCAGTCGTAACATCTAGTTTCTCCTGAGCTTAAAAAATTTTCTCCCCCTTTCACGGGGGCTGGAACCTACCACCAACTTCGTAATCTTAAATAGGAAGGTATGCCTTTATGCACCTCGTTGGAAAGGTCATTTACTCCAAAATACGAATCCGTAGAAAAAAATCAAAATTTATCAATTTTGGGGGGCAAGGGGCCTAGAGATGACCAAAATTCACCCAGAATCAAAGTGCGGTGACCTATCAAACGAACTATCGAAAATGGGGTTTTCCAGGTCGCTGATTTCGAATACTGCCTTATTTTTTCGATTTGACTAACCCAGGGGACAGAACATTCAAAAATTTGGGGCAGAAGGGGTTATTTTAAATGTTTTTTATTTTCGCTGATACAATGTCTTTATGCACCTTGTTGGAAAGGCCTCTTCCCCCCAAAATTGAATTCGCGGAAAAGATTCAAAATTCATCAATTTTAGGAGGCCAGGGGCCTAAAATTGGGGGAAATCCACCCAGAATCAAAGTGTGATGACCTATCGAACGAAATATCAAAAAAGGGGGTTTTCAGGTCGTGGATATCGAATATTGCGTTATTTTTCTAATTTGACCCATTCAGGGGCAGAAAATTCAAAAATTTGGGGGAGCAGGGATTCATTTTTTTAAGTTTTTTATGTTCACTGACACCATGACTTCATGCACCTTGTTGAAAAAATCTCTTCCCCCAAAATTAGAATCCGTGAAAAAAATTCTGATTTGATCAATTTTAGGGGGCCAGTGGGCCTACAATTGGAGAAAATCCACCGAGAATATTGTAGTGTGATGACCTAGGATTTTTTGTTCAGAAAGTGATTCGTTCGCTTTTTTTGTTTGCAAACTGTTGGAGAAAATCTGCAATTATTTTTCTTTCCGTTTCTGATGAACTTCCTTTGAAAATTATCCGGGATTTTTCCTGTATTTTTCTACCTTTGGACATTATTGCAATTTTTTCCCAAGAATTTCTCATGAAATTCCTTAAAGATAATCGAAGATTATTCTTGCAGATTTTCGATGAATTTCTTCGGAAAACATTTTTCCTGGAGGTTAGTTGTATCAAAAATTACCGGAATTTGCTTCCGAAAATTTCCAGTGAAATTTCTTGAAAATTCTCGGAGATTTTCACCAAAAATCTTCGATGAATTTCTTCGGAGAACATTTTTTCTGAACATTGTTGATACTTCAAAAATCGTCGGAGTTTTTCTCTTAATGAAATTCTACAAAAATTATCAGAATATTTTCCCTAAGAATTTTAAAGAAATTCTCTGGGAAACATTGGAAATTTTTTCCAGAAATGTCCGATAAGATTCTTCAGTTCAGCATTAAGCTTGTTAATAATAAAAAAAATTGAAAAAACCCAAGGATTTTTTTCTCAAAAATTTTTGATGTAGTTCCATCAAAAGCATCGGAAAATTTTCCCAAAGAAATTCGATGAAATTTTTCTAAAATCCTCGAACATTTTTCCTGAAGATTTTTGATGAAAATCTTCAAAAACGATCGGAGCCTTTCCCCAAATGTTTCCTAATGAAATTCTTCAGAAATTATCGAATGATTTTCCTAAAGATTAGAATTATTGCAATTTCTCCCCAAAAATTTCTGACAAAATTCCTCAAGAAATTTTTGATGGAATTCCTCGGAGATCATGCAACATTTTCCCTGAAAATCATTGACAAAATTCTCCAAAACCATTGTAGTTTTCCATCAACTTATTTCCTATGAGATTTTTCCTCCAAAATTTTTAATGAAAATCATTGGAAAATTTTCCCAAAGATCTTCGATGAAATTCCCAAATTTCCAAAAGTAAGGTTACAAAAACTGGAGTGACATTTGTGGTATCGATTTTTGACCATTCTAACGTAAGTTTTTCTTTGAATTTTCTCAGAACAATTAGAAATTCCTAGGTCATCACACTTTGATTCTGGATGGATTTCCCCCAATTATAGGCCCCTTGGCCCCCTAAAATTGATAAATTTTGAATTTTTTCCGCCGATTCAATTTTGGAGCGGAGAGATCTTTGCAACAAGGTGCATAAGAACATACCTTCCCATTTAAGATTCCAAAGTTAGTGGTACGTTCCAGCCCCCCAAATATGGGGGAGAAAATTTCTTGTGCCCGCAGGAAACTAGACCACGGTACACGAAGATCGCATTTTGTTTGGGAGCAATCCGACAATTATTCGAGAAAAAAAAGGGGGGGAGGGTCATTCTCAAAACTCACCCTGCACCTCTTTTAGGTTTTTGATTTTGGATAGGTTTTGGCTGGCGTTACACCCCGTTCCCCGAAGTTGATGAATTTGCAATTTTTCTTCACGAATTCATATTTTGGAGGAACTGTCTGATCCAGCAATGTGCATGATGCCACTTTGATAACTTGAGCCAAGAAACTCAAAAATTTGTCAATTAGAACCACTTTTGGGTCTAAAATTTTGTAAGGCTCTGAAACGCGTTGAATCAGGGGGAAAATGTGATATCCGGAATCAGCGACCTCGAAAATCGCCTTTTCGATAGTCTTTTTGCTAGGTCATAATACTTCAATTTTGGACGGATTTTGGTCATCTCTGGACCCCTTACCCCGAAAATTGATAAATTTTGAAATTTTTTTCACGAATTCATACTCTGGAGGAAGTTTTCTATTCAACGATGTGCATAAAGCGACTTTAATAATCTGCATTCAGAAAGTCAAAAATTTGTGAATAATGAAACCAATTTTAGGTTGAAAATTCGGATTTTAAAACTAAAACGGGTTACATCGGGAAAATAAGGCAATTATTCGAAATCAGCGACCTAGAAAACCCTCTTTTGATAGTTCGTTTGATAGGTCATCACACTTTGATTCCGGGCGGATTTTGGTCATCTGTAGGCCCCCTCGCCCCCCAAAATTGACAAATTTCAAAAAAATTTCACGGATTCTACTTTTGGGAGAAAGAGGCCTTTCCAACAAGGTGCATAAAGACATTGTATCAGCGAAAATGAGAAACATTAAAATAACCCCTTCTGCCCCAAATTTTTGAATGTTCTGTCCCCTGGGCGAGTCAAATCGAAAAAATAAGGCAGTATTCGAAATCAGCGACCTGGAAAACCCCATTTTCGATAGTTCGTTTGATAGGTCACCACACTTTGATTCTGGGTGGATTTTAGTCATCTCTAGGTCCCTTACCCCCCCAAAATTGATAAATTTTAATTTTTTCCCACGGATTCGTATTTTGGAGTAAATGGCCTTTCCAACAAGGTGCATAAAGGCATACCTTCCTATTTAAGATTCCGAAGTTGGTGGTAGGTTCCAGCCCCCCGTGAAAGGGGGAGAAAATTTTTTAAGCTCAAGAGAAACTAGACCTTACGACTGGGAAATCATTTTCGTCCCGGAAGATCACACAACTGTCGTTATTTACTCTTGGTGATGTTTTTTTCTGAATTTCCTCTGATTCGTCTCCTAAATTGGTTCCAATAAAATGAAAAAAACACCTTTAGAGTTTCAGGTAGCTCGGATTAGGGGAATCCGTGCCATAAGTTCCCTTCCGTTTTTATGGGAAAAACACATGGAGTTTTGACTTTCGTTCCAGACGAAATTTCGCTTCTATATTCACCAAGACCAGAGCCCGTAAATTAAGCAATAGAACATTTTCTATCGGATTCAGCTCGTGACACTGGAAAATAAGTCTTTTGTTTTCAACTTTTAGATTTTAATAAAATGTTCAACTTTCTCAAATTTCAAGCTTAAGATCAAACAGAGAATCTCGTAAAAATAAAATAGTCACTGAAATTCGAAATTCAACGTTTGCTACTGACTTTCACATTTTCGAAATGTCTTCCACATTTCAGATTATTTGTTTCAATCTTTCAGGTAACATTCGATACTCAACTTGAAGCCTTCGGCTTTTGACTGACTAGTCTCTGACAGGAGTCCATGGTACTCCATTTTCAAAAACGAAATTTGACTTTCAGTTTGGGGAGGCGGAGAGGAAAAATTTGCCGACAAATATTTTTGAAAACTAAAAATTCGTCGACAAAATTTTAAAAAAATTAAAAATTTGCCGATTTTTTATTCAAAATACTTTTTAATTGAAAAAAACAACAAACAAACAAACATTCATAAAAAGTGAAAAATTCAAATGAACAGTTTCAGAATTTGCCGACTGCCAAATTATTGGCGGGGGGGGGGGGAAGGTAGGTTCAATCCCAACACTTCCTATAGTTTCGCCCTTGATTTCAGAAAAAATCCATTTCCATTTATACAATTTTTTGGTCGAAACCTTCAATTTGAAGGCTCCACTGAGGGCACAGAATATATATAATATTACACCGTCAAATACCCCTAAAACATAATATTTTTTAAGTTACTGAATTCGCTTTAGGGTTATGTCGATGTAACCCCTACCAATAAGGATCCGCATGAGACAGAAGATAAGAAAAACAAAATTAATCAACGTTGCTGTAAGCGTGTCACTAACAGGGTAGTTACTGAATTCAATTTTGATATTATTCTAACTTCTACCAACAATGATTCACAGGGGGTTAGGGTGTGAATACTCGAAACACAACACTCTAGTTTGTAATCTTTAGAGTATTTCTCAATGTTCAATTCCGCTGAATTTTAATCGGAAGGTTTGAAGATACCTTGACATAATTAGGGAAAACAAATCAACTCTTACATCTACCCTGAAGAAAAATTGTAATAAGAATTACTAAAAATTGTACTAAATTTCTGGCTATTCAGCAAGTCACATCTCTTTGAACAATAAATTATAGTGATTTGTAGTTAAAGAGTGCGCTAAATTTCAGAAATTACGAAGAATTTCTTGTAATCTTTTCCACAATTTCTGTCTCAATGTAAAATTATAGCTGATTCTTCAAATCAGCTATTGCTTTTTAAGTTGATAAGAGAGGGGGAAAGGGATTCTCAAAACGGATGGGAACTTGAATTTTCAACCGTCTGTTGTTATTTACACTGTCTGATACTTTTTTTTTTGGGGGGGGGGGGGTCTTCGAGCATAAAATCGTTATTTCCAAGAACGGTCCAAGAAAAATAGTACAAACTTTTGTTTTTTCTCCGGACCTGGAATTTTTCTCGACGGTCCAGTGATTTCGACTTGACCACGGCAGAAGGGTTAGGAAAAACTTTTTGTTCAATATCATATCACATTATTGTTGCATTTTCTATAGCCGCATCATCTCGATAATTTTCACAGTATTGCAAAACAGTTCTTAAATATTTTCGATTTACAACTGATGCCAACCATAAAACAAAAAATTAGCTAAAATAGAATATTAACGTGTAGTCAAATACAATGTAGCTTATGCAGAGAAGTTTTGAGACCATCTCTCCGTAGGGCATCTGCATGATAGAAGTATTATTTACATTCTTCCACACAGGTAGGATGTATTTCCTAACATATCTTACGGTGACTAAGATACAGAATTCTAAAGAAGTTATGGTAAGAAAGAGATCTCAAAATTAGGCGTTTTCCCATCGAAATTTGAAGAACTGCGAAAGAATTTGGTGAATATTAGGTTTGAATAAAAAACCTTTATTCATTCGACTCGACAGAAATTTCTTATGGGTATCACAGTTCTACTCTGAAGTTGAAGATTGAAATGAAATTATGTTTTCTGTTATGTTCAAGAGCAAAAAATGAATATAGTCTCGAAAGGGACTGAAGAAGTCAGGTAAACAGTCAGAAGGACCGAATGAGTCTTAATATTTCGTCATTTACCCATTCTTAATAAGTCTCATTTCTTGACGAAGTCTGAATTTTAAAAGATTTTCACCAAGTCAAACTGGCAAGTGATAGAACCTGAATAATTCTTAACGAGTCTTGAAACAATTTTGATAAGTCTGAACATAGTATGAGTTTTTTAACATGTCTACCTGAAAAGCTTCTGAATAAGTTCCAACAAATCTCGACACAGTTTAAATGAGTTGTAAGAGGTCATGACAGCTTAAATGAGTCTGCAAAGTCTAAATAAATCTTGTCATTGTCTGATTAAGCCTGGAAAGAATTTCAGCGGGGATTAACAAGCCTCCGCGGAATCTGAATGAGTTCCAGTAGTAACTAGCAGATTCTCAGTAAAACAGCATTAGTGTTCTCAATATAAATCCTGCAAGGCATTTAGGCAACGCATCACATTTATTTACATCTCAAGTTGTGTTTCCACCAGTCGCCCTACGGGAAGATGGTTTCGAAACACCGTATGAAACAGAGATATTTTCTTATCAAAACAAAACATAATTTGAACAAAAAAAAAGTGTTCAAGCGATATACAAATCAAATGACAGAGCATACTGAAGAGCAATGAAATGAATATCATTTCGTATATACTCTACCGTGGATGCAGCTCCCAACCTCCCATCATCCACCAGACGGTTATTCTCACCTCGATGTGTAAGTGACGAGCCGACAGGTCGGCAGGTTGACTCCTCGCACTTAGTACTAAGACATTGGATATGACGGTAACAATATGCACCGAAGATACTTTAACCAAGAATGTCATATCGTATCGACTAATCGACACCTTAGCGGTATTCCCAGACTTAGGTTGGTTTCCAGATTAAAATGACCTATTTATGTGGCTCAGCAGTTGCTCGCAGCTGATAAATTACTATTGTGGTTTCACGAATAGAACAAACCGAAAACTGTACAACTGTGTCGTCGTTTCCAAGTATTCGCTGGTATGAGACAGTGTGAAATTCAGCGATACGATACTAAAAGTGTACATTTGTTCCAAACAATAACATGTAAATTATCTGTTTAGGACTGCGGGCACAACCTTATCAGAACGTCGAATTAATGTAGAACAATGAGATGCGGGGTTATCTGGGCCATGTTTGATTTTTCCACGTTGTTAGAACGACAGGTGAGCGTTTCACTTTTGTGTAAAAAGTTTTTCGTAACTTGGAAAGTAATCTTTTTTGAGGAATTCGAGACCATATGGTTAGCATCGCATTGTACCCTAATCCACGTCATTTTAATTTTTAGTAAATTTCGAAAATTTGCTGGGGGCTACGTCAGACTATTAGAAAGGGGTTACCCTAGCCCTCAGAATCTAATGACAGACAATTTTGGATGCTTTCAAAATGATAGCATAGGTACTTATAAGAGTACTTAGGACTGGAATAAACTAACTGGCTCTTCGCTCCATCTCTTTATTCTGTCAATAATTTTTTGTGCAGCGTGTAAATTCGAATTCGAGACAGAAGACAAGTAACATAAATGCATCTCTCGTTCTTCATCAATCTTCTCCCAAAGCCAGAGGAGCCGGAAGAAAATCAAGAGCAAAGCAGATCAAGAAAATGATGCTTGACTTTTTTTTTTTTTTTTCTTTTCCATGGAAAGTCCAAACAGATGGGGGAATAAGCATCAAAAGTAAAAGTGAAATTTTAGAACACTCAGGGATACATTTTTTTGGAACAAAACACTGCGCACTTTTTAATATGAGCATTTGAAAAGGAAACCAAGCAAGATCTGGAAGTGGTAAAATTCTTATTTCTTGAAGAATTAAAAAATCTGTTCTGTCTTGAAACAAGAGCCGGGGTACACCAACTTCCTAAAGAAATAGTATCGAATGAACTATCAAAATTGTTTGTTTTCTTCTTCAGGGTGTCTACTGGATTTGGGAAACAAAATATCATGATTTTTCATGACTATCATTGTGAATATAAAAGTGAAGTGGAAGGGGGAGGCAAACTCGCCTCTTCGCGCCCCACCGGGGGCTCAATACAGAGCGCGCTAAACTTCCATAATAAATATTTACTCAATATTTTTTATTTTTTTAATATTGTGACATGATGAACCCCTCAGTACTGATGCGATGCCCGAAAGGGTAGTTTCCGGTACCGGGGGTGCCGTGTCTCAGGGGCCACTTTGGCATGCGTGCATCGCCATACGTCCCACCACACCATGACAAGAGGAAATATCATGACTTTTCATGACTTCCATAACAATTTTTTTGAAATCATGACTTTTCCGGCCAGTAGACACCCTGTTCTTGCTGAATCCGAGAATCCTATCAGAAGGAGATATTTGATCCATCCCAAATGTAGGTCTCACAATGAAAATTCCACATGGGCTTGCCTCGGAAAATCGAACAATATAATGAAATAAACATTTTTTATGCCATTTATTTCGAACATAGCAACAGATTGTTGACAGGATCCTGATTTCAGCCCTCAGAATGAAATTTCATTCCTGAGAGGCGGCAAACCGTGATTTGATGTGAAAAATCAAAATGTCAAAATATGGATCTTTTCGTCGTTCAGTTCGAATTATCTTATCAGATTTTGCACATAGGCACCCAAAATACACTTCATTTTCATTTTTAAATTGAATGTTATTTTCACGAACATCTCGAAAAGCCAATCTCAAAAATATATACATATTATACGAATGAAGGATCGTAGCGTGAAAATTTCTTTGGGTTGAGAAACCCCGAAGAATGTGCTAAGGCAACCCCTCGCCCGATCACAAATGAAGACCAAAATTCAAAACCACCCATGTCATTTCTGAAATTCCGACTTGGCCGCCAGATAGCGCTATATCAGCGACTACACTCCTAACACTTCCGTATACAGAGTATTCAGGCAACATCTGTTTATTATTCATCCGTAGCTCAGTGCTGCCAACCAAGCCTGTTGAAAAATCCCAGGATACTTCATAAAAAATCTTGAAACCAAAATTTTCGCCATTTCTATGTTATTCAACAATATTTACTGACTCATCAATAGGTATTCTAAAAATATACTTTTGCATTTTTTTTCTGTTGCAGTAGATAGGGAATATCCATGTTATTTTTGTGATTCATAAAATTTCAAGAAGAATGAACTGCACTTGAACGAGCATATTTTGGGTATAAAAGCATGTTTTGGCATATTTTCGGCTTTTTTAGAGCATATTCAAGAATATTTGGCCAATTTTCCACTATTTTTGCGGAATATTTCCAATTTTTTTCAATATTGCACTATTTTTGTCTTCTAAGAAGATAAAACTGCAACAACTGCAACTTTTTTACAAACCAAAAAAAAATTTCCCGCAAATTTTTCCGCCTATGTAGAATACTGTCCCATGTATTCAGTGTTCGCCTGCAAAAAAATACTTTTTGCACAATTACTTTAGGACCTTTTTCTTCTGTGTATCTGTTATCTCGCTCATCTCTCGAGTTCTCTTTCAAAATTAACTATCTTATTAATTTGATAGGGAATATTTTGGCATATTTCAGGATTTTTAGGGAATATTTTAGCGTATGTGACGAAAATAAAAACATATTATAAGTGCACATTTGACCCATTTTCAGAGCATATTTTTGGAATCCCTACTAATCACATTTGTTGTTTTACCCCCTCCACCCGTAGTTCTGTCGAGAATCCTAAACATTTTCCTTTTTCTTTTCACTTTTGTTCTTGAATACTGTGAACAGAGAAGGGAATTTAATTACTTGCGCCTTTTTCTTAGAACATTTCGATGTCACGAAGGGCTGTTTTCTTGAGACAGGTCAGAGATGTATTTTACATATTTCTATTGCCGTGTAAAATCTGAGTGCTTATTACACCCATAAGGCTATACATTTCTCATTTACTAAATTTTGGAAGTGAAAAATTTGAAGAAGCAATGCATATTCACTCAATTTTAAGTAAATTTTTGTGAACTTTTGAGATTTTCTTGAAAGTCTTCCTTTGGTACTTAAGCATAATTTCTATGCAATCCGTAAACTTCCAGAATCATGGAGACATATAGAAAGCTGAAATTTAAGCTCAGTACCCTTTACCTTCCATCTACTTAAACTGTGATGGGAATTAAAGTACTTTTAGAACAAAATAAGCCATTTCTCACACACCAGTTTGAAGGAAGACAGGTGTCCAGCATATTTTTGCCCTATCAAATACACGAACTCTCATTCTAACTATTTCCTTTGTTGAAACTGGGAGAGGAGCAAAATGATACTACTGCCTCTTTTACGTGTGGAGGCACCTGGCCCTTTGTGCTCCCCTCAATCTCCAGAGTCACTGACTAGAGCTATGTCGTAGTATCAGTTAAGTTTCCTCGCAATCGATAGAATCGAGAAAATTCTTATTGCAACCGAGGCAAAGGAACTCGGTTCCACCTAGTCTGGTACTGCAGGGAAAATAGAATACGTCGGTGATTAGGCGCCCTCATGAAATGCTACAACCTAATGCCATCTGCCATTACCGAGTATAATCGACTCATCGACTGCTAAATATGCTTGGTAACCGACGGGGTAGCGAAACAAAAACAAAACAGCTGATAATGGAGAGCATCTGTCGAAAAGTTCCTACGTATTACATGTCCGTGGAGGCGTCTTGTTTTAAGTCACATAAACGTAAACGCTTTTCTAGAAAACAACGCAGCAAATGTAAATATCAATGTCCAAAATAAAATGTCTAGTTTGAAATCCAAACCATTTTCGATTGCTCTACCTCATCCGATCTACGAATATTGGATAAAGTTCGACGACGGGGAGCTCAAAGTTGGTACTTGGTACGAACGCCATCGGGAAAACCACTCACGTGTGCTAGTGATGTAATTGAAAATAAAATGGAAATTCTGATTTTCAGAACATCGTTGGTTTTGATGGAAATGAAATCCCGGTGACATATAACCCTACCCTAATTCAACCCTTTCTTACCAACGGAAAAACGTGGACCTGAAAATTCAGAATATTCCTGGATTTAATGGAAAAGGAGTCCTCAGGGTACAATATAATTCCAAGGATAAGACCCCATCTCTTTCGTACACTGGTAAGGAGGTGGTGTGGTGGGACGTATGGCGACGCACGCATGCCAAAGTGGCTCCTGAGACACCGTACCCCCGGCCTCGAAAACTATCCTTTCGAGTATCGCATCAGTGGCCGGAAACTGGTAAGGGGGTAAAACGAGGACAAAGAAAACAAATCACCGATTCACGACGTGGTTTTCTAAGTATCCGAGGGCAATAAGGTCATGTTGAAGGGGGGGGGGCCTACCTCTTCAATCGAGATACAAATAATTTTGAATTACCCAGAAAAAAAGGAAAAGACCAAAAAGCGACCAATATTTCATCATAATGAACTATACTACTTCCATATCTCAGTCGGATCGAAATTGTGGCCTCAATGGTGCCCACATTCGACTGTAAGCCATTCCTAGCCACTCTTTTTTGCCGGTTCATTTTGATACTCAGTTGACTTTGGCTATCTTAGCCTTTATAAAATAAGAATAACGGTCCTTTGAACTAATTGTATCTGTATAAGACGTAGCAAATGTATTTTCCGACAATAGGGATAAGTGAGATTATTTTGGGAATTAAATGTAGTACTTAAGTAATGTCCGAGTGTAGTCCAGAGGGGAAAAAAAGGGTTTATACTACTTATTTCAGTTTTGTTATCATTCATTCAGCATACTTATCAGTACCTAACTATTTTTCCAAGCTGACATCAATTTTCCACGAATCTTACTCAATTTTCGTAGAAGTGTTTTTTGGTATTCCTGATTAACAATCTGAGCTTGATTTCGAAATTTTAGTCCCAGAGAATTAGCATTTTTGATGGAATTAATTGCAGCACAGCTGAAACTTGGTACGATTGTTCAGTACTTTCTTCGGAAAAGCCCTGTAATCCCCCCTCCCCCGGTGTGAGCATCACCTCCCAGAGTCCAAAAAGTGCCCCCGGAAACAGTTTTTGGCTTGTATCTAGCTTAAGATTGAGTTATAGGTAAAAATATTCCTGACCAAAATTAAAGAGCTTAAAATTCTCGACAAAAATGGTATCTATGTTTTTCTTCGTGAATCCCATGCCAACCAAGATAATCGGCGTTCAAGATCACACAAGCATATAAATATAGAGTAACCTACAATGTAAGCGGTATAGGAAGTAGGAACGCTGAAATAATCGTGAAAACACATGACTGGATGCATAGAATGTTACATGATATATTTTCAATTTATTTTCTTTATTATTATAAAAATTCATCTTCATCCGAGTCTACATGTATACAATTTTCTGCGTTTAAACAACCTCCTCTCCAAACGCCTGGCTATAAGAGATACCCACTTTACGGCAACCACAAGCTCGGGTCTACAAAGGGCATACATAAAGGGTATAGCACGGGTGTCTCAACGCCGGTGTATAGCTCGGGTAGTGAGAGGGCTACACGTAAATGAAGCACTGTGATTGGCTAACCTGATGGCTCCCCTCGAATAGAGCGCTCTGATTGGCTACTGGAGGGGAAACATACCGGGTTGAGACAGGGCTAACGAGGGTCGATTTTCCAAGGGTCTCGAGCGGGTTTACACGAACTTAAGTTTTCCGCATTGGAATCACGAGCTTCTGGTTGCCGTAAAGTGGGTATCTCTTGTAGCCACGCGTTCGGAGAGGAGGTTGTTTAAACGCAGAAAATTGTATACATGTAGACTCGGATGAAGATGAATTCTTATAATAAAGAAAATAAATTGAAAATATATCATGTAACATTCTATGCA
Organism: Acanthococcus lagerstroemiae; assembly: GCA_031841125.1. Lineage (NCBI taxonomy): Eukaryota > Metazoa > Arthropoda > Insecta > Hemiptera > Eriococcidae > Acanthococcus > Acanthococcus lagerstroemiae. Next base: position 38,926,239 of record CM063114.1, on the reverse strand, counting down.
TCCAGTCATGTGTTTTCGCGATTATTTCAGCGTTCCTATACCGCGTACGTTGTAGGTTACTCAATATTTACATGCTAGTGTGATCTTGAACGCAATTATCTTGGTTGGTATGGGATTCACGAAAAAAAAACATGGATATCATTTTTGTAGAGAATTTTACGCTTTTTAATTTTGGTAAGGAATATTTTTACCTATAACTCAATTTTAAGCTAGATACAAGCCAAAAACTGTTTCCGGGGGCACTTTTTGGACTCTGGGAGGTGATGCTCACACCAGGGGAGGGGGGGGGGGAATTACGGGGCTTTTCCGAAGAAGGTACTAAACAATCGTACCAAGTTTCAGCTGTGCTGCAATTAATTCCATCAAACACCTCTTTTTTAGCGAATTTTCCTGAACTATTTGGCCGATTTTTCGAATTTTGAGATTCCATTCAATATTTTATCCCAACTCTTCGATCACTTTTCCAAGATAACTATAATTTCCATAAATCTAATTTATTATTCGTATATGGATTGTTTAAAGAAACACGACACTGACATAATTTTCAGTTTTGTCATATTTTTAAAATTTTAATCACAATTTAATAATTTTTCCAAAATTACCACAACATTTCATGAATCTAGCCGAATTTTTTCATACGAGTTCACTGAAGGCTCATGATGTCAAATTAAATTTAATCTCAAATTATTATACATTTTTCGAATTTTAACTTTTTCCAAAAGTTTTGTCGTAACCGTTTAATTCTTCAATGTGACTACATTTTTCAATGCATCTTGTTCAACTTTCGTATACGAGTTATTTTATCATTATCAATGAGAGCTTAATTTTGAATTTTATCCGATTTTCTGAACTTTGAGATTCTTTTCTAAATTTTTGAGATCACCCCTCTCCGCTCATTTTTCCAAGATGACAATAATATTCAGTACTCAATTTTTGTACACCAGTTTTTGGGAGATATATGACATTGTATTAAGTTTGATTTTTGTTTATATTTCATTTAACGACGTAGAACAACAATATTTAGTTTCTTACGTCTGTAATGTTCGTGGTTGCTTAGTTGGACATTCATAGGTCCCTCAAAGGGCGCAAAAAGTAACCTAAAACGGATACAGCGACCTTAGAGGTCCAAAAAAAGACTATTATCTCAAAGAAACGACTCGAAAGGGGATCAGTTTCTTCCGGTGGTCTGCAGCCATGTTAGTGCCTCTTCGACTTCTATTCGTCTCAACTGTAATGGTAACTGAAGTATTTTTAGAAGAAAATAAGCCGTTTTCTTACTCGCCAGTTTCAAGAAAAATGGACGTCCAGGTATTTGCCCAGCCACAAACCACTTTGTCTAAGCAAGCCCTCATTTTTACAGTTTCATTTTTGAAACTAAGGAGGGATCAAAATGAAACTACAAGGCTCGCATGTTGGGGGTTTCCATAATTGTAAGCAATGCCGTCAAAGCCGGTGAGACAGGGGACAGTTGCAGGCATATGTTCGATACCTTCATGAACTTCAAAAGTGAAGCATTACAAGTGATGCCCTCTCTATGTGTGCTAACTCGGCGACGTAAGAGGGCCTAAAGAAGAAATAAAGGCACATAGGAGAAGGAAAACTCCCGACAGATAAATCCTGATGAAAGCAAGGGGAAACTATATCGGTATTCTCCCCTGGAGATACGTCTCCACCACCAAAATTATGATGACACCTGGACGTAAAAAGTGTCCCAAAAGGTGGTAAAGGAATTTAGATACTTAGGTAGTCTGATAACGCAAGATGGAAGAAGTAAAACAAAAATAAAGAGAATAGAACGAGGTAAGAGAGCTTAGGGCAAAATTGGAAATAAGATTCAGATTCCTTAGAACGTATTTTGGAGTATAGCATTATATGGATGCCAGACCTGGACAGCAGAAACAAGAAAGAAAAAAGATAGAAGCTTTTGAAATGTAGTAATATCGGAGAATGTTGAAAATCAAATGCACAGATGATTATAGGAATGAGGAAGTATTGAGGCGAATAGGAATGGAAATTTGGAATATAGTTGTATAAAGAAGAGTTACAATAATAGGTCATAATAAAGGTCATCAAGTTATATTGTTATTACAGCTAGAAGGATGACTCAGGATTTGATGTTCGAGGCTGTGACACGGAGGAGGATCGACGTGATGATAGTGAGCGAGCCCTATCAGTTGGAAGATGTTGTGATACAGACCATACTCGCTTATAGTGGCCATTGGCGTGAGTCCCGACTGCTCATTGGCTCCCAGCAAGGTATACAGAGGCGACGGGTTTGTCGCAGTGGAAAGGACTAAGTATACAGCTGTTAACTTCTCCGCCAACAGAACGTCGGCAGACTTCAAACATACCTTACTCAGTTGGAAAGGATCACTTCCACGGGAGGCAAGATGACAGCGGCCGGCGACTTCAGTGCCAAGTCAGAAGAGTGGTACGCCGGCCGCACAGACGTGAAAGGAGCGTGCCGATGGATGAGAACGCCGCCCATACACGCTTCCATCAAGAGTATGGGTCGTAGGAGTCTGGTCGGCCGAGTAGTCAGCGCGTTGGTCTCAGAATCCGAAGGTCCCGGGTCCGAGCCCACGTAGCAACTCGCCAGATTTCGACCTAGGCCGGTTTTTCGGTCAGAAGGGAAGAGGGCTAAGACAGCCCTAACAGCCTCCCCAACGTCTCTGAAGTAATGCTCGAAAGGGCGGATTCCAGGGCTCGGGTTGAGAGCAAATTAGAAAAAGAGGATGGGTCCAACATTGCCGTAACGTTTGCTTCAGAATGCCAAGCCAGACAGATACAGGGCTGGGCGATGCTGAAAGAGGAGCCGAGAAGCGATCATAACTACATCACCTTTGCTGTGGCAAGGGAGATGATGGTCGCTAGTCTAAGGAAGCTGGGAAGATGGGCGACTAGCAATGGACAAAGACAAGCTAGAGGCAGCCTTGTTAGTCAGCAGATGGAGCAGAGAAGAAGACAGCGAGAACGTAGAAGAGGCGGAGAAGCTACGCCGAACAGTAACCGCCGCCTGCGATGTCGCAATGCCCCGCCGTGGTCCACTGAGGAAGAAAGGAGAGACATACTGGTGGACCACGGAAATTGCCCATTCGAAGTCCGGCGCCAACCAGTTGCGCAGAAGATATCAGCGCACACGTGACCGGGAGGAGGCGCAACTGGTTGCCGAGGAATACCAGCGCGAACGAAGAAGCCAGAAGACTGCGATCAGAAATAGCAAGCTGAGATCCTCCTATACGTGGCGCCAATCTGGTCCGACGCTGTTGGTGCCAAGAAGGCTATGCTCAGGTATGTCAGCGCCTACTGCGCTGTGTCCACAGAGGCAGTTGACGTGCTAGCAGGTATACCGCTGGTGGAGTTAGTCGCCAACGAGTGGAAGGGGGTATACAGCGCGACGCGGTAGATGCCACCGAAGAGCAGAGCGGCGTTACGGGTCAAGCGGGATATTAGGCAATCCACGCACCCCACGTGGGAAGGGCGGCTCTCTCGCAGTACCAAGCGAGAGTGGGCCCGTCCACTAGTACGCAACCTCGACGCGAGCTTGGGCAGATGCCATGGCCAGATGAACTTTTACCTGACGCAGGTGATGAGCGATCAAGATGTCTTTAACAAGTACCTGCATCGGATGAGCACAGCCGAGAGCCCGCGGTTCTTCTACTGCGCTCGAGGGGGGGGGGGTGAGATGATGATGCCTGGCACACACTGTTCGACTGTCCGGCATTCAACCGAGAGAGGGAAGAAGCGGCGGCTGAACGCGGGCGTTGAGCCACCTACGCCCGAAAACCTGGTCCCGACAATGTTGAAGAGTAGAACGGGATGGGATCCGGTCGCTGTCTTGCCCAAGGTGGAAATGGAGTGGCAAAGACCAAGGCAGCACAGACAGAAGATGATGACGATCCGGCGCAACTCGATACTGAAGAAAACGAATAAGACGCTGTAGACTCGCCGCCGAGAAGAAGCGAGAGGAAAAATGGGGGTAGGAGGACTGCCTACCTCAAAGAGTTCCCCTCTATCCTGACCCAGGCCCAATCGGGGTAATTTTGGGATAGAGGGTGCGGTGTCCCGGCGCCAATTTGGTGTGCGTGCACTGCCATGCGCCCCACCATCATCGATTACAGCTAGAGGGAATAATTGAGGGAAAGAACTGGAAAGGAAGGCAAGAAATGAGCTATGAAGAGCAGATAATGAAGGATAGGAAGTGTAAATCCTCAGAAATAAAAAGATTGGCAAAGGAGAGAAAATTGGAGACGTAAAGGAATATATCATCATATGCCATGATCGCCTCAGTTTTCACAGCTGTTATAACGAAAACATGGATGACGGTAAAGAACAAAGTGAAACAGGGATTACCCTAGAATGTTTTAGTACCACCCGTCGACGTATAATTTCCGCCGGGAACCTTTTTTTTTCTTGCTCTAATTTTCAAATATAGCATCAGGTAATTATTTCTCGGATTGCGCTGCACTTGTAAAAGCGATGCGCCAGTTTATAGACCTCGGTCATAGATCACATTGCATATACAAATGCGCGGTTTCAACTTTCTTAGTCTTAAAACCAATTTAATTGCTTCTAACCTCACAGGCCGCATTTCTTCGTTACAAATATTTTTAGATTTCATATCACGAAGATGTTGACTTTTTTTCGCGCATCTCTTCGCATCGTTTTTCTAACTTAACTGCAATTCTCTATTGTACAACGATGCGAGAAGGTGCTGCCATTTACCGGCCGGCGCCCATTGGCCGGTAATTTTTCACCGTGATCTGACATGCACTGAACTAGCCTTTGTTCGTTTTGTCCTCGAATAAGACTGGATTTCTATTTCGCAATGATAAGTGCCATTCATGCAAACACAACCACCCATTGACTCTCGTTTACTGTTTTGAAGAAAAATGTTAATGGGAACTGTACTTCGTAAAAACAGGAGTAGGTACTAAATGAAGGTGCTCGACATGCTCGACACGTTCCCATATTCTCAGGCGAAAAAAAGAAATTACAAAATCAGCAGTAATATACACGTTTTTTTCTTTTAATTTCATTCATGTTTGAGAAGATTTCATCGTCGTCTGAGGCCAAAACGGCGGTTAACGAAAACTATTTACCGTTTGACAGGTCAAAGATCATTTGTTAATTGATTGCAAACAATTTTCAGAACGAATTCGTACCCACATTGTTCAGTGGCGACTGATACAGATATATTGCTTTCCCGTTCGACGCCAGAGTGACGAAGACCAAAGTACGACGTCCAAAAATCTGAACTCCATTTAAAAACCACCACACAAGATGTTGCACACCTTTCCGGTGCTGGAAACTGAATCACTTGAAACAACCGATTGATGGAACTTAGTTTGTAGAGAATTCTCTTATTGAGGCGTATGACGATGCACGCATGCCAAAGTGGCTCCCCAGACACCACGCCCCAGGCCCCGGAAGCTACCCTTTCGAAATCGCATCAGCAACCAGAGGGACGCACTGAGGCTGGTTCGAGCCCTCTTTCGTCCCTCCGCTTCGGGTTTGCGCTGTCTTGCCAGGGCTACTATGGAATACCCATTGATCGAGGCAACGCTCACCTAGATGGACGCGCTACCTTCCTTCACCCCTCATCTCCTCGTCTTAGTACGTGTGGCGACGTAGGAAGGTGGTAGTTCTCAGAGACTTACTTGGTCAAATAACATCGAATTTTGTACAGACTGTTTGACAAATTGGTCCCATTGTTCGTGTATTCTCTCAATTTCAAAGTCGGATCAAGGAGGAGTAGACGGGCATTGTTCGAGAAGGGTGATGCCCCTTCTCTCACAAAGAGCTGGATCTGCTACCAATTTAAGAATTTTAAGAGTGAATCATCGAAAAAAAGTATCAGAATGTGGCTATTTTGAATCGCGAAGTTTGAAAATGTAATTAAATGTTCCGTCCGATTCGGATTAGGACCCCCAGATTAGTCTTTTTCTAGTCAATTCGTCGGAAAAATTGAACGAAGCACGGAATAAGGATTTTTGCATCGCTGAGTATTCTTCAATTCGACCTGATTTGAGCCCTCAAATCTAAATTCGACCCTTTCAAATGAATAAAATTAGTCAAATTTAGACAACAGAATGAGTTATCGGACTTTTTCTTGGGTCATTGAGTTCGAAAATGCAATCAGATTTTGGACTCAACCCCGATTAGAGCCCTAAATTCGACTTTTCCTCCTTAGAACGGACCAATTTCTCTTTTTCTAATTTGCCCTCCACCCGAGTCCTGGAATCCACCTTTTCGAGCATTGCTTCAGAGACGTCGGGGAGGCTGTTAGGGCTGTCTTAGCCCCCTTCACTCCTGGCCGAAAAACCGGCTTAGGTCGAAAATTCTGGCAAGTCGCTACGTGGGCTCGAACCCGGGACCTCAGGATTCTGAGACCAACGCGCTATCCACTCGGCCAACCAGACCTCAGAACGGACCAATTTATCTTTTTGCAGAAAATACTGAACGAGGTATTGGAATGAAGGTTTCTTGAGTCGCTCAGATGAAGAATTTTGCCAGATGATCCGACCTTGATTTGGGTCTCAAAATCTAACCCCGTCCACTGGAGATCATTAACCTAACTTAGAAAACTAAACAAAATATCGAAATAGTAGTTTCCAGTATCACCGATTTCGAAAATTCAATCAAATCTTCGATGCGGCCAGAAAGGTGCCTCAAATTCGACTTTTACCCTGTCAAAGGAGCCAACTCGACTTTACTTAAACAAACAAACAAACAAAAAAAAAAAAAAAGTTTGAACAAGAGAAAGGTATACACAAAGTACTACACCAGTGTAGTTCTCAACGAGAACAGTAACGCTCTCGGGGAAGTGGTGTAGAAATACCAGGGGCGGCAAGCTTGTTTCGGGCAGTCAGCGGGGGGGGGAGGAGTGGTGAGCATGTTTTTGTATACACGCGTGACTTCGAAGAACTCAAATTCAATGAAATCAATTTGCAACTTCAAGATGAAGTCAGTTTGATTATAACAAAATCTGTTATTCTTGCCTTCCACAAAAAAAAAAAAGAATTTTGGCCGCAACGTGTTCAGCCAGTTTCCAATCTAGTCGGATCTTCATAAGCCTAAGGTCAGTGAAATACACTTCGGTAACACACAAGTTAACGTCAAAACCTGAAGTATTTGCAAAATGAATTTTCTGAACGTTTGCAAGATATTTTATCTCTGGAAATTCCTCAATGGGTCATGAATCCTTTTGTCAATGACAGCAGCGGTTGAGGATCAGGAAGACCTAATTTTGCTCTCAGCCCGAGTCCTGGAATCCGCCATTTCGAGCATTACTTCAGGAAGACCTGACTAAACTTTCAATAAATGAGACGTTGAAAGCCAGCTTTCACAATGGATAGGCTCACGGAATTTGGACTTCAACCGCTCATTTCTACCCTGGAGTGTGGTGTCGTGAAAAAGTTTTTGATTTCTTTCCCCTCCTCCTACCTCGACGGGCGGATCTTGTTTTTTTTTGATCTGGCACAATAAAATAAAGTTCTGTTACCTGTTTTTATCGTTCTTCCGAATGGCAGCGTGCTAGGGCCGGTTACATATCTTATCTACTCGTATGATGTATCACAAGCCCCTGGCACTATGACGGCGTTATTTGCTGATGATATATGTAGTTGTGCTAGTTGCAGATACCCCCCCCCCCCAGAGTAGCTATGCAAGAACTGCAACAGTCACTCGACGCTATTTCCAATTAGACACAAGACAGGAAAATTCGACTCAATCCAGACAACTCAATATGTTAATTTTGCACAGAAGGTGACAGAACCGATTCCTCTCATACTGGAGAGAAGAATCATCCCTCAAAGTGACTCAACAAAGTATCTGGGGATGCATTCAGACGGTCGACTGAATTGGAAAGTTCACGTCAAAATGAAAAGACAGCAAATGCGAGAGAAAATGCGGTCACTATATAGGCTGCTCGAAAAACATTCTCCTCTCAGCCTCAATTCCAAAAGACTGGCGCACGTAACTCTTATCAAATCTATTTGTGCTTATGGCTGCCAATTATGGGGCTGTACCAGCAGTTCGAATATTGAACTTATCGAACGTGTCCAGAATATTGCCTTAAGAACAATAACTCAAGCCTCCGATTTGAAAGAAATGTAGACACCAGGCGCGATTTAAGAATACCCAGTGTTACTGAGGTTATCTCCCAATATGTCCGAAGACATGAGGTTCGTCTAAACAGACATTCCAACAATGCCGTCCTGGAGTTGCTCGACAATAGTCCGATACCCCGAAGACTGAGACGAGTCTATTCGTTCGATTTACCTTCTTGTTACCTGTTAGTCACCAACTAGTATATTACTTATCTTCATTTATTCATTTAAAAAGGTTGAAAACCACTGCTCTACATCGTGTATGGCCAACGGTTGCGGTAAAGGGCTGTTGGTTTCATTTGACACTTAGATCATAGGAAAACCAGAGAAGAGAAGGATCGAAGCTTTCAAAATGTGATACTATAGGCAGATACTTAATATCACATGGACGGATAGGGTAAGAAATGAGAAAATACTTAACAGAGTAACAGGTAAAATAAATATTTGGAATTGTTTGAAGATGAGGAATGATAAACTAATAGGGCATAAATTGAGACACCCAGGAATAATATCACTCCTGCTAGAAGGAAAGGTGTGAGGAAAGAATTGAGTAGGTCGGCAATGATTCCGGTATGTTCGATAGATAATCGAGGATGTCAAATGTAAGAGTTGTTACGAAATAAAAGAACTTGCACAAGACAGGGAGAAATGGGGAGCTGCATCAAACCGGTCATAAGACTGATAACCTTCTTATCATCATCATCATACCATACTAAACATGTTCTGTTTACTTTTGAATTTGTAGAAAGATCTATGGTCATTATTACGTGGAAAGTAAGGAGCAAAATGGGAATTTACGTAGGTGTTTTCTTTTGACAAATTCTTTGGAAGAAAGGTTCTCAAACAGCTTTGAACTTTGTACTTTACTTACTTTGAGCACTCACGCACATCTACCTTGGTCTTTTTCGTTATCAGCAGGATTACGATTAGGCTCCTCTACACTCTTTATCCCACGAAATTGGAAGGTGATGGTATCAAACTCATTTAAGCCAACTCACTTTAACTAGCTCACGTAAGCTCACGGTCTACAAGCTAGTAACTTTATAAAAATCCAAAAATTATAGCCCCCCCCCCAAAAAAAAAATAAATAACGATAAAAAGTAGATTTTTTTTCTGTAATACTTCCTTTGTAAGAAAAAAAAAAGGAAGCACAACATCACAAACGATAATAGCAGTACTCGTATAGTTTTACAATTTTCATTTACGGGGGCTAATTTTGAAACCGGAGGGGAGCTTGGCCCCCACTAGCCCCTTCTATTTCCGCCCGTGTTTATCGGAGCAACAGGGCCGCAATCAGACTCCCAAAATTTCGCGCAGCTTTCCCCTCACGGGCCACAATCGGTTGATCCCTCGTATCCAGCACAAAAGAAAACTGTTGGAAGCGGGTAACGGAGGGTCATGTCCTACGGTGGATGGAACAGGTGACAACTTACATGAGGTGTAAATAATACCATGTTAGTCGTTCTTCTGGTACACCCATTCGAAGCCGATAATAAAATTAAATGAAAATATTTCAGCCGGACTACGTAGCCAATTTAGAATGCACTTTTTTACGAGAATAAACACGACGACTTCTCCCATTCGTTCAGAGTTGGTCCCACAGGCGTCGTACTCGTAAAATCACGCATTCGGAAACAATTAAAACGACATTACAAATCACGATAAAATTCATGGTACACGCCCGTGGAAATTTCGAACTAAATACCGAAGATACCACGACATTTCAGCGCGTGGTCGACCACGAGGAAAAACACAAGACAATCGCCCGCTGGAAAACTGCCAGTTATTTTCGAAAATTAATATCATTCTATATTTGAATAGTGATGGTAAAATGCTAGAGTATATTATTCACTATATGCTTGAAATGACCAGCATTTGCTGAACATTTGCTAATTAAATTAATGCCCTAATCAACCCTGTGGGGGGGGGGATACCTCGGGCCCGGACTTTCAAGGGGGCCTGATATTTTTAAAAGGCCTTAATTTCAACGCTTACCGCTACATCATACTGTACATCTAATCAGCAATCAATCCTTACACCATGAAAGGAACCTCTCATCCTGTAGCTTGTTTTTTCCCATCTGACAAAAGAACAAAATGAACTGGAAGGAGAGAGTGGCCCGTCGAAATTTCCTCAGGCCCTCTTTTTCTCTCTACAGGGCTGGCCCAAATATTCATTCTTAACGAGCGTCTGCTTGAAACGCTCGAACACAAGCTCAAGATTTGAGCATAGCGGCATAGCTCACATCGAGCTGAGTTGAATCACGACTCAGTCAGTTCAGAATTAGGAATCAACCCATTTTTCAAAAGTTAACTCCGACTTCATTCAGAACTGAATTAATGAATGCTTGAAATGCTCCTGAGCAAATGCTTGGTATTTCGAGCGCAATAGCTCCTCGAGCATTCCTTAAATCCAGCATTTGCTCGACACGTGCTTGAAATGCTCGAGCATTCAATGAACATTCGTTCGTTATTATCGCTATATATTTGAGTTGTTTTATCGTGTACCTGGGCACTGTTCCTTCTGCTAGACGCAGACGGTTTGGGCTTGGCATACGACTTCACCGACGAGACACTGGCCGACTTGCTGACATTCGCGAAAACTGGATTACATCCGGGCATGTAATCGCAGCACAGGTTCTCGTAATCGGCCGGAATGTAATCCGAATCAGCCGATTTGTACTGAGTGGCATTCTGAAAGGCCATCGATCTAGCAAACGAACTTTGGAAATAGCTTGACTCCGACATATTCTGCTCAGAATAGTCCGAGTCGACGGCTGTCATTCTTTCATCTAAACAGACACACGAACTCGATACAGTATCCGAACGTAGCACTTACAATTATCGTCCATCCTTGGCCCAATAAAGCGGACACAATTCGAATTTACCGCGTACAAATTCACCAACACTAATGCCCGGCAAAACCAACCGAACTAATGACATTCGAACGAGAAATGAAAAATGAGAACGCCGAACATCGCACTCGGCTTTTCGAAAAACCGTTTGCGTTTTTGCTTTTCGATTTTCGTATTCGAGGAAACGCGTGACTGTGGTAACCGGATAACGAAAAACAACCGGCAATGATACCGAAGAGCTTCGACCCGAACTGAGTGCGACATGAACGACTCGAAGCACTCGCGACTCCAGTTAGCAGTTACCACTAGGACAGCTTCTCGTATTTTCCTCCCATCTGCGCAGAGCGCAGCACTGCAACGACTACCGACGATAATGAAAATTAATGAGAAAATGTAAACTACGTCGCGATACCATTTTATCTTTCTACCCACGACCGGAGGGACTCGACGGACTCACTGGACAGGAGTTAACTTGACTCGAATTGAGCTGTAAACGCTTGAGCACTCAGCAGCATGCTTCTGTTATGAACGGAATTAAAATAGTAGATTATGTATCAGGAGAATGATTATGTTTCAAGTAGGGTTGGCAGGTAAGATACATTTTACGTGCATTTTACCTTCAATGTAGAATGAATAATCATTTTACATATTGTGGACGCTACTCAGCAAAAGGAAACCAACCAACATTTATACACAAAATGAGTTATTAGTATCGTTGGAAAGAGCGGAAAAAGTAGAATTTTTCAAAAATGGGCCCCCGATTCAAAAATATGTACTCACGTTGAAAAAAGCTTATCAGTAAACACTATGTCATATGGTTTCTACATGGCTCTTGAACTTCGAATCACGTGTTCTCAAAAAGCGGATTTTGCTAGTTGATTCCCTTCTGCTGAATAGCGTCCATATTTGAGGAGTTATCTGTCAAAAGGGCCCTTGTCAGCAATTATGATTTTGAGAAAAACCACTTCAAAGTTTTCAACCTGAAATTAATGCTTTCAGACTGATTTAACTGAAAAATATGTTATTATAAAAAGTGTTCACTGTGATTCCATTAATAGAAATGACTGATTAATTAATTAGTTCGTTCAGAAACAAACGCGGACGAATTAAGAAAGAAGGATAATGACAGGGGCCCTTTTTAGAGCGATGGAAAAATTAGCGTGGTGGAACGTGTCGTGGTTTTTATCAGTATCTGTTTTCCCATGATAATATTGGTGAATTTTATGCATTTACTCTTCTACTTTGCTTGTTTCCATAAATTAATACAACTTATGAAACAATAATAAAATTCCTAACTCGCTGTATGATGAGTTATTGTCAATTCTCGTGATTGAAGCTAATGTAATTGCGAAGATGTCTCTCCCTGCTCATAACGCAACCAAAATGTGTAATTTCTGAGGTGTATTTTCGTGGATAGAGTTACTCACTTTTCGCTCATCCATGATAGAATGTAATGTATGCTTGGTTTCATTGACTATATGATGAGTTTGTACACATTTCGGCATAGAATCGATGTTAATACAATGCCTTTGTAATCATTTATTGGAGCCAATTTCGCTGAATATCATATGTTGGTACATAGAGCGGGGGTTTCCTAACAAAGTAAGACACGGAGAATTCGAAAATCAGCATCTCCGCAAAAAATGCCTCCGCTCAACAGGAGCCCTTTTGACAGATAACTTCTCATTTATTATGTAAAATGTCAACCCTGGCTTTCAATTGGACGCTGTTAAGCGTAAGGGAACCAACCGACATTTGTAAACAAAATGAGTTATTAATATTGTTGGAAAGAGCATAAAAAGTAGTCGAATTTTTTTTAAATTGGGCACCCGATTCAAAAATGTGCACTCACGTTGAAAAAAGCTTATCAGTAAACGCTATCTCATATGGACGCTATTCAACGAAAGGGAATCAACTAGCAAAATCCGCTTTTTGAGAACCCGTGATTCGAAGTTCAAGAGCTATGTAGAAACCATATGCGAGTACTTGGAAATTCTGAGTTGAGTCAGTTGGGACTTTCACAATTTTTACCCCACCAGGAAAAACTCTTCGGTACGTCCCTGGTTCGGTTTTAGGTCTATACAATTATTGCTATATGCAGATGATACGAAAATTTTATAAAATTATAAAATCTCAAAATGATTGTGTTAAACTGCAACAAAATCTTGACTCATTAGTTGAGTGGAGTGATAATAACTTGTTACCATTTAATACTGACAAGTGTGAAAAAATTACCTTTTCAAGAAAAAGATGCCCTCAAGTGGGTAAATTTGAGTGAAAGACTTAGGCATCGTTTTGGATTCGAAATTATTACTCAATATGCATATCGATCTCATGACTTTAAAATCTAAAAGAATGGTTGGCTTCAGAAAGAGAAATGGAACTCGTTATAAAAATTTAGAAACAATAAAAATTCTTTATTCCAGTTTTGTTAGATCGATATTGGAATTCTTCTCTGTTGTATGGGATCCCAAAACTCAACAAGATAAAGATAAAATTGAGAAAATTCAAAAAAGATTTTTGAAATACTTATATTGCAAAATCTTTACATTATCCTTCTGAAATTGTATACAAACAACTTTTGGTTGACTTTGAGATTATGAGTCTGAGTCTGAGAAATAGAAGATGTCTGGCAAAGTTGATGTTCTTGAGGGATGTTTTGAATAACAAACTTAACACGTATTTAATTCAGGGTTGCTACATTTAATACAAGAAATATGATCTATTTGTAACACGTAGAGGCTCAGCATCAAGTATGGACAATACTCTAGCATTATATATGATAATATTACCGAAAAAGACCCTGAGAACAACATATTCTTCTTGAGTAGGAAACAGTATAACTTATCAGTCATTAAAGGGGGTGGGAATCGTGTATATCATTAATGCATACACATGTTCCTCTTTCTGAGGATCTGTTATAGTTAGGTAGCTGAACTTTGGCACACATATTTAGCAAACCTTTTGCTAAAATTGGACGAGAGATACTTCAGTTTTGTCAATTTTTATTCGAGTTACAAATTTTATTTTGAGAGAACCCCGGGGTTTTCAAAATAAAATTTGTAACTCAAATAAAAACTGACAAAATTGAAATATCTCTCGTCCAATTTTAGCAAAAGGTTTACCAAATATGTGTGCCAAAGTTCAGCTTCCTAACTATAACAGATTCTCAGAAAGAGGAACATGTGTATGCATTAGTGATATATACGACTTCCCACCCCCTAAAGTACTCGAGGGTATGTAGGTCCTAGTTTCTGCAGTTCTTTCCCTTATACCGCACAAGTGTGGTTTGTTTCGGTTCCTCGGCTTCCTTCAACCCTCAGTTCTCAATTCACAATTCTCAACTGCCACTTGTGGACCTGCGTGCCCTTCACCTCCCGCTCTGTCCTTGCTCAGGTGCCTGTCTCCCCCTCCCTCTTTCTGACATCTTTTCCTTCTTCATCCCCCACCCTTCCTTTAAAAAGTATTTTTTGTTTTTGTTTTTATAAGAATTATTATATCGTATCTACTGCCCCTCCCTGTCAATGGGACCCTCAGGCACCTGTTGGAGGGGATTCAAATGCAAATTAATAAATAAACAACAAAACCATGAAAAACCAAATGACAAAACTACAAACATGACAAAACTCATAACATAACGGAAAAAATGATCTGACAAAAATCGTTTTGTCTAACATCACTGCTATAAATGTTTCCTCCCTTCTCGGTTGGTTAGGAAATGGATGTTATGTTGACCCCAAGTTTCGTGTCAATTATAGATCAAAATAGTTGCGGCACTTTTGACTGAAATTTAACAGACTTTTGACAATATATTGACATCAATATGACGTCATTAGTTTTTGCTAACGCTCAATTAGTATTATTTTCACATCAGTTTCAAATTTCACGTTCATCAAAAGAATGTCAAAATTGAGTACACGCCTTGAGTATGACACTGTTTTGTCGAGTTATTGACATCAGTATTAGGTCCATGTTCTTTTCAGCATTGAATTTTATCTGATGAAGGATCCATTTAGAGTTTCATATTTTGATCTTATTCATTCGAATGTTACTTGAAATTTTGGAATCATATCTTAAAACCAAGTTCATCTTTACCAACACAAGAATTTTAGACTGCAATGTTTTATTTATCGACGTAGTTTAGCAGCTGTGGCTTTTTACGTCCGTGAGTACAATATTAAATTAGCGGATCAACATTGTGAACTTAATTATTATATCATAAAATTATCGAGATGTATGGAAAAAAGGTGATTGTATGCTAAATCTCTGACAATATCCGAGAGCTCTCAAGGAAGGAGATTAGGAGCTTTACTTGTTCCTTATCATCCTGAAGTGCTCCGTACACGTTATGGGGGGATTGGCCATAACTTTGTTGCCGTTGGAGGGTGTATTTGGTGTAGTCGTTAAGGAGATGTAGAAGTGAAGATGGTGTTTGACATGAATCACAGTGCGGTGTGTTAGTTTGTGTAATGAGGTGAATGTGTGTGAGGTGTGTGTGCCCTATGCGGATTCTTGTGATTATTCTTTCCAATCTACGTGAGGAGTGGTACGAAGTAGCCCAATCCTAGTTGGGGCTTGATAATTCGTAGCAGATATGGGTGGGGGTCTGTTGTCCAGAGGTCCTGCAGACGGGCGCGTACAGCAGCGTGTAGACGATCACAAGAATTTTTATAGACATCCATATGTGTAAAAGAAAATTGTACCTAGTGATAAGTTAAAATTGTTAGATGAAATAAATTTTAGTCAGATTCTTTCATCAACTGTAATTTTTGTTAGAAAAAAGTCTAAAAATAGACGAAAATGAAAGGTGGGTCAGGATCACATTAAATATATACTACTCTCATCAATGTCCCCTTCCGTTTCATCGACAATTGACAGTCGGTTATGACACCACCGTTGATGGCATTACTTCAGAATTGCCTACTGTTGGCCGGCGAATAATGAAGCCAGCCAGCATGTGACGATTTAGCCACTTTACTGTCACTTTCAACCGATTTCACGAACAGGAATAGTCGCTGTCGGTGACGTTCGTTGGCGTCGGACATATTCGCTTTTCACACGCATACGATGACAGTAAGTACATTGTATCCATACAATGTCCTCGCCGCATAGCACTTGTAGGTGCATACATCGCTCTAGATTTCCTCGAATATTTTATGTAACAGTAATTTTTATTTGCAACGACAATGATTGTATCACTTTCGTTACGTTCCGCACCGAGCACCGGGAGCCGGCAGATGACGTAAGGCATTGGCGAGTGCTAGTACCGCCACAACCAGTGGCAGTGGTATCACCCCCCCCCCCCGGTCAACAAAAGAGATGGTAAGAATGAGAGCTCGCCCACTTCAAATGACATATAACCTAGCAAATTACCTGGAAGCCCATTTTCTTCAAAGCTGGGGAAAAAAGAGGGAAAAAGAAATGGCTTATTTTCTTCTGAAAAAACTTTAGTTAGTCACAATTGAGGTGGGTGATAGGCGCTAGTAAAATGACTGCAACACTGAGTGAACTGAACTTCGATTTCTGCAAAATTCGTATTATCTATGTAACTGTGTGCCAGTTGCATAGAAATTAAACATATGTATAATACGTATCTTGGTGTATTTGGTTGTAATCTCGACTGTCTTGAATTTGAGTCGCGACCCATTACTTTGCCTCTGATTCTGGTGTCAGTAGCAGTATCAGTATTGAAGTTGCACTTCCACTTCCTGGCTTCTCAACATCTTTTCCAACTGACTCATTTTATTGTGTACTTGTACCCCTCGATCTCACAGTTTCCTTGCCCATTAATTTCATAAGTGGATGCTGTTATTGTTTTAACGCGTTGTCGGATCAGCATAGGACCACGAAGGATCTTTTTTGAATTGCGCTGATCTAGTTTCTTAAGAGGTTAAATTCTCCCTCCCACCATCGGAAGGCTAGGAAAAAGTCCATCAATATTAAATATATACGAGAGCATATCGGACAAACTATCGAAAACGAGATTTCTTGATTCACTGACTCAAAGATCGCCTCAAATTTTTCGTCCAGTTCCGATTTGGTATATCAAAACAGACATTTTACAAAAGTATCAAAGTACATCATTGGAAAGTTTGTGTCGAGCAAAATAAAAATCCTTTGAGAAAATCTGAACTTTGTCCTTCTCTCTGCCAGGCACTATAGGTCAAAAAAGAAATTGTAATAATTAAAATCGACTTGGCCACAAAAAAAAAAAACACGTACCTACATTATTAAAGTATGTATAATTTCTATTTTCGTTAATTTGGAATATTTTATCAAATTCCCTATAATTGCTAAAGGTTGTAACTACATACTACAATCAGCTTACTGAGTTTACGCCACTCGCCTTGTGCCCATTCGCAATTAACCTGTCACCATTTAGCGGATTCTCTAACCAAGCCCCTTCCTGTTATCTTGTTGGAGGACAAGATTCGCAATGATCACTGATGATTCTGCCGGGTTCCTTTATTTCCTTGCCAATCTTTTCTTGTTTTGATGTTAATTTGTCAAAATGGTGAATAGCTGCTGTATTTGTTCTAAATACAGTAGGAAAAATTCCAAGTTGAGATTCTTCTGTTTCCCAAAAGTAATGTACACTGTACAGTACAGTAAGACATACTATCTTTAGACAGAACAACAAAGTGATCGTCTAGTTTCCCGATGCGCAAAATCCCGCCAGTTACCTAGGTAACTGAAGGGGAACCAAGGGTAACTGACGGATTTCCGGGTAATCTGAGGGTAACTGAGTGATTACAAATGGGTAACTTACCCAAGTAACTAAAGGGGAACCAAGGGTAACTAACGGGTTTCTGGGTAATCTCAGGGTAACTAAGGGTTGCAAATGAACAGGGGCAGATAGGTGAATTGAAAATAAGGGGGAAATAATGTAAGAGCGGCCCTCTACAAAATTTGTAGCGGCCAAAAATTTCTTTTGCTCCACCCCATTTTATTTACACATAGTCTTTCAGGGTTCAAAAAAGCAAATGGTCACGTGGATACTCATCTTACAGTTTCCCCCTTCTTTTATCGTTTCAATTAAGAAAATTGTTTTACCTCTCTGCGAAACGAAAAGAAGAAAATTAGTATGTTTATTATTAATAACAGAAATACCAAATACATAATATTATTTTAATAATTAGGAGGTCTATTAAAAATAAAAGATCATTTATCTAATATTATAGGCTGCCCTAAAAACCTTGTTTATCAAATTAATTAATTTAACAATTTCCGAATACTTGAGGACGTATTTGTGAGCGCGTAAAGAACGTCCTCATTCCTTATTTCAGAGAGGATTTCTTTCTCGATATTCATAATCATAAGCGCATCCAAGTGATCATCTGTAAGTACCCAATGGCAAAACTATAAGGGGGTGTGGGGGTTATACCCCCCCCCAATAATTTGGTAGCGGCAAATTTTGAAACTGTTAATTTGAAATTTTAATTTTTCATGAATGTTTATTTGTTTATTTCTTTTTCAATCGAAAAATATTTCGATGAAAAATCGGCAACTTTTTCATTGCTGAAAATTTTGTCGTCGAATTTTTAGTTTTCAAAAAATATTTGTCGGCACATTTTTCTTCTCCACCTCCCCAAACTAAAAGTCAACTTTCTTTTCTGAAAATGGAGTACCTGGACTCCTGTCAGAGACTAGTCAGTCAAAAGCCGCGACGGTTTCAAGCTGAGTGTCGAACGCTATCTGAAAGGTTGAAACAAATTAGAAATGTGGAAGACACTTCGAAAATCTGAAAGTCGGTAGCGACCGTTGAATTTCGAATTTTAATTAGTATTCTGTTTTTACTAGATCCTCTGTTTGATCCAGAGCCTGAAATTTGAGAAAGTTGAACATTTTATTAAAATCTAAAAGTTGAAAGCAAAAAGACTTCTTTTTCAATGTCACAAGCTGAATCCGATAGCAAATGTTCTATTGTTTAATTTACGGGCTTAGTCCTGGTGAATATAGGAGGGAAATCTACAACAAAAGTCAAAACTCCATGTGTTTTCCGTAATAATGAAAGGGAGCTTGAGGCACGGATTACCCTAAACTGATTGACCTGATACTTTGTAGTTTTTTTTTATGTTTTTTTTTTTTGATTTTATTGGAACCAGTTTAGGAGACGAATCAGAGGAAATTCAGAAAAAAAGATCACCACGAGTAAATAACGACTATACCTTGATGTGTAAAGGAAATTGTGTATTCCTCAAGTATTCCTAACATCCTGCCAGCTTACCCTCGGAGATTAGGGTATGCTCGTGTGAGTGCTTGGGGGATAAGGTTTCAATGTGCATTTGCAGGGTCGAAACTATAGGGGGTGTGAAACACCCCTAGTAATTTGGTTGTCGGCAAATTTTGAAATTGTTCATTTGAATTTTTCATTTACCAAGAACGTTTTATTTTATTATTTTTTTTTTTCGAATTAAAAAATATTTTGATTGAAAAATCGGTAAATTTTCAAATTCAAAAAAAATTTTGTCGGCAAATTTTCCTCCTCCCCCCCCCCCCAAACTGAATGTCAAGTTTCGCCTCTGTAAGTACCGACCGTAATCTATTCTTTATATGTTTCAAAATAGAAAACGATCGTTCACAAGATACTTGTACAAAGGAAATAGTCAATAAAAATTTATAAGCTATGTATAAGGTTGGATACGCAAGTTTATAAAAGTTATACTTTTTTATGACTAGAAAACCACAGGCAGGACACTTTTTACAAAGTTCTTTGCAACTGCTGGGTTGGGATTCAGCATCATCACTATTACTACCGTTACTTCTTCTTCATCGTCCAATAGGCCTAGTTGATCCAAATCCTCTGCATGACAGTTTTTTAAGCTGCCCCATTTGCAAATAAAATTTCTAAATTCTCCTTTGAAGTTTTGCAGGGTCGATTTCTTTTGAAATTTTTTAATATGGGAAAATAGATTTGTAAGCACTGGTAATTGATCGTTATCCAACCTATCCTTTAGCTCTGGAAATCGATTAGGATCCAAACAACTGAAATCGGCAAATACAGCTTTGTGACTCTGAAATTTGTCCTTTATAAGTAGTTGATAAAATAGCGTCTTTTATTCACCCGCGGACTGGCAAGGGAACTGTAAAGGAGGAGTACTGGTTGGGGCCCTTCGTTTTCATTTTCCCCCCATTCCTGGAACAAGTCATTTTGGGTGGGCCTGCAGTCCACGGGGCCCGGCCGTGGATTCCCCCATTCCCCCAGCCAGATCGCGGTTGCTTTTATTTGTGTAAAGACCTCCTATGCGAAATTTGTCGTTTTCATTTGTTATTTGATTATCATCACCCTCGTAGTTAAACATTTTCTTCTTCATTCGTCGACGTATTTTTGGAAGCTCGTCTTCTATTTTAAAATCAATCTCAGGCTCAGCTTTTTCCAGTTCTTCATTTATCTTGGAAACATAAAACTTTGTTGAATATAAAATAACTTCAAAGTCGCTTAATCCCTTTGCTAAATCTCTAATTGTATCTTCAACCATGTTATAAGCTTTCAACAAAGAGGAGTTGTCTTTTCAAAAATGCGAAGAAAAATTTAAGCCGTGAGGATTCTTTTGAAATTTAGAAAATTGTCCAAAAACGATTTTGCTTTTCCTCGGGCTTCCGCGCCATACTTTGCAGGTGTTCCAGCTACCTCATTAACGATAACAAAAGTTCAAGCAACAATCCAGAGTCGATTATTTTAGTCTATAGTTTAATAATTTCACTTAGGAAATATTTTTTTCTAGCGAGGGCCAAGGGCTGCGGCCGTCAGCTGTACATTTTTACATCGGAGCAATCCAATTGTGCAATTGAACCGGCCCAGTGGCCCATTACGCTAGCGGTCCAGGGGGAAATTTCCCCTTTTCCCCCTGGGCCTACCCACCCCTGCAAATGAATAGCTTTTCCGCGGGTAACTAGGGTCACTAATTGCGCATCAGGATACTCGATATTCTTAATCTATCCTTCGTGATGAGAAAGTCGTGGATATCGATACTAGTAATGGTCAGAATTTTCTCCGAGTCTTTCGACAGCGTTATCGGATTTGAGATTTTATCTCTCTTATCTTGAACGAAGGTATATGAATTAATGTAACTAGTAGAAGAGGTTAAAATCAAAACCAACACTTCCTTCTAAAAAATGGAAAGCAAGGTTAGAGCACCAGCTGAAGAAGCAAAAAAAAGTACTACAAGATTGTCATAGCGAGAAAATCTGAGAAACAAGGCAGGTATTTGTTGTAAAATTATCTGTGACGTATACACTGAGAATCAGAACTGACACTTACTTGGCCTCGGCAAATGTCATCTTTGATTCTCAGTGTATATATCACAGATGATTTTACAAAAAAAAAAAAAAAAAAAAAAACACACCACCTTATTCTTTAGATATTCTCAATTCTTCGTAATGACCATCTTGTAGTACTTTTTTTTTTGCTCCATCAGCTAGCGCCCTAACCTTGTTATTTTTTTCTTAGCAAATGTCGGCTTCGATTCTAACATCTTCATTCGTGGTAAAAATTTTGTTTTGTTTAATCCAACATAGTATGTTATATTTTCTTTCTAAAGTGCATTCTATGACCTACACTTTTCTTCACATTTTATGTCGACTTTCGAACAATTTTCAAGATGCAACGGCCAAATGAGATTCAAAAGTGCACTTGCCAAATATCCCCTTCAATTTAAGCGATTGCAACCATTCTCGCGCAGTCGATTTCACGGCGGTCGGATTTTCCACGAGCAGAAGATATTTCTGTCCCCGCGATTTTGCGCGTTTGGAGTAAAATGGTAAGGATCGGTTTTGATTCTAACCTCTTCAGTTACAGAAATTGTCTGTAAATATCTAGAGTAAAGAGGACACATCTTTTGCAGACCAGCTGCGCATTGTCAGACATCAACGTTAATTCTAAACTATCAAGCTGTATGAAATATTCGTTACAAAATCAAGTTTAAAATCTCTCCATAAAAAATAAGAATTAAATTTCAGAAAAAAAAAGAAAAGAAAAAAAAACGAAACTGCGAAAATATAATATTTCAATTAGTTGAATGAGACTAATTATCACTATTATCAATGATTCTGTCCTCCGGGGAGGTAACAGAAAGGGGTTTAGTAGTGCACCCACTAAACGTAACAGGCTAATTATTATTAGGCAATATCGGGAACGCTCACTGGGTGTAAGTCACTTTACATTTGAGGAGTTATCTGTCAACGGGACCCCTGCCAGCAATGATGTTTTTGAGAAAAACAACTTCACAGTTGTCAAGCTGAAATACTCCTTTCTGATGACCGATTTAACTGAAAGATATGTTAGGTATTATAAAAAGTGCTCACTGTGATTGAAATGATAGAAATTATTAATTAATTGTTTAGTTCATTCAGAAACGAACGCGGACGAATTAAGAAAGAAAGAAAATGATAGGGGCCCTTTTTAGATGAACTCTGTTTATTATTCAATGAAAACTAAAAAAAAAAAACAACTAACACGTAATGACGAAATGTCATGACCAAATTTTTTTGTCATTTGATTCATTTTTTGTTATGTCATTTTCATTTTGTCACATGACAAAATTTCTAAAATTCAATTGTCATTTTGTCTTGTTACATCTAACAACACTGGTCTACAGGGTATTCCGGGAGTGGACGATAAAACTTCGCCTGGTTATACACCAGACTTAGTACATCGATGTTATAAAGGTTGCATCGCTCCGCAACTTAAAGGCGCTGCGGTGTTGAAAAATAAATGTCAATTTTCGTGTATCGAAAAGTCGAATAAAATATGATGAATTTTGGTTTTGTTAAAATTCTGAGTTAAGAGATAACGTATCATATTTGGTATCAAATTAAAGAAGAGATCGTAGCGGACAAATTAAGACTAGACGAACAATTTTTATTCATCTGGGACCAAGTAAAATAAAAAAGAAGTGATGAAAAAAAAAATCAAAAATTGACGCAAAACACTGTTTTTCATTGTAATTTGAGAAACTGACCAATCAACACCATGATATTTTAAGCTAAACAATAGCAGAAGGTTGCGCTCTTTCAAAACAGCTCAGTACTTCTGGTCTCTAAGTCGCATCGTTTTAGAGTTATTTACAAAGAAAGAAATTAGGATTTCGAAAATTTCATCCAAAAATCGAACGAAATGTAAAACATTTCAATTTATTAAAATTTAGAATCCAGAGAAAATCCATCAAATTTGGTATCAATTTAAAGAGGAGATTTCCGCGGACAAATTCAGAGTTTTCGTTCGTTAGGAATCAAGAAAAATGAAAAAGAAGCGATAATACAGCCTGTTTTTACACAGATGCAAATGACTTTTGAAACAAATAAATACAAAAATTATGATTATCACGTATTTATAGGTATGACAAAATTATTACGAATGTGTTCGAATTGGCTCCCAGGGTTAAAGCACCTAGGAACACCCGAATACTGACATCCGCCATTTTGAGTCGTTTGGTGCCCGACGACTCACAGTTCACTACGCGGGACGTTCCGCCTTCCTTTGGTATATCGAATTGTGAATCATCGGGCACCAGGCGACTCAAAATGGCGGATTGTCAGTACTCGAGTGTTTCCAGGTGCTCTACCAGAGTGAAGCCTCTACCTATTAGCAGTGTGGCTACTCGTCAAAATTCCCGTTTCGATTTTTCACAAACGTTTACATCTTCATTTGCGTTTACTTTGAGAGCATACTTATTGTGCAGCGCATTACATCAGGTTTTTTTTCTTCTTTTTTTTCTCCTAAATTGCTAAGAAAAGAAAATGGAACACATGTAGATGCGACAAATTTCAGAGAAACTGGGAAGATCGCAGTTGTGCGTTGTTTGAAGGATGAGCCGCATCAGCAGGATTGAGAAAGTTTTGGTCACTGAAAATAAAGCTAACATAGGCTGTAAACTGTGGTCCAAATGTAGAATTATTTTTTCCATCATTTTAAAATGTTACGTTGAAAATTCATTGTTTTCATCACTTTGTCGACTTCCATTTTATGTTCCTCAGTCCTTACAATTTAGGGGAATAGCTCATTAGTCCTAATTTACTCGGTAGAATCTTCTCTTCAATTAGAAATTAGATTTTGTGAATTTATTTCATTTCTAGAGATTTTATAAAAGAAAATGTACATTGGTTTTACTTTGTTAAAATCAGGTGATGGAAATTCAGCCTTTTATTTTCTTTGCGAAGAACTCTAAAACGAAGCGACTTAGAGACTAGAAGTACTGAGCTGTTTTGGAAGACCGCAATCTTCTGCTATTGTTTAGCTTAAAATATCATGGTGTTGATAGGTCAGTTTCTCAAATTACAATAAAAAACAGTGTTTCGTGTCAATTTTTGATTTTTTTTTCATCACTTCTTTTTTATTTTTCTTGGTCCCAGATGAACAAAAATTGTTCGTTATAGTCTCAATTTATCCGCTAGGATCGCTTCTTTAATTTGTTACCAAATATGGTAAGTTATATCTTAATTCAGAATTTTAATAAACCAAAATTCATCATATTTTATTCGACTTTTCGATACACGAAAATTGAATTTTAATTTTCAACGCCGCAGCGCCTTCAAGTTACGGAGCGATGCAACACTTATAACATCGATGTATTAAGTCTGGTGTATAACCAGGCGAAGTTTTATCGTCCACTCCCGGAACACCCTGTATAGTCGTCTTAGCGCCATCAGGCAGTCGTTAAACTATGTACTTTTAGATGGTTCTTCTTTTTCTACTTTTTTCGTTTTTGTTTTTCTCAAACAAATTTTAATAATTTTTTTTTTTAATTTTCGCAATATCAAAGTAATTTTCTGAAAAGGATTAAATTTAAATTAGTTATATTAAAGTAAACTTTTAATATTAAATAAAATTAATATTATATTGTGAATCTAATTTAGATAAAATCATCTTTATTTTTTAAATTAATAAATAAAATTATTATATAAAATACATAATTTTCGATTTCGCCAGTAATAAGATATAGTGTATCAAAGAGATTTGTAAAGTATCTGAATCAGGGTAAAAAGCAAGGGAGGCATTTTGCAGCCCATCTGAATAGGTATTCATTTCTTTTGGTCGATCATCGTCACTTAAATCTATTCATCATGGAAGTCGGAAGTCGCGGTCACATTTGTCATCATTAAGAAAATAAGTTATTAAGTAACGAAATCTTCAAAAAAAAGTGGGAGGAAGAAAGTCAACTTTTATTCATAAAATTCTTATTTGACTTCGGGTAAATTTTGAGACTGACAGTTAAAAGAAGCAATCATCTCTTAAACTCAGCATTATCAAGTGAAGAAAAATTTGAAAGCAACAACTAGTAATGATGTTTTTCGAGATGAAAGCAATTCTACCAAGTGATAACAAGCTAAAGGAAGGAGGATTTCCCTTAGCACTCCCTCCCCCGACCCACAAGTCTCTTTTGTCAGTTAGCAAAATCAGATTTCAGCGAATCTGCTCGCTAGTCAACCTCGAAACTTATGTAATTGGCAAAATTAAAATCCCCCTCCAAAAATGTCGCTTTGATGCGCTTTAATTTCTTTAGGATTATTAATCGCATATTTTGTGTTATCTCACTACAATACGCATAACGCCTTCAAGCGTAGCGTCTAGCAACTATAATCCCGAACGTGTAGAGAAAGTCACATCGCATCAACTGCAGGCGTAATCTTTTAATTTTTATACACGGAGTTCCAGTTGAAGTCGCAAGTCAGAAAAATTCATTGGCATGTTCGTAAGTAATAAACTGAAAAGATGAATACACATTTTGACAGTCAATCTAGTCGTTGAAAATCTGAATCAGAACCTATAAGAACTTGCACACCGTATTCATGAATTTCGCTCAAAGTTTAACATCTCATTTCTCTTATACTCGATCTTGAGATCCCAATAAACAGAGTGAAATTTAGGGTGTTTTCTCTTCCTCATTGTTCTTCACTCTTCTTCCGATCATACTTAGAAAATGCACAATTTTGCGCCCGAATTCTTTCTTCGCTTTCTTGTCTCAGCTAAACGAGGAGCTTGTTGGTTCACGAAATTATTTTGCACAACCGGGCGGTATAAGCAGTAAAAGTTTCCTCTGTCAGCTGTCACTTTCTTCGCGTACTATCATTATTTCGAGAGGAGGAATTAAATCAAAAAAATTCTGCATGCGATTTAAACAAAGGCTACTGTGTGACTACGCCAACAAAGGAATGATATTAAGAAGTGCCAAAAATGACCATAAGCAGATGCTACACAATACTATTATTGTTAAGATGGAGCAGTAACCGTATCGAATAAACAAAGAAAAGGATTTCTTTCAGGCGGGGAAATGGATTGACTGAATACAATTTAGTCCGAATGTCGGAATTTTATATAGCGACGGTATTTTTTTATTCACTAACCTTGCGAATCGCATGTGGGCTGCATGTGTTGACAGTTCTACATCCGATGAACCAAGATCTCATTGATTTAGTGTATAAGCACAACATTGTTTCCAACGAGTCACCAGTTTAGCTCGCACCGTCATGAACCTGAAAAAACAGAAAAATTGTAGAAATTTTCCGCTAATAATACGGTTTTTCGATCGTTCACTCTGATGAAGGATAAAATGGGCGCCAATGGGACCTTTCGAGAACTGATAGTTTTCGTATTTTGAGGTACAATAAAGGTGAGGACGAAAACCCATGTTATCCATATAGGAGACGCTCTAATAGACAAGCATGCTCTTTCATAAGTCCGGCATGCCTGATATTCGAATAATTTTTCGCCGAAAATTAATCATCACGGACGATACAAGATATTTGGATGGTGAATCACAATTTGCCGCATAAAATCCATTTCGAGGTTGTGACTATTCTTATGAATGGTGGACAGGAGAAATTTTCCCTACCAGCAAAGTTCAGCATTTCCGACCGTATAGTTATCCTTCAGCCTTGAGTAGGTTACCAGCTCGGTTTGACCCCCCCCCCCCCCGAGCTACAATTAGTTTACCCGCTTCTCGGTTGAACTAATTACCTCGATAAGTTCGACTTCATTCACTTTTTTATTTAGCTAACGTACAGCCCCCTTACTTGAGGAAGCCTTCGGCCAGGTCCTCTTACTCATCTTAACCCCGCGCCCCACCAAGGGCCACCATCTCCGTCCACAGCCCACGCCCCCACAGGGGCCCTCCTAACCCTTCTAGGACTCCCTCCTCAAAAATGAACCCCCTCCTGAGAGTAGACTACCCCTGGAAAATTGAGCAATTAAGGGGCAGGGAAGGCAACCCGCAGCGATTTGAGATCTTGAGTAATCATGTCATTATACGTCTTTTTATGTCTTATGTAGGTTATGTTTCAGGTAGTAGGGACGAAGGTCGGGATTTAGATATCAAGGGGCAGGGTAGGAAACCCGCAGCGATTTGTGATCTTGAAGATTATGGGTAATTATGGCATTTTATGTCTTATTATGTCGGTTATGTCTTGAAACTTGGAGATCTTTTATGTTAGAACAGATTATGTCCTTGAAAATAGCTGATCTGCCCCTGCAATTTATCTAATTTTTAGGTAGGCAACCCACAGTGCGTTTCTTCCAGGAGGGGGGAGGGGAGTGAGGGGGAGGAGTTTTGGTTTTTAGTATATAGAGATAATTATAAGCAACAATCTTGATGTTATTAGGGTCCATAATGAGCCTCTAGCAATTACTTTTTCTTTTGTTTTTTTTTTCTTCTTTTTCAGACGTGCTCATTAATTTTGATTTTCATTACTGTGCGAGCGTTAAATTTTCAATGTATAGAGCCAAGGCAGGGTGTCTAACAAATTTTGGAAAGCGAAATGCAGGAGTTTTGCAGGAGATTTTGCAGGAGATTTTGCAGGAGATTTTGCAGGAGGTTTTTCAGCAGTTCAAACAACTAGAAACACCCCCCCCCCAAAAAAAAAAAAAAATCTGTATTAAAATGGTTTCAAAATTGAAAAGGACTAAAAAAATGATACTTTTTAAATTTTGAGAATAAAATTAATGAAGTACAAATGAAAATAATTTTGCAGACTTCCTCAAAAGTTTATCGTACAATGCTTTAAGAAAAGCGCGACATTCATCAAGAAATTTCATTTTCTTCAACGGAGAAAATTTGGATACAATTGTTTTGGCTCCAAATCCGACGTTAACCTTCTCTGGTGGTAAAAGGTTCTTTTTAGTACAGTAAAAGTCGCTTATTATAATGTCTGATAGTGGCATAAGTCGCTTAATGTCATAAAAATGAGCAAGTCCCGTCCTCCCGTATACAAATACATTGTAAATCTGCCGGTTATTGGAATGGGCAAGTCGCTTATTGTAATGAAGTACGACTATAATTTTCATGAAAAACATGAGTTACTTGGCACTTTTTCTTTCACATGTTATCATTTCTTTGCTTCTCGCTGGTCAGTCTGTGTCTTGTTACAAAACTGTGAGCAACCGTGTAACTATGTCGACTAAATCTACAAGCAATAAATGTCGTCGTGATCTTAGTGTCGCCGAGAAAGCTGAAATTTTACGCGAATATGATGCATTGCCTAAAACAGTGACGCAGAGTGAAGCGGCCATCAAGCTCCGTATTTCACAACCCTTTTTGTCGAAGTTGCTGAAGAAACGAGATAGCATCCAGGAAGCAATTGCCAAGAATGAAAACCGCAGCCGAAAAAGAAAAAGAACAGAAAAAGATGGTGATGTCGAAGAGGCTTTGTTACAGTGGTTCAATCATGTTCGTGAAGCTGATGGGCGGGTTAATGGTCCTTTAATGCGCGAAAAAGCCGAGGAGTTAGCAAAAAAAATGGGAAAATCAGATATAAGAATTTTTGACATCATAAAATCATGTTCAGAATTTTTCCTGTCGTTTTGTGGAATACGCCGCTTTATGTCATAAAATCCTCTTTGCCCAACGTCATTATAATAAGCGACTTTTACTGTATCTTCAAAACTATATGTGACTTTGTAGAGAAATCTGGTACCGATGTTTCGAAGAACAGTTCTAAGATCTTCATAAAGAAAGCGTATCAATTGGCTCATCGCTCTGGTATTATATCAAAAAATGGTACAAGTCATCACACACTGAAGACATAAAATGTAATTTTGCTTCCAAAAACTCCTTCTTCAAAGCTTCAGTCACATAAGTGTAATTGTGTGTTTTAGGAGGTTTATTTTTGACGCCCTCAACATACTTCTTGACATGAGGTAGTATATTCAATGCTCTCTGTAATACCTTTCCATTTTCCAGCCATCGAACAGAGAAACATTTTAATGTAAATAACGAAGATTTGGAATAATATTTAAAATCCGCGCGTCTAGTAGGGAAGTCTTTGAAGAGGTAATACAGACTTCGTAACAACCGATGAATATTCCAGTTGCTGCTATCGTGAGCAGTTTTATACTCAACATTTTGTTCATACCATTCTCTTCCATGTATTTCAACAGATCTGAATGTAATAATTTCAAATTAACGTTGGGGCCATCCATCGCCACTTGCAAAACGTTAGATAAATTCAACTTCAAATCTTTTGATGCATTTGTAATTGCTTTGAACAGTCCATCAGAAGTACATCGTTCTGGGAAAATGGAAGCTAAATAACGAGTTGATACCTCCTGTTTACTAGAATCCCAATAATGTACGATCATATCCATTTGGGCGCTTTGGCAAACTTTATTGAGATAGTGTCTGCGTTTTGAACTTCGTCTAGTAAGATCTGTCTGAAGTAAGGCCCAAGACCATATGTAATACAGTAGGCAATCTTATCTTTTTTTAAACTCATTTGCTGAAAAGTGCGTCAATTTTTCCACTTACGTTAGATGCAGAATTGACATAAACGCAATATTTGCACCAGTACCAGTCAACGTATCAGCACTCCTACAAACGATACGCGTTAGGCAGCGCAACATACCTGCCACCTAGTTCAAAAACATGTTCATGCTAGCGCTAGTAATGGCACATTGCGGATTGATCAGTTTATGCAAACAACTGGTGGTGCAAACAACCATTTGTTTCATGAGAAAAGAAAAATTTTAATTCACTTTTTTTTCATTTCTCTGTGAAAATTGCAAGTTTGTAATACATATTTCATGATGCAGTAAAGTACGATTTTTGCAGGAGGTTTGAGTGAAATGCAGGAGGTTTGCAGGAGATTTTGTGAAATGCAGGAGCATTTGAGCAAATGCAGGAGTTTTGCAGGAGATGCAGGAGGTGCAGGAGGTGTTAGACACCTTGCAAGGAGATAAAATTTTAAAAATGCGATTACTTTTTTACATTTTATTTTTATTTTCTTCGGATTTTACTTATGACTGGAGTCTTGTGCGTTTCGTACTTTTCTACAAAAGCAACTATTTCCTCAAGGAAAGTGAAGAAATTGACTGGATTTAGAAGAGGTAAGGGTATTGCTTGTTAATGTATGAAATGGGTTCCCAAATTTAAATTAGTGTAGAATTTCTTTGAATCGAATCATTCTGTGGTACTCTTATCAGTAAATTTTCCCAGGAATGAAGCAATGGGAATTATGTCTCATCAATATGGTATAAGTATAAATGGTAATTTTGGTATTCTGTTTCAGGTTTCGAGCGATGAAGCCTAGCGTTATGGTTGTTTTCATCTGAAGAGGGAACAATGGCGTTACCCTCTGTGGCGATGATGGGAATGTGTGATGAGCCAAATGAACAATTACACCGACAGTAAACAAGTACAGGATAAAGCCTAACTACATGATGTACAAAGAGTTTATAAATGTAGATCAGAACACCAAACGCAGAATCGTAAATATTACAAAAAGCATTGAGGAGAAATACTACAACAAAAAATACAAATTTATCAAGCAACAAGCGAATAAAAATCAAATTTTGTAGCCTCCTATTGAATTCTTGAATATAGTGAAGATATTCATCCCGAGGATGTCTACGTTCTGATAAATTGTTTTTCTATTTTTTGATCATTCTATGTCAATGCTAAGTACGTATTTGGACGCTGTTAAGCAAGACAGAACCAAGCGACAAAATCTGTCTTTTGAGAACGCGTGATTCGGAGTTCAAGAGCCATGTAGAAACTATATAACATAGCGTTTCCTGATAAGCTTTTTTCAACGTGAGTACACATTTTTGAATCAGGGGCCCAATTTTGAAAAATTCTACTTTTTACCAATGATATCTACTAATAACTCATTTTGTCAACAAATGTCGCTTGGTTCTGTCTCGCCTAACAGCGTCCATTCACGAGATGTTCTCAAAATTGGATGCCAGTTAACAGTGCTGATAGTATAGGTGATAAATCAGGCCTATTCAAATTGTAAACTTTATTTGAATTGAGACAAAATTCCTTTGTTGTCTTTAGCCTATGAAGGATTACAATTTCCTAAGATGCCACGCCTCCCCCCCGCCCTGGTTACGGCCATGCCCAAAACTCATTAAAATTCAAAAGTTTGAAAATTGCAGAAATCCTAACCCACTGCCGCATTCAAGGTGCACCTGTTGTTATCACTCAATTGAGTTGAAATCTTCAGAAGTTTACCTCTCTACCAAGAGGTACAATAATCCGCCTGGTACTGAAGTTACGCAGTTCGAAAACCGCTGGCACCAACTCCACTGTCTCTGTATTTCCGCGACTGTTTCCTTTGATAACGTTTTATAATACTCCAGCAAATATCAACGTCATGTAGACTCTTTAAGTTTGATGAGTTGTCTACAAAAACGTAAACCCCAACCACAAACTATTTTTATAGTATCTATTTGCGTTCTAGTATACGCTTCAAAGTGTACGAAACTGGAGTTACTGCCAAGGTCGTATTTTTCTAATTCGTCACTCGTTAGTCATACACACGATTGAAATTTTTCGAGTTGAATGTTGCGTTAGACGTGCGAACGATCTGATTTTATGTGGGAACGCGAGTGATAATAATTTCTCAAAATTTAAACAAACAGTTGGCGCATTCGAGTAAGGTGAACATCGATATTATTTTAGTATAAGGACTTCTGTAGATTATCGGTTATTTCGATTCTATTGGATTTTTACGAAATTTTGGGTCTGCTCGCCGAATAAAATCTCGGGGTCTGGCATACTCGATTTTTCAAAAAGGCTGGTAGTTTTGCTACAGGGAACTTTCGACCCATGTGCACGCACTATGTCCACGAGAATATATTCAATTCTTATACCTGTAGGTTCATTTTATACGACTCTGACTACGAATATGAGTCGAAATTCTAAGCTAGGACAGTTTTAGAGTACATTAGTAGGCAAGTTGCAAGGTTTCAATATTGCAGATTCTCAATATTGCCAGTGCCAGATCATCTTCCTGACAATTTTTCCCGCCTTCAAGGGTTATTTCAATTCCAGCAATGACTTCTAGACGAATTTCACTGTCAAAAATGTTTCACGCTATTCAGTAAATTAAATGTTACTTTCGAATACGAACCAGAATTCGAGAAGGGCACTAATACCCTTAAAACGTTCAGTTCATCGTTACAGGTCATTTCCGACAGGATTTAAGCGCAATAGGTCATTATTAAATTCTAGTGATGAATACCTGCAATCTGAAGAGGCGTAAGGAAGTATAGTTATACAACTTTAATTGACGCACAATAGCAGCAAACAGTTTATTATCGAGCTTGTATTTCGTTTTGTTATTACAGCGCACTTAAGCCTTTATTTACTATCGTAAATATTTTTATGACTCAGTAGTTAAAACGAAACAAGAATTGCCAGCACGCAACAATGCCAATTTTCTGGACATATGAGATTAATGCTATCCATAGATACATCACGCACTTCCGAATGTTGTATGAAAATTTTGAGAAGACAATGCTGCACAGTTTCCGATGAACATGATGCAGTCAAGAACGAAGAAAAGGAAAGGGAATGCTAAGAACCACATCAGTTTGATAGTCCATCGAAGATTCAGAAGCAAAAACTTGAAGATTCAACAAGAGAGCAATTTTAGAAATTAGCATTTGTTTTTATAAACATAACATATTCGGACTTCCGGACACGAATTCAGCATTTCAAACATGTTTTGAGTCTATTTGGCATTTTCACATTTGAATTCTGGGTTGATTGCTTCCCTGATGGACACGGACGGTGCCCGGTAGTGAAGAAAACTTGATCAGTCTTGCAGAGTAATGACCCATCTATGTCGTACCAAAGGGCAGTCAATGAACGTGCTATGTTTGAACTTTGCTTAAACTGCACCGAAATTCAAATGATGGTACATCTGCCTCACTGTCTGACAAGGAAGGTTACAACAAGCTGAGTACTTCTCAATCTGAGGCCAGCTTGTATTTACTTTCGCCATTGGATATCACTTTTTTGGGTTATTCTCTAATGTTCTTTCTCATGTCATCACACCTATCTCACCTAGTTAGGATTTCATTTTTACGGTTGTTACTTTGTCCCGATTATATTCCATCACCACCACTATCAATTAAAACGTCACCGCCACGATGTCAGTGAGGGAGTCTTGAACTGAACCAACTATAAACGTGAGTTAAAATGACTCAATAGTCCTAGAGAGAATTGACAATCTAACAAAGTCTCAACAGAGTCGTAATGAGTGCCAACAAATCATTCACGTAGTCTGGAGTTTGAAAAGTATAAAAGAGTTTCGATAGGGTGAAAATACCCTTAAGCATGCAGCATTATAAATTCATACATGAGATTAACGTTGTATTTGTAAGTTCTACGTCGTAGCAATAATAAGAGGGCAGTGGGTACGAGAGAATCAGCCGCTTCACCGTGAGTTAAGTCAATAATAGACATTATATCGAAAACGTTTGGACAGGAGTAAATTAAACATCTGCCTTTACCTATCTAAAAAAATGAAAAAATTTCGCTAAATGAATGAAGTAATATGAGTGTAACATGCAGAGGCGTATCCAGACTTCAATTTCGGGGGGGGGGGGAATGTCTTCAAAAAACAAAAAATGTTGTGCTCTAAACCCTATCAAAATTTTCAATTTTCCTGCATTTTTTTGGAGGGGGGGGGTTACGCCCCCCTGGATACGCCACTGGTAATACGTAGGCAAAGAAGATAGCACTGCAAAAGATTGCCTCAGGGAAATTGGGCGAATACACCTGGGGCCAGTTGTACAGTCGTTAACTCTCGCTGTTTCGACCAGTCAACTCGCCGAATTCGGCGAGTTGACCTCGAGTTAACGATGACTCACAATTGTGTAACTGGCTCCTGGAGGCAACAGGGACAATATTGCTCCCCCCCCCTCCTCCACAGAGAAAAATACTGAAATCAGAACTGTTTTGAAAGTGGGAACGTCAAACAAGCCCACTAAAGAATTTTAAGGATTTCAAGGAATCCTAAGCAAATGTGAGAGTCGTGAAGGTGTCGTAAATAAATCTCCAAGATTTTTATGAGTCTTAAGTACGTTTCTGAGAATTTTAAATAAATCTTAAAAAGTTTTAAAGAGTTTTAAGGAAACTCAAACAGACATGATCAAGAGCTGAAAAGTCTTGATCAAGTCTGGAAGAGTCCAAAGCAATTTTTAGAAAGTTTGGAATAAACATAAAAAGTTTCAAATAAGTTTTGAACAGTTTTAGGGAATCCTAAAAAAAGGTATGGGATACTTTCAATGAGCATCTAAGCATGGAACATTTGTTTTTTTAGTTTTGACGCAGTCTAGAAGAGTTAGGGGTCTGGTTGGCCGAGTGGATAGCGCAATGGTTTCGGAATTCGGAGGTCCCGGGTTCGAGCCCACGTAGCAACTCGCTACATTTCGACCAAGGCCGGTTTTTCGGCCAGAAATGAAGAGTACTAAGACACCCTTAGTAGCCTCCCCAACGTTTCTGAGGTAATGCTTGAAGGGACGGATTCCAGGGCTCGGGTTGAGAATAATATTAGAAAAGAGAGAAATGGGAGTCTGAAAAAGTTGAACATTGTCTTACCTAAATGAACCTTGAACATCAATGAGCTATAAAAACAGGCTTTAAGTCTTAAAAGAATCAGAATCAGGGCTGCAATTTTTATGCACAGAAAATAGCGAAATATGCGCATATTTTATGCGCTGAATTCAGTCTAAATAATATGCCGAAAATATGCGCCAAAATTGTAAAATATATACATAAATAAGCAAATACAATACGGGTAGGTATCATTTCAAAGGAAAAACTACGTTGGATACACTGAGACAATTTTTATCCAATTTCAAAATGATCCAGCACAGTATCTCCCTAAGAGTCCAGTCTTACCGACCGTCCCATACTGGTAACCTCGACGTTGAACATGGACCCACAACTGGTGATCTCGACGTTGAACACGGACCCACATATCCCAATACGCCATAGATAAAAATATGCATTCGTATAGAAATTGCGGCCCTGGTCATTATAATAGAATTTTCCAATTCTAAACTCTTTGCTTTCTCTTTCAAGGTATAATTTGCTGATTCTTAAATTTTTACACGACCATGACTGAACTGTTCTTAGGCACTCTGATACAACATATTACACACCCCTCCCCCCAAAAAATCCACCCCAACACCGATGAATGTAGGTCAACACTGCTAAAAAATTACCCCCCCCCCTCCAAAAAAATCCAGCGACACTTTCTTCTGGGAGTGAGGAAGAGAAAGAGAAATTTGGAAGAGTTAAAATGATAGGTTATAATATATATAAGACATCCAGGGATATTGTTATTATAGCTACAGGCAATGGTCAAGGGAAAGAACTGGGAAGGAAGGCGAAGAACGAAGTATGAAGAGCAGATAATGAAGAATTACAAAGTGTAAATCCTTCTTAGAAATGAAAAGATTAGCACAGGAGAGGAAAAAGTGGAGTGACGCAACCAACTAGTCGAGAGACTAAGAAATAAAACATTATTCTGTTAATTTTGGATTAATTCTGTTACTTTTTTTTTCTGAGTTGGCAATTTTTCTGACGTCACTACATAAGAGAGCGTGGTCGAGAATAAAAGGTCAAGTTCGTCAAGAAAATTAAACCGATTTTTTGCCACGTAAATACTTTTTCTCATTCGCATTATGCTGTTACTTTTTTCTGAGTTGGGAATTTTTCTGACGTTACCACATGAAAGAGCATGCGCGAAAACAGTCAAACCTGTCAAGTAAACCGATGTTTTTGCCAGATAAATACCTTTTCCAATCTGCAATCACAGATATAGGTCAACAGTTAAAATTAATAAACTTTGCGGCTATTGCATAAGGCTACATTCCATTTGCTTAAAAACAAGTCCTCCAACATGTTCAGGCTCCAAGGGGCTGGTAATCATAGGAGTATATAGGACAGTAGGACCAATCTGACGATTTTAACGCCATATTTGGAGAATTGAGTTATAAATTGACAAGATTTTAGTCACAATTCGCCGTGCGCAATTCTGGCGATTTAAAATTTTGGCGACTTGAGCTTAAATTGTAATTATTCTCCATTTCCTTTTCAATTAATGAAAAAAACAACAACAAACAATCACTGAAATCAGGCACAACTAGACAAGCAATTAAAAGAGACCTTTAACCACAGTAGCTACGGACTTCTTTAGTTTTCACTTACATCATGATCAGTGACGTGACTACCCGAATTAACAGTTTTCCTTGTTGGACATTGTAGTCTACTCACTCAATGTCCACCCAGGAAAGGGACCTACATGTCTCTCGTTTGAGGGTCCAACTAAAAAAAATGTAGAATAGGAGGGAGGGGGTTGCACTGCGACAAGTATCAACACTGTCTGGCGAAGGAAGAAACAACTACATCGGTCACACTGATATAGGAAGGCTAGGGGGCTTAGCCCCTAAATCTTCTGAAATACAAGCGAAAGAATTATCAGGATTATTTTCATACTTGTCAGCCTCCTATGAGCCCCGGCCCACAAATCTAGGTTGGCTGATTACACTGATGCTGGAAGCCGAATGTACCTTTTGTTTTCAAGAATCACCCAAAAACAGATGAAGCACTGGAATCGAGTAAGCTGTTATAATTTGTCTTACGTAGTAAATTCATTGCCTGGTTTAACGAGCTCGCAATAATTACAAGAGTTCCGTTCATTCTCGTAAATTCAAGAATTTATTTTGCTGAGCTTGTGAAACTGTCCACTCGCAACGCCGAAATAAGTTGTTCCATACAAATTCAGTTCTAGCGCCACACCGCCAGCTATAGAGATCAGATTTTCGGGTCCTCGAAGGTTCCTTTTTTTTTTTCGAATTCCAAAGTACACGGAAAAGCTATTCAGTACGATGGTGTCGAACGTTGGCCCTTCTTGTATTAATATTCCTCTTGCATGTAGTACCATTAACATGCATACCATAAAACACCTACAAGGATAACTAGTCGTAAGTAGTTCTACAAAAACTGATCCTCCCTTCCAACTTGTCGCGGCCACCAATCATCTAAACCCATAAACCGGACTCGGTGACTCGTTTCGTTTTCAGTAAATACTCGTACGCTTTACGATACATTCGAAATTGCTGTCGGTTCGACTACGGTGTTGTTTCGAAATTTTGAAATTGTCCTCTCGTGGTTCGTGCAGTGGGCCCGGTAATGGTTTTGAGCATTAGTGATCAATCGTGGTTCGTGTAGTGGGCCCGGTAATGGTTTTGAACATCAACGATCTATCACAATGAAGAGTGCGGTCGAGGTGAGTATCGATTTTCCATAATACGTCGACGAGGAATTACGTCAGAAAGAAAGCCCAGAATACACGTATTCCACGTGGGGGAGGATGGGAGCAGCACTAGTGGACAAATGGTGATACATGGACAACATACCCTCCCGACTAGAATTTCATCGCCATCACTTCGAGGTCGTAATTTTTGTGGAATTTGAGAACTTGAATTGTAATTCAGTAGGTATCATGTAGAAATCGCCAAAAAACAGGATGGTTATGAGTTTTCGTAAGACTGCTGAGCCTGCAGGTGATACACAACTTTCTGTATCATAACCAGTGTTTAATTTAGATTAGGTATATCGTTTATGTAAGAGAAGCCCGCATGCCAGAAATGGTTTTTATGTAGTACGAATGTGATAATACTAATGCACGTTTTCTCGTATTTATTACACGCAGCTGTGTAACACGTAAAAAGCCTGTATTTTAAATTTGGGTTTTAAATTAAACCAACGACGAAAAATACTCGAGCTCGGACTGAAATAACAGCTGGTTAACCTAACGTGTGGTTATCGAACTAGTTTTTTTAAATAGACAAATTCCAATAAACACATCATGTCACTGATTACAGTCTTGGGAACGACACACGGTATTAGCAGAAAGAAAGAAAATTTACATAAATTCGAATATTGCAGTGAGAGTGTTCGTGGAATTCATTTGAAATTTACTTCAGGAACGAGATATACACAAACTGGCATGCGAGTAATTATTCAGTTTGCCAATGTAAGGTCATCGTTTGCAACTTGAGATAACTGAAGATTTGAAAAAATTGTACACGTGTAGCGCTTTAAAGTGAGCAGCGCCGAAGCATAGGTAATGATCAGGGCCGTAGAGGGAAAATGACGAAGTTTTCGTAGAACTCGGAAGCGAATACATCGGGAGATCAATGGGGAGCAATAATAATTGCTTTTCTCAGAAAGAAAAACTGAAATTGAAAATGTTTCAAACATGAGAAGGGCAGGGAGTCTCTACCCCCACTTTGCAACATCGTCAGAGAGTTTCTCTAATTCTAGCACCTTCTCTAACACTTCTCCCCTCTGATCGAGAACAGACCCCATCAAACACTAGGCTGGCTCCGCCGCTACTGTAAACATATCAAGGTAACCAATGGAAAACTATTACACGATTTCAGCAGGCAAGCCTATAGGAGTGTAGTTAGATTGGAATCTTAAACATGTATGACCGAGTCTCGAAAAGGACTAATATACCGAACCTTGGCGAACTTTAAAAAAATCTAGAAGATTCGTTACAGAGTCTTGTACAGGTATTTTTGAGTCTCAAACGAGTTGTGAACTATTTTAGCGAGTCTTGAACAAGTTTGCAAGCCTCTTCAAGAGTCTTGAACGAGTCTTAAGCCACTTTTTGGTGTCTTCTACAATCGTGGGAAAATCTTTTAAAGAACTTTAAATGTCAGCTGTTCGGCACACCATCGAAATCCAAGACATTTGTACTGTAGATACATTCTGGTAAGCCTTGGTGTGGTGGGACGATGCCAAAGTGGCCCCTAAGACACCGCACCCCCAGCACTGGAAACTACCCTTTCGGGCATCGCATCAGTGCCGAGGGATTCTGGTAAGCCTTGTCTATACAAATGTTGATACTGTAAGTTTAATAGCGATGTATGTTTATGTTAACATCTATATATTTCAGTGGACAAAAAACATGCATGAGTGCTTAGTAGGAATTACTCTAAATCAGGGACGTACCGAAGAATTTTTTCTGGTGTGTGTGTGGCGGCGGGGGGGATTGTGGAGGTTCCAACTGACTCAACTCAGAATTCTCAAATATCAAAGCAAGGAAAAAATCGTTTGACCTGTTGAATTTTTCCAACTGACCACGGGCGTAGCCAGCGAGGGGAAGGGAGGGGCAACGGGGCAATTGACTCCCCCTGGATTTTGAAAAAAATCATGTTCCAGTGCTCACAAGATTACTTTTGAATATTTAAAGCCAGCTGAATAAAATTCGAAGAAAATAGGATGTGCCTAGAAGCCTAGAAGCTAGACAATGAAAATGTGTAACTGGCGTCAATATAATTTTACTCTTGCCCCCCTCTGGAAAAAGTTCTAGCTACGCCCATGCAACTGACTAAACTCAAAATTCCCTTGTATCAAAGCAAAAGCTGAAAAACCTTTTGACTTGGGCTTTCCCGACTTCTCAACTCAATTTCCAAGTATCATAGCAAAAATAGAACTTTTAAGCTTGTTGGATTTTTCCAACTAGCCTGACTGAAATGGAGAATTTTCCCAATGGCTGAGTGAAAAATTCCTGCAGGAGGGTAAGTTGCCTCCTGCCCCCTATTGGTACGTCCCTGCTGTAAATAGTGTAGTCAACAAGCATCTGAATTGTTTATAACCAACAGTCTAGTTGAAATTGTTGACGAGAAAACATTGAAGAATGTACCATCAACATAACTATAGACATTGTAGTCAACAAGTGAAGCCCATTCTTCCAAAACGTGTTAAGTCAAGAAATATTGATTTTGAGACAAGAGCACATTCTGGTAGAGAATGTAGTCCCCATGGTCGTAATGCCAGCTGCGAGCCGATCACGCACAATAGTATAGAGAAAATTACTCAGTAAAGACCTAGTTTTTAACGTTCTTTTACAAGAGCGTGATACTGTAATTTGCTCCTCCTGCAAAATAACTTTTTTTGACTTCACACGTTTTGGAAGAGAGCGTGATACAGTAATTTGCTCCTCCTGCTAGAGCTCTGTATACTTTGTGGAAGTACAATCGTCCGCCATTTTTGACTTCAACTGTGCCCGTGGAGGCCGAATCCGACTATGCGGAGCGTACCGCGTAGTCAATTCGTCATCAACGGGCTCGGTTGCATTCAAAATGGGGGACGATTGTACTCTCCTATCTAGAGCTTTACTCCTGCGAAATAGTTTTTTTTTTACTTAACATGTTTTGGAAGAATAGGCTCTAAGTATATCCACACAAATCAAAATAACCATCAACACAGTATTCAGTAGGCATCGACGTTACCACAAACATTGTAGTGTACAAGGCGACATGCATTCTGCATTGAATAGCCATCAACTGATTTGTCCATAGCACTACACAAAAATTTGAGATTTTGTAAAAAAGAAAACAATGACATGAGAACATATGGTTCTATAAGTATTTTCAGCGAGAAATTTAATGCCGATGTTAATTTTAGGATTATAGTTCATTTTTTCTCTTATCTCCTATCTGAAATGCGAATTTTAATATCATCAAGATGATACCACTAATCAAACAATGCGTGTTCAGTATTGTTATCAGTATCAGTGTACCTATTTGTGGACAACAAAAAGGAATAAAACGAGAAAAATTTGATGAAATTTTGATTTTGAACATGGAAAACGAGAGATTCTTGAGAAAATTGGTTAACGCAATCGTATTCAGCATTCAAAATACAGCTAAAATCATATAATCTCATCCCATTGTTTTTTATGCTGTTGTGTAGTGAAGTCGACATTTTGATTGATGTACTAAGTTCTAAA
This sequence comes from Acanthococcus lagerstroemiae, assembly GCA_031841125.1. Taxonomy (NCBI): domain Eukaryota; kingdom Metazoa; phylum Arthropoda; class Insecta; order Hemiptera; family Eriococcidae; genus Acanthococcus; species Acanthococcus lagerstroemiae. Next base: position 38,885,238 of record CM063114.1, on the reverse strand, counting down.
CAAGTATCTGCATTGTATAAACAAGTATCTGCACTGTAGTCAACACTGATCGATAAAAGGAATGACACCCCTGTTATTGCCTGGTCAGTTGATGTAACCTATCAAGCAATTAAAACAAAAGGATAAATACAAAGTTTATCTTTTAGGGTGTAACTGTTTTGATAGTAATAGGTATATGTATTATGCATTCATCTTTAATATATATGAGGTTGATGGGTAAACTATAAGAGTTGGGGGATTCGTACTTTTTGGATGTGTTTGTATAAACCTGGAGGTTTTAGGCTATAAAAAATTACGTACCCTAATTAGAAGGGAAGCCCAAGATTTTGCCCCCTCGAGACCCCTTACAGAAAACCCACCCACACTGAGGCAATAATACCGGCAGCACTACACAACTACTGCCACAGAGCAGTCAACATACTAAATGACAACAACATCAGAATAACAGAAATCAACAAAATTAAACAAATTACCAACCACAAACAGTATAGACAGAATAATTAACAAACTAACACAACCAAAAGGCATAGACACTGAACCAACAACGACAAAAACAGACAAATATGCAGGAGCAATACCATTCACAGGAACACATACATAGAAAATACAGAAAATCTTCAAACAATACAACATAAAACTCGGAATCACAAACAGACCACCTCTGATCAAACCAATAAGCAATAACAAAACAGAATCAAAGGACAGAAACAACAATAGCGGAGTATCCAGACTGGACTGTGAACACTGTGACATGACCTACATTGGAGAAACAGGCAGAAAATTCACAACCAGAATTAAAGTACATGAAAAATCACAGAAGCTAAATGATGACAAATCACTGTTTGGAAGCACTGCAATGACCAGGGACATAACAATGACAAATTGACAGAAAAGTATAAAATCCTACACATAGAAAATAACACAAGAAAAATGAATTTAAAAGAACAGCTAGAAATAATAAAGGCAAAAACAAAACAAAACAACCTAATAAACACAACAGCTAACTTCCAAAATGAGAACTTATTCCAACTACAGTGAGACCTGCTTTGAGTATAAATCTCCTGGAGGGATAGAAACCATGTTTCCTATGCCGCACCTGTAGGGCGCGCATTTCAGTCATGCAGATGCCCCTGGTGCTAATGAAAGCTTATGGCAATCAGTTTGTTTACAACAGGGCATTCGCATGACAGTAACGCGCGTGAACGCGCGCGTCACTGGTATAGCGCGCTCTACAGTTCCACGCTTGTATAATGTAAATAATCCGATTTCTATCTCTCCAGGAGATTTATACTCAAAGGAGACTTGTCTATAGTGGAAACTCAACGGCCCACTCCAAAAATTTCCAATTTCCATAGTAATAGGTTTTCCACATTAGCGAGGTAAACAAAAAATAATAATTTTACAATAATAACAACGTTTCGTGCAAACTGTAGAAGCGCTAGCGTCAAATAGATATTTTTTGAAAGAGAACGGTGGTTTGACGTCACACAGTGAGTTACAGTTCTTGGTTACTGTGAGCAAAAATGCCCAACTTTTGCCACATGGAGCAAAGGTCATTATGTTTCTACCTGAGAATAAGAAATTTGTTGGTAACGAAAAATTTATTAACAAATAATGCTGAAACGCTTCTGGATTAAAAATGTATACTTTTGGTTTCTAAGAAATTTCTTATTCTCAGGTTGTAACATACTGATCTTTGCTCCATGTGTTTTCTTATGGGAGTTAAAGTAACCATCACCGATTATCAATATTAGGTTTAGTTCCAGCGTTATTGTTTGCACAGTTCGAATGAATACACATTTGTATATTTAATTTTGTATGTCTCTGTTCTGGCCCCGGCAAAACTCTTCCAATACACACTGCACAAGAGCCACACTACCTTAAAGAAACCTGTGTTAACGTAGAAAAATCGATGAAAGACACGTGCCAATTTCCATTTTACACAGGATTTTTGTACATTTTCAGTTTCCACTTCCATGTTAGACAGGTTTTCCAGATTATACATTGAAATATATAGGTTTTCTCAATGGACCACATGTTTTTTCCCACAGTGATAGGTTTTCCACATTAGACGAGTCCACTATAGACAGGTTTCACTGTAATGACTTAACACCCATGGATTGGACAGACTGCACAATCACAGACAACCAATAGGAGCACACAACTAATAACACTCACTGATTGGACAGACTGCATAACCACAGACAACCAATAGGAGTACATGACTAAACAGGTTCATCATAGGGTACTACTCTCGACTATGACTACAGGACCACAAGAGACAAGTCTCATTTAGGGTACTGGGTACTCCACTGATGATGGCTTAGCAGCCGAAAGTGCTCTGAACTACAGAAGAAAAAGTGAATTGGCACACCCTACAAATGAAATACACGAAAGACATTTGAGTACCTAAGAGTGTGAGGTAGCTTCAGGATCCTGTTACTACCAGTCAGAGAAAAAGATCGAAGGTAGGTGTCGAGATGTATGTTTAGCGAGATCAAATTGAGAACTAGATTTAGCGAGAATATCAATAGAATTCGAGGGTGGAGTCACTGCCCAGCCGGACAATAAGGTAATAAAATGTGTACTGCGATACAAAACTAGGTACTAATGTTCTCCATCGAACTCACTTAAGCCCACGGGTCAGTTAGTTAGGTATAAAAATTATAACAAGACGAGTAATATTAGATTTTCCATAGCATTTACAAGGGAAAATGGATCTTTAGTACATTTGGAAGTGAGGATAATTGAGTTCTTAGAATGCTTGATGAACTGAACGTCGCTAAATTTGAAGGTGGGGCTTTAGAAATATTTTCTTCATCTACATCACTGTTAATTTTCTTTTCTTCCATGTCTGTAGACTGATAGAGTTGTTGATAATCTGTCACATTTTTTCACGTTTTTTGATCACTCCTAGGTAGATGTTGAAAGTAATACTGTGCTTCTATATCATAAGCAATGCTCCAGTTTTATGATAAGACATATGAATCGTAATGAAGTTGAACTGCAGACATATGCACCAGCAGTTCGGCCACTTTTTTCAAAACCGAAAACGATTCAGTAGTTCAGTCACAGCAGGAATTCCCAAGATCTTCGATAGCATAAAAGACTCTCGTACTGGCAAGCACGCTACATCATTTATCCCAGAGTCTCCTCTATAAGCATATATCTAATATCATCCAAGTGGATTTTGTCACGTATAACAGGCACCACTTTTCGAGATAAAAGACGTAAATCCATTTTGAAAAGAATTTACGGCGAAGTCGCCACGAGATGAATTTCTTAACACGTATTGTAATCCCGAAAATTAATCCATTACAAATTCCACATGTTCATTTGACTGGGGCGCGATGCAAATATTGATACAAATTACATTTGTATAGCTGGATGAAATAGTGGCCGAGTCACGGGTTTGTTTCTGTACAAAGTACATTGAAGTAAAATAGGTACGAGCGCGTGTTTCAAGTCTGTCGGACTTCATTAGTTTTTATTCTCTTTTGTTTCACGGCGCCGGAAATCCTCTAATTATAGTCCTACAGCTTTCGCCTCCACCGGCGTATTCCAAGTAACTTGATGCACACAATGCTTGTCTTCGTTTCGTTCAGTCAATTGTTCATCATTCGTTTTTGAAAACAAATTACAATCGAATTCGAAGAACGTATCTGCATATTGTGTACCTATTTAGGGTCTGCTGTCTATCACCGCTCGTTCGCCTTATCCATTTTCCATCCATTCTCGTGTAGGTACCGTTCAGGTAATTCTATATTCCGTTTCGATATTCTTCCAGAATATACAGAAAACATGAACGAGAGGAAACTCGAAACCGGCGTAATAACATCGCTGTGATCATTAGCTGAAACTGAAACCTCGAAATGGATACGCCTTTGACCGCAAAATCGCCGGACACGTCGATAACATCAGCGGACTTCCGTCAAAGCTCCAGCAGTCCGAGTAGATTAACACAAACGCATTGCCTCAACACCACCGTGCCTATTAATATTGTTGGCTCGGACATTGGTGGGCGACATACGCCCACCAAGAATGCACTACGACATAGTCGCATGATCGCCATGAGCCGCACCGGCAAAAAAGGTAACGTAAAATGGTCAAGAATTGGTACACAAACTCGGTGCTGATTACTTACAAATTCTAGAGCTCAGTCATTAAGAAGATGATCCTATGACCGCGAGGAATGCGTCGCTAGACATGTGAAGTGCATGTATAGGACACCAAGCAGATACTAATTTATTTGGGTATAGAACGTGTCCTGTTTGCGGAGACTTTTAACCGTAGCGAAATTTTTAAATATCGATAATTAATTCGCCCACAACTCATTACTAAGTCTTAAAATACTACACGTAACCTCACCCGTTGTAATCCCGCTATTCAGATTTTCGCTTTGTTTTTGCAGCCGGTACTGGTCATCTCTCCATCATAGTCAAATATCCAACACTGGCAAAATACTTTGTCTGTTTACAAAACAAAACAGCGTTGCTCATTTTGCTACTATCGGTTTGGATGTTAACTCAAATTCCTAATCTGAAGGATCGAGATATTCCATATTGGAGTGGTGGATTGGTGAGTAATTAAGCATACCACTACTTATTATGAATTATAATATGAACAAGCACACAGTAGAGCAGTGTTGCCTGTACATTAGAAGAGCGTGGACGATGGAATAAGCATTTTTAGTACTTTGTAATTTAAGATGGATCCTCAGAATTAGAAATATTGCAGTATTTAGACCCCCCCCCCCTCTGCAGTCAAAAAGAGCATCAAAAATGTATTTTAGCGCATTAATTACGGCAATAGAGTGATGGAATATGTGCTGTAGTGACCAGTCCCTTCCCTCAAGACTGAGACCTTCCTACGCCAGTGCTTGGAGTTCATCTTCATAATATGTTCCATAGGTATACTATACCACATTCTAATTAATGTTTCTTCATACAGTTAATGATCTCAGGCTTGATCAACGCAACTTTCTTGTGGTGCTGTCGGAAAAAAGTTTCAGATGATTCTCCATCATGGTACACTTTTTATCCAAAGGTAATGAAAACACTCATAATCTAGTATCTACCTATAATACCTACACGTGTAGGTTTCTAATATACTTGTACATGTACATTCGAAGATATCCGGGGAAAAGGATCTGTATGTCATCATGGTTTTGGGTTCTTTAGATTAGTTTGAATACACTAAAATCCCTATTCTTGGGTGATACCTTGCTGTGGTGTGGAGGTTTGAGCGTAAAAAATAAAATAAAAAGACTCTTTGTGAGGTTATGTATTGTTAACATCGCGACCTTAAAAGTACCTAGAAGAAGGAAACAGATAAACCCTGTTGAAGGCAATGAAGAACTACAACGGTATCTCTTTCCAGGAAATGTAGCTTTTCCAAGTATTAACTACTGATGATGGCATTCCACCAGGTAAATAATTTCTCCGGTAGCAAAAAGCTCCCCATTCGGATGTCCGGGAGAGAACAGCCTAGGGGAGAATCATCATCGGAAAATTTTAAAAAGAAAGGCGCATTTAAAACAGGAACTTGGAATTTAAGAAGCTTGAATGGAGTTGGAAGATTAGAGAATCTTAAGCGAGAAATGAAGAGGCTTAACCTAGGAATAGTTGGAATAAGCGAAGTAAGGTGGAAAGAGAAGAATGATTTTTGGTTAGGAGACTTTTTAGAATAATAAATACAAAGGGAATAAAAGGGCAAGCAGGCGTCCGAATTGTCATGAATAAACAAATAGATAATAAAGTTATGTATTATGAACAACAGCAGAGTGAAAGGTTAATCTTGATGAAAATCAATACCAAATCAGCACCAATACAAGTGTATATGCTTACTAATACTCACGAGGACTAAGGAATTGAGGAGGTATATGAAGAATTAGAAGGACTTATGAAGCATGTTAGAGGCGAAGAGAATCTTATTATTAAGGGTGATTGGAATGCTAGAGTTAGTGAAGGAAAAGAACGTAATATAGTTGGGGATTCTGGATTAGGAATAAGAAATGAAACAGGAGAGCGTTTGATACAGTTTTGTGCGAAGTATACAACCTAGTTACAGGAAATACTCAATTTAAAAATCACCAAAGAAGAAGGTATACATGAAAGAGTCCAGGTAACAAAAGTAGATATCAAACTGATTATATTATTACAAAATAGCGTTTTAGGAATCAAATATTAGACCGTAAAACTTATCCGGGAGCCATTATTGACAGTGATCATAACTTGGTAGTAATGAAATGCAGGCTTAAATTGAAGAAACTTAGTAGCAAGAAGAGATAAAAAGATGGAATTTGAAAAAGTTGGAAAATATCAATACTAGAGAGAACTATCAAGAGGATATTGTATTAGAATAAGAAGCTGAAAAAACACAGAAAATTAACAGTGCGGAGGAAGAGTGGGGTAAAATGAAGGAGGGAATATTAAAGTCAGCAGAAGAAAATCCAGGTAAAACTAAGAGAGAAGATAAGAAACCATGGATGAAGGAGGAAATCCTCAGACAGATGGATCAACGAAGAAAATATAAGAATGCACTCGATAAGGAAGGTAGATTAGCTTGTCAAAGGTTAAGGAATGGAATAAAGAGAGAATGTAAAAAGGCAAAGGAGGAATGCACGAAGGAAAAAAGTGATACGATAGATGAGTTTATGAATGAAGGACAAATGGACGCTGTTCAACGAAAGGGAACCAATCCACATTTGTAAACAAAATGAGTTATTAGTATCGTTGGAAAGAGCGTAAAACGTAGAATTTTTCCAAATTGGGCGGAGTTTGGAGAAAATAGGAAGAAAGCAAGTAATATAACAAATAAGGAGGGAGAGCCTATTTACATAATTGAAGGCAAAGTGAAAAGGTGGGCAGAGTATGTAGAAGGACTATCCAGTATTTATTTTGACATGTTTTTTCTTTATGTGTTATCAACGAGTCTCGTATCTGTCATTATGTCTTATCAGTAATAAAGGAGACGGTAGCTTGTCAATTTTTTGAATTTTCCATTTGTTTTATCAAAAATATACATATAGACAAGTCTCGGCTAGGTTGGCTGGCTGAATAGTCTGGCAGGTATAGAAATAATGGGATGAAAAGATACAGGAGATAATTAAAGAGGCCACTGAATTTTTCAAGTTACTTTACTCAAGCGAAAACAACAGGGAAGCAAAAGAAGTTGGGGGTAACCTTGGGGAGAACAACATAAGGATAAGAGGAGGAAACCAAGAGGGAGAAGTGGACGAAAGAAGGAGAGGTGAGGAAAATACACCAGGTTTTCTGAGAGAAGAAGTTTGGAAAGTCCTAATAATAGCCAAAAAGGGTGAAGTCACAGGGTCGGATGGAATGGAGAATGAAATACTGAGAATCCTAGCAAATGCTTTTGCGCCATTTATGGCAGAACTTTTCAACAGATTGGTCAAAACAGGCTTTACACCGAAACAATGGCATCAAACTGAAATAATATTGTTACATGAAAAAGGCGATAGAAGCGAGCTAAATAATTATAGGTCAATAAGCTTGACTTCGAATATAAGCAACATTTTCGGAAAAATAGTGAAAAATAGAATAATCGGAATTTTGGACTGGAATCAACCAAGGGAGCAAGCCGGGTTCAAGAAGGGGTATTCAGCGATTGACCACATTTTCACCGTGAATTAGATTTTGGAGAAAAAAATACAAGAGAATATAACGTACCATTGGGACTCATGTTTATTGGTTATAACAAGGCATTCGATTCAGTTCATCATTAGGCGGTGTGGGGTGCGTTGTCTAAGCAGGGGTGAACAACGATATTATAAGAGTACTCAGAAGATGATACGAGAAAACAAAAGCGTATACGTAAGATTGGGCAGGGTTGGGGAAGTCTTTAATATTGAGAAAGAGGTAAACCAGGCTACTCAAATCCTCCCAAAATTAAAAAATTGTAAATGCGGAAGAATTTTTAGTATTATTTTGATATTTGTCAGCCCGTCACGAATCCCCCACTCAAGGTCAACTATTTGCGCTCATTATATTTTTCAAAATCATTCCACTGGCGTATTAGCGTTGAATATCACGAACTTTTTATTTTTCAGATAGCTGCTCTAGCAATAACAATCTTAGCGGCACTGACTTGCTTGTGCGCCTTGATCTTTGCATCGGTGCATTTGTATGTCATCAAAACAGCCGAATGCAAGCCTTTGGATAGTCAAAATGTTTCCTGCGTCTGTCGAGTAGAGACAGCGAGTGAGAGCGACGGCATAGATATTATTGACATTGACTCGCAAACGTACACGTATTCATCGCTGAATTGTCTCCAAGTAACCAGTTTATTGGCCATTGCTTTGATCGGATCTGCGGTAGCCAACGGTGTAGGCGCTATTGTAAGTTTGTACTACGTGCTCCTGCATAAAAGTAGTACATTCTTTCACAAGTACGCGCACGTCCCTGCCGTTGATAGTTCTCCAGTTAGTATGTGAAACTAGTTGTGTTGGTAGGTATTGTGTTAAATGAAATATGAACGATATTCGTGTATTGGTTGTTTTGGAAACAACGCTATGTTGGGCGAATAATATTGTGATGAACTGAAAAAAGGTACAACACATGGATTACTGACCAGCTCGAGAGAACACGCGTCTGCGATGGGACGTCAGCAAAAGGGTGTTGCGAGTGGTATGCCAGCATAGTTAATAGTTGAACATACTGATACTGGTTCAGTGAGTTGAAAGACCAGTAGCGACCCCGAGGAAATGGAGTGATGTATGACTGCTGTTATTATTCATTATGTGTTCATGTTGTTTCTTAGTAAAATTGTGATTCGAGAAGAAGTTATGTAACTTATTTGCATCATTTATTCATGTAAACTTCATCCATGACGGTTCAGTTTTGTAAATGTTCCTTAATTATTTGTAAATTTTCGATTTGTCATTGAATACTGTATGGGTCTGTTTTACTGTGAATATTAAAGAATTCGATGTGTTTCAATATAACCTTTTTGTTTGCACAATCAACCCAAGGTCAATAAACCAAATCCACGATTGAAGGTATCAACTGGTGCGAAACGAAATCTTGTGGAAGCTGGCACAATATGGAATTATTTCTGTACTTAGAAAGTGGATGTCGATTGAGGAGTCAGATGGGGCAGTTTTAATTTTTCAATCCGGACACATGAGATTTCAGTAGAATAATGGTCAGTTATGGGCAAATCATTCGTAACTTCAAAGGTTGAATCAATAGCCTTCGTTAATAACAGAAATTATGCGCGGCTACGAATGAAAGGCAGTTAAAATTCAATAATATATTAAAATCAACTAGTATCCATAGTTTCAGTCATTGACTGATTAGTTCGGGCAATTTTACGAGCTTCCTCTTTTCTTTTCTTCTTCGCAGCGATTTTCTGAATCTTCTTCAGTTTCGGTACAGATCCGGTCTCACTTTCTTTCTGGCTTTTTGATTTTTTTCTCCAGCGTAATTTACCTTTCTTTTTGGTGGAAACCGTAGCATCAATGACAATATTTTTCAACTATCGAGAAATCGATATTAATATTAGAAACAATAAAATGAATACACTGTCACTTAAATTAACCAAAATGAGAACAAACCTCATTCAGATTTGATTGATCGACGTCTTTATCATCGCTGATGGGTAAATATGTGATATACTTATTTTGACTCGAATCTTCGATCGAATCGAGCAACTCATCTTTTAGCATGTCCAGTCCGGACAATTGATTGAACTCATTTGTATCAGCGATAATTTTCGCGCTGATGTGCGTATCAACACAGTCCTCGGGTGGCAGCGTGTAAAATCGTATTTTTCCTCTGAAATAAACCACGTTACTGAAAAGTTCAGCGGCAACTAACCCCCCCCCCCCCATACATGTACATGCATACACACACAAACACACGCACGCAACAGGAGTTGAAATTGGTTCCTTTAAAGATACTCGCAGTCACGCACATATGAAATAATAATCACCTGTTCCAATCTTGAACCAATACTCTTGCTGCTTTGAATGTATCTGGTATCCCTTTCTTGCCCAACAATCCAAATCGTTTAGCGAATAACAATAAAAATTCTTCTGGAGTTGAGTACTCGCCAACGTTGTAAAGACTCATCATCTGTAAACATAAAAATTAGGGAGGCAAATTCAAGAATAGAGTATATTCTCAGATTCAAGAATAAAGAGGTTATGTTCATTCAAAGTATACAATAGCAAGATACATTTTAATTTTCAAGTGTCATACGCATACCTGATCTTTAGTGGCGCGAACTAATATAGCCCGAGCTGCTTGAATAGGATCTGTCAACTTATCAGAACCCACTAGATTCTTCAAGCATAAAACAGTGTTATTCTTTTGTACAGGGTCGGCCATAACGATTCCAGGACTATCAAGAATTTTCACACTTTTACTGATCTGTACAGTTTGCGTTTTTCTGTAAAATAATATATACAAGAACTCAGTTCCGGAATTCTTACTGATGCGATCTGTCTAGAATCCGCACACACCTATTCATACCTGGTAACACCTGGTTCTGCACCAACACGACATGACTTGGACCTTTTCAAACTGTTAATCACGCTGCTTTTGCCAACGTTTGGAACGCCTGGAAATAAAAATATACATAAAAACTATTCTTACATTTCGTCACATAACCAATACCTAATTGATAGTAACCTACCTACAACTCCAACAGTAATCGAAGTTTGTATCTCCTTATTTCCGCGATAATTAGCTAATAACCGCATTAGAAATTCGGCACCCACGCAGGATGAAACGGACATTAGTTTTTCAAGCTGTTTCTTTTTCTTTGATTTTTTGATCATTGCTCTACGACCGAGTTTTTGTGCTTGCTGTTGGACACTAGCTTTGAAAGGAACAGCTGGCAAACTACGTCGCAAATACGTCAACCATTTTTCCAAGTTATCCCGTGGAACCAGGTCAGCTTTATTAACAACAAGTACCAATCTTTTTCCCGGATTGCTGAGCACAGTCTCCTCGACAATTTTACAACGTGTACCCAGAGGGTCTCTGGCATCAACTACCTCCAATATAACATCAGCTGCTTGAACGACCTGGTAAATCATAACCGTTATTTGAATTTGTAATAAATAAACTCATTGTTGTTATTCATCAACTTCATATGCACACAAATGTTTGATACATGCGTCTCAAAACTTTTTTTGAGTACTGGTCTACGAATTAATTCCAATACAATCATCATTGGCTAGCTTTTGTGAGTAGTAAATTAATGGTGAAATATATAGTAACGAACTCAGAATATCATACCTGGAAACTTCAAGTCAGCACTAATCAGAATGTTAGAAAACTCAACAACTTTGAATCAAAAATTATCATCAGTCGAAAGAATATTGAGAATTTTCAACAATATAGGAAAAGTACCAACAAGATTCACACACCTTTTTTCCGAAACATTTCAGGTGTTACGCTACATGGTAATCAACGAAGTTAGAAAGCAGTATCCCATCACTTTTCGTAACAGATACAATCGTATTTATTTACCTTTTTAAATTCTCTGGCCAGTGTAACATTTTCCATCTTCTCGTGTGACTCTAATATTTCCGTTTCGACGGAAGTAGCAAATCCTCTAGCTCGGTTTTGAGCATCTTTCATCAACTGCGTGAGAGACAGCGTTTCTGGGGCGACTGCACCTTCATCCATTTTATTGCTCATTAAAATTTCTTTTTCTTTCGCTTTGGCTGCATTCAACTCTTCTACAACTTTCTCCTTGAATGGACATAGATTGGGTGCGACTACCAGGTCGGACTTGGAACCTGAAATGTAATGTGCATGTCTATAAATCTGTATCGAATGATGTTTGTTTTGACAGCAACCCAGAAATGGTTTTCCAAAGGTTACTTTTGAAGTCACAGACAGTCTTACCCTTGCCTTTCGGATGTTTCCTAGCTTCTTTCCTTAGTTTTCTGTTGTGCTCGCGCACTTTCTTGTCTATTTTGTACTTTAGACGACATGATAATCTTTTGCTCCTCTTCTCTGAAAGAAATAAGATCGTCAATGTAATACCGTCATAAGCGGATTAGCAAATCGTACGAAAGCAATATGCTTCTTTCTAAGGAAATTGAAACAGGCAGGCGAAAATACTGCAAAAATGTTAAACTTTGATACTAGTTACAGTTGACCAGAGTTGAGATACACTTACTCAAACTGGGATGACCCATTTTTCAGTTCAGTTGATGAAGACTCCAGGCTGAGCGTAGGATCGTGAAGATTTTGAATTCGAATTCCAGACAGAAACACACAAACGGAATGGAAATATAATATGAAAATAAAAGGATTAATAATATCCTAATCGTAAGATTTGGCAAAATGCAGGCAACATGTGTGCAGTATGCGGCAAGTGCAGCTATGCTAATCATTTATTGTTTGTTAGCTTTCACACTTTTACACAGCTTTTACACTACTGCCACTTTTGTTACTTTTGTTTGTGCCGCTTTGACTACGTCATGTCCAAGGTTCCTAACTTTACATAGAAGAGAACCTGTAAGCACAGTACTCGCATACGCCATATTGTAGCCCAATTGACGGTTCTGGTCACTGACGTATATGGTGCGGAAAGGGAGGAAGGCGCGATGCTAGCGCGCCACCGGCTGCTGGGAAGTCCGAATAGGATCAATGACAAAAAACTTTTTTGAATTTTCCTCATTTGCGGTTAATTTTTGTCATCCCGTCTCCCGTGGATTGCCATACTCTTCATTTACTTTCATTTTGCTGATACATGATCCGTTATTCCGGTTTGAAAATAATTGAGTGATCGCGATAACGAGTTTCAGAATATAAGGAAGTCGGTAGTATATAAATTTGTTTCTTACAATGAGTAATTTCTTTAAGCCCTGATATTTAGTCACAACGAGCGTGATCGTTTTTCATAATGTTTCGAACGAAGAAAGACGTGGACAAGCACTCCCAGGAGATATTCAAGAGTATTAAAGCTGAGAAGGAGGTAAGAACTCGCCAGACATAATCGTTTCGGTTGTATGCAGTTCACGACTCCAGTTCTCCAATACTAGTGAATGGTTCAGGACATGCCCCATTATTAGATGTTTCCCAAAGAATACCTCATTTGCAGTGTGCAAGTTGTAGTCCTCTGCTTGATATTACCAATTTGAACATCCGGTTCCTTGTGATTCCTTCTAAAAAATGACATTTCTGTCGCAATTTTTTTCAGAGAAACTTACGTTGTTTGAGTATCGCGCAGCAGTATTACAATGTCCGTGATTATGAGTCTGCTAAACGATACGTTACCCTGTATTTATCCGTGAAAGATGATTCCTCTGTTGGACATAAACTGCTTGCGCAGTGTTACGAGTATTTTGGAGAAAAGGATAAAGCTCTAACGGAGTACAAATATTCACTTCAGCTTGATTCCAAACAACCGGAATTAATTTTGAAAGGTATGAGACTTGAGTTTTTTCTTCAAATCAATTACATAGCCCTGCGCAATTATTCACACAAGTTCTGTATTTCAGTCTGCGAATTATTGGCGGGCAGTATTACCGTAGATAAAAATCAAGATAAATATTGGCTAGAAAAAGGAGAAAGTCAATTCCCATATCATCCTACTATATTTAAACTAAAACAAAAAGTATCCTCTCTTGGCGATGGCAAGAATTCGGAGGCTGTGGAATCTGTTATAATGGGTGAGTGCTTGAATCGATCATATTGTACACAACACATTATTATTTTCTCTATTTTTTCACAAGTTATTATAATCATCTTAGCTGTCACTGTGAGCTTCATTTTAAGATATTTAATTTCTGTTTCCATTGTTGTTTAGATGAGTTGAAGGTTCGACGATATTGTCCAACAGTACATGCGAAACTGCTCATGTTTTATGTTGAAAGTGATCGAATTAAAGACGCGTATGATGCAGCATTTGGTAAAACTCAGGTGTTTTTTCCTTCGTTGCAGTGGTATCAATGCGGTGTTCAAATATGCAGGGTAAGCTTCTGAAAGACTAGCAGGTGTCACTTGACTGGTGACTGTAAGAAATTAGTACCCTTAATCAAACTGTCCATTTCATGTATTCTAGCTGTACAAATCCAAATTCCCTAATGCGGTCAATGAAAATTTTTATGCGAATTACTTATTGGCATTGGAACGTGTTGTCGCACTCTCAGTTCAAGACGTTAAAATTTCTAGGAGAAGTATTCCCGAATGTATTTCATTTTTGGCCAGGTTAGTTTTGTGAATTATTGGAGAACCTCGTAGCCCAGCGTGGACATTTTCGGCGAATGATTCATTTTGTTATGTATTACAGATTCGATGAAATCTTAGCTACTGCCGCTGAATGTATGAATAAATCTGGGGATTTTCAAACTATCTTCAATCACATGTCCGGTCAGTTGTGTTACCATACTGCAAATATTTTATATCGAAAAATCAAATGGGAGGAAAACAACTGGCAAGAAGTTAACCAGTTGATCGCGCCCCTTTTACTACTGTCAATCGACAATGGCTTTGCTGTTCCAAACGTGAAAAAACAGAACAATACATTGTCCCGCGTATTAGGTGAATGTGCATTCCACAGCAGTTACAGAATAACTCAAGCAGGTATGTTTGATTCGAATTAATTTGAATCGTGTTCTGTTATGTTAGAGTATGTCAGTAATATTTGATTGATCCGAATTTTTCGTATCGATCGAATAATTGTTTCCATTAAAAAAAAAGAAGTAACGTTAATGTGATCTATGCTTGCACTTAATTCTTTTCCAACATTGACATGATAGGAACTGTTGCTGGTACATATATAAAATGATTTGACCATGACTACAGTGTTGACCAACCTTCGTCAGATAATTTGACTGCTACATGTTTAATCGAACGCAATACTATTTACTACTTCAATTTTCAGGATTGGTGCTGAAATCAATGGCCAAAGAATCTGAGAATTATTTCATTGAGAAAGTGCTTCATTTTTGTGTAGCTAATTGGAGACAACGCATAGCCAAGGTTAATTTCGTTACCTATATTCAGTTCTGTATAGTTTGATTGAAGATTGAATCTCATATTGTGAAACTGATGTACTACTTTTCAGAAAGTGTACAGCACATCCGATTTCAAGAAGTTCTCCGAAAAGTCGTTTTTTATGAATTGCGCTGCTTTTTCGAAAGTACCGTCAGAATTACCGACACATTTGTTGGATAATATTGATGGGCATGGTTAGTTTTCACAATACTTTTTTTCCCCTTTCTTTCTTGATTCTTTGTTGTTTTATTTTTGTGTAGTGTATATTATGTGGCATGAATTCGAAGTCTTCATCTTAATGAGTTTCAAACTTTTGTTCACTTTTCTGAAAAATGTATCATTTTGTTTCAGTTTCCGTCGTTGAAGTTACTCAGCCATCATCTCTGCATCATTTGGTGTGGTTGGGTGTTCAGTTTTTATCATTGTCCGGCAAAACGTCGATATGCGAAGTTCTCCTGCCTGTGAAGTTTTGTGTCCATTCTTTCACCAATCTGCCGTTCGCCCAGGGTTTCGCTTCATCCGGTTATGCTGAGAGTCTGAGCCGCATTGATGTAGATGCCTTCTTATTTGCTTGCGGTGAGTTTTTTCCCAATTCTATTATAAACGAGCGAATTACGAATTCAGATTCACGTTTTGTTTTATTCGACAGTGTACTGCGCTAAATCGTCGCAGCTTCAACAAATAAATGCTAATAAACCTTTGTCATCTCACGTGTTGCCTGCTGATGTATCGAGGTTACTTTGTTCCCCAGAACATGAGCAGTGGTAAGTATATGTTAGATAAGCTTGAACAATGTTCCTTATAAAGTTTATTAGTTGGTTTTTTGAAAATCATCCAAGGTCGTAAGCGAACTTTCATTTCTTTATAGCGAGTTAGCGACCATCTTTTTGACTGTACCTTTGTTTTATGTAGGTGGGAATGCGCTTGTCAGATGAGTCAGCAAATAGTGCCGGAAGAGGATTTTAGCCGTGTACGGTTGGTCTTACAACGTGGTCTCGAAGCTGTGCGTTTGGTTGGCAATAATAGCTTACCATTGCCCCTCTTGGTACTGTTGGGTAGAACTTTTGCGAATAAGGTAATTGATGAAATAGTTTTTGTCCCATTCGTAGTCATTGATGTAGAAGGGTTAGAATAACTTGAAGAAGGGAGAAGCTCAGAGTATCTTCATCTTTTGGTTTTATTTCTTTGAGTGTAATTTTGTGCTCTTAGTGAATACACGATTGTGTGGGTCCTTATTCGTAATGATCTCGAATTTCAAATCAGTGAAATTACTTGAATTTATGAGTTGTGTCGTATTTCCGATATTCTTTATGTTTCAGGCAACTATTGAATCTAACAGCGATCACGCTTCTGCATTAGAAGCTCGCGCCTTATTGTACTGGAAAGCTGCTCTACCACTGCTAAATAAAATCATTTTGGATGAAAGTTACTCGTTTTCGTGCAAATCAATATTCGAATATTTCGGGTTTGTTTGTTTATTTTTATGCCGACACTTGCTTATTGACCTTAATTCTCGTTATTTACAATTCGCATGTGCATTTTACAGAAACATTATCTCGCCTTCGGATGCGATGAAGCTGATTAACGAAGGAAAGCGGTTTCTTGGAATGCAGCAAGTGAAGGAAAAAGATTATTCCGATACGATGTTCATCAATAATGAAAACTATGCCGATGTTGTTGAAGAGATCGCAGCCACTGCGCAGGTACCCACTGCTTTCTCTATAATTTCAAGTCCGAACCCAAAGTACACTTCTAATACTTGTTTCCGTAATTTTAATGGAATTGGAAACATCGAATGGATTGCAAGTTGTGGGAGCCAATTGGCTACCTGAAGGTCTAGCGAGACTTGTTGACAGGAGGTAGTAGACGCTGCGTTTTCAGTTTGACTTTCGTTTTTGACAAGACTCGTATTTTCTGAAAGTCATCGTGGAACAGAGAATTCTGAGTTTTTATTCGTTTATTTGAAGGATTTAATTTTTGTTCTTTTTGAACTCTTATGGGTGAACCTGCAGAATTAAGAAGTTTGAAATGACTGGCAAGACCTAGAAAATTAAGAAGACTGGAAGATTGAAAGACTGAGTGGGACTAAGAAGGCTGAAAAAAACAGGGAAGCGAAAAGGCTAAAGGAGAAAAAATCTTTCTTTAGTGTCGCTTCGCTGTTTTTTTTTTTGATACGTCTTCTAAATTTTGTAAATTTTCTTGTTGTCTTTGCAGTCCTATTAGTTCTTCCAGTCATTATGGTCTTATCTTTTCAGTCGTGTGTCTTCTCAATCTTCTTAATCTTCTTAATCTTTTAGTCACGTTGGTCCTTTCAGTTTTGTTGTTTTTTTTTGTTTTTTGTTTTGCAATTTTATTCTATTTTCTTAGCCTTTATGGTTACCTTAGTATTATCCCTTATTTTCAGTGTTCTCTTTGTCTTTCTACTTCCATGTAGTTCTTGTAGTTTCCTTCAGTTGTCCTGTCTTTTCATTCTTTCAGTCACCTTGTATTTCCAGTCTTCTTCATATTTCCAATTTTCTTAGTCTTTTTCGTTTTCTGAGTACTTATGGTTTCATTTTAATCCTTTTAGTTTTCGTAGGCTTTCATAATCTTCTTCGTTCTTTTCATAACAATTTAGTGTTTCCTGGTTTCTTCGTGTCATATTCGTTTTAATTTTTTCTCTTTTTGAATCTTCTTCAGCCTTCTTTGTTTTTCCAGTCTCCTTTATAGTCTAATTTTTCGCCTGTCCAGTCTTAGTGTCCATTTTGGAGCGTGAGTGAACTTGGTAATATTCCTTTTGTAGGGTGTGCCAATTCACTTTTCCTTCTTCTGTATTCCGGAGCGCTTTCGGCTGTTATGCCATCATCAGTGGAGTACCCTAAATGAGACTTGTCTCTTGTGGTCCTGTAGTTATAGTCGAGGGTAGTACCGTCCGAAAGCGCTCTGGAATACAGAAGAAGTTAGTCACTCTTTTCAGTTTTCATCAGTCTTCTTTATCTTAATCTTCTTTTATATCACACTTAGCTTTTTCATTCTATATGTAGTCGTTTTGTGATCTTGTCAATATCTTTTATAGGTTTCCAGTTTTTCAGTCTTGTAATTTTTTAATCTTATTTTTTCCCTTATTTTTTTTATTTATTTTTTTTAAATATAATAAGTATTTCAGGCTTTATTAGTCTTTGTCTTTTGGTACTTCCAATCTTCTTATTCTTTCAAGTCTCCTATTTTTCAGTCCTATTAATGCTCTTACCTTGTTTGGAGTGTGTTTTGTCTGTTTTCTTTAACTTTATTCGTACGATACTATTTCTACCCATTCAACCATTCAACCTTTCAATAGTACAATAAGATGACATCACAAAATAATCATGAACCACCACACGGAACAAAACAATGGTACTGCAGGTTCTTTTATTCGAACGATGAAATCTTTTGAATGAACAAGAAACACTCTGAACCAACCTACGGCTCCTGAATTCATTTTGAGAGAATACCGACCTTGTCCATCTTCAGATCTTTAAGATGTTAATTAGCATAATCAGTGTTGTTATTCTACCCCATGGTATGCCGCTAAGCTAACATATGAATCGTCTTTCGTTGCAGCCGCCCAATCCATCTTCGAGCTTCGTGGATGAGAAGATCCTGAAAATGCTGACAGACCAAAATGCGACGATCATGGACAGGCTCGAAACGCTGTTTAACAAGCAAGAGTTACTGTCGAGCAACCAGTTGCAGCTTTTTGAAATGGTCTCCCAGCTCACAAAAAAGATCGACGATTTCTTCTTGCCCAACGAGTACTATCTCGATACTCTGTCGCAGGCTGTGCAGCCCTTGTCGCCTCACAACCAGGGCTCCGGACTGCATAATGGGAACGGTGAGGCCACGAAGTCATCATCGATATCGACTGCCACGTTTCCCGCCATGAACAACGTTCAGCAGCCACTTCCTACTCCTAATATTCAAACGAACTTTCCTTTATACCAACCTGCGACAACGGTCAGCTCGTATCTACCTCCTCTGCCGACGCAATATCTCCTTGGTAACGCCTCGGTGCCCAGTATAATCCCTAGTGTGCCGCTGCCGTTCGCGTCCGTTCCGTCGTTCCAGCCTGTGCCTGTAGCTCCGCAACCGTTTTCTTATACTTCATCGTGGAATAAGCCCGCGGTGGTCGTGTCGAATAACGCGACAGTGACCAGCGTCATGAACCATTATCCAAGTACAGAGTCGTCAGTTGGAACTAGCGCTTCATCGGCTACGTCACAGTCGTCTTCAATATTCGGAAGATTCAACTCTCCGTTCCTAACGCAGCCATCCTCTGACCCAGCAAAGATGGCGACCCCTCTACCGCGTGTTACTCATGTTCCGTTGGTGCCTCCTCAACCGGCTTCTATTCATGTTCCTACTGGTATCGTAACGCCCGAGACGAGACCTCCATTCGCCTTCCAGAATACGACTCCAACCAGCAGTTCTACGGGAGCCGCGAACTCGTTCCAAATCAAGGTCCCGACGTCTTGCACCGTAGTGCAGTCTCCATCGGTACAGGTTCCCGAGCAGGAGGACGAATCCGATGACGATACCGCGTATAAGGAGCACGACCCGATTCCCGATTTTAAGCCGATCATTCCGCTGCCGGACGAGGTGGACGTGAAGACAGGCGAGGAAGACGAAGAAGTGCTGTTCGAAAGTCGCGCCAAACTGTTCCGATTCGTGGATAAAGAGTGGAAGGAACGCGGCATCGGCCAGTATAAGATCCTGAAGAACCGAGAAACGGACCGCGTTCGCGTACTGATGCGGCGCGAAGCCGTGCACAAGATATGCGCCAACCACTTCCTTTCGGACAACCTGACCTTGAACATGATGAATGAGAACCCCCGCGCGTGGGTCTATTGCACGCCCGATTTTGCCGAGGAGAAGATGGTTATCGAGAAACTGTGCGTCAAGTTCCCGACGCCCGAGATAGCCGCTAAGTTCCAGCAGGTTTTCGACAAATACAAACTGCTGAACCCAGCCTCCACTCCGGTGAAGTCGAAACCCGCGTCTCCGGCGACGCCGTCGACTGTGTCTTCATTCGGGAACTCGAGTTTGTCAACGCCGATCACCACGACGCCGGTGAGGAGCACCGATAAACCAGCCAAGCGAATCGTGATCGCTTCGCCGGTCATGAAGATCGAAGAGAATACCCCCGAAATGACGGCCACGTCGGAAGCGAGTAAAACGCAATTCGGCAGTTTCACTTTCACGTCGAAACCGATTTTCGGTCAGCCGCCGGCCAACAAGGAAGCGAAGACCTCCGAAGTGACGGCCACGTCAGAAGCGAGTAAAACGCTACACGGTGGCTTCACCTTCACGTCGAAACCGATTTTCAGTCAGCCGCCAGTCGAGAAGGAAGGCGAAAAGGTTGAGGAGAAGCGAAAATCGGCGTTTGCTTCGTTCACCGGGTTCAACCTGAGCAGCCTGTCCAAGCCGGAAGGCGGCTCGAAACTGTTCCAACCCAACTCGGTGACTGCGGCCGCCGACTCGGCGAAAACGCAGGCGGTGGATTCGTCGCCGTTCTCCGCCGTTTCGAAGAACACGATCGACTTTTCGAGCCTGAGCCAGAAGTCCGATACGTCGTCGGCCTTCGTGAAGAGCAAAGATTTCAAAGGCTTTGCCGGCGCCGGATCGTTAGTGTTCGGTTCCGTTTCGAATCAGTCGAGTAAGGCTCCGGCGGCAGCGACTAGTCCTGCCCTGTCGAAGACAGTCGAAGTTGGAGCGACAAGTACGAACAACGAATCGACAGCGGATGATTCGCGAGGTGGAAACGCGGACGACGAATTCGTGCCGACGGCCGAATTCGCGCCGGTGGTGCCATTGCCCGAATTGGTTGAAGTTATTACCGGCGAGGAAGGATTGGAAGTGCTGTACGAAGAGCACTGCAAGTTGTTTAGGTACGTGAATAAGGATTGGAAGGAACGCGGCGTCGGTAAGTTGAAGATCTTACGCGATCCGAAAGATGGCAGCGTGCGTATGCTGATGCGAAGGGATCAGGTGCACAAAGTGTGCTGTAACCAGCGGCTGTCGGCGGACATTGAACTGAAGCCGCTGAAGACAACGGAGAAAGCGTGGACGTGGTCGGCTCAAGACTTCTCTGAAGGCGAGCTGACAACGGAGTTGTTCTGCGTACGCTTTAAGACTGTCGAACAGGTAAGAGGTGTTATCGTGTTCAGATGTGTATTCGTGTCTTGTGTTGTTTTTAATATAGAGAATTGTGAATTCGCAAAGAGTGGCGAATCAGATTCGAGCAGGAGGACCAATTTGGTAAACTAGAAATTTAGTGTGTTGAAAAGTTTTATTCAGTCTGGACGAATTTCAAGAAGTTGCGAGAGAGACTTACCTTAGCTTGACAGTCTCTCTTAATAAGTCTTGACGAGTTTCAATAAATCTTGATGTATTTTAAATGGTATTGATTGTAGGTTACCGAATCTTTGGTGTATCCCAATGAATCTAAGTTTTATGGAGTCCTAACAGAGTCTTGATGACCCTAAACCAATTTCATTTAGTTTTAATTTATGTTAATATGATTGGTGGTCTGTAGGGACGGGCACCATCCTTTCTAATTTTGCTCTCAACCCGAGCTCTGGAATCCGCCCTTTCGAGCATTACCTAAGTGATGTCGGGGGGGGGGCTGTTAGGGCTGTCTTAGCCCTCTTCACTTCTTGCCGAAAAACCGGTCTGGTCTAAATGTAGTGAGTTGCTACGGGGACTCGAACCCAGAACCTCCGGATTCTGAGACTTGCGCGCTATCCACTCGGCCAACCAGACATGATGAGAATCAGTCGTAATGAGTCTTGACGGTGTTTTGCGTATTTTGAAATTCTTTAAAATATTTTGCTGCGGCTTGATGAGTTTTTACATACGTAGTTCTAATTTTTTATAATGAGAATCTTGATAAGCTTCCGGAAGTTTTGAAGTCTTGAAACATTTTTATGCAGTCTTAACGAGTTTCGACTGTTTTTTGACTAACGGCACATTAAGAGGAAGAGCAAAAAAGTGCAAATGTCCTAAATAAAATGAAGAAAAAAGGCAGGAATGATACAGTAAGAAAGGGCGAAAGAGAGGAAGAAAATCTGTGGAGAAAAAAATGTTTAGCACTGGTTTTCAAGAAGTATGAAAGAGCCTTGTGAAGTATCAAACAAGCCTGGAAGTGCTTTCAAGAGTCTTCAAGTATTGTACTTCTACAAGTCCTGAAAAGATTTGGAAAAGTCGTGACTAGTCTAGAAAAGTCTTAGACAAGTTGGACAGATTTTTAAGCCCGTCAGAGAATTTTTTGAAGTATCTTGAACAAGTTTGAAGGAGCCAAGGAGCCGTGTAAAGTTTTAGCGAGGGTTCGACGAGTTTTGAAAAATCTGAAACAAATCTAGTGTATTCATTAAGAGTTTCTAAACGTTGTGCACATACGAAACAGTTTTAAAGAGTCAAAGTCTCGAATACGTTTGGAAGAGTCTCGAACAAATCTGGAAAGTCCCTGGACAATTCTAGAAAAAGAATCCTAAACGAGTCTGGAAAAGTTTTCGAGATTCTTCAAGACTTGTAGTAAGCCTTCAGAAAGCTGTACAAAATTCTGAAAACTTCTTTAAAAAATGTGAAGATTCATTACGAGTAGTTTGCAGAAGAATCTTCAGTTAGTTTAAAAATTTGTTCAACACTTTTTAAAAAGTTTTAAAATATCTTAAACAAGTCTGAGAAAGTCTTGCTCAACTTTAGGGTCTGAAACGCGAATGTCCTAGAGATTCTGTAAAAGCTTCAGATAAATCTGAAAAATTTTCGGTGAAGTGTATGAATGAACAATCTCGAAGAGTTTCAAAAAGTTCTGAACCAGATTTGGATGAGTCCTCAACTGCTTAGAAGAATCGTTGCGAGTCTTGAATGAGTTTGGAGGTGTTTTTTGGGTATCTCAAGGAAGTCCTTTAAAACCAGAAAGAGTTTTGTTAGGTCTTAGTTAATCTCAAGGATGTCTTGATGAATTTGCAACCAGTCGGAGAGTCCTGAACAAGTTTGACTAGTTTGAAAAAACAGCCTTGAAAGGTTTCGAATTAGTTGGGAAGAGTTGTAAATAGTCATAAACAGGTATGAAAGACTCAAGTCATGAACAGCGCTGGACCAGTTTAACCTACGAAAGTCTTCAATCTGAAAATAGTCTTAAAAACAGTAGTTTACTGAGTCTTATGTTGTTGCTTAAGCTTATTTTAAATAAATATTAAGGACGTGCAAAACGAATCTTGATTGAGTCCCAGCCAGTCATATCGTTGTTAGAGTGAGTCTTAATGAATCTAATATATCAGAAATGAGTCGGTGTGTATAATTGCTTTTCTTATGTTCCACAGGCCAAGGTATTCAAAACGGCGTTCGAAGATGCTCAGAAATCGTTATCGAAGGGGCCTTCTACTGAGGCTACATCCGGTGGAGCGACGAAAACCTCACCACCTGAAAAAGAGTCGAAGCCGAAGTTGTCAGAAATGTTCAAACCGGCAGAAGGCTCGTGGGCGTGTCAGGCGTGCTACCTTACCAACACGAAAGAGGCCACCAAATGTGCGGCTTGCGAAACGCCGAAGGACGGAACCGCGGCACCTCCAAAGCCGTCGGTGTTCGGAAGCGATCAGTCGGCCTTCGGCTCGTCGTTATTCGGCGCGTCCGATAAGTCAGCGAAATCGACGTTCACGTTCGGGAAGCCGACAAGCGGCTTTACATTTGGTAATGCCACCGAAACGTCTGCCACTCCTTTGGTAACGTCCTCATCCGCTGCACCCATGAAGTTCAGTTTCGGCAGTAGCTCTGAATCGTCGGCGCCAGCGCCGACGGCTTTCACTTTTGGTACCGGCACCGCGCCGCCGACCGCTGCTACCACTGCGACCGCCTCGGTGACCTCGTCATCGTCTACCGCTCCGCTACCGTTCAAGCTTCGGCAGCGGCATCGCCAAGCCGAGCACCACCAGCACCTCGTCGGTGTTTAATTTTGGAGGGAAGGCCAGCGTCGGCGGCTCGCAGTTCAGTTTTGCTCCTATTAGTTCGGCGGCGAGCGTGGGCGGCAGCTCGACTTCGTCTCCGTTCGCGTTCGGCGGTTGGAATTCGACGCCGCAGAAGGCGGTGAGCGGCGGACTGCTGTTCGGTAATCCGTCAGCCGATAACGGCCAAGCCGAGGTGGAATCGTCGCCGAAGAATAAGCAGAAGAAGAGCAGTCCGGCGAGCTCCGGGAACAACGTGTCGATTTTCAGCGGAAACAGTTTGCCGAAGTCGACCGAAACATCGAGTACGTTCGTTTGTATAAGTTTTGGCTTATGGAGATGAGCAATTGTTTTGTGGGCAGCCGAAGTCACGAAACGAGTTGGTAGTGTGAAAGCGTACAGAACATTTGGGTTGCCTTACTGTATCCGCAAAATTGCTGGGGTAGATTCTTCAATATTGCAATGTGTAATCGTGAACGTTTTAATATTACGTAGTTTCATTTTCAAAGTACTATCCATTGTGATTTAGACGAACAGTAACTAGTCAAACAAGGGGGCTTTAGGTATAACTACACAACAGTTGACCACAGGCTAACCCTAAACCAAATTATTGAGAAAACGAAAGAATATAATATTGAAATATGGTTGCTCGGCGTGGACTGTAACAAGTCATTCGACTCCGTATACCACAATATAAGCTATGGCAGTCCCTGGCAGAACAAGGGGTACAAAGGGAGGTTATAAATGTCCTAATATATCTGTACAGTCACTCAACAGCATACGTAATAACTGATATTGAAGGTTCCCACTTCCCCATCGAAAGAGGAGTAAAGCAAGGTGACCCATTGTCTCCAAACCTCTTTAATTGTATACTAGAACAGATTTTCAGGAAATTGAACTGGGAGGGAAAGGGTCTCGAAATTATGGGAAAAACTTATCAAATCTGAGATTCGCGGACGACATTGTACTTGTGGCAAAAAATTTCAGTGAGATGGTGGAAGATATAATATATCACAGCGGAAAATTTGGCCTATCTATGAACATGTCAAAAACAAAATTCATGTCAAACAGAGAGGGGGCGAACAAATTTTGGCTTGGCGGGAAAAAAGTAACTAAAGTAGACGAATACAGATATCTAGGACAATCTACGAAATGTACTAATAACATGGACGGTATCATTGGAGAGAGGATCTCAAACTCGTGTTAAGCCTTCTGGGCAAACAAAACTTTCCTGAAAAGTAAAATGAAAATCCAGCTAAAACAAAAATTCTAAACAGCTGTGTAATGCCGGTATTAAGATATGGCGCACAAACATGGCCTCTTACGAAAAGACAGATGCGGCATCTTATCAATACCCAAAATTCAATGCTCAGGAATATTCTAGGTTCTGGACTAAAAGATAAAGTGAAAATAAAAAACATTCGAAAACAAATAGGCGTTAAAAGCATAGGATATCAAATTAAAAAACTGAAGTTTAAATACGCTGGGCTCGTGTCTAGAGGTAATCAAGAGAAATGAAATTTAGTGACAACTCTTTGGACTCCAAGAAAGTATAAAAGAAAAAGAGGGCACCCAACAACACGCTGGATTAATGAGATCCTCAACCTAATGGGTCCATGCTGGAATGGCACAGCATCCAACAGGAAAGCCTGGAAAATGGCGAGAGAAACATATGCCCTGCGGTGGGTGGAGTAGGTCAGTGGCTTACGTGTCTGTGCTCGTACGGGATAACACATGTAACCCACAACCTGTTCAATGTTCAAATAAAATTAAATTAAAAAATCCTTTCTGATCCTTGGAAAATGATGGGAACACGTTTTGCGCAAAGAAATGTTACTTTAAAGTTTCGTATTTTGTTCAAATTTTGAAATTTCGAATTTGAATTTTCTTCACGGTTATTTCTTTGCTGCATTTTCTGAAGAGTGTGGATGGCATTTTGAAAATGGAACATAACTGGAACACTCTTGGTTTCCATGTTGTTCATTTTTTCATTGGTTACCAACGTCTGAGTTTCTATTTGCGAGTTTAATCTTCGGCTTTAGGTGTCTATAAATCTCCTTCACCTGGCGGGGTGTGAGCTTAGTGTCCATTTCGGAGTGTGAATAAACTTGGTAATATTCCCTGTTTACAAATGCAGTGTACATTACATGATACTTCGATTGTTAATTCCGTGTAATTATGATGATTAATGTGATTTGTTTTCAGGTGCATTTAAGTCTTTCTCTTTCAATATGGGCGACCAGGAAGCAGCGTCAGCTCCGACGTTCGAATCACTTGCCAAAAGCGTCGAAACTGTACAGGTACGTGGAACAGTCATCACTCTAGAGCTGGAAGTTGTGCACTAGCTTCAGTCTACCAGTGTAGTAACTTGCGAATGCTGGAAGTATCAGCTCGCGGCTTTTGAAAATCGCTTCCTCAAATATGAACTTGTATCGGTGTAGGAGTTTTCTCATTTCATTATAGCTTAGAGCTTAGTACTAACTCACACATATTAGTAAACAGTTGTTGTGTTCCTGTACACTTCCTGCACGCGCATCAGCGAAACTTCTCAGTAAATGTACATTTTCAGAGTAAATTAGACATAACGTACTATCGAGAAGAATGCTGATCTGTGTTGATGGACCGCGCGGTGGTGTGTGAATCAGAGCGAGTTGATGGAAGTGTCTTCTGAGTGTTACCTAGCCTGTGATCTGTATTACTAAAACGAATTACACTGGTAATTTCTATTAGGATTCGACTCGGTGGTGTGAAAGGGTCCCTCTGTTAGTGAGAGACGAGAACGATATTCTGTTGTTCGAATCGCCAGCTATGTTGTTCCGTTGCGATTCTGCCGAATGGAATGCACGCGGTGTTGGCGATATTCGGATTATAGAAAACAGCCGAAGCGGTAAATACAGGTACGTTACTCTGTTCGCTATACAGATCCTCTGTGGCATCTTATTTACGCATGAAATCGAGTGTATTCGGTGGAATTGCTTCGTTATTTGATTGTGTGTGATTGCCCAACATACCTCCTGTCGCATTTGAATGGAAACTTCTGTTTCCCATTGAAAGAGGACGGAGGAAACTCGGAAGTCCGCTGAAGAATATTGAATCAAATTTAACCATTGCAGTGGAAATGCGCAAAATTTTTATGGGGAAGAATTGGGTCACATTGTACGTCAGGCTGTTGCGAGTCAAACGTTGAATTTTTCAGGTTATTAATGATTAGAGAGCCGGGTGAAGTGGTGTGTTTGCATCATTACTTGCACGATGAGGTCGAATTCGTCGAACACGATCAGTATTCTTGGATATGGAATGCCGCCGATTTTTCTGAAGGTGAAATCGTTAACGAGAAGTTTCGTTTGACGTTTAATAGTCGCGATACTGCAGCTGCGTTCAAATCCGCAGTCGACAGCGTGTTGGTGAGTGTAAAATTTTATCTGTTAAGAAAAACCAGGAGCGTCGATAGGTCATGTAAGATGTCTAGAGTGGTCTACTATTCGTAATGCTTTAGTGTAGTTTTGTGCTTATAATCTCGCGGAGACCCTAGGGTACTCATCTTGATTAATGTAACAAACAGGAAGTTTGTTATTTGTAAATAATATTTGCATGATATTGTTCTTGGGAAATCCGATGGACGAATAACTGCATGCCCTTTCTGTTAAATGAAGATTTGTAATTACATTTTTATGACCCTCGAGCTTAGAATATTTGAAAAGACTCATTTGAGATGTTTTTGCGTTGCAGAATAAGTTGAAAGAAGCGAACATCAACAGAGATTCTTCAACTTCATCTGGTGAGTTGGATTTTATTATTTTCCTGCATGATTTATCCTACTTTCCAACAGTTGTATTTTTAATTAATTATAAATGATCATGTAGACTCGTAAAAGATTCTGTAAAACTCAAAGACTCCAGGCCCTTTGAAGATTCGTTTCAACGTGTTTGAAATTAATTGCGATTATTGAAGATTTGCTCCAAAAATACTTTCCCAGACTTGTTAGAGACTTCTAAAGACTTACAGTAAGACGTTGAAACCTGTTAATACTCGCCAGGGGTCTTGAATTTTTTTTCCATACTTGTTAAAAGTTTCTTTAGGCCCTCCAAAACTTGTTCAGAAGTTTTCTAAGGCTCTTCAAGCCCTCGCATTAGACTCTTTGAGATTCTTTAAAACTTTTGTGTCTGTGATACTTTCTAGAGCTTTTTTAGACTTTTTCGAAACTCTTTAAAGGTCTTCAGGCCCCTCTCAGACTAGCTTCTTTCTAGACTTGTTCAAGACTGTATCAAGCTCGTCTAGACTTGTCTGATACTTCTTATGGAGTTATGGGACAGACTGAGCCTAAAGAATGTTTTATCAAAACATAGCTAAAATTCCCGAAGGCGGACCTTTTCAATTGCGAATAGCTTCGTTACTTTTCACCCTGTACTGAAAACGTAGTTTAAATTAATGTGGTAATATTGGTACAGATGAAGTTGAATTCGTATCCGAAACCAAGGTCTCTGATGATGACAAGAAATTAGCCGAGTCGTTGCAGTTACCTTCCAATTATTTCGCGTATAAATATTCAGATGATTGCCCAGGCTGTGCTGGATGTGATGAAGAAGATCTAAAAGTATGATTATAGTTTTTGATTTTTGTTCTTGTCGATTTAATATCATTGTCACGGTCCGGGTTGCTGACCTTACATCTATAGTTTAGCAAATTGTTCTTTACGCGGTTCTACTATTGTGAAATTGATATTAAAATACCGGCATTTTTTAAAATGCATTTATTTATTCCGTTGCTTTTGAAGTATTTCGAATATCTTCTTGTTATTAATTAAATTTTGTATCCGTGCCGTAGTATGCATTTTTTTATAACGTGAATTAATACTCATTGTAAAAAGGTTTTTTATGTAACTAATCCTTCTCGATTTAACAGTTTGAAATCTGCATGGTACTAACAATGTAAGATAACACGTTACTAATTATAAAATTTTGAATTGCTGAAATACCCAGCCTAGTATATTTATCTCTTGCCTTTGTCAAAAAGCGACGGAAGATAATACCAATTGTATACGTGTACTCGTATTATGTACTGTAGAAATCGGTTATATCGATGTTGAAGGAAACTCAATTTTCCATGGTTAAAATCAGTATATCTCTCAGCCCGATATGGTTTCTCTTAGGTTACTTCTGGCCGGACTTGGAAATCTCATTGTTATAAGCGACAGCATCGTTATAACCGAGTTCTAGTGTATCTCTATATTCATTTCCATTGAAAATAACTAAGATCCCGAAAGAACCGAATGTTTTCTCATACCTCTCACTTCGGTCGAAAAGATTACCCTTCTAATTGCAAACTGGTAGGGTTGTAAAGATATAGCAAAGCGCACCCTATTGATGAAGATTTCAATTTTTCAATTTTTAAATATTCGGCCATCGGGAAAAGGTTGAAATTGATGAGCAATTGAAGGGCGCCCATCACCTTTTAATATTGCTAACTGACTGTGTGCCTGGGAAAACGTTTCTTCTCCCCATACCCTCCTTGGGCATACCTTTGAATAACGGGATTTTGAAAATTATGTGCTGATGTGGCGGCGGTGAGTGAGTAATATTATTTACACGACAGATTTATTAAGGAGTTCAATCGGAATTACATTATTAGAAATGATGGTTTGAAGATGAAATTTTTCGGGGTTCAAATGTTTCTACCTACTTGTAGACCTTCTTTCTTGTCAAGTAATTCCCAGTTATTAGCAGAACAATCCAAAAATACCGGTTGGTTACTACAGTTTTGGAATAAAATGAAATTGGAGGTGTAAAATTTATTCAGAGACCTTCTATCTAGAAACTCTCTCATTTATAATGAATTAACACGATGGAGGATGGACATCAAAATATTCGCATTTATCTGATAATCTGATGTTTGTTCTACTAAAAAATAGGGGCTCATAATTGAAAAAACGTGAACTGAGACAAAATAAGTATTATGCTGTGCAGAGGCCTTATGGCTGTCTTCAAATTTACCAATTAGGAATCTGAAAAATTACCAAACTAGCAAAATAGAAAAAGAAAAGTTGAAATTCTCTCGAATAATTACCCGAACTGCCCAAATCAAGAACGTGGGAGCCTCCCTCTCATTTAACAGACTTCTGATATGTATTACCATTCGCAATCCCTTGTAATGGTAATAATATTGAGAAGTTTAGTGAACGTCTCCGAGTATCTGCACCAATATCAACTGAATACAGTCAAACGAGAAACCCTGACGAATTTAAGGCTAATTTACCTTTCTTATGATCTGACACAGGTTTTCACTAGCATACATTGATCCTTTAATTGTGCTCCTTCTGATATGCACTCTGTCAGTGTCTCATTTCAGTTTCATTTACTAAACGTAAGTCTGGCACTCCGCGCTCCCAGTACCTTCTTGAATCAACTTTGAGTCAATAACATATTCAGGGCTTCTCAATAACTAAGCTGATTCGTCTTATCTTTGTGTTTCAGAATCGAAGTGAAAAGCAATCCGAATTCCAGTTAAAAACTCATACGACTGATAAACTGAAAGAGTCTAATTCGACCGATAAGAATACTGAAGTAACTTCGTCCAATGATCTCAATTCCAATGCAGCGAACAAATCGAAATTCATTTTCGGCGGTAAAAATATTTGTAATTTATTGCAATTTTTGATACTTGTAGTAGAATCTTCTGGGGGCAGATTGGCCATGTAAGTTACAGGGAAATTTTCGGGCAGGCCGGTACATGTGTAAATTTATAGCCGGTGAGAAGGCTGTAGAGAAATGTGGTGGTTAGAAAGACGTGGTAGAAAGTTGACGAAAATGCAGAATTCAACCTGTGCAGTGGCTTTTTCTGGGGTGCTTTTTGGGTCCCAAGGCACCCGCGCTGTCTACTATGACCATGTAGACGAGTTATACAAATGCCGGTTTTTGGAAGAGTGTAGAAGATAAAGATATTTGTAAAAATTTGTATGAAGTGAAAATCATTGTTCCTCATTGTTATGAGATCAGTTTCGAAATCAAAGTTGGATCAAATCAAAAGGTGGGCCTGTGAACAGTGTTCGATGTCTGGACGAATCAGAAGATTTTGAGTAAAATAAGCTGAGCATATTTTTCAAAAATTGGAAAATTTTGACTCTGAGCATATTTTAGTTGATGATATTTTACTAAAATTCATGATTTTGAAGAATATTTGCTGATTTTTTCACTTTAAATGATCAATACTGTCGAATTGCGTGTCACAAGAAAAGAGCCTCAGAGTCCAATTACCATTGAGGCCTTTTTCTTATGACACGTCACAATAATTCTTGTGAATTAACAATTAAAGCAATGAATATGCAACTTTGTAGAGTTTGTGCGCGCGTGTAGAGTTGATAATGCTCTGTATGTTCAGAGGAAAGAAAGAGCTTTAAAAATTTTTTGATTTCGATACCCATATTGCAAATTTGCAAGAGCATATTTTGGCATATTGTTGGTTTTTGGAGAATATTTTTAGCATATTTTTATCAGTAATGCGACAAATTTTATGCGCATATTTTACACTTTTTTGAGCATATTTTTCTTAGCCCTACTCATGACATTTGGTCAACGATTAAATTATTGGAAACAGATTATGCTAAGCGACATTGCTATCGACAGTAGACTATATTCTAAGCGACACACACAAAAAGGAAGACAAAATGACAAAATAATTTTGTCAAGACCTAACAAAACCATGAAAAAACAAGATGACAAAACACAAACTGAGGACATAACAAAAAAAAAAGAAGATGAAATGCTCCTATGATAAAATGACAAAAAATCGTTTTGTCTAACGACGCTGGAAATGATAAGTGATTGTTGTTTGTTCATCGAAATCCTTAATATTGTGAGGATAACATTGAGGAAATGAAAACGTTTTTTTTTTAAATTTATTTGATCCCTTGAATGGAGCATGGTATTGAGCAGTGGTATGGTTCCCATTATCTGGTCATCCCAATCATTTAGATCACAAATTACACTTTTTTATTGTGATATCACGTCTGATATTAATAATATGTATGATCTAAATTATTTGTTCAATAAAAATGTCAAAGGATTTTACCATCCCTAGTTGTCAGACTTGAATTATGGTAATTGACCTGTCAGCAAATCCTCATCAAAATCACATAGTTGATGTGTTAGTAATAAATTTCCAAACTGACTTGTAACATTCAGTCAAACTTGTAGTGTTGGTATTTGTGATTTCTTGACGAACCCACAAAACTTCCCTGATTTAGTCATTACTTAGTAACACTGATATTGAATTTTAACAATACCTCATTTTGCATGAAATCGTCGCAGATTGATCCAATTTAAAATTCAAAAACTGATCTAAATTCCATTAAAAAACTATGAACTGTGATCGCTAATTAGTATTATTTCGCGTAGGTACTGGCGATTCGTCATGGTTAAATAAAGGAGAGTTCAAGTTTGGAAATATGTTTACACCGAATCTCGCTTCACCACCTAAGGCAACCGCAGAAGATGAAGCCAGTGATGATGAGAAAGATTCCAGCGTCGTTACCAATGATCACGATCCTTACTTCGAACCCGTAGTTCCTTTACCCGAAATTGTCGAAACCAAAACTGGAGAAGAGGAAGAAGAAATAGGTACCTATTTATAGTGTTCGCTTATTACCTGGTGCCTAACCTACCTGTGCCAGAAACAATATTGTGATGGAATTCGCGTATTTCAAGCGTGTACCAAAGGAAAAGAATTTAAGGAGCAATATTTCAAAACGGCCTATGTCCATTTTTTTTTCTTTCTCAAAACTTGTTTTAAATAGCGTCATCTGGTGGAAGATACCTATACTCGTATGTACATACATTCGTACACTGTCAACCTGCTGATATTCAGGTAGTGTTCTGTTAATTAACGTAAGTGTCCCTGGTGGACATATCGATGGTTTTCTGCACAATGTGCATAGTATTCCTACATCTTACATCTATGATTTAAAAGAAAAAAAACGGAACTTATTACATTTGGCACGAAGAAACAGGCACTTGTCACATTTGTGCACAAATAAAAGCACCGATTTTATGAACATTATATCTGAAACATTATTTCTTCATCATTTTACAATGAATATTGCTGGGTAATGTCTCATAGAAATATTTAAATTAGTAAGTTGAAACCCCCCCCCCCTTCTTTTTGAAATACTGAGAACCGATTTGTAGGCATTACTTGAACTAGCCATGCTGCTTATATATGAGGATCAAAGGGCTCAAATACAAATAGAAGATGAAGTAGGGGGAAGCGAAAATTCAAAAAGAGGTGAGACAAGGTTGCTGTTTGTCACCAGTAGATACTGTTTATCCTATTTAACTGAAGAAATGAATAAAAGGAAATCAGGTGCGAAAATTCAAGAGGAGATGGTTAGAATGATAACATAAGAAGTTTGCAGATGACATTGTAATAATGGAAGGAAGTATAAAAGAACTAAAGAAAACGTTGAAAAAGTTGGAAAATAAATTATAAAATGAAGATCAATAAGAATGAAACAAAAGTAAGGTAATCAGTGGAGGAGAACGACATTCAATAAAATAATATGGAAATAGGAGATGAAAAAATAAAGCAGGTTAAGGAATTTAAATACTTGGATAGTCTGGTAATGTAAGATAGAAAAATAAAACAGAAAGGGGAGTAGAATAGAACAAGCTAAGAGAGCTTTTTTTTTTTTTAGGAGACATAGGTAATTATGGCAAATAGATTTGGAAATGATACTGAGATTTCTTCGAACGTATATTTGGAGTATAGCATTGTATAAATGTGAGACCTGGACAACAGGAACACAAAAAAGGAAAGTATAGAAGCTTTTGAAATGTGGTGTTACCCGAGAATGTCGAAAATCAAATAGATAGAAAAAATCAGGGATGAGGAAGTATTGAAGCGAAAAGGGAGAGAAAGAGAAATTTTGAGTATAATTATAAAGTGAAGAGTTGAAATGGTAAGTCATAATGTCCAAGATATCTAGGGATATTGTTATTGTTACTAGAGGGAATGGTTGAGGGAAAGAACTGAAAGGGAAGGCAAAGATTGAGCTATGAAGAGCAGATAATGGAGGATACAAAGTGTAAATCCTTCTCAGAAATGAAAAGATCTGCGCAAGAGGGAGAAAAATGGAGAGACGTAAGTACTAGTCGAGATACCAGGAAATATTTTTCCATCATTTTTTTCCCCTTCAAATAAGTGAAAAATTACGCGAGATACAAGAAATATTTATCAGACTAAATGAATTCTGTGCATAATTTCTTACAAAATAATACAAAACATGATGCCCCCAACATAACTGGAACCACAATGGGGCGATCGGTAACGTAGAGTTCCTGTTTTCTCCGCGTTTATGTGAATATATCATACAATTTAAGAAGTATCTGCAAACCGTACTTTTGACCATCTGTGGTGGTACCCATTATATTCGGTGCGTTATCATTTAATAGAGCATTGTAAACAAAATCTTTTTTAGTAGGAAGGATGCTTCCCTTACCTCACATAATTTCCATTTACTCGGTAAGAAAAAACGAAAATTTGAAATATTTCCTTTTTGAGTTGCCCCGTGGCGCTTCCCTTTAGTCAAAGGCATCATATTTGGTGTCATTTTGTTGGAAATTTCAATAATCGTAATTTTGATTCCGTGAACTATTTCAATATTATTCATATTTTTCGAATTATTTGGAAAATACTGATAAAGGGGCACATTTGCTATCGTGGTGGAAAACGCACACCAGTCGAGAGGATGGGTCTTATGTAGGTCATTCAGTGGGTCAGTCTGCACAGTAATCCGCTGATCGCAATTTTTTTGCAGTTCAAATGCTAATTTGACTGGACTATTCACGGTGAAAGCGACTAGGTAAAGTACGAGTTACCGATCAGGATATTTGAAGGTCTATCACCGTTACTATAATAAATCCAAGGCCGGGATGCTGCGTTTAATACACCGGAATAGGACTGAGGGAGGGAAAAGGAAGATCGACCCCCCCCTCACCACCACCACAAAAACTTGAAAGGTGCATTTCAAAATGTATTTTCGCGGATTAAGTACAGCAATAAGAAGACGGGATATGTGCGTTAGCGACCATTAATCTCCTTCCCTCACTTTTCAAAGTCACAATCTTCTTTATCTCTTATTCACTGTCCATTTTCTCCCTCAATCAGCCGGGCAGGACATCAGCTTTAGTATATGTTTTAGCACTCTCGATAAGACCTACTTCTACTATTCGGTCAGTTAATACACGCGATTCTTTTACTCACCCCTTTTTTATGATTTCGAATGCGCTCGCTACGGTCTGGACCAAACAATTCTTCAAAACTCGAAAACTCAGCGAGCTGGAGTGATATCTGAATTCTCACTTTGCAGTTAATACGTGTTCCACTCGGTGCCAGATGTGATAAGTTTTCACTTCTCACAATTGTGCACACCAATTCATTCAAAACTTCCACGCCAAATGTGTTAAGTAACTCATTACACGTGTGTGCACCACAGGCAGAATCATTTCAACACTTATCACTTATGTGAAGTGCTATAGTATAACGTGGCAAAAATAAAATAATTACTAGTTTGGACGTTGCATGAGGAAAGAACTAACTATGAACTACATTTTCCTCTGTTTAACTTGATTTCATAAAAAATGTCACTTGTGCACATTGTGCATGAGACCATCGATATATTTGTATATGATGCAAGAGTACCACGATTCTCCAGTAAAGTTTTAAAAAGTGGACAGAGGCCGTTCTGGGATATCACACATTTAAATTAAGACCCGTTCATGTTTATTGATTTAGTTATTTTTGTGTTCGTATTCGCTGTCTTTCGAATACTTGCGATACATGAATTGGAAATCTACATTAAATGATTCATTATAGTGTTTCACGAACGCTCCAAGCTGTTCCGTTTTGATGAAGATAAAAAAGAATGGAAAGAAAGAGGAGTCGGCGTGCTGAAAATTTTGTACCATCCCGAACAAAAGTCGTACCGATTGTTACTCCGAAGAGATCAGGTATGCAATACTTTCTGCAAATTCAAGTGGAACTGTTTAATCAGACTGCTGTAGAACAAGTCATACGTGTTTTACTGAAATGAAATGATGAAAACTGAATCGCGTGGCCGATTCACCCATTCCTCACACGGTTGCCGATTCTTTACTTTTTATTTCACGTTATAATATCAGAAACTTTTTGCAGGTTCACAAAGTGGTGCTGAATCAACGAATCACGCCGTTGTTAAACTTACAGCCTTTATCTACTAGTAAAAACAGCTGGTGCTGGTTCGGCATGAACATGACCGAGGAAAGCGATGAACCTGTGCTAGAAAAACTGGCAGCCCGTTTTAAAACTGAAGAAATCACGAATACTTTCCGGGATAAAGTCAACGATTGTATTTCTCAAATCTCCGAAGGTTGGTTTCGGTTTATTTTCTAGTATTTCAGTGATAGTGGGGTGTATGGCGGTACACGCACGTCAAATTGACCCTGGGACACCGCACCCCCTATCAAGGAATCACCCCGATTGGGCCTGCGTTAGGATAGGGAGAAATACTTTGAGGTAGACAGGTCTCCTCCATTTCTTCTCTCGCCTCTTCTTGGCGGCGAATCTCCGGCGTCTTATTCGTCTTCTTCAGTGTTGAGTTGCGCCGGATCTTCCTCTTCTTCTGTCTGCAGCAGCGACATCGTCGTTGTTGACGATGTTGGTGGGATGGCGAGTGCCGGCATTGGGTGCTGTGACCACTGCTTTTGTCTTTGCCACTCCATGTCCATCTTGCGGCTCAGTGTCTTCTTGACCAAAGCTGCTACGCTACCTGATCCAATCCTGCTCTACTCTTTAGCATTATCGGGACCGGGTTTTCGGGTGTAAGCGGCTCAACGCCCGCGTTTCGGAAGGCGGCTGCCGCTTCTTCCCTTTCTGGGTTCGAACAGTGTGTGCCAGGCATCATCATCTCGTCCTCCTCCAGCGCAGTTGAAGCACTGCGGGCTCTCGGCTATATGTTCATCTGGCCATGGCGTCCACCCAATCACGCGTCAAGGTTATGACTAGCAGACGGGTCTACTCCCCCCTTGATACTGCGGGAGAGCCACTCTTCCCACATGCGAGGCGTGGATTGCCTATATCCCGCTTTGCCCGTAGCGCAGCTTGTTTGGGATGATCCGCTCGAAAATCTTGCCTACAGTATCAAGCAAACACAACGGCCGTAATGACGCTAGCCCGCTAACTGGTTTCCTGGCCTTGACAACAGTACCAGGTGATCTTCCATCGGGCTGGAAATACTGCTCCGCGTAATGCTTGCATGGAAGACTGCAGCTAGTATTCCCGGGTCCGCCTGATGGATGACGTACCACACACTGGTATCCGATCTGGTCCCGGTGTCTTCTTTGCTTTTGTTCGGTCCACTAGTGCTGAGCGCTGCGGAAATAGATGGTCCGCAATTCGTTCCACAGTGCCGACTCTGTACGCTCGGTTATGGGAGGGCCTCCAACCTTCTTCATCAGTAACCGATAGGGTTTTCCAAAGGGGTCTTTCTCCACCTGACTGCACAGTTCTCCCCAGCATCTCAGCTTGCTGTTTCTGATCGCAGCTTTCAGGCTTCTCCGAGCGCGCTGGTATTCCGCGACCCCGGTCGGCCTCGAACTTCAGATGGGCAGTGTCCGTAGTCTACCAATATTATCTCTCCTCTCTTGCCTCGGTGGATCACGGTAGAGCATTGCGGCGTCGCAAGCGGCGGTTGCTCTTCAGTGTAGATTCTCCGCCGCTTCTTCTCTGCCCCGGATCTGCTGACTAGCAAAGCTGCCTCTAGCTTGTCTTTGTCCAGCTTGCTAGTCACCCGTCTTCCCAGCTTCCTTGGAGCAGCGACCACTATCTCTCTTGCCTCAGCAAAGGTGATGTAGTTATGATTGCTTTCCGACTCTTCTTCCAGTACCGCCCTGTTATTTTATAGTATGGAAATCGTATTTCGATTTCGTCGCTATCAACTGTCCTCAAATTTTTGATCTGGCAGGAATATTAGTCTTGGTCTTAACAGCTGACTTATTATAGCTTTTGTGTAACCTTTTGAGATTTCAAGAAAGAAATGTTTTTCATAATTTCTATCTGCGACAATTAATTTTTTTAATGAAACAATGGTATGTACAGCGAGCGAAGAACAAAATAACCCTAGTCGAGTAAATGAAACTGCCTCTTCCCAAGGAGAACACAATGATGAAGAAGACGAGGACGGTGACTCAGCTGCCGAAGATGAAAACTACGACGAATATTATGGCCAGGGTGATGACAATGCAGAAGATTATTATGTCGACGAACAGGGTATCGAGGATGCTATGGAAGATCTCGATTATTTGGAAAACGAAAGCGAAACCGTGTTCCAGAACTCGGCCATGCTGCAAGTGATAGAGGGGGATACTGCCGTCGACTACCCAGGTGTTGTGAAGGTGGTGAAGAACTACGATCCAGAAACAGACACCGCTTCCGCTTTCGTTGAATTCTCGACTCCCGAAATACCGTCGTTGTATAGAGCCGATATCGTCCGGGATAGTGTGGTGATTGTAAGTGTTGAACGTTTTTGTTGCTAATGAGTACACGGAGTAAATTATGCGAGTGATCAAAAATTTGAGGACATTTGATTGTGTTGGTGTTCGAATTCTGGAACCGAGTCAGGACCTATTTATGATTTTTAGATGTATGCTTTTGAATACGAATAAAGACACGAAATTGAAAAAGTTGAATGTTTGCAAATCTCATTGACCTGAGTTACTCTCTGGTTTTCAGATTCACTCAGTACTTATGGGTAAGTAGTAACATATTGTGATATGCT
The DNA here is from genome assembly GCA_031841125.1 of Acanthococcus lagerstroemiae. Taxonomy (NCBI): domain Eukaryota; kingdom Metazoa; phylum Arthropoda; class Insecta; order Hemiptera; family Eriococcidae; genus Acanthococcus; species Acanthococcus lagerstroemiae. Next base: position 38,846,494 of record CM063114.1, on the reverse strand, counting down.
GTCGTTACAATGACCATTGGTGTACTTTGTTTCAGAATGAAGGAGACTGTATCACCTTCCCAAACAATGATGCATGGGGATCCGAGGGCAAAGTAGTTTTGCGTTTCACAGACGAACTACTGGCATTTGACTTTTCCGACGTATTTGATATCGTAAGTAAAACTCTCGTTCGATGTGTCAGTCGTATTCGTGTTGCGAGCCTTCGTAATATTAGACGTTCACTTGTTACAGATGAAACAAATCGATACAGATGGTGATGCAGTCGCCGATCAGGAATCATAATCGACTGTCTGTCGGCATTAGAATCTTCTTTCGTGATTTTTATGAAATCGTCTCATTTGTTTTATAACTAAGTGTATACTTTTAAGCTTTTTATCAATCATTAATTCCTGTACGTTGATAGCTGTAAAAAATTATTTTCGTTTCTTTATGTTAGCCGTTTTTACGAATAGTATGTATCCGAAGATTTGAAGAAATTTTTCATGTTTTGACGGTTGTGATGTTTTAAATGCAATGATGACTCCCAAAGACGTATAAATGGAGGAGGCTGTTTGTCGAGGGAATCAGAAATACCCTGGGGGAGGTCAGTGTAAGGGAATGCTCATTGATCTTAACCTGTATCTTTATACGTGTTCTCTTGAAAAGACTACTCCACGTAAAGTGAAAATAAATTACCGTGTATTTGGCGCATCTTACTTATCTTCTTTCAAATAATGCAAATTTGAAAAATTGTTCACACTCCCCAATTGTGAATCAGCCATAAGTCAATGCAGAAGTAATCAGCAACATAAGCGTTTTTATCTGGGAATTTGGAGGACAATCTCCTCCTCAACCGTCAAAAATGGATAGAAATTCTCAACAAATTGGTTTCTTTTGCAAATTAGCGTTTTTTCAGCACCTTGAGGTTCATCGTCAGTTTGCAAAACCGTTTTCTGATTAATGTTGGCGAAATTAGGCTAACAGTTAGCAACGTTGAAGGGTCGTTTTTATTTTTAGGTTCGTTAAATTGTAAAATTTCTTACGAATAGCGAAGTTAGATCTTGAATGGTAAAAAACTTGTGAGAAATACGTAAATAGGGTTCCGAAACTAGAAGCCAAAATTTGAATGAAGCTAAACCCTAATTAATTATTTTACCCCAAGCCAATTTAAATTTTGGTTCATTTCAGTTTTGCGCTCCAATTATGACATCTCGATGATGGAAAAAACAGTTTTTAATGCTGCCCAATATGGAGAGGGGGTATTGCCCTTTGAGACGATTAAAAAAAATCAGATAAAAATATTCAGAATGAAATACATATAATATTTCATCGTAGATTAGGTTACGAACACACTAAAATTCAGATACAGTTGAGCCTGACTACTACTGTAATTTATTGATCGGACTTGGACAAATCCAAGTCGCAAAGGAAAGAACTGAAAAATCAAAAGAAATATCAAGGAAGGATTATGATAAAATGAACCAGAAGCCCAAAACTCACAAAACAGGCGATAAAGTTGTAATCCAAAAAAAAAAAAAAAATCCTAAAAGAGAAAATGGAAACTATCGGCAAAATCATTTCTCCCTTTTTTGAAATGAAAAATACTTAGTTTTTCTCTTTGAATAAAGAAAATACAAATAAATAAATAAAATGAACGCCGCCTCTTCTGTGTTCATAAAGAAAGAACATTGTTCTTTAATGCGAAAAAATTTGACTTTTTCTCAAAAATTCTTAAAAATAATTATGCACAGCAGAAGAAATTCCGCCTTCTCAAATGTGAAAAGAATCAACGAGTAAAAAAGTATTGTGCTCTATCGCTTCAACTGGTCAAATTCAATCTTGACATTGATTAAGTACCTATTCATCCCAGAGTGCAAAATCTGACATTGAACCGTCACAATGTGGCGTGAGAATAATGGCGCTCTTTTCTACAGAATGTGGCGAAAATTTCAACCAATCGGAAGACAGAATGCAATGGCCACAGTTTCAGAAGAGAGCCATATTGTGACAGTACTGAGACGAAAGTGGTTCCAACATGTGTCGACAGTTTTGTCACTTTTGGCACATTTTTAGAGTCATTTACTACTGGTTATTGTGACGAAAAGGGTTCCAATATGTGATGACGGTTTCGACACTTTGTGGCGTATTCTTAGTCATTTACTGACGCACGGTTTAATCTCACTTTGAGTGGAAATTTCCTGACATCATTTTGTGACAATTCTTCATCAAAAAATGAAGAACGTGTAAAAACAAAATCTTGCAACCCCCTAATATTTTCACAAATAAGTTTGTTTTTATTGATCAGTATGAAAGTTTTTGAGATGGTGAATATCAGAGAAATGCTATAAATTTACCTTAAAGCCTAATTCTGTTCTGTGTGCACGCAAATACGAGTAATAATAATGCAAATAAATTAAGAGTTTGTAACAATGATGATATAATATGTGAGTGAGTAGAAAAATTTTAACTTTACAAAATTATATCAGGAATTTTAAATAAAGGGTATGGAAAGTCGTTGAACCTAGTAGCGCCTATCTCAACATACTGACCCGAAAAAATAAAATAGGTAGGGTAGAGTTGCCGAAACCGTACTGCCTCCTAAATCATACCACCAGGCTTTTGTTCCAAACTAAAATCAATTAGCACGATCTACCGGTTGAACTCGTTACTAGAAGTCATTTTAACATTCCCAAGCCAAAAACTTGGTCGGCGGAACGAATAGTGTAGATTTTATAGCGATTGATAAAAAACATGTGTGCTGTTTGTAATTTTTTGGGGTGTTCTCTAAGGAAATTTTGAAAAACTGAATCACGAAAGGTAAAAAGTAACGTTCATTTCTAATAAAAGTGTATACTTTCAGATATCTTTTCATATAATTACCAAAAACTTATCTCAATCCTCAATTGAGTGAGGGCGATTTCTCATCAAAATGCCAGTGTTTCCTAAATTGTACCTCTCAACTTTTTTTTTTTTTTTTTTTTTTTACAGATATCATTATATCTGACAACCTTAAACGAAAATATGAGAAGTGAACGGCGGATGACATGACTCGTGCTCTGAAAGACTATAATGAAAATAATCTTCGTTAAAATGGAAGAAAACAGTAAACAAGAAGCAAAAGAAATGCGGAAAAAACTGCTGGAAAAAATGGAAGAAAACAGTGGACCAAAAACAAGGAATAAAAGAAAAATCGATAAAGTTGAACCTACACCTTCTGCAAGGGGTTGGGAACCGAAAAAATAAGAAATAAAAAGGAAATTAAATTTTCCAAGAGAAAAAGAAAACGGGTGGTGGTGTTGCTTATGTTCTGAGAATATTCAAGGGGACATGATACAATGCTCCACTTTTGCCATATGCAGATGCACACAAAGCGTGCAGGAACCGATAATGCCTCCACGGTATATTACGAATGCGACTTTTGTTCTTAAACTTACTTGTAAATTAATTTTAATCTCGATGTTTTCGTAATAAATACCCATATGCGATTTGTAATATTTTTTCATGTCATAAAATTCGAAATGTATAAGATTGTAGCGTTCGTATGGTGAAGGGAAAAAGGCAGGAGTGTAGGTTAACTCTTGAAAAAGATTTTGATAGTACCAAGTTAGTCAACTGGAAGTGGAAGTGCTCTTTCTGTTTTTTTTTGTTTTTTTTTTAAATAGGAGGTACGATTTAGGGAACGAGTTGCCTAAATCGTACCGTTTTGAGACCTTTGAGCGGATTAAAATTACGCCTTTGCTATCGTTTTTGTGCTGAAAGATGCGCAAACGAACAAGGTACAATTTGGGATTTGAACGGTTTCAAAAAAAAAAAAACAATTTGAGCACCGTCCAGGTTGAAAAAACGGAAAAGTGGTACGATTTAGGCAACCTTACCCTACATGAAAAATCTGATAGAAAGACAAGACGCAGAAAATGTCAAGATTTCGGTATTATGTGCAAAATACTAGAAACTATTACAAAATATGGAATGAATACAAAAATTAAAGCCTATTCCTAACAACGACAAGGAAACCTTCTGTGTCCAGGCCCAACTTACTTTCTGAAGTGTTTATATTGACCCCACTACACTTTCCACTTTGTACATTGTCAAAAGAATAAAAACTTGGCTCACCAAAACGATTCCCGCTTAGGGGGCCCATATTACCCGTCGGTACCTTATAATAAAATGGGATTCTTAACATCTTTTAGAATTCTAAAGTTAAGCGTGTTTCCCCCTGCTCTACCTCGTCACCATATACCGGCGCTTATTATTTAATTAAAGCAGCTCTCTATAAAATCATATTGAATTGTTTCTGCGGAGCAGGTGGAGGAGGTCACAGATACATCATATCTGGGTCTCACGAAATGAGGAATGCGTGTTGTTCATACGATTGTTACATTCCTGAAAAGCGTTATCGTTTATCAATAATTATATCAGTGCTCAAGCAGCTGGGCGATTATAGCATTCCTGAAATATTGTTCTCTTTCCTGGCAGCTGCATGTATATTTTGATTATAGCATTAAGCCACGACACTGACATCTCAGATTTCTACGAAAAATATTACGCTCGGTGTGCTGTACGTTTTGTTTTTTGTCTATACCTGACTGTCTGCCTACTTGTCTGGTTTGTCTGTTTGATTGTCTTGTTTATCCTGTTTGGACTTTGGAGTTGTATTCCTGGTAGCGTTGCGGAAGAAAGATAAGCTTCCCCAGGACTGTAAGTTTACCTTCCATTTGAAATTCCATAGTTAGGTGGCACATACTGCCGCATCCACAGAGAGTATTACAACCGTTCTTCTCCACCCCCTCCCTTTATAGAAAAATCGACACTCGGTAAATTTTAACAGCAAGTGCAATTTCAGAGGTCACCCATTTTATTTGGTACATTCTATTTGAAATCTGGTGCAATCTTGGAAAATTTCTTGCTGGTACATTTTTCAACTTCCCTCATTTGGCAACACTGCTTGGGGTACCCACTGCGTGGTATTGATGGTTCTATAACGATTCTGTTCGAGGTGAAGTTTTCGGTGCGTATTCGCGTATTTTGGTAGTCAGGGCCACTATGAGAATCCGGTGAGTTTCATTGAGCATATCTTGTCCTGTACCTTGGGTTACATACTTGTGTGGTTATGTGCGTGTACCTAGAGTGAGAAACAGCCTGACACGAGGAAGAAACGAACAGAGGAGAACGAGCGAATAAGATAAAACGTTTGCTAGATAGGGTTTCTCTTCAGTGTGGCTTTGGTAGTCTGCACTATCAGATAGCAAGTAATACAGGGGAGTTGTCTCAGAATTCAACTCGAGCACCCGCCGCGGCCCTGCAGCCAATTGAAGTTGGGGTGAATGGTTGTCTTGTGTGTTCGAAGGTGGACACTAATGAGGAGACAGCCTTGCGGGATGTCCATTGCAACCTCGTAATTGGCTCAAAAGCTGATCAGTAGACTGAGCTAGAGTCAAGGTGAGTCAGGCAAATTTGCTCATCTAAGGACCCTGCAGAGGAGGGTCAAGCCTTCCAGAATCTGTGGCACGTGCAGTAGCATCAGGGACTGCGACCTTGTGAGGAAACACTGTAACGGGAGGATGAGAAGAACTCGGTTGATGGCTTATGTCAGGCGCTAGCTTCAGTTACACATCACGGGTGGTGATGGTGCTGAGGGCAAGAGATCTGCGAAACTAGCAGACACATTGTCACGCTTTTAGGTGGCGATGGAGGGGGCAACCCTCAGTGCTGGGATCAGACCCTGTAGAGCTCCATCACGCCGAGTCAATGAGAGGAAGCGACTGATATCTCGCACTATCAACACTGGGGTGAGAAGCTGGGAAACCTGAAGAGTTCAGGGACTTACACTTACAACTGGAAAATTCATTGCAGATGGTAGCCAGCCCTGGACTGATCACTCAGCATTGAGGGCAGTCTAAGGTTGTGCATGCTGTGAATGTGATGCTTCTATAGAGCATACACTATGGAGATCTCCAGCTATACTGCGGCCGCTGTTGGGGAAATCATCTTGCGTCTTAAATTAGCTTTCCTAGAGGAGCAGAGCGGTGTCGGCCAGAGGAGCCAAATGTACACCTGATATGGATGTCCAAGCACAGGAAACCTACGTTTTGTGATGCGTCATGGCTGACTATGTGACTATGCGAATATGTGAGATCAGGTGTATGATTTTACGTTTGGTTTTTACAGCGTATCTGGTTGAATGAATTTCTCTGGATCCTTCCGGCTGAACCAGTACCTTAGCCAGCTCATCCTGACGTGAGTCCGAATTAATTAATATCAGTATTGATCCATTTAATAGAGTTAGAAGAAATTAAAGCTCTAGATTTCCTAGTGTTCTGCCCAAGGCCGCCGAGAATGAGGGGGAAGGGTACTTTTCCCCGGGCCCGGGTTTTTTGAGCGGGCCCGCAGAGTCACAGAAATTATAATTATCAAACAGACTATATGCCAAATAATTTCAGTGTAGGCCCGCAGATTTTTTCCTCCGGGCCCGGTTTGGCTCTTGGCGGCCCTAGTTCTGCCACACCTTCCATACAAAAAGAACTTGTTAGTTACAGCTCTGTTGGCACGTTTTCTCTTTTGAATACCCTAGTCCTTATAGTGGTGAAGACCATCTCTCCTCCAGATTTGAAACGATGCTAAAATTGACGATACCTATTGCATTTCAATCTCGTTTTTTTTTTCCACACACGTACATAGGTATACTTTTTTTTTCATATCAGGGTTATTGCGTCGTTGTTTGTTCAGTTTTCAAGGCATTTCGTCCTGATAGCTGACACTGAACAGCAGTTAGAATTCATGGGAAACTGTTTATTTGACAAAAAACGAATAACGGCGTATTTTTTTTTGATAGAAATCGAATAACGTGCAACGGTTAGAACAATGAAATTAGAAACATTTTAATTAGAATAGGATGGGAAAGAAGAGATTCCTCCTGGAGCTCACCGAAGGAGGAAGGGGTATATGGGTCGAATGATGTTTTCATATGATAAAATTGAATTTAACCATTTAAGGGAGGGTGGCTTTTTGGGTCGAAATGTCACATTATTCAAAATTTCCACAGAGGGAACTTGATTGACTCAATTTAGAAAATTGAACAAATTATCGGAATTAGGAGCATTTGTGTCATTAAGTTCAAATGTCACATTCAATTACTCGGTCCCAATTTCAGCATCAAATTGAATATTTTCTACTCAAAGGTAGCATAAATTGACTTGATTTGGAGAATTTTTTAATTTGGCTCGCTAATTTTGAAACATTTTATGAAAATTTTCGTACAGCTCAAATTTTAGCCTCTGAAATCGAAATTTTACCCAAGATAGGTGGCAAAATGAACTCACCTAAAAAATCAAAAAAATCTATAAAATGTAAAAAGATAAAACTATCCCTATTTATTTCTGAACGTGAAGTCGGGCGGCATGAGGATCTTCAAGTGGGAAGGTCTAGCATCTTTTTCGGTAAAAAATGTTCTCTCTTTCAAAAAAAAAGGGGGGGCTCGAAACCATCACCAACTTGGGAATCTTAAATAGTAAGATATCGAATAAGCTCTGAGTTTTAGATCGTTGATTCCGTCGCATCTCGGCCCTTAACTCGAATGTCGTCTAAAAATCCTAATATTTCGGACCCAAAATGGGCAAATTTGACTTGACTTATAAAACTGAACAATGTAGGTATCGAAAGAAAAGGGCTTTTTGGGTCGCTGATTTAGAATATTTTGTCAAATTTTCGAACTGGCTCAGATTTGGGTTCAATATTTCAAAAGTTCACTCTTGAAAAGAAAGAAAAGAAAATGGGCCAAATGTACCTCATCTTGAAAAATTGAACAATGTATTGAACTAGGGGTTTTTTGGTGTCCCCGATGAAACTTCATATTTCCTTCCTAAAACGGATAAGGTTGACCTCATTTCTAAAATTGAAAGAAGCAATGCAGTTTTTTTGGGTCGCTAATTTCAAAAATATCATCAGATTTCTCATTAAGTTTCGATTTGCGTCAGAAAATTTAAAATTTCACTCTTGAAATGAGCAAAATTGAACTCACTTGGAAAGGCGAATAAGGTATTGAAATCATGGTTTTTATGAGTCACTGATTTCTGAAATTTCATCAGATTCTTCTGTGATTTTGGCCTCGAAATCCAAAATTTTACTCTTGAAATAAACAGAACTGATCTTATTAGAAAAATAGCTCCAAATAAACCTCATGCGGATGTTCAATGTCTCAAATTGAGTCAGTGTAGCTCATTTGGCGTGATAATTTGGATTTTAAGACTTGTGTTGTGCAGATTCCGATGATCCGAATTTCCTTCCTTTTTTCCACTATTTTTGTACAAAAATCTGCCGCCCTAGGCACTTGCCTAATGCGCCTATTGGGAAATCCATCGCTAACTGCAGGTATAGCTATCTACTTAATTTTGGGTAGATACATGTTTCTTTGGAATGGGTAGGTATACTTGTGCACCAAATTGGAAGTTTCATTAGTAATAATACGTATACTTATGACAAAATAAACGATAATTTTAGCTGTTTCATAGTTTCATATTACGATACATGAAACACATGATACATATTCACGTACAGACAAAAATTAAAAACTGGTTTCTGTTCTGTGTGTGTGCGTGTGCTGATGGATTGGTACCAGTACAGAGTCTAGTTACTAGGAGGTCCTTTACACGCCTTTACTGAAACCTGCGGAAGTTCATGATATGAAATAGCTTCAACTCGAATTGCATTCAATCGGAAGGTCCTGATTCATTTGCAGTTTATCGTTTCATGCTGGTGTTACTCAGATGAAAATTTTGATGTTTACAAAAATTTAATCGGATAATTAGAAGAAAAGATACTGAATAGGTATATTTTTCGAAAACTCAAGTTTTAGGGCGTTTGGAGATGATACGGGGCTGAAGATGGGCCGTGCGTACCCAAATGAACATGAAACAATATCAAAGTATACTACAGTTACGTTCATTCAGATATACATAAATGTAATCGTACTTCGAGCTCGTTTTGGAAATGTCAGATTTTCAACCCCCTAATAATTTCTGAAGGCAGACAGTTTCAACCAGCAAATTTTAACATAATGTAAAGAAGATCAATATAAAACACTTCCGAAAAGTCGAAGTGAGGTCCTGAGGGGTAAAATTTTATGGCCCCCTCCTAATAAGGGTATCTACTAAAATTTTTCTTAACCTAAAACCTTCCCAGATTTCATATGAACATATCCAGAAAGTACGAATCCCCACTAACTCTTATACTGTTCACCCACCAACCTCGAACAAAATAAGCAAACACAACCACGGACAAACACTTTTATACAGGTATATTAGAGATATGTGTTAGAGATTTCTGCCGTTTACTAATTTCTGAAGGGAGGCAGTTGCAGCCATCTAATTTTAACGTAATGCGAAGAAATTCGAGGTAAAACACTTCCGAAATGTCCAAGTCGAAAAAAATTAGGGTGCAGAAGAGCAAAATTTTGTGACCCCCTCCTAACAAGGGTACCTATTTTTTTTAGCCTGAAACCTTCTCAAAGTTCATACAAACACATTCAGAGAGTACGAATCTCCTGGCTTTTACGGTTCACCTGCCGATCTCGAACAATCAAACAGACAGACAAACACTTTTTATACATATTAGAGATGTGGTGCACAACAACTTTTCGTTGAAACTGTTTCTCTGTCAGAGGCGTAGTGAAGGGATCTGTGCATTGGAAGGGGAGATATTAGTAAAATTTCCAACTTGAGTGGGGGTTAGGGGACGTTGCCCGTGAAAAAATCGGTACCCCCTTCCACCTCACTTTGAGAAGCAATATGGGTATCATTTTACTGGAATTTTGAAACTGATAGGTAAGGAGATGCTCGGGCAGTTAGCTCTTGTACTTAAGTTAAATAGAAAACTGATCCTGTTCTTTTGTAAACAGAATTTTTATTTCAAATTTCCTTCTACATTTTTATATTTGACGGCTGGTTGGAGTTAGAATTAATAAGAATCTGCAACAATAAATGTAATGAAAGCATAAAATAAAATATCGATATATTGCAGAGATTATGTTCTTGCATGTATTTTACGCTCTCAAAGCTGCCCATATCAGCCACATCCTAAAGCTGGTCTCCACTAATTTTAATGCGCGGCTACCCGCTTCCACTAAAATACTAAGAAGCAACATATAATTCTTCCATGTTTTGACTAGTTTTTTTATCATACATGGTTCAATCGAGATAAGCGATTTGCCGGCTCTTTTTATTGTTTCACTGGCCAAATAAAAAATGTCGAGATTGTTCGATTCACCAACCAGAGACGAAACTTGACTTTCGATTGTGCGATTGGCGGGGGGTGGGGGTCGAGAAGAAAAATTTGCCGACAAATATATTTTGAAAACTAAAAATTCACCGACAAATTTTTTTTAAATTGAAAATTTGCCGATTTCTTAATCAAAATATATTTTAATTGCAAAAAAAACTCGTTTTTAGAAAATTAAGAATTTAAATGAACAGTTTCAAAATTTGCAAGCTACCAAATTACTGCGGGGTATTTCAACCCCCCCCCCCATAGTTTCATCCCTGCAAATGCAGATTTGAACCTTATCCCCCAAGCACTCACATATGTGCACATGAACATACCCTAGTCTGGGAGGGTAAGCTGGAAGGGTGTTAAAAATACTTGAGAGGAACACACAATTTTCTTTACACATTATGGTGGTCGTTATTTACTCTTGGTGACATTTTTTTTCTGAATTTCCTCTGATTCGTCTCCTAACTGGTTCCAATCAAATCAAAACGACCTTGACTTGGACTTAACTTTAAATATACATAAATCGTATATATAATAGGTTAAGTTGTCCTCTGTCGGGCAAAGGTCTCTCTCAGATGCTCCCATTCCCCCCTGTTTTGCGCAATCCTGTGATATTGTCTGTGCTGGAACCTATCAAACTCATTCCTCCATCTGGTTATTTGTTTCCCTTTTTTCCTCCCCTCTTTCAAAAACCAGTCGAAGGTTATTTTCGCCCACCTGTTATTATCCATTCTCGCCACGTATCCAGCCCAATTCCACTTCAGCCTCCTTATAGCATGGAGGAAGTTAATGTCATATTTTAGCTTCTTTTTAATTTTAGATAAATTGATCTTGTCTTTCTACTGTATCCCAAGGATTTCCCTTTCCAAACTGTTTTGGTGAATGACGATTTTTTCTCTTCAATTTTAGTGAGCGACCAGGTCTGACAACCATACGACAGGGCAGGGAAGACGCAACTGTTCAAAATTTGTCCTTTTTGTTTTAATGAAAAGTTTCCTTTGAATATTTTTTTCAAAGACCAAAATTTTTTCCACGAGTTGGCTATTCTTATGTCCAATTCTGAATTTTTTGTTTTGTTAAATGTTATCGTTTGCTCTAAGTATTTAATTTCCTCCACCCGCTCTATGGTTTTTCCACTTATAGTCACCGGTCCCCCTATTTGTTCGACAGCATTTTTATTTTTTCCATATTGATTTTTAGTCCCGCTTCTTTTCCCCTTTCGCTCAGTTCTTCCAGCATATCCTTCAGCTCGTCCCCGGAGCCCGCTACCAGGGCAATATCATCAGCGAATCTCAAGTTGCTTAATCTTCATCCGTTTACGAGCACTCGCCTTCGTTTCCTAGTCCATTTTTCTCATAACGTCCTCCAGAGCGGCGCTGAATAGAATCGGAGATAAGGGGTCGCTCTGCTTCACCCCCCGGTCTACGGCGACGTATCGCCCTGGTCGCTCCGTAACTATTCTTGCCTTCAAGCCGCTGTACATATCTTTTATCACTGAGATAAGTTTTTCCGTAATGCCATGATTACGTATGGTTTTGATCATAAAATCGTGCTTGAGTGAATCAAAGGCTTTCTCGTAATCCACAAACGCTAGGTGCAATTCAAATTGGTATTCCTCTGCTTTTTCCATTAGTTGTTTTAAAATGTACAGGTGATCTATGGTCGAGAACCCCTTTCGGAAACCAGCTTGTTCATTGGGTTGATTCTCATTCAGTTGTTTGTTTATTCTTGTTTCAATCAGTTTTGAAAAGATTTTTGATAGACCGGGGCTAAGGCTTATTGGTCTATAATTGTTCCAATAATAAAATAAATAAAAAAACTTACAAATTTTCAGGTCGATCGGATTAGGGAATCCGTGCCACACCTTCCTTTTGTTCTTATGGGAAAAACATGGAAATTTGACTTTTGTTCCAGACTAAATTTTCATCCTATATTTACCAGGACCAACGCTCATAAATCTAACAATAGAATATTGCTATCGGATTCAGCTGGTGACACTGGAAAATAAGACTTTTGCTTTTTGCTTTCAACTTTTAGATTTTATAACGTTCAACTTTCTCAAAGTCCAGGCTGTAGGTCAAACAGAGAATCTAGTAAAAAACAGAACAGTCATTGAAATTCGAAATTCAGCGTTTGCTACCGACTTTCAGATTTTCGAAATGTCTTCCATATATCAGCTTTGTTTTAACCTTTCAGATAACATTCTACACACAGCTCTTGAAACTTTCGGCTTTTGACTGACTTGTCTCTGAAAGGAGCCCAGGATACTCCATTTTCAAAAACGAAATTTGAATTTCAGTTTGGGAGGGGGGTGGAGAAGAAAAATTTGTCGACAAATATTTTTTAAAAGCTAAAAATATGCCGACTTTTTAATCGCATTAATTTTGTAATTGAAAAAAATAAACAAAAAACACACATAAAAAATGAAAAATTCAAATGAACGGGTTCAAAATCTGCCGACTGCCAAATTATTGGGTGGGGGGCAATCCCCCTACAGTTTCGTCCTAATCGCCAACTGGCAAAAGTTTGGCTGATTTTTCCAATTCTGCAAACTGATTGAGGGGACAGTCTCCCATCACCCCCTATTCGCTACGCCCCTGTTCTCTTTTTTTTTAAATTAACGAGACATTTAATGCCTAACGACTAGTATGGAATAGTATTTGAGATTTTTGAAGAAAAAAAAAGTTCGAGGGTTGAAACCCTGACAGAAGTTGGCAGAAGTAGTAAGCGTGGAAACTCTTGGTGTATTGGTTAAGACACGCTAAAATTCTGGAGACCATTTTTATGGAGAATCTGGTGTAGAACTCAACATCCGGTTGGAACATTTTGTTTCGTGTTTGGATAATGCTTGAGATTTTTGCAGCAAAAAAATACATTGTGGGAATCAACCTCGAAAAGACTTAGTAGGGGGTGGGGTGGAACTTTTAATGACGTCGTTATAATATAAATTTTTTCCAAACCCCTTTTTATATCTAATTTGTTTCAGGCGTGGATTTAGAAAAAGGAGATGGGGGAGGGGTGCAGTAGCGGCGATGCATATTGATTAGCTGTTGCTTTTATCTTGGCAGCGGTGTGGGGGCGGGGGTGCTCCCGGAAAAATATTTTATCTAATGTGGGATATACGTAATGACGAATATACCGTAGGGTGTTCTACGAAAGTCCCCCTGTTTTTTCACGAACCGATGGGCAGATCTTCCCGGGACGAAAATAATTTTCCAGTCGTAAAGTCTAGTTTCTCCTGAGCTTAAAAAATTTTCTCCCCCTTCCACAGGGGGCTGGAACCGACCACCAACTTCGGAATCTTAAATAGGAAGGTATGCCTTTATGAACCTCGTTGTAAAGGCCATTTACTTCAAAATACAAATCCGTGGAAAAAAATCAAAATTTGTCAATTTTGGGGGGCAAGGGGCCTAGAGATGACCAAAATCCACCCAGAATCAAAGTGTGGTGACCTATCAAACAAACTATCGAAAATGGGGTTTTCTAGGTCGCCGATTTCGAATATTGCCTTATTTTTCCGATTTGACTAACCCAGGGGGCAGAACATTCAAAAATTTGGGGTAAAAGGGGTTACTCCATTTTTTCCCGAACCGATGGGCGGATCTTTGCCGGACAGATTACCATCTTCCTGCGGTAAGGTCTAGTTTCTCTAGGGCTTGAAAAATTTTCTCCCCCATTTATGGGGGACTGTAACGTGACACCAACTTCGGAATCTTAAATGGAAAGGTATGCCTTTATGCACATCGCTGGAAAGGGCATATCCTGCAAAATACGAATCCGTGGGAAAAAAATTCAAAATTCATCAATTTTGGGGGCAAGGGTCCTAAAAATGACCATAGTCCATCAAAAATCAAAGTGTCATAACCTAGCAAGCAAACGATTGAAAGAGGGGTTTTCGAGGTCACGGATTCCGAATACACGATTTAACCCGGTTTAGAGCTTTAATAAAATACAAATTTTCAACCTAAAATTGGTTCCATATTCACAAATTTTTGACTTTCTGAATGCAGGTTATTAAAGTGGCTTCACGCACATCGTTGAATAAGGAACTTCCTCCAGAGTATGAACCTATGAAAAAAATTTCAAATACATCAAATTTGGGGGTAAGGGGCCTCGAGATCATGACCTAGCAAACAGACTATCGAAATGGAGGTTTTCGAGGTCACTGATTCCAAATATCACACGGAAAAATCTCCGCTGATTTTTAAGGACTTTCACCGGAATTTTGTTGGAAAAAAATTCCAAGAATTTCCAGAGAATTTTTTTGGAAACGTCGGGGAAATATTGGATGATTTTTAAGGAATTTCATCGGAATATTTCTGTGAAATACTCGCGGGAAAAATTTCTGATAATTTTTAAAGAATTTCATTGGAACTCAGAAAGAGTCTCCGATAAATTTTAAGAAATTTTATCGGAAATTGTTGAAAAAATTTCAATAATTTCCAGAGAATTTCTTCGGAAATCTTGGAAAAATCTCCGATAAATTTTAAGGAATTTTATCGGAAATTGTTGGAAACTAATTCCGATAATTTCCGAAGAATCTCATCGGAAATCTTTAGGAAAAATTTCCAATGATTTCCAAAAAAATTTCATTAAACTCTTCGAGGATATTTTCCGATAATTTTTGAATTATTAAGCCATTGGAGTATTCCCCCGAATATTTCCTATGACAAGCTTCAAAAATTATCGGAGAAACTTCCTCGAAGAATTTTGATGAAACTTTTTAGAAATTACAGGAAATTTTTTCTAGAGGTTTCCGATGAGGTTCTTCAGACACTACCGGAATTTTTCTCAACAATTTCCGTTGAAATTCCTAAAAAATTATCGGAGATTTCCCCGAGTTCCGATAAAATTCCTTAAAAATCATCGCAGACTTTTCTAACAATTTCCGATGAAATTCCTTAAAATTTATCGGAGATGTTTCCCGAGTTCCGAAAAAATTCCTTAAAAATTATCGGAGATTTTTCTTGAGTATTTCTCAGAAATACGTCAAAAATTATCGAAGAGTTTACTTGAAGAATTTTGATGAAACTTTTTTGGAAATCATTGGAAATTTTTCTAAAGATTTACGATGAGATTCTGTGGACATTATCGGAATTTTTTCCAAAGATTTCCGATGAAATTCCTTAATAATCATATCCGAGATTTTTCCCGTTTCCAAAAAAATGCTTTACGATTTATCGAAAACTTTCCCAAGTTCCGATGAATTTTTTTTAAATTATAGGAGATTTTCCTACCATTTCCGATGAAATTCCTTAAAATTTATCGGAGATTTTTCCCGAGTCCCGATGAAGTTCCGTAAAATTTATCGGAGATTTTCCCCGATGTTTCCGAAGATATTCTTGGGAAATTATTGGAATTTTTTTTCAACAATACCGATGAAATTCCTTAAAAATCATCCGAGATTTTCCCCGAAGTTTCCGAAGAAATTCTCCGGAGATTATCGCACATTTTTCCTGACGAGTTTCGATAAAATTCTTCAAAAACCATATGTTGCGTTTAAATCTGAATAGACGGCCATCGTGTGCCCGCTTATTCATATGCAACGAAAACTGAATAACCCTGTATGTCTTGTAAAAATGTCAAAAATTTGTACTTGACACCACCTTTCTCATTCAAATTTTGGATTTCGGGCCCTAGGATGCGCTGGATGTAGGAAATCACGTGATGAACCCAAACTTTTTTCGCACAGATTCGTTTTTGGGGGAAGTTTACTTTCCAATGACGTGCATAAAGCCATTTGAGTAATCTGCAATGAGAAATTCAAAAATGTGTAAATGGCAGCACTTTTAGGTATCTGATTTTGGATAGGTTTTGGCTAGGGTTAGACCCTGTCTCCCAAAATTGATGAATTTGCCAATTTTCTTCACGAAATCGTATTTTGGAGGAACTGCCCTATCCAACGATGTGCATGAAGCCACTCTGATAACTAGCGTTTAGAAACTCGAAAATTTGTAAATTAGAATCACTTTTCGAGTCTAAAATTGAATTTTAGGGCCCAAGACGAGTTGAATCGAGAGGAAAGTGTGACATTCGAAATCAGCGACCTCGAAACCCCCCTTCTTGATAGTCTGTTCGTTAGGTCATGATACTTCGATTTTGGACAGATTTTGGTCATCTCTAGGCCCCTTGTCCCAAATTTGATGAATTTTGAATTTTTTTTCATGGATTCATACTCTGGAGGAAGTTTCCTATTCAACGATGTGCGTGAAGCCACTTTAATAATCTGCATTCAGAAAGTCAAAAATGTGTGAATAGGAACCAATTTTAGGTTGAAAATTTGGATTTTAAAGCCCTAAACCGGGTTGAATCGTGTATTCGGAATCCGCGACCTCGAAAACCCCTCTTTCAATCGTTTGTTTGCTAGGTTATGGCACTTTGATTTTTGATGGATTTTGGTCATTTTTAGGCCCCTTGCCCCCAAAATTGATGAATTTTGATTTTTTTTTCACGGATTCGTATTTTGCAGGATATGCTCTTTCCAGCGATGTGCATAAAGGCATACCTTTCCATTTTAGATTCCAAAGTTGGTGGCACGTTACAAAATTTTTCAAGCCCTAGAAAAACTAGACCTTACCGCAGGAAGATGGTAATCTGTCCGGCAAAGATCCGCCCATCGGTTCGGGAAAAAATGGGGGTGACCCCTTCAGCCCCAAATTTTTGAATGTTCTGCCTCCTGGGTTAGTCAAATCCGAAAAATAAGGAAATATTCGAAATCAGCGACCTAGAGAAAACCCCATTTTCGATAGTTTGTTTGATAGGTCACGACACTTTGATTCTGGGTGGATTTTGGTCATCTCTAGGCCCCTTGCCCCCCAAAATTGACAAATTTTGATTTTTCCACGGATTCGTATTTTGAAGTAAATGGCCTTTCCAACGAGGTTCATAAAGGCATACCTTCCTATTTAAGATTCCGAAGTTGGTGGTAGGTTCCAGCCTCCCGTGAAAGGGGGAGAAAATTTTTTAAGCTCAGGAGAAACTAGACTTTACGACTGGAAAATTATTTTCGTCCCGGGAAGATCTGCCCATCGGTTCGTGAAAAAATAGGAGAGGGGACTTTCGTGGAACACCCTGTATAGATGCGTTATTATACATTTGTCATTTGTGGCGTGTAATGAGCATAGAATTCATCATTTTTATTACTTTTTTCCTATTATTACGTTTAAAATTTCAACCAGGGGGAAGGGGCATGTACCCCATACCTCTCCTCCCTTAGATCCGCCACTGAGTTGTTTAGCATGTTAGTCGAATGCTATAGTGACTGAACTGATAAAATACCAGAACTGGTTATTAGGTTATCGCGATTTGAAGAATTCCCCTGTTATCATTATACTATGTGTGTTTGCCCGTAAAATTCCCAACATTAGGCGGGGATTTTATTAGAAAACGGGATTTTCATTATTTCATCAAAATTATATCAAAATGGACGTATCCGCCCACAGCTTTCTCTTGCACTCTAACACTCAACTGATGATGAAATCGGAAAATGATGGCATTATGGGTACGCCTCTTCGTTTCCGACCTCTGAGCGGCCTATTTTTCGTTATTGAAGAAAATTCGAAGCTCTGCGAGCCCTTTCCCATCGGTTTTTATTGCCAGAGTTGAATATTGTTGCAACCGTTTTGAAGCGTACGAATCAAGATATTAATTTTCTGTATTCGCACAATATATAAGGTCTGCATTTGCACTGTAATCAGGTTTCAAACGCTTAAAGAATTCAGCTGGTCAGTCCTATTTGATTAGCGTTCGTTTCATACTTGTTTCATATATCGGCCATAGTCAGCAAATTTGTCCTCATGCGAATGTGAGACGGCGCTGCACCTGTGCTGCAGTCTGCAGTGCTCCACAATTCCACATGCGTATGTCCCGGCAATCGGTTTTCAACATTTAACAGTCGGCCATAAAACATAAATCTCGGTTATTATTTGTTCCGGCTGTGTCGCGGTATTTGTTTTAAATTTCATCATGTTTGCGCTATTTGCGGGTATCATCCAATTACTGAAGAAGAATAATTCGGCCAATACCGATAATTTCGTTTTTAAACTTCATTATAAAGTAACCGCCACTGTGTTGATTTCGTTTTCGATCATTCTAACCGCGAAGCAACTGGTTGGCGATCCCATTTCGTGTATGGGCTTCAAAAATTCTGATGTCCCCGAAAAAGTTTTGAACGATTTTTGCTGGATTCAGACTACCTTCACCGAGTTTAGGAATACGCAAGTAAAACCGGCGAGAAGAAACGAAATCAGCGATGGAGTTGGACCAGTTTCGGAAGGCTCCGAATTCAGATATCATAGTTACTACCAATGGGTCTGCCTGGTGCTCTTCCTTCAGTCGTTGGCCTTCTATCTGCCGAAATATATCTGGAACATTCGGGAAGGCCACTTGATCAAATCCTTGACAGCGGATGTAAATTTGCCGACTGTCGGGAAGGAGTTGCTAGAGAAACGCCTAACGCAGCTGAGGAAGTGTTTCGGTCGGCAACGTCACGCAGGGTACGTCAGAGTTTTCATATTTTGCGAATTTTTGAATTTGGCAAACATTGTTTGGCAAATAATGTTCCTCGACTACTTCCTACAAGGGGAATTCACGAATTACGGCTGGAATGTACTGCAATTCACGGAGACGGACAGTAGGTATCGCAGCGATCCGATGAACATTATATTCCCGAAGGTGGCCAAATGCACATTCTACTACTTCGGGTCCAGTGGATCAAAGCAGAACTTGGAAGCGTTGTGTGTCATGCCACTAAACATAGTAAACGAAAAGATCTTCATTTTCCTGTGGGTGTGGTTTTTCGTATTACTTTTCATCACAGGCATCCAAATAATATTCCGAATAATGGTCATCTGCAGCAAATTCGTCAGGCACTTAACGTTGAAAACCAGAACGCCCATGAGCACCAGACCATTGGCCAAAATGCTGAGTAACGACTTAGATTTGGGTGACTGGTTTCTGTTGTATCAGTTGGGTGAAAACGTATACGCGGCAATGTTCGAAGACATCATGGAGGCAGTTCTTCAAGAGATCCAAGAAAAACGTTCAACTAGCTTGAAGAAATCCAACATAATGGAGTCCAATAAAACAATCTGTAGTAACGTTTGAAACGGAAGAAGCGTTCGTTAGGGTAAGCTGGGGTCAAGCGGTACAATTTTTTTGATTCATAATTGCGAACGATCTATTGAATTTGAAGAGCTAGTGTAAGGTCACGTTGAAAGGTAATGTTTTATCTTTTATTTCATCCTAACGTTTTTATTTTTGGTTAAGAAGTCTCAGAGAAAGAAAGATTGAATAGACAAGTGGAAATCAGTCCACTGATCCTATTGGGTGGTTCAAGTGAAACACGCGGGTATATTAAGTGGAACGTGGCACTCTCTATAAGAACATGATGTAAACTTCACGTGTCCAAAATTAAGTTTATTACTAAATTACACGCATAAATCATAAATATAGTCTTGCAGCATATCCCTCGGAATTGGCCTTGGTAGGGAAGCACGAATCCGAAGGATAGAAGCGAAATGGGGGTCCGGGCCAGCTTCAGTGCGTCCCTTTGGTCACTGATGCGATACTCGAAAGGGTAGTTTCCGAAGCCAGGGGTGCGGTCTGGGGAGCCAATTTGATATGCTCTCCTCCAAACATTAATATCCCCCGGCAGGTTTTTCTAATGGAGTTCTTTCTTTTACTTGTGGCATCTTATAATTAAATTAGAACACATTATTATACAAAATGACACGTTCCATTTGACCCATCCTCTGTCATCCTACTTTACGTGCAATCGCATTTTCTAAATAATCGTTAGTATCTCGGTTGCATCTCATAAAACTATACAACAGCCAAAAAACAATAAAAACGTGAGTAGTTGATTCTAGAAGTATTTTTCATGCTAAATTCAATGCCGTTGAGGCCCGTAGCCAGCCATCTGCAGTAAGGAGTGCTGACTGTTTACCAGGGGGGGGGGGGGAGCTTGAGAATACACGTAGTATATAAAATGAAGATTTCTACGAGGCAGTAGTGTAGCCAACGGAGGGGGGCGAAGGGACGAATTCCCCCATGGCACCTGAAATTGATTTATACAAAAATTAGCAATTTTTCGCCTTTAAAACACTTTTTTGACATTTACATGGCTTTGCTGTGGCACTTAAACGAAAAAACGTTACTTTTTGAGTGTTACTTTAGAGCGTCACGAAAACAACAGCTGATCGAGAGCGCTCCCCCCAAAACGAATTCAGTGATTGACATTTCCATGGAATTTTTTTTTTCCAACCATGGGTATACTTGAGCGAAAACGGTAACCCTCCCCCCACACAAATTCAGCGGTTGACATTTCCATGGAAATTTATTTTTTTCTTCCAGCCATGTGCTCACTGATCTTGATCTTTACTGCGCCTTGCGCGACTACAGTTGGACGCTGTTAAGCGTTAGGGAACCAACTGACATTTGTAAACAAAATAAGTTATTAGAGTATCGTTGGAAAGAGCGTAAAAAGTAGAATTTTTCAAAATTGGACCCCAGATTCAAAAATGCGTACTCACGTTGAAAAAAGTTTATCAATAAATGCTACGTCATATAGTTTCTACATAGCTCTTGAACTTCGAATCACGTATTCTCGAAAAACAGATTTTACTGGTTAGTTCCCTTACGCTTGACAACGTCCAGTTCTTCTTCTTTTCTGTTCTCATTTCCAGCTCAGTTAGGCTCGCAGTTCTTTAGTTTTTCATTGCCGCCCCTGTTCGGGCCGCCACGAATTCGGCACTATTCGTCACTGAGCTCTAGAGAGATGGTGACAATTCAGTTCAGTTGTTGACATTTCCATTTTCTTCCCTTGGATATATTTGAGCAAAAACTGTAACGCTCCCCCGACACGAATTCAGTGATTGACATTTTCTACGCCCAGCGCGACAACAGTCTGCAGCTATGTTGTTAATAGAAATTTACATGGATTTTTTTTTTTAATTAGGGTACAAAAGCATATAAAATGTTACACTACACGAGGAAGTTGGGGACAATTATAACCAATTACTGAGAAGTCGATATTAACCTCGATTACTGATAAGTCGATATTAAAATCTAGACATGAAAATGCTCTTCCGTGGTAGCAGATCTGTCTACGACACGTTATATGAATTTATAATCAATTTTCCAAGTTGAAAACTGTGACACCACGCATAGGGTAGCCAAGACTCAAAATGTTCCAAAAACTTCAATATAGGTATCAAAAATGAAGTTTATAGGGCTACTGGGCTAGGTTTTCACATTATTCTTACTCCATTTTTTTTTTAAATTATTTATTTATTGACATACTTTACATTTTATACTTACTAAGGTAATGTCTGCCACCATGACACAAAATTTTTTATTTTGGCTATAACTTTGGTACTATTTGTTGAATTTTGGATTTCTATGGCCCATTCGATAGGTTCATATCTAAGGTTTATTGGATAAAATATTCAGAAATTTGATTCCATAAACGTTAAAGATATGTCGAAAAAACAAAATCAAAATTTCTGTGTCAAGGTGCCTTCAAGGGCCACCATGACACAAGCTGTTGACACGCTGACACAGATTTAAAATACAATGGTTTCTCAGTTACCACTGTGACACAAACTAAAATTCAAAGTGTTTACCATGACACATTTATTTTTAGTAGTATGAATCCTTTTTTCAAGTTTTGGTTGATTTTTTCACTGTAAATATGTAAGTCAAGCTAGAAACACATTTTATTCAAAAATTTTCATTTGTACTGTGTCATTGTGGTCAACCATCAATTTGTGTCCATATGGCAACACAGCAGGATCTTTTTCAAAGCAGTGTTGCCAACCCATTAAATGTTCGTTTTCAATTTTCTTTTATGCCAAAAGAGCGCAATTGAATGACGATTCCAACGAGATATAACATTTTTACTCATGCGGCCTCTCCACAGGAAAAATTAAAATTCTACATTACAATGATCAGGAGCGCTAATAGAAGAAAAGTTATGAAGGTTGTGTCAACGTGGCTGATGTGTCATGGTAACAGACATTACCTTATGCTGTTCTTATTTATCATTAAGAGTCGTAATTGCCCGGGTGCACTAATAAAGTTCACAATTTTCGAATTTCACAGTTTTCTTGGTTCATCAGTTACAGAATTTATGATTCTGGGAGTTTATATTATCACTATTAGAAATCACAGATAACAAAGTTAAAATTTCCGCTGTCAGGGTTTACTATTCAAAGGGGTCACCATCTTGAGGCTTGTAAGTCCACCGAGATGCTAAAATCATTGTTTCTTTCTAATAGATCTTCGATTTCAGGTCCAGATAAAATTTTATTTTCCTCTTTCCTAAACGGTTTATATCTTTGGGCTTATGATCTTTTTAATGGTCAGTTTCAAATCATTATTACCGAGATTAAGTAACAATGTTTGAAGTTACAGTTATAATTACCTTAAGATTCGCAAATTTTCGCTATAGCAGTAATTTTAACTTCATTTTCATAAAATAGTTTATTTTTAAAAAAAATACTTCAATTTTTTACTTTTTCTTCCTTGAAAATCTTACTTTGCTCCCCCCCGGGGGGGGGGGGATCCTGGCTACGCCACTGACTGAATTTAGTCTCAAAATTCATAATCAAAACTGTGATTCAACTTACTGACAACCCACTGAAAAAAAAAAAATTGAATACATCGCATGAAAAAATATTAACACTTACAAGGATTAAATGTTCGAACTTTTGGAAGTGAAACAATTCTATTTCTGTGGACTTATCAAGTTATCAGGATTTCTCAAACAGTCATTCAGGCATTTAGCCATCGATATTCAATGCGAATTGGATCGCGAGCCTACCGCTGTGTTAGTGAATTGTAACGAGACACAAGAAAAAAAGGCCCGTGTGTCTGAAACTGCTGGATGGTCATAGACACTCGGGCCCTTTTCTTGTGACCCGTCACATACAAAAAACGACAAATACAAGACGATTCGTCTATCCTTCGAAGCAAGTGTTGCCAAAAGTTTTGAGGAAAATTAGCGAGAAAAATATAAATAATTCGCTATTTTTACTCACGAAATTTTGCCAGGGGGTGCTCAGCACCCCTAGCACCCTCTCGCTACGGGGCTGTACCGTTCGTTGTTCTTTTTAATTAGCTGCTCTTTATTTCTCGTAAATTCATTCTGAATATTACCCCGTATTTCCCTCTTTTGTTTCAAATATTAAAGGATGTGGCTACACTGCTTGCACTAGGTGACTAAACTCACCAATACATATAGTTAGCTGTGTACTGTGTGACAGTATGATTTGATATCAAAGATCAAAGGAACTTATCAGTAATATTTTAATACACCGTCAGTGTCGCCACATAAAATAAAACAACTTCTCAAAATACGCTATTACATTTCCCAGTAAACGTAAAAAATGATTAGCTAATTGAGCATTTTCAATATCATAATTAGGGTTAGGGGAAATATTCTCTTAAAATGTCAAAATATGCGCTTATATTATGCAGTAACCTGTTTTCAAATATGCAAAAATATGCTCTAAAACTCTGAGTAGCGACATGGATATCAAATTAGAGGGTTTTTAAGCTGAATAATACGATAACACTGTACATAACATTGATGTTTGATAATGGGCTAAAGAAAAAACTCTGAAAAATTTTCGTATCTTTTTTTTTTTTTTAGGTATGAAGAAAATTAAACTTCCCTTGAAACAAATTTGAAATTTCTTGGTTTTGTTCGCATTTTTTAAAGTTGTTTTTACAATAATTTTCATTTATTAGTGAAAATATTCCGTAAGATCCTCAAATATGCACAAATATGCTCTAAAAATGGCTCAAATATGCAAAATATGCATTTATAGTCAGAATACTATGCAAAAATATGCGCTATAAAATTCCAGTACTGTCATCAGAATTATGTAATTTGTAAAGAAAACACAAATATGCCGAATAAGCTGCACCCTAGAAAAATATTATTTTTCCTATTTTTACTACCTATTTTTTAAACGCGTTAAAAATAATCACACATTTATTTTTTGGTATCAAAATTTTTACTCGTATATCACCGGATAATAAATAACGCTACACAATAAACTGAAAATGCTCAATTAACTAATCATTTTTTATGTTTGCTGGGAAATGAAGTAGTGTATTTTGAGAAATTATTTTATGGTATGCGGCAAGACTGTTGGTATATTAAACTGATATTACTGATAAGTTTCTTTGATCTTTGATATCAAATCACACGTTCATGCATGTTACTCTGTTGGTGAGTTTTAATTCCTAGTGCATGCAGTGTAGCCACATTCCCTGATATTTCAAACAAGAAATGGAAATAACGGGCAATACATATTCAGAATGAATTTATGTGAGAAGAGGAGAGCTAATTATGAAAAACAATAAAGAACGGCATTAAATTTAGCATAAACAATACTTCTAGTATCGGCTACTCTCATTCTTGTGGTTTTTTGCCTGTTGTGTAGTGTAATGATACAGTGTTACCAACTTAGTCATTCATCGCCAATATTAGTTGAAAGTGCTCCGAGCTCATAAGAGCGGAATCGAATCGTTAATTTTTTAGTAACTGTTATACCGTTCCACTTAACCTGCGTGTTAGCCCTTTATTCCTCGTGAAACTAATATCTAAAGCGAAAATGACGTGAATACTTTCGCTACCACTCAGCAAAAACCTAGTACGTCCACAACAGATGTTTTTAAGGAATGCAAAAATTATTAAGGTTCACGCCGGGAAGTAAAGAAGCTATGAGCGCCATTTGATGGCAGAAACGGCAAACTGAGAATTGCACAAAGCATGAAAATCCGTTATCAAATCTCTTCAACTTCTCTGCTTCCCGTCCTAAACCTTAATTTTTGCATTCCTTAAAAACATCTGTCATGGACATACTAGGTTTTCGCTGAGTGGTAGCGACTAACTCAAAAACGGTCTAAACAACTGAGACAAAACCACCGACGCTATGCAGCAAGCAGTGCAGCCAACCTTACAATGATCTACTTGACCTCACGTTACCCTAGTTGTTAAGAGTTAAATATTGTTTTAATTTTAAGTTCCTTCTGTTCATGAAATTCGTGGTTTGGATAAGAGGAGCCTCGGGCATAAACTACTTAAGTTTGAATGTTTGTAAAGGAATTACAGCGGGATCATTTGATTAAACTACTTATGAACCACTGAGAAGAGAGACCCATCTATTTTTACAATATCATAGGGTGTAAAAAGATAACCACAATTTTCTTTGAACACGAAATCATATTGCAGCTGGAAGACGAAAGTCTCTTAAGCAGAGAGTTTGGGCGGTTCTTTTTTGGTGAAAAAATGTTTCTACCCTGAAATAGGAGATTGAACATACCGCCAATTGTGCCATCGTAAATGGAAAGGTATCGAACAAAGGATCGAAATATAATACGGTGCATTTGTGAAAAATTGTGCATTTTGTTTTAAAAATGTCAAATTTGATATGCTGGTGTTGAAATATTTATAAGCAAAGTGACATAACCGAGGATTGCTATTCGTAATTTAACCTATGTAAATTTCGCGCTCTGTGAAAAATTGTCCAGCTGATTTACTCAGACGGGATAATGAAGTTCTCTATTTTTACACTGCGTTACATAGAAGCTGGTCATACTTTTTGATTTTACTCTAGGAATATTCAATTTTTCGAAACAATGTAAAGAACTTCAAATTCATGCTGTGTCGAGTTTTACTTTTTCGAGTAGGTATACAACAAACGAGAAAGTTTCTCTAATTCTTGTGATATTAACATTTTATCATTTCTGAAATTCGTAATCTGCAAACACAATGTTCTGATTTGAAACTATTTATTATTATTTATTTATTTTTCAACGCGTCGACAACGCTGGCCATTGGCAATGCAGCATTGTTATTTGTCACTTCCATGGATTTCCCCCAAATTTGATTTACAGACTGCAGATTTCATAAATTGTCAACGTTTTGGTAGTGTAAGAACTGCAGCATTTTTTTTATTTATTGCATCTTCAGTTGAAGTGAAATTCTTCTTAGTATAAATTTAGTTCTCTCAAATTGTTCGTAAAAATAAATGGGGACAAATAAAATGAATAGTAAAAAATGTAATCCAAACAGTTGGTCTTCAGCAGTAAAAATTGTGAGTTTCAGCAGTAACGACAGAATAATGCACAGTAAGCTGCAGGAGGGTAATTTTTGTAAAGACATACTTTTCTATCTTTTATTTGCTGAGCAGTAAATACTAATTTTAACACAGTATTGTTAAAAGAACAAGAATGCTGCATGGACGAGTTTTGCCAAATTTCAAAAATGGAATTTTGACCTCTATTCAGACTTCGGGTAATAACTCATGCTCCTACCCCGTTTTCCTCAAGCACTACACCTGTACGCATGTAGTTGAGATGCTGATCCGACGTAATTTAAAAAAAGGTCAGCTCGGAGGTAAAACCGGTAACGATTGGCGCGAAGAGGAAGAGGGGCCGCCCCGTTGGAGCAGTGACGGAAAATAATTTTAATTAGCAGATCGGCAAAATAATTTTTTATGTATTAAATTTTGCCTTTTTCAATGTTCCAAACCCAAATTTTATTGGACAATGGATACTGTTTTTGGACTTGTACTTCACTTATGTTAATTTAATTACTGTGATATTTCTTCTTTTTGTGCAATACATTAATTTACTGCTGGTTTCCTGTTTTCCCCTGCTTATCTATTTCTTTACTGGTCATTTCATATGATACTGTTCAATCACCAATTTAAAAGTGTGTCAAATTTGGGGCCAAATTGTCAGTTTTTTTTTTTTAAATTTTTATAGAGCATTATTCCAGCGAAAGTTTATCAGTTGGTCTACCTATGCAACGAGAAAATAATTCAAAGTTTATAAAGCTTTAGTGATAGACAGTAATGTTGAACATTGTCATTTTTAATTTTTTTTAATTTTTTAATTTATTTACTGCGATTTCTATTCTGCATTAAGTTTTATACTGTCTTTTTGTTTACACTCTTAACTTCTAAACTCCTAAACCTTTTTTGTATTTGCATTGCAAATCTGAGATATAGGTAATAAACTGATCATAGATCTCTGTGATTGGCAACTTTATTATCATTTGTAGTGGTCGGTCCTACTTTTTTTTTTCTTCTTTTCCCAATTTTCTATACTGTATTTTTGTACTTTTTCATAGGAATGTAAATACTGCATTTACACTTTTTATACTGTAACATATGTATGATGAATAAAATTAGGAATACTCGAATTTGTGCATTTAATTTTTTAGAGTAAGCTATCTATTTCAGTGTGCCCCTGAGCTATTTCAAATCTTGGGGTGTAAAACGCGTGCCAACTGCTTATTAATGTTTCATCTTATAAAACACATTCACTTAGTGTACATACCCGTCCTATAAATCAGAGAAGGTTATCGGCTGGTAGCCCCAGTTATAAATCTTAAAGTAGAAAGTATACCAATCGTTATACTTCTTTAGTATATTCTAAATGTACACCAACCTTCTACTCGTACAAATCAGAGGCGAGAGCTATCAGGGTGTCTGTCTCACTCAATTTTAAATTTTAAAGGTAAAAACTATACCAGTTGTTAGAGTATTTCTAATTCATCAGTATACATATGTTTATTGTAAAATACATAAAAAATATGATAGTCTTGATTTAAAAAAAAAAACAAAAAACTTGAAATTTCTGGGATATAGTGGATGAAGAGCTGAATGCAAGAAGTAGTCAAGTCGATATTGTTTTACAGTGGCAAAGACTATGGTGAATAACATTCAGTATGATCTTGGTTAGCAGAATTGGTCATTTGAAAATAATCAACTTAATTACTTCTTGCACTGAACCTAACAAATTTTGACCAAATTTAGTGATACGTATTTTTGGGGCATTATATGTCCTTACTAATCTGAAACTTTGTCAGGTGTGTTATCTATCAATTCCTGTCGCTTGATATGGATGCATGTGGGTAAGTTATATCCTTCATAATCTATTACCTTAAGACAGTTTCCACCCCCATTTTTTCTCAACTCATTCCCAGTGAGAAGTCATGTAGAAAAACTTATGCTTCACCAAGATTTCACAGTATAGGGTATCGAAGTGACTCGATTTTTGTTGATACGAGTTGAGAATCACTGACGATTTAAATAGATATACTTAATGCATTTTATCTACTTGGGTTTTCTCGCATCTATTTATCATTTTATATCCGGTGATTATATTTAGAAGGATATGTCATTCTTTCACGTATCTTTTTGCTTTCAGTTTTTTGGGCATATAGTGTCTATAGTAAGTCGATAAGTAGAAGTACATATAAGCATCAACTATGCCTAGAAGTACCTATCTCTACACTCTTGGGTAGTATTTAGTGTTCATTTAATGAGAAGTGTAGATATATAGTTTGAATTAGATATTGTTTTTACTTAAAAAGAAAATGTTATTGTTGCAATTTTACTTGCCTCTGGTTACGTTCTTTGCTGTAACAAAAGAGATTAGCAGTGATGTGACGCCGAAACTAACAGGTTTCAGCTCTGAGGGTTAGTTTTTTGGTTTTTATTAAGCACTAGATACTCAAGTATCGAACATGTATCTAGACATCCATATCATTATAGTACGTTAAAAAATAGGTAGGTATATATATAGCTTATAAACAGAGCTCTACTGATTGTAAATTTGCAGAATTATCTAGTTTGGTGTTTGTATTCGATGTTACTGGTTCGATGTCTGAAGAACTAGATCAAGTGAAAAAGGGAGCATCCAAAATTTTGGATACCTTTGCCGAACATAAAGAAAGAGTAATCGGCAAATATGTTTTCGTTCCTTTCAATGATCCAGGTAATGTAACTATTAATAATAATAATTATAGGTACTTATCAAATAGGTACCTGCCACCGTAATTACGTATTAAAAATTATATAAAATTCATTTACAGATGTATTTTCAATTTAAATAAGTATACCGGTCAAGAGGGGCAAACATTAAATGTTGTTCACTTTCTTTTTATCTATTAAAATATTTTGGGGCATAAAAGTAACGATAATTACTAATGCTTTCTTGTTAATGACTAGAGGTTGGTCCGCACATAGCGACAACAAATATGACGGAATTCAGAACCATGATACAAAATTTGAAAGTCGATGGCGGAGGTGATTGCCCTGAAATGTCGTTAAGAGGTATAAAGGAAGGTCTGGAAATAAGCTCACCAAAATCATATATTCTTGTCTTTACTGATGCGAATCCTAAAGATAAATACCTATTACCGGATGTGATTACATTGATTCGTGAAAAACAAAGTCAGGTATAGACCTCCAGATTTATTTCATTTTGTCATTATGACCTATAACTAAGTCCACTTATTAGTACCTATGCGAGTATACCTATATGTGTCTCTATTTTTAATATAGATTATATTTCTTTTAACTGGAACTTGCGAAGATACGTATGCACCCGAATATCAACAAATAGCATCGATTAGCACTGGACAGATATTTAATTTATTAAAAGCAGATGTTCATCATGTGAGTACCTATTGGTGGAAGACTGTTGTTGAACGTAAAACCCTATTGCAACATGCAGTGATGTAGTACAAAAATGAATACGGTTGTTATTGCAGGTTCTGGACTTCGTAAGATCATCTGTAAATTCTCACGGAGTAAATTTGTTTGCTGTAGACTCACCGAAGGGAACCGGCAATTCTCCGAAAACGTTTCCAATACCGATTGATGAAACTCTAACTAAGCTTATGGTTTCCATCAGTGGAAAGAATACCGCGATACGTATTACAGATTCTTTTGGCAAACGAATTGATGAAACCTCTAAAGCACGCACACTGCTGAATTTAAATTCAGTCAAAATAATCAGTATTATGGTGAGTAGTTAAAATTGTGCGTAATACACATGTAGATAGGTGGTGTCACTCACAATAGAATTTGAATTGCTCTGTGCTAAAGATAAGGTAACATTTGAGCAGATGTACATATTAGAGCATTATTTAATCTGATGTAAAACAAACTCTTTCATTGGAAAATGGTAATTTCTTATAATTTCTTATAATGAGAGACGAAGCATAAAAGCCTTCTACATACCGTCGAACGGGGTATCTTGGAACAGCCGGGTAACTTAGAACACACCAGCAGACATGCGTAGGAGCCACCTTACCTGCCCACTTAAGCTAATTTCTGAACCTCTCCGGTCATCTATGAGCATGAGCAATGGCCAGTCGAAATTTATGGATACTATGTAAGCCTGTTCATGTGTCCTAAGTTACACGGCTGTTCCAAGATACCCCAGTTGACGGGTACCCTTTCTTTCCTTTCATTTACCTTAGCGCAAACGGTTTTAGATTTTCTCAAATTCATTATTCGTTTCTTTCAGAATCCTCATCCTGGAATATGGGGGATCAGCGTACGTTCTACATTTTCGTATTCAATACGTGTGACAGGGACCAGCTACGTGAGTTTTGTTTATGGATTTTCGATAGAATATACGCCATATCTGAATGATACTAACAGGCAGCCATTCAAAGGTAGGGTACCTGCACCAGATATATAGATATTACCAGTTACTACGAATTAATCAAATGTAGACTAACTATATGGATTTTAGGCACATATGAGATGAGACGGCTATTTTATAGTTTTTGCAACACAGTTGGAGTGTTGAAAGCACTTGGATAGCTGGGTAATGGGTACACCTACCTCCTTCCATATTTACAACGCTGTACCTATAGGTACCCAGTGTTTGGGATAACTTGAATAGCAGCGTTGGTAGTTATTATTTGCACGTGTACTTCTACTTACCCCCTTTTTGTACCTGGTTGTTCCTTTTCCTTTTCATCCCCTCAGTAAATTCGTATTATAGCCACTTACTTCCTAGGCCTTACCTATATATGTACTCGTCTTGGGCGGCGGAGGATGCCAGGACGTGAGCGCCCGAAGAGGAGAAGACGGAGGCCGCCATTGGCGGCGGCCAAATCAACGCCGCTGACCAGGCCGCTCAACTTCCTGCGGGTCAACCTGAACCATTGTGCAGTAGCCCTAGATCTTTTGCGGAACACGGTGGGAGAGAGACGGGTTGACCTGGTGATAGCCAGCGCGCCGTACAGGATAGACGAGGCGCGAGGATGGCACAGAGACCGCAGTGGACTGGCAGTCGTCGGAGTGTGCCCAGACTGCCCAATAGCTCCGGGCGGGGTCGAGGAAGGGGGGTACGTAGCTGTACAATTGGGTGATATCACCGTCTACAGCTGCTATACTTCTCTCCGAACAGGCAGTTATAAGAGTTCGAGACCTACCTCGCCTGTCTGAAAGAGAGCAACGCCAGGAGGACATCAAGAATGATCGTGGCCGGAGACTTTAACGCCAAATCCAAGGAGTGCACTCCGGCCGGACCGACCCGAGAGGATACGCCTTGAGGGAGCTCGCCGCTCGCCTAGACCTCGTTCCGACGAACGTGGGCGGCACTCCTACAAGATTTCACCAGGGCTGGGGTTTCGTCATTGACGTCACGTTCGCGTCAGCTGGAGTGGTCCGCTGGATCAAGGACTGGTCCGTGCTGGACGAGGAGTTCGGGAGTGACCACCGGTATATTGCCCTCGAGCTGGACAGGGGTAATACCGAGGTCACTGCTCTGAAGAAGCCGGGAAGATGGGCAATCAGGAAGCTAGACGCCGACCGGTTGGAGGCGAGCTTCCTTGCTCTCACCTGGGGAAAGGGAGAGCACGAGGCCGTAGAAGGGAGCGCCAAGGCCGCAGCTGAGGATGTCATCAGGACGGTGGTAGCGGCCCGCGATAGCACAATGCTCCGCGTACACGCGTATTATGGAGGCGTTGGAGTCGGCGCGGGTACCGGGCTACCTCGTCCGAATCATTGGGAGTTACTTCAGGGGACGAGGAATAGAGATGGAATCGGCGGCTGGACTAGTCACGCGGGAGATGACGTGCGGCGTTCTTCAGAGGTCGGTCCTTGGACCTACCTTGTGGAACGTCGCCTTCAACGGACTGCTGCGGCTGGAGCTTCCAGCAGGCACAGAGTCAACTGGGCGTTGGAGATGCTGACCGAGTGGATCGAGTCGGCGGGCTTATGCTTAGCGGTGCGGAAGACGGAAGCTGTTCTGTTTACGAAGCGCCATAAGTACGACCAACCCACGTTCGCGCGGAAAGGAGTGGAGATCGCGCCATGTCCAGCCCTGGAGTATCTGGGGCTGTGGTCCGACGGAAGCTGTCGTTCCGCGAGCACTTCTGAAGGGCGGCGGAGAAGGCGGACCGTGTGGCCGGGCAGCTGTTACGTCTGATGGCGAACCTGGGCGGACCCAAGGACCAGAAGAGGAAGCTGTACGTGAACGTCGTCAGGTCTCGCGGACGTCATCCGGATACCCTACCGAAGAGCGAAGATGGAAAGGGTCTAAAGGAAAGTGGCGATGAGGTGCGTCAGTGCGTACCGCACCGTTTCGTCGGAGGCGGTAGGCGTGCTTGCGCACTTACCGCCGATCGAGCTGAAGGTCGGCGTGATGGCGGAGGTGTATAACGCGCAGAAGAAGGGGAGGACGCGACAGGAGGCATGCCGGGCGAAGCGAGGCATTCAGCTGACCACACTCCAGAAATGGAAGGACAGGCTCGCCCATTCCTCTAAAGGCGAATGGACCAGAGGGCTGATTCATGACATGACCTGTGGACGGGTAGGCCACCTGACCCAGGTCTTAAGCGGTCATGGGTGTTTCGGCATGTACCTGCATCGGATGGTGATAACCTCGAGTGCTGAGTGCACACACTGCGGACGAGGAGCGGAGGACACACCATGGCACACCCATTCGAGTGCGAGGCCTGGGAGCTAAAGTGGCATGGGGCGGTACTAATCGATCCTGGAAAAGAGGAGGAGGACGACGACGGCGTGATCGGCCGTCTTGCACCGGATACTTTGGTCTTGAAGATGCTGAGGAGCCAAATCGGATGGAACCGGGTGTTGGCCTTCGTTTCACCCATCATGAGGAAGAAGATGGAGACAGAGTGGTCGAGAGCTCACCCGTAGGCAAGGGCTGGAGCGGAGAGTGAAGAGGCAGCGCGTCCGGCTGTGGGACCTGAATTCCAGGCGAGTGCTCAGGGAGCACGATCTCGGTCAGTCGGGAACTCCATGGTGGCCATGGCAGGACGCGCGCACCGTTGCGGCACGGAGAAATGGGGGCTCGGGCCCGGCCTCAAAGCGTTCCCCCGGGCTACTGATGCGATATTCGAAAGTGTAGTTTCTAGTACCGGGGGTGCGGCGTCATAGAGGCCACTTTGGGATGCGTGGATCGCCATACGTCCCACCACACACCTATATATGTACGTCTTGAATAGTGTTGTATTTCCCGTTTTTCACTGTATGTGCTTAAGAAATAAAAATTTCCATGAGTAGATTAGAATTTGACAGCAATAATCTCATACCTATATTATTTTCTCGGCAAAATTTTGATTTTTTTGTTTTTTCTGTCTACTTCTAGGAAGAAAAAGTCATAGCTGATATAATATCTTATATTCGCATCGCATTAACTCGCTGTTATATTTTTACCGTAAATTGACATTATGTTTGTGTTTAGGTGTTAAGAATTATATTCTTGTAATGCCAAATGACTTATCTCAAATTGTGAATCTCACAACATGCGATCTAATTTCCCTGAATGGTAGTGTGATCAACACAGTTCCATTACTGTTGACTACGACCACAGCGGGTGTATATTATGGCTCATTCGTGCCGAATGACACGAATTTCCATTTACAAGTAAAATCAACACAGCCCTATATGAGCTTAATCAGAAACATGATAATATTATGAACAATTGTAGCTGTAAATTATGAATTTATATTTGTGCCTAGGTAAATGGGATTTCTGTAAATGGTACATTTTTCAGAAGAATAACGCCTTCAGCAGTTCATACTGATCCTTCAGGTAAAAATGTCTTATTTTGACATGTTTCTTGCTTAGATTTAATTAGGTATATGAACCACTTTTATAATGACAGAAGAATCGGTTACACCTAATACCTACACTACAACTGTTTGTTAGATATTTAAATTAAATGCTGAAAATACCTGTTGAAATCTATTTGTGTTACTTCACACAGCCTTAATAATCAGCGTGCCGGGAAATCAGACGTTATTATTAAATACAAACTACTCATTGAATTGTAAAGTTGAATCTGCGCAACCATTTCAAATGCACTGGCTGAAAGATGGTGTTTTATTGAAAGACCTGCCTTCAACACGTTTCAAGTAAGAATGAATTTGAGATTTGTGAGTACATTTCCTTATCACAAGTATGAGGTACATTTTAGCAGACAGGACTCTTTAGAAATGATATCTAATATGTAGGTGCTCTGTGATATCATACTCATATGTCTTTAAGTAGTCATAGAAAAGTGTGAATGTGTCACACTTTTCTGACTACTTCTCTCTTTTCACTCTAATAAACGCTTTTTCAACGCGCTCAGTGAACTTCAACAAACTCAAAATCGATTCCAGAACCAATCTTCAATACACTCAATGAACTTTCAACAAACTTAAAACCGATTTAAGAATCAATAATCAGCACTTGGCAGCTATGCTTGTAAAAATTCTGGCTCATATTTAATTTTACTACTCTTCAACCGAAAAACCTGTATCATATTTAGTTTACCACTACTCAACCAAAATTCCAGCATCACATTCTTTACGGTTTCAAAACCGTAGATCTAAACTCACCTTTTTCGGTATGTTCATCTAGCTTCAACGGGTGCTTACTGACTATTTCAACAATTAAATCAGAGCAAGAACCGATAAAATAAATACGCTTACAAATCCGATGAACTCGATACGGTAATAAATCCGTAATTTTTCCAAGCTCACATTTTTTTTTTTTTTGCGGTGGTCGACGAGTAATTTTTTCCCATTTTCAAGCACAAAATCTGATAATTTGCACTAATTCTCTATGTGTGCTCAACGAACTTTGTGTAGCGACTAGCGACGTAAGCAATAACTTTGACAAAGACGTGCACACAGTATACTTATAGCTTCTCTCTCATACACATTAGTCTTATGTACCAAACTGGTATTTGGTCCATAAATAATACGTGAAATACGTTGGGTTTGGATTACGTCAATCAGTTTTTTTTTTCTTTCTCATACACATTAGTCTTATATGTACCGAACTGGTGTTTATTTGTCCATAAACAGTACATGAAATACGTCGAATCAGTATTTTCTTCTCTCTCATATATACATTAGTCTTAGATTAGTCTTATGTACCGAACTGTTGTTTGGTCTGTATATAGTACATGAAAGAGCATCAATTTTAATTATATTACTGTTATGAAGTGGATTAGTTCTAAACTCAGTTTCTTCAACTTTTTTTTTATATACCTATTCAAGTTTTATTACAATCTCATAAAGTTTTTCCGTTGTATAATTGAATTGATAATTATGCATGATTGAATACAATAAATCATCTATAGTGGTATAAAAATTTGTCTTGATCTCACTCTCTTTGGACAATAATTCTTCATCAACAGAATAAGCTTTCACATTACTGCTATCATACATATTTTCTAGGTTCCATTTAGAATCAGACATTTTTATTTATATGAGAAAAAAGAATTACAATTTTATTTAAAAGTTGAATACATATTTTTCTAAGTAAAATGATAATGGAAAGGATAAAATCTATGACTAGGTATATCTAAATATTCCTCATAATAATTTTGAATCTGATGTTGAAATAAATTATGTAAAAAATTAATATTTATTCATTTTCTATTCCCTCATCAGCTTTTCTGAGTTAGCATTATCAGCTCATATCCAAGATTAGATTCAGTTTGAAAATTATAAAGTTGATATAATTAATTAAAATTATTTCTGGCTAGTCTTATAATTTCTCTATAGATACTACCACCAAAATTAATTTTTTGAATGTTCTCCATTGTTTATAAATTTAATCTTTATATTATACTGAATAGATATATACTTATTATTTTTTATGATTATTTTTCAATAATTCCCTTTATATTCAGATTTAAAAAAAAAATTTTAATAAAATTATCTCATAGTACTTGAACTTTATGGTAATTATAAGACTAATCTAGGAGGCACTCCTAATTTTATAAACTCTTCTCTAAAATCATTTATTTTTTCAACTAATTATTTTTGATCATTTTTAAATTCAAAACATTTTTCAATAAATTCTTTTAAATTATTATCATTATATTTAAGTAACTCAAGTTCTTATCATTTCTTTTTAAGTGTTCATCTACAATTTATTTTTTTCCAAACTATCTTTATATAAGTTCATATTTATTGTTGATAATATTTTTATGCTACTATTTATTGATTAGAAACATTTTAAAGACAAGCTTTATTCAACATTATCATTTAGTGAGCTTATTGGGTGAGACAAGAAGTCATTATTCACCTCATCCCTTACATTTTCTTGAATTTCCTCATCAGGTTCTTCCTCATCAAGTTCAGAAGTATAATCAGATTCATACTCGGACTTATTAGGATCATCATAATTACCAATATCTAGGTATAACTTGATTTGGATCACCATTATCATTATAATCAACACCAAAAAGAACCTTATTGTGATCTTCATAATCTAATCCAAAATTTTTCAATCACTTCACTCCAAGATCAATTATATTATTTACCATTTTAGAAAGTTTAACTATCACAGATCAACTCAATTTAACAAGTATTTATATTTTAAAAAAAAAAATGAAATTTAAATATTATAAAATAATGTGAGTCAACTAAGTTTTAATTTAAAAAAATTCTTTTTACATTTTTTCTCTATAAATAATAGCTTGCTATTAACCATTGTAAGAATGGATTTAATTACAAAGCTTCAAAATCAATTTACTAGAGAACAATTATATGGTTATCTCAAAAATAAAAATATAGCAGGGTGTTCAAGAATGAAGAAATATGATCTAGCAAAAATTGTTACTCAACACTTATCAGAAAAGGCACCAAAATTTGATCAGATATTCAAGTTTAATGATAGCATTTTTAGTACAGATAAACCAGATCACCATCAATTTAAATTTGATCCTAGTATTTTCAGCACTGAGAAACCAGAACAATTACCTCCAAGACGAGATAGGGATATTGAAGTAAGAGAAGGTACTTCTAGAAATTGGAGAAATATGATTCATGATTATGAAATATACTGTGATTCTGCAAAGTATGATTTAATAAGATTTCTGAAATTGCTAAAAGAGAATTGAAAACGTAGAATAGTATAAGCTTCTAATTGGTGGCTGTTATAGATTATATTAAAGTAAATTTATTTGGTGAACAAGTTAATACTCATAGAAAATATTTTCGATCAACAAGAAATATTATAGTTCATTCCAGTGCAATTAAGTGCCCTAACATCCACAAAAAATGAAGTACTAAGAAATTTTGATAGTAATGCTAAAAATACAAGATATAGATTTGATAGAGTTATTAAAGTTGATATTCATTCTGATCAAAATAATCCTTTGCGTGGTGGAACTTATATTCAATTACTAAGTTTTATTATCTCAAAGAAATGTTGTATCAATGTGAAGAATATAAAAGCTAATAAATTCAAATGTCTCAAACAAGAAGATCTTAGAAACGTATTTATTTTATCGGTTCTTGTTCTGATTTAATTGTTGAAATAGTCATTGAGCACCCGTTGAAGCTCGGTAAACATACCAAAAAAAAAAAAAAAAAAAAAAAAGTGAGTCAGGATTTACGGACTTGAAACCGTAAAGAATGGGATGCTGGAATTTTGGTTGAATAGTAATAAACTTGAATGTGAGCCAGAATTTTTACAAGCAGCTGCGTCGCACCTACAGTACTCCGAAGCTGCTAAGTGCTGATTATTGATTCTTAAATCGATTTTGAGTTTGTTGAACGTTCATTGAGTGTGTTGAAAATTGGTTCTTGAATCGATTTTGAGTTCGTTGAAGTTCATTGAGCGCGTTGAAAAAGCGTTATTAGTGTGAAAAGAGAGGAGAAGTAATCAGAAAAGTGTGACACATTCACACTTTTTTTTTTTCAAAAAAAAAAAAATGTGTGCTTGTATTCACACTTTTCTATGACTACTTCTTTTTATACCTGTATTTCAGTCAAAGTGGAGAAATAACTATACAATTCCCAAGACTTTCACTCGCTAATGCTGGAAATTACACATGCGCTGTGATTCGAGAAGGTGTCACCAAATCAAAGTCCACAAAAATTCGTGTCGTTGGTACTATAAGATCGAAGTTCAATTCAAGATTTTAACAAAACATATAATATGCCATTCAAATTGATTTTGTGACAGCAATCTTTACAATGCCCCGGAAAAGAGGCCTATAAGAACTTGATGCTGTATTTTCTTCTCCCAAAACCTTTTTTCGATGATCTATACCTACACAGTCACAAAATCAATTTATAAAGTAGATATATGATTAGGTACTTATTCGCGGGTAAGAGAACCTAGTTTTTCTATAATTAGCTATTATTAACAAATTTTCTTCAGACCCACCTTCCATACATCAAACTTTACCTTCTCGAATCCAACTAAAATGGAATGACGATTATGCCATACCATGTTCTGCAAAGGGATACCCAGAACCTAAAATAAGTTGGATCTTGAATTATTCTACTGCAATACAGGGTGCACAATATAATGGTAATGTCATATTGTGTGACGGATTGTAATCCTTGTTTTATCGCTTGTAAAGTTAATTAATTTACTATACTGATTTATTTTCAGGTAATTTAGTAGTACTGCCTGACAATACGTTCTTGTTATTGAATGCTCTAACAAATCAGTCGGGGTTCTATTCATGTATTGCTAAGAACGAAGCTGGAGAAGACTTCCGACATTATGAAATAACTGTGAGGGCAGGTAAAATTGTTTGTTTCACAATGAACTTCATACTTTATCTCACGTTCTAAAATCGATTCTTAAGGTAACTCGGGGTAATAGCGCCCAGGAAGACAGTAACGCCCACCCGTAGAAGATTTACTCTATCAGGACACATATTTAACACTCCTGTGAAGTGCTTACAACTAGAGTAGTCTCGAGTATAGATGTAGAGATGAGCGCTATATTACTCCGAGGTGCCATACTTTGTTAAGTAAAATATGAACCAAAAGTTTTGTTAATGGGTTATAAAATCTTGAAAATGATTGGAAATGATGAAAATGAATCCAGAATATTGATTCGTATAAAATCATCTCATTATGGGATACAAATTCATACATTTCATAGATATTTCATTAAAAATTTATCATCATGTTTTATAGATGATGCATATCATTTAGATGCAAATACGACATTGGTAAAGAGTGAAATAGGAGAAGGAGCGTTGTTTTACTGCCCAGCTAATGGAAGTAATTCTATTCAGTGGTTGAAGGTAACTAAAAACTTTTTACAAAATATCTGTTTATGTATACGATCATACAATATACATTTTTGGTCTATGTATACGCCTTCCCGCTATTCACACCATATATACTTACAAATTACAAAATATAAACTCATCACTTGTTTAATACATTCGGAATGGTTTTCTTTTTTCAAGAATGGTTTACCATTAGACATGAAGTCCAATGACAGATCAGATGAACCCCGATTAATTTTAGCAAAGAACGGGAAAAAACTAAAAATAATAGATGTTGACACCGCAGATTTGGGAAATTACACTTGCATATCTACAAATACTAATGAGAGTTCGGTGCATAATTTTTACTTGCAAGTATTAGTTCCGCTCTCATTCATAGACGCTGTAGAATCAGTATTTACTGTTCAAAATAATAAAAATGTAACTCTAGACTGCAGGACTAATGGCAGTCCGGCTCCAACGGTACGTATGTTCCACTATAGATATGGCATTTCTGTCTTCAAGATGTCAATAATCAACGATCAATTGATTTTAATTTCTACTAGGTAACATGGAGGAAGAAAGATTTTACGTGGCCTGTCAATGGTTGGACTTTGCCAAACGTGACACTGAATAACCCAAGCAAACAAATTTTAACCGTCCATTCATTCAAAAGAGATTTACATTCGGGTACTTATGAATGCGAAGTGAAAAATGAAGTGTCTTCCATTCGACGAAAATTTAGTTTGGCTTGAGGGACAGCCTCTCATAGCTTGCTGTGATCCATCTACCTAGGTAGATATTT
Source organism: Acanthococcus lagerstroemiae (assembly GCA_031841125.1). NCBI lineage: Eukaryota > Metazoa > Arthropoda > Insecta > Hemiptera > Eriococcidae > Acanthococcus > Acanthococcus lagerstroemiae. The sequence continues at coordinate 38,806,131 of CM063114.1, read as the reverse complement.
TAGTTTCAGCGCTACGCTGGTTATTCAACAGAGCCAAATTTGTAATGGACTTTATGGTAACTATTACCTCTATAGATTTACACTGTACAAATGGCCTATATTCCGCTACCTTTATAACAGACATTTGTAACTTGTAAGCGATACTGAAACAGTTTCGCGGAGTATACTATGTAATATATATTCCTTCATTATATACCTATACCTAGCATACCTTTTCTGTCAAGTTTTCATTTGCGTATTATGTGGATAATATGAGCTTCGAGCATTAACTACATAAAACCATAGATATATGATATGGAAACTCTCAGTTCGTATACATCAGAGTAAAGCGAGAGGGCAAAGTATTCAAACCTCAATATGTGAAGGCTGTCAAATTTAACATGCAGGTACTCATTGTTGATGATTCTTCTTCATATGTTAGTCACTGAAAGTGTATCAACAAATCTTGAGGAACCAGAAAACATGAAAACTGTTGTACATATTTAAGGTGAGGAGTTCTAAAATGGCCAATTTCCTAATATGGATATCTACCGATTGCTGGGATACAATTTTGTTTCCCTTCAAAATCTGGCTGCACTGTCGGTTACGTGAGCAACCTATCCAACATACCCAGGGTTAAAAGTGGTTGGTTCAAATCGGACTGTCGACGCGGAAGAGTCGCCTTCTACAATTTTAAGGACGTGAAAAAAAGGAACAACTAAAACCCTACACAATTTAGAAACAATTTATCAGATTGAAATAAAAATGGACTCAATGGAAGAGAAATTTTATGTACTATAAATTTTGTTCTATTCATTGTTTTGATAAACGCTTTTGTTTTCATAATATTTTGAAATTTCTTCATATGCCTGTAAATGAAATACTCCCCACGATCAGGGTTACAGAGGTAAACGACAACAGCGCGCCACCGCTTTGAGCAGCCCGAATCCACTGAGGTTTCACTAAATTGGGTTCTAGTCCTACCTCAAGGGGCTCTCGCAAAGTAATGGTAATTACCATGAGTCTGTACTCAATTTATTGGTTTTCGAGACCTTTGAATTCAATTTTGAAAGACGTTTTTTGATCCGACATGAGTGTATTACCACCCTTCCAAAACTATTTAAAAGGGGAAGAACCAATTCACTTTGAACTTCAGTACCACCACCAATGCCTCCCATAATATAAAATATATATATAATAATTAATGTTAGTTGGAGAAGTGCATGTACAGATGTTTCACCTTTAGCTTGATTCGTAATCAGTTATTTTGTTTAAATATTCTTCGTCAATAGAAGATGTGTTTCTGCACAGGAACAGTGTTGAGCTCTTTGCACAGCTAAAAAGTAAAAGAAGAGAGAAAGATTAATAGTGTAACGAATAATAGCTTTCAATTCATTAGAAATTACGGTCTAAAAGCTGGGAAATGCATAAATTATCTATCTCATATTAGGAAATACTATACAGATAATGAATGCAAATAAAAAATGTACTCACTATCATACTCTGTAGAATAAAGTTGAATATTCTCATAAAACAAAACAGATTCAAACATGAAAATCACTTCACATTACAAAAAGATAACCAATTCAAACATGAAAATCACTTCACAGCACAAAAAACCGATTCAAATTTGAAAATCACTTCATATTACTGCTTGCTCAAGATATCAAAAAAAGAAAGAACTGTTGCATCACAACTTAGAAACCAAACAAGTTTATATCCATTATATCTTATATTATTTACCCGCCACCATCTACCAGCAACAGCACAATCTACAGGGAGAAAAGGATGTAAAATACTTCAGTATCAAAAACTATGGGTGCTTACGTTTAAAAAGAATTCATTATTTACCATTAGAAACAGCATTATTGAGAAATCGGTACGATACATCATACAATGAAATCATTATTCGTTCTGTTGGAATTTCAAAATTATTTTACGGTAATGAGTTGCCAAGATTAAATTATTGGTAGGTCAAATTAATAGACCAATAAATATATTATTCGATACATCATTTAAAAAGAAAATAAATGGCGGGTGGGGGGGGGCGTGTTGCTGAATACGTAAAAATCGAAACAGACTTACCGACAGGAACTCTTGGAGATCTACGCGAGCAAAAAACTGGCTTAATGTGAATTTTAACGCGAACGCGAAATCGGAAAACCGCGAAAATACGCACTGAATTCAAATTCGATTTCAAGAACTGAGATCTTTACCCACATAGGAAACGCGAGCCGAATACGAGGGAAATCGCGAACAACCGCACTTCAAGATATATAAAGAAAAAAAAACAAACTTGAAATTGAAAGTCCTGCACAATCCAATGGAGGTAATTCATTCATACCTTTGCTTTTTGCAGACAAGAAGACTAACTATACAGAAGAAAATCCTCTGAAGATGCGAAAACATTAGCTTTCTTTAAAGAGTGACAATAGAGCCCGGATGTCCATACCGTCAATATTGGCTAAATGTACAATAAAAATCAAAGACCATGGAATCACAAAAGTCTAAAAATTACTAAACTGTAGATATCTAAACGAAAGACCAAAAGAAAACTAGAAATGACCATTACACTAAACTGCCTCCCAAGACTTTGTTCAGCAAATATCACATTATTGCAGGCACTCCTCAGGGCAGCTTGTTCGTTTACATACTTTAGGTGGCGAACTCTCAAAATTTCTTGTCAATTTTCAGTGCGTACGGCGGCAACAGTACTCAGAGACCTATTTAAAAATTAAGTGAGTCAGGGTTAACATGGGGCAGATTTTTTGATACAGAGGCTATGCATGAACATTCGAGCTCTAGTTATTTTTTCCCCGACATACCAAATTGGTTACCTTTACAGTCAGCATTATAATTACTCGACATAAGTCATAAAATTGAGGTACTTTCAATTGCAAATTTTTTCCATCCCATTTCTCAAAAAAATAACTAGCACAATTCTTCATAAACTTGAGTACAGTCGGTACTGTCCATTCACATATTCATCGATGTTTCTCTTCAGGTCTGCTTGGTTATTCCTGAAAATATAAAAATGTAATTAATTACCTGTAGGTACAAACTGAAAACTACTGATAGAACTTTTATTCTAGATTCAGGTACAACATTTTCTTATTTTATGATTTTGAATTGAATGGACTAGTAAGTAGAGTGTGACATATTCCGCGAGCTACTAGTCTATTCTTAAAAGTACCTATTCTTAGAAAAACTGTGATTTGTTGGGTACCACAATTCTTATGAATGAGAAGCTCCAATTTCACAAAACTACCCACTATACTGATGCCAGTAATCTTGACAATCAAGACAATTATGAACTTTTACACCAACAAAACACTAACGAAGCAAGTTTTGAGTGTCAAAGCCTTTTGAAGTGCATAATATACTACATTTGTTTGGAGAAATATGAGTCGTCCAGTGATGAGATGCCCATTGAGATCACAACAGGAACAGATTGTGTTTACTCTGACTAAGTACCTATCTTGTAAACTTGGAATTATAAGAGAACTTCCGCAGAAAACGCAGTATTGTCGCGAGTGGTCTTCTCTAACATTAACAACGACGATAAATGCAATAAAATCTGCACTCCGTCAAAAAATTATGAATTCTAATTTAGCGCTGATACAGGAATGCTAATAGATAAAACTGAACTCATTCTATTTAAGTGAATGCAAATTCAAAGGGTTTACGGATGACTTATAGAAGTATCAAAACATATTACCTACGAGGTTTTTTTACACCCACAAGTAAAATACAACACGCTATTTTAGTTACCTACTTTTATACCCATATTCAACTGAATGTCACACTTCATTATAAGTCATCGCAATTTTTCGAACTATACTATAACATACATTTTATTTTTAACGGATCATCAATCACCGGAAAATATGTATGTATCTACTTTACCAAACTAACTAAATACTTAAGTGATAAGAATCTTTTATGCGAATACAATCATATCTGAGACTCCACTGATTTCAATTTGGCAGATACACAACTCCAGGGTTTCTTCTAACTTCATCAAGAAATTGTCTCACACTTCAATTCCGAAGAGTGATGACCCATGGATCGACCTAGGATAATATACTTTTTGATTCTCATTCATAACTATACGCAAGGAAGTTGACGTTCAGTTCTCATGAAAAAGCGTATCTATTTTCCGTTAGAGCGCAATGTCAATTTCCTCCACCAAACGTTAATAAGAATCAACAAGAATATCATCCTCATTCCATGGTTGGTGAAAAAAGCGCTCAATGTACTATATTTTGCAAGATATGGTGTCATAAAGCCCACAAAATTCTCAAATGTAGGTATTGCAAGAGAACAACAGATTTGACAACGAACTTGAACGATCTTTATATTCATCTTCCTCTCCAGAACAAATTTCAATCATCGAATTAAACCACTGAGGGGCTGAGCATCTAACCTGACTTAATACCGGCCTATGTTGCGGGAGTAGGTGAAAATCCGACTTGTAGAAGCTTACGAGAATACATAATCGCGAAATTATTACCCAGTTTTCGCATATTACTACTAATATTACTTACCCAATATACAGTATCCAAAAATACTTCCAAGTCAGAGCCGAGACCTAACTGTGTGTTCATTCAACGCATATTTCACTAAACATTGTTTTCTTGAAGGCAAAGATGCTGAAAATAAAGCAGTTTCTAATCCATTTTAAACTGAAATATTCAACCCGAATATCCTTTCTGTAACAGGTTGATAACTGTCGAAAAACGCAAACTGATTTTTCGAAATGGCCGATTGCAATACTCCCGCTTCCATTTTACCGGGTCTAGGGTACAGAAAAACAAGATTCAGCATGTAGGGTAAAACAGGACTATAAGTCATTCAAATTGTCCAGTGAAAAAGACCTAAAGCTATATGTTCATTAGATCTCTTTTCCAATGACATTGAAAAATGGATAGGGTTACACTTAGATGACGCAACACATGTCCTGTGGTAGCTGTACCAACACAGGCACACTAACACAGAAATTAGCTGTCTCCATCTGGTCGAATTCATGGAAGATCGCAGGTTACGATGAGTTAGGAAAGGTTTACCGCCAAAATACACGGTTAGGTACTGTCTAGTCTTGGAAAATACTGTCCTTGATGGTAAAGAAAGCTGAAATTTAGGATTCTTTATATTATTTTTCCAAAGAAATTCGAAGAAATCCGGATAAAAATCGTGAAAATACCTTGGGATTTTAACTTATATATCTCAACATTTTTGAAATTCAGAGAAATGCAGAAATTTGGGTCTGGTAGCACTGTCCTTCAATGATATAATGTCTTGGAAAAAATACCTAAAATTCATCTGCATTTAGGTAATTTTTTTCGTAATTGGTTTGAACGTTGAATCGTTTTGTGCCTTGTGCCCTTGAATGTGTATGAATAAACGTTCATTCACATCAAAAAGGACTTAAGCCTTTTCTTATTTAAGGTCTGTTCTAATTCTATCATGCATGCGTGTTCCTCGATTTGTCTTCTTCTTGTTCTCTTATCATTTTCAGCTGTTTACATTGTATATTCATCTTCGCATAATGATACTAGTTTTAAATTTTCGACAATTTCGTTCATTATCCTCAAACATTAAACGCACATTCTTGCGATTTATGATACACAGTTAATGTCGTAATTCTTCTCTGGTTTCTTCGCTGTATCAACTTCCTGTATTACTCCAAAACAGAAACTTCGCCAATCTGCCACCGGTGCCATTGTCTTCAAACCATCAATGGGTTCGTAGAGTCAACTCCATGTAGTATTTAAATTTACGGACCATCATGAACGATTACAATTTCTCAGATGTAGACAGCTACCGGAACGGTACGAAGAATGTAGTGAAGCTGAAAGACCTATTTTCTCGACAAACGCAAGATTCAGATCAGGAGAATCATGACTATCCTAATCTGGATTTCGGGTATGCTGATTCGGATACTCAGCCTAACGAAATCGCCGAGCTGTATAGTTACACCGAGCAACCGGAGTTCCAGCTCAATGTAAAGGCGTTCGAAGATTACATGGAATTATTGAAACTGAAACCGTGTTGGAAGGGGTTGTCTTGCACTGAAAAAAGCAACGTAATCGTTACGTTGCTCGATCAGATGGACGTTCTGGATAAAAACGTGCGTTTGAAATGCTGTCGATGCTTTTTGTATTTGTTGCAAGGTTGCTGGGCCGAATGCCAATCCGATATCGAGCAGCAGACAAATGCTAAAGAAAATGTCATACTTCTATACAGGTATGGCGTGTTCAGCGCGTTTATGGAGCTATTTTTCGCAGAAGCTGATGTTTGCTCAGTGGCCATTCAGCGTAAGGTTTCCGTTAATATCAACGATTCCACCGAACTTCGAGTAATTCTTAGCGTTTTGTACGTATTTGTCGAAATCATTAGGACGATCACTGACGACGAATGTGAAGAAAATATCGCCGTAAGAAATGAATTTCTCTATGAAATATGCAATCCGATCGGAGAAGAATTGCTGTCCGTGAAGTTGTTTAGCATGGTTACACGATTCTGTGGAGGTAGTGCGCCCCATTATCCTATCAAAAAGGTATTACTGCTCATTTGGAAGTTACTCTTATTCTCTCTAGGCGGCTCCGAAGAATTGAAAAAGATGAAAGTGGTCAAGAGATCGGAAGCTGGCTTGGAGAAATTTTTGGAAGATACTATCGACGTTGTTAAGACGATGCGAGCGTCGTCTCCGCCGGCCGGTGGTGGAGATGGTTATGATCAAGCGCCGCATGACAAACGCGCCAGTAGACAACTACGAAGGAGTTTAATCAAGCAGAGTTCGCTGGACGAGACGCTGGGTATGGAGTATGAAGGCGTTCCTATGGACGAAGAAGACTACGACGACCAGATGAATAACAGCGCCGCTGGAAACATTTCTGACATCAGCACTGGTAAAAATAATAGTGATAATTCTGGCAGCGAAGGCGAAGGCAGCACCGATGGTATGGATGCTAAGGATAATGATAATTTTGACGGTGGAAATGCAGATGATAGCGGTGTTTCCGCCAGCAGTTCTGAAAGTACCGCTGACAATTACGAAATTCATAGCACAGATGAAGAGAGCCGCGAGGAAACCTCGAACAACCCGATAAACGAAGAACTAAATAATCTGCCGCAAAATTTAACGGATTCTACGCATGTGCCTTCCGGGAAAGGACTGCCATGGGTACCTAAAATCAGACAGAAAGATCTGGATGCATTCCTAGACCACGTGAGACTGAAATTTGTCGGGTTCACATTGCCGGAAGATCGAGAAACTTTGATTGGTCTCCCGCAGCCGATACACGAAGGCGTAAAAGTGTTGAAACGTTACGTGTACATATCACTCAGCGACGTGCAAATGGAACGAGAGGAAAACATCTCCAAGTACCCGATCTCGCAGAAAGAAAATGAAATCCCGTTGAATTCTACCGAGACCTTGTATCAAGCAATGCTACCGAATATGCAGCAAAATATCATCGCTTTGTTGAAAGTTTTGTTGGCGGCTGCTCCGACCTCGAAAACGAAAACCGATTCTATCAACATCATGGCCGACGTTTTACCTGAAGAAATGCCAATGACCGTTTTACAATCGATGAAATTGGGCACAGATGTGAATCGGCATAAGGAAATCATTGTTAAAGCAGTCTCCGCGATTCTGCTTTTGCTGTTGAAACACTTCAAGCTGAATCATGTCTATCAGTTTGAATTCCTCTCCCAGTATTTAGTTTTCGCTAATTGTATTCCTCTCATATTGAAGTTCTTTAATCAAAACATAAGCGCATACGTTAGCGCAAAGAATGTCATCCCTATTTTAGATTTTCCATCATGCGTTATTGGTGACCAGCCAGAGTTGACATCCGAGAGTTTGGAAATCGGCGATAATCAGCAGTGCTGCTGGCGTAACGTGTTTTCCTGCATCAATTTACTGCGAGTATTGAACAAGGTGACCAAGTGGAAGCATTCACGTATCATGATGCTGGTGGTGTTCAAGTCGGCGCCGATATTGAAGCGTACATTGAAAGTGAGACACGCGATGATGCAGCTGTATATATTGAAACTGCTGAAAATGCAAACGAAATATCTAGGACGTTTGTGGAGAAAAGCGAACATGAAGATAATTAGTGCCATTTATCAGAAAGTCCGCCATAGGCTGAACGATGACTGGGCCTATGGTAATGACATCGATGCGAGACCTTGGGATTTCCAAGCTGAAGAATGTGCTCTCAGGTCTGCGGTTGATGAGTTCAATAACCGAAGATATTTTTCGCAAAATGACGATGTGGATTACTGTACATTGGATGTAAATATAACGAGCGTTTTGGCTTCTGAAGTAGAACTGACGGACGAATTTAAGAAACATTACCATCTATGGGTGCAACAGGAAGTGTTTGAAGAAAATATTAACTGGGACGAGCTGCTTAGCGTTGGATATTTGTAAATATCATTTTCTGTTTAGCAGTTTGTAACTTGTATGTCTTATCTATGTAGTGTGCTGAGCCGTTATTTGTTCACATATATTAACTGCCCTTAGAAAATCGTCCCTAAACTGTCAGTATGTCATTACATTTTAAATATGTTCTCATATTTGTAAATTTGTTAAATTTTTCAATCAATTCGATGTGTGTTTGAGAATAATAATAATAATAATAAATATTGATATTCTATAGCGAAAGGTGTGTTGAATTTTGCATCTACTTCCATTTGGAATACTATCCAAATGTGAATGTCATTATGGTGACTTAACTTTTGCGTCAAATCATGTATAAAATTCGACCACAGTATTGTGACCATGAAGTGATGAAATTTAAATTTCGACTAGTCGGTTTTTTTTATCGACATGTTTGAAAGAATTTTTTTGAGCTTGTACCAACTGGTGGTAAAGTATGCGTACATACTGATGGAACATACCTATACCGTAAAACAATTTTATTCTATGAAATGCAAAATAGTTTTCAGTATTAATTTAGTGTTACTGTCACAATTCAAATTAACTTTTTTATTCGTGTCTCATCGGACAAGCGCAAAATACTGAGTACCTATAAACAATAAACAAAATTATAATATTTAGTGCAGGTATTCTGCTGCAGTTTGTAGTTATATTAACTTTTTTATTCGTGCATGTTCACCTCAAGTACAAAAAATAATAACGTATGTACGCCTACATGAAACAAAAATTTAGAATACTTATAGAATCAACATTAGAAATTAGGTACTCGTGCATTAAATTACAGTAGATTAATGAGAGAAAAATCACAGTTTCAATCGGCCCACCGATCAAATCCATCGTACCAGTTCTCATCCAGCGGGGTGTAACACGGTAATCTTCTTGCAATTTTTGTGACTCCTCGTAAGATACTTTGCAAGTCCAAATCATCAGTGTAATTTCTCGATGTTTGACTCCAGTTCAAGGAACTGGTCATTGAAGACTGTTGTGAGAAGTAATAGTTCACATCAGAATTTGTTTCCGACCAGCTGGCTTGACATTTCCAATTCTCTGCTTTTGATTCGAACCCAGGAAGTTTTTCACACACGGTACTTTCCAACGTCAGAGACGAAAATGAAAAATTTTGGCATTTAAAATCCGCAAAGTGCTCGGAATCAGTCACTTTGCAGTCATTTAACAATGAGCACAAGTCAGCCACCTGCGTTACTAATGGTCTACTATCAATGTAGATGTTCTCATGAACCGAACTAGCAGCATAATTCTCTTTACAACAACCGTCAATTTTACTCAGAGAAAGTTTTTCAGTATCGAACAAGGAACAAAACCATTCGTTTCCTGTGATACTAGGCAGTTTCTTCACTGATTCTGGGGCTGTCGCTGGAGTAGACATAGTTGTTTTATTTGCTTCTTGATTTCCAGTTAGCTTTCCCACTTCTTTCGCATTAGATTTCTTCATTTCTTTTGATGACGTTGGCAAATCTGCAGGACTGCTCTTGTTAGGAAGTTTTTTATTGTCTGCTGACGATTGCGGAATCTCATCTGTTAATAAGGATGAAATTTTATTTTCTGGTTTCTTGGGTGACTTTTTAGTCGATATTTGTACTGAAGTTGCTCTGGCTGCTTTACGTGAATGCTCTTTTTTCATTTTTTCTGAGGATTTGATTGCAATTAATGATGACAAAATTGCATGGCATTTCGGATCCGGCAATTCTTGGGTTTTCTCTGCAAATATGTCAGTAATAGGTGTTAGTATAGGTGGCACCTCCTTGTTCTTTAGATACGGTGACTCTTCAGTCTGAGGTTCAAACATGTTAGTGGCTGGTGTCAGTGTTGGTGGTATGTTCATTCGTTCGAAGGACTGGTCAAATTTTTTCGTCCGTATTTTGGTAACTCTTATTAACTGGGGCGGATTTTCACTGTTCTCCATGAATGGCTCTTCCGGCTTATCGGCACATACGTTCGTATTTCCAGGGTGAATTACATTACTCTTCAGTCTTGGTTCCTTTTTCGTTTTTTTCGAGGGTTGTTTTATCGCATTCATGGCAGTCTTTAAAACAGTAGGTAATGCCGAAGTTTTTTCTGTTTTTTTCACCGGAGTAATCTTTGAAATATTCAACCCTTTTAACGGATGGAACGATGACAAACGCTTCGAGATTTTTGATTTATTCCTTCTTGGACTTTTGCTGATTGGACAAGACCTCACCAAGTTGTTAAGAAAGAGCGGAGCGATTCGGTAGCGAGGTGATAGTTTCATCAAGTGAAGTGAGGGATATCTTTGTAGGAAAACTTCTTATCATTCGGTTTTTATTACTTTTTGCAGATAGCGGTTCATTTTCAACTACAGTTTGTTTCTGATCTGATAGTGTTGGGGAAAGGGAGCCTTTCTCAGCAATCGATTTTGGTCTTTTGCTTTCATTAAGGAAAACGTCGGATGGATTCGTTGTGAAAATGTTATCACTCTTCGCTAATTGTAGTACGTTTCCAACCTCGCGTTGTTTGTGCTCTGGTAATCCTGTTAGAGATTTCGTACCAGTCGGTGTCTTCTGTTTTGTTGTGATTAATGGGACGGATGCTTTTGTTTCTGAAAAACTTCTTAAAATTCGTTTCTTATCACTCTCTGCAGTCTGGCGTACGTTTTCAATTACACCTTGTTTGTGCTCATCTGACAATGTTGTTAGAGATGAGGATTTCTTGGCAGTCGATGTCTTTCTTTTCGTTATAGGGAATGTAACGGATGGATTCGTTGCTGAAAAACTCTTCAAAATTCTGTCCCTGTCAGTTTCTGCCGACTGTTGTGTATTTTCAACTGAGACCCGTTCACTATTCGGTGGTTTTCGAGCAATTGAGCATTTTTTAGTTGTTGACTTCTGTTTTCCTCCACTAAAATTTGAAGAGAATTCCTTGCAGTCTACATTTAATGGCGTTGCATCAGTTGCCTTTGGTTCGAGTACAGCAGCTGAACAAGATTCTAAAAGTTCCGGACTGCAGCTTCCGGTTCTAGGAACATTTAACGATGCGGTATAAATTAAGTTCAGCGTACCTGCTAACTGCTGTTGAATTCGGCTGGACTTCCGTGTTCCTGTTCTAAAGATCTTGCTTTTCGGTCTGGTCATATTTTAAATAATTTGTTATAATTTACAGTATTTGAAGAAAATGGACCTACTTTTGTTGTAATTAAATTTATTAAAAATGAGATAGGGAGATTGCAACATATTATTTCTAGTTTGCCGCCATTTTCTGAACAGGTTCAAATATTGAATTCAGGCTTGAAAATGAAACCGAAGTTGAATTACCGTACGTGTGCCGTATATGTATTTGTGTACGTCTAAAGATAAGGACGTAAAGTCACGTTAGTTTTGATACTCTTTTTTCAGAATCAGTATGATTGTGCTTCCCGATCATTCTATGATCTGTGATCACTTGATTACAAATCATGTTTCAAGAAAAAGGACTTTATGCATGAGTGACGAATGGACTTTTTGAAAATGTAATTTTCACCATCTGCATACTGTTCGGACCGAAAATAGACTTGTGAAAGCTAAAAATTTTTGTTTATGTTCTGAGATTTGCATTCTGAAAAACTGATATTGCGTGATTACTGATTAGTTTAATTTGCAGTTATTAGATAGTTAAATTTCAGAGTTTTGTGAACAAAATTATACTCGTTAGTTACTGTAATTACAGTATAATATATATTTTTTGTTACGTTTTAATGTATTTTTCACGCAAATGCGATGGACGTGGGCTCTAGAATCGACTATGCACCTGGTGATCCAGTTCTAATCAAGAACATAGTTTCTCAACTCAAATCACAAGGAGTTTTCGATCAGTTTCGGAAGGAATGTATCTCAGACGTAGACACAAAAGTAATTTGCTGATTTTCATGTACATTTTACCCAGAATAAGTACTCAATGATAGATATTATCCTCATTGTGAGGACTCAGTCAGGCTTGTACACGATGCTCTGAATTTGCAGCCTGCCTACCAAAACCTGTGTCATCGTGTGGACGGTCAAATTGAATCGTATTTGTCCAAGGTGAAGTGGGGATCAGATCTGAACAAGAATCAACTAAGGGAACACATTCGGAAATATGTTAACGAGTATGTTGCAATAACCTTGTATCAGACGTAATCTTAAATTTATATACCTATGTAATCTGAACTGTAGATTCGCTTGTTGATCTTGTCGAAATTAACTGATTCTCGGTTGCAATTTTGCAATCAATCAAATCTATAGAGTTGCTCACTTGAACTCCGGCCTTCGAATGAAGTCAGAAGTGCCCATGGTTATTAGAGGATCGTAAGAATTATCGGAAGTGGATTTTCCATGCGAACATTCACTTTTGCATCTAATTGTGCGTCAATTTTGATGTACTATTCCGTCCAAAAGTCGATGTCGGCGTCGTAACTCTACTTTTGTATCGAATTCTGCATCAGAATTAGTCATAATGTCAAGTTCTAACAGTAACGATTTTTTTAAAATCGACTTCGTTACCAGTAGGTGAACTTGTTAGCCAAGTAAAAACAAGTTCATGAGTCCGTATCAAATCGAGCGGTCAAGAAAACTCTCAATTATTGTCAGAGATTGATGTACTGTTAGTTTTCGCTTGATTAATCGCAGTTCTGTCGAAATTAGGTGTCACTTTGTGGAACCTGGCATCTCTCGTATCGTTGATCAGCTTGTCAATCCCAGAATCAACACCGTACTCGTTCCAAAAGTTGAAGACATCGTGTACAGTTACCTGGGTATCGAACGACCTCCAGAAGAGGCGTTCAATAACACGCGACCTTCTTATGACGCACGTCTGTCCAACAGAACGAGCCCGTACTGGAACGCAGATGTCGGAAATGAAAAGGCTCAGACGAATGGGTCTGTGGCGAGGAGATCGAGAAAGTCGGATTCTGCCGTAAAGTACGATGAAGATACCAAACTGAAGTCTCCATTTTCGCAAAATGAAGAATCTAGTAAGTCAGCGAATCAGAGTAGTGTGGCGCATGGTGATAATGGTTTGATTTTGCCGTCTACCATTAAAAAGGAGTCTGCAGTTGGAAATGAATGCTTTTTCGAGTCAAGTAAGTGTTGAAAAATTATGCGCGACTGTAACTTAATGGGTCCTAATTATTCTGAAGGTAGTCTTGAAAAAATCATGATCAGTCTTCATAGCATCTTGATTTTTTCTAAAGGGAGTTCGGTTTTAGTTTTTTATGAATTATATCGATATTTTATTGAATCTTCATGTTTTTTGAGAAGTTTCAACTAACTTTAATGTACCTTGACCGAATTGTTTCAGTTTTTATAAATATTAAGAGAGTCTTTTCTAGTTTCTTTGGTTGGGGGAGGGGCAGGGAGAGGGAGAGAAAATTATCGTGATTTTCAGTGAGATCTCAGCTATTTTTCAAATATCTTCATGAAATCTCGATGAGTTTCAGTGAGTCTCCTGAACTTCATATGTCTTAAGAGAGTTAATCAGTTGTGACAGAGTCTAAATGAATTTTAAGAGGCTGTTAACTAGTATTAATGATTTATAAAAGAGTGTTCTGCCTGTCTCGATGATTTTTAACGAGAGGATTTAGACGGATCTCAGTGAGTCCGAATAGAAGATTCATTTTGTCTCTGTAGGAGGTTTAGTATTGTTCGTCTTCATCGAATAACTCCATATCTCTGTCACGAATCGTAAATTTTCGAGGTGTACTGATAGAAATATCATGTATTTCTTTTTTTGTGTTCCAGGGAAAGAAAACAAACCAGAGTCTTTCACTTCGTTAGTAACGGATCACCGCGAAACGATAAAACTAGAACTGGATGCATGCTCCAACATAGATTCCGATGAAGACGATATGTCGCCACCATTTGAATTGCACGTAAAATCAGATGTTGACAGTGCCGATTCGGATTTCTCACTGGACGTACCCGATCCGGGAAGCAACGCCAAACCCGAACAAACAGCAACTGCTGTCGCCGCCGAGACTGAAAACGAAACCGATAAACTTTATCGGAACCTAGAACGCATTTGCGGCGAAGAGAGTATGGACTCGGTGACCAGCTCCTATTCGCATCGAGCTACCGCCGAAAAGTGTCGCAAGTTATCCGCATCGCTGGATATTCCTAAAACGCCGACGATCAATTACGAAACGTCGGATGATGGCGACGATAACTATAAGAAGAACAATTCGGATGGCTCGCGTCACGAATCCACCGATGCAGCCGGTGGGCCAAGTGAAGCCGACATCCCCGATACTAGTAATTTCGATTCTTTGACTCGGAAAATTGTCGAGGATAATCAAGAGGTGCCGTCGACACCGGGCAAAGTTTCAACCGATGACAACGTTCGTGTTCCTTCCACTCCGATAGAAGAGCTTGTGGAGAAAGACGAAAGCAAGGAGAAGGACCAGGGCAAAGAGAAGGATCAGAGTAAGGATAAAGACCAATGTAAGGAGAGAGAACGAGACGATAAAGAATCGAGTAAACATAAGAAGAACAGCGATTCCAAATCTGGAGACTCGAGTGATAAGCATCGTGACAGGAAGCATTCCGATCGAAAGAGAGAGAAAGACCGATCGAAGTCCGACCGACATGAATCGAGGAGCGACAAAGATCGCAAAAATAGAGATAAAGACAGGTCGAATCAGGATAGCAAAGGGAGCTCAAAAGATAAGAAAGAGGGTGCCCGAACCGAGTCCGAAAAGAACGACGTTTCGTCGGATCGCAAGAGCCAGAAGAGTCACAGCGACGACAAGAAATCGAAAGACCGAGATTCGAAGAGGGATTCGGGGAAAGTGAGTTCCAGTAGCGATAAATCTAAGTCGAGTAGGTCGAAGTCGGACGACTCCAAGGACGACCGGAAGAAGAGAAGCAGCTCGAAACACGAGACCGACAAAGAGAAGAATAGAACCAGTTCCAGCTCATCAGATAAGAGCAAAAGCAAGAAGGAGGAGAGTTCAGATTTAAAGAAAAGCAAAAGTCAGTGTAACACAGACGAGAAGAAAGCGAGGACGGACAGACGTTCTTCAGATCGTGACAGTAACGGGCCGTCTTCGTCGTCGCACCATTCAACTCATCGCAGTTCCAGTAGAACTGACAAAGAGAAACACTCGGACAAGCCCAGACACTCCTCGTCTGTATCGTCGTCGCATAAAAGCAAAAAGAACACGGATGCCGATTGTGGTCGTACCGAAGACGGAACTGTTACCACTGCAAGTAACGCTGATAGTGACATGTTGCAAGCTTCTAAAACTTCTCCCGCCGAAGACGTTAAGGATAGCGTTGAACTAGCAAGTGAAGAGGAACTTTCGCTGCCGAGCGCTGAAAAGCAGTTGTTTTTAAGGGTCGAGGATTTACGAAACCCACAGCCGTTCGTCGCCGCTGAGCGGATAACCGACGACGAAGTTACAACTGTTTGTACGGCCAACGAGCCAACCGATGGCTGTGAGGTGAGTCGAAACGAGGCCGAAGTTGCCGAGAAGGCAAAGAAACCGGAACCGATGATTGAAACTAAAAGCGGTATACTGAAAGAGAGAAAACTATCCGACAGTAGCGTCACAAGTGCCAGAACTGATTCGAGCAAAACGCCGCCGACGTCCAAATCGAAATCCCTCGATCTCGGAGAACTGAATATCAAGAAGCCTAAAATAGCGAAGAACGCTTCCGACATATTCAGAATAATGGAGTTGCGAAAACAGTACAAAGAGCAAATGAGACTGATGCAGCAGCAGGGTAAAGAAAACGCGAACTCGGATCCGCGGAAGGACATGTTACCGCTCGATCGCGAAGAGAAGACTGCGTTGGGCCAACTGTCGCCGGTAAACACCATCGCGCTGAAAGAATCGGTCGACAATTACATCGGCAAGACATTGGGCAGAAACGGCGCAAATGTCGGTAAAAACGAGCAAATAGCTAATTCGATCATCGAGACCATTACCGACGTCAAGTTACGAATCAGAAGAATCGATTCGTGTTACGAGCTTGTGAATGGGTCGTGCGTGGTCAATGACGTCAACGGTAGCGCCAAAGTGATTTCCGAAAACGACAGCCTCATTGGTGACAACAACAACAGTGACATGAGTAACCATAACATCAAGGGCGAATGCGGCGAGGTAAGGATTTAATTCTGATTTCGTAAACGAAGCCTGTCGAAAAAATGAACATTAGAGTGTGATTAGAAGTAGAGGCATGATCTCATCCTTTTCCAGTTTCGCTGTCAGTTTATTTCAATCAAATTCGCGTGTTTGAGGCCTTAGATCAATGTCCGATGCCTTATTTCATCAAGTATTCTCTAGTGTGTACATTATGATTCGGCTGTACAAATTTGTGTTGTGTTTCACAATTAGCCTCCCCCGGCATTTTTACAGGACTCGTCAGATTTACCCGTGGACCAAATAGAGCCTCTAGTAATACTATCTAGTTAATTAGGGGTCTGGTTGGCCGAGTGGATAGCACGCTGCTCTCGGAATCCAGAGGTTCCGGGTTCGAGGACACGCAGCAACTTGTTACATTTCGACCTAATCCGATTTTTCGGCAAGAAGAGAAGAGGGCTAAGACAGCAATAACAGCCTTCCCGACGTCTCTGAAGTAATGCTCAAAAGGGCGGTTTCCAGGGCTCAGGTTGAGAGTAAAAAGTCAGAAACGAAAATACTATTTCGTTCCTTAACCCTTTTAGAGCAACCTGTTCAAGGTGTACTCTGTTTTTCATTTTAACTTTGAAAAACAAGTTGTCCCATGATTTCTAAAGTTCTGTCAGAGGCGAACAACGTATCGATGAGTTTGTTATTTCAGTTATTAAAAAAAAAGGGTCCTAAGGAGCTGGTAATATCCGTTCATTCAGAAATAAGTTGAAGATTTTGATGAGTCGTCTCATTTCAGGAAATATTTGAAAAGAGTTGGTGAGCTAATTAAGTTACTAATTTCAAGAAGGAGTTGAGAAGTGTTGATAAGATAATGAGTTCACTCAGCTCAGAAAGATTTAGTGAAGTTGATCCTACTCATGTAGACGCAGATGCACGGGGAGGACAGTGGATGGAATTGCCCCTTCCAGAGAGAAAGATTTCAATGGAATTGTTTCAGGAGTAAGTAACCAGTGTAAAAAAGTCTTACGGGATCTTAAGTAAGCTTGCAGGAAATTTGAAAACTCCAGAAATCTGAAGAAAATATATGAAGAGTTACAGACTCAAACAAAATCTGGAAGCGTTCTTAAACGTCTGAGTCTTAACAAGTTTTGTAGAGTCTTTAAGAGTTTTAATGATGGAACACCAGGGCGGAAACTTCAAAATTTTTGATCGAATCTCGAAGAGCTTAATAGTCTGCTAAACTTGAAAAGAGTCTTAAGCGAGTTTTAAAAAGTCTGCGAGTTTTATACAGCTGCCGTACAGAGTCCCAAGGGAGAATCCAACGGAGTAATAATGAACTTTGAAGAGCCTAGCGGGTGCTTTAAACAAGTGTGGAAGAGTCTTAGAACGGACTCGAACCTGCAATGTTTGTGCGCCTCTTATGAAAAGTGCCAAGTAAACAAATAGGTCACTCAGTCGTACATCGTTATTGGAATGGAATTGTATTCTGTATTATGAGCCATGTTTTAACTTTTTTCTTCCTTTTTCTCTTCCATTTTTCACCCCAAAATTGCATCAGTCGTCTTTGTAATTGCAATGATGCCTTAAACCAATAGTAAGATACTTGCGATTTGCTTCTCATTGACGTAGTATTGGTCCTCCGTGCCGGATTAAAACCAGCGACGTTTGTTTGCCTCTTAGTGGCAAGTGAAGGAATCGGTTAGTCATATATCATTATGGCGGCGGCGTGTACTTCGTACTTTGAGTCACCTTCTTGTATATATTTTTTTTGCATTTCTCATCTTAAAATTGCTAGAAATCGATCGTCTTTGTGCACCTTGTATCGTCGGTGATTTTTCTAAGTAGTGCTTGATTTTGCAGGCCGTGACCGAACGGGAGATGAACCGGGAACAAAACGTCACTACTGTCGAAAAAGCAGTCGCCGGTGACCGTGAAGATGATCGCTCTCTCAGTTACACTAACCCCGCCGATGATGTTCAAAACCAGCCACCATCCGCCGGAGAGCATAAAAATTCGGATGTGAAAAATGCCATCCTCCTGGAGTCGACTGAATCAAATCCGGCCGAACTTGGTACCGCGGCTGTAGGAGATGTGACCGCGAACAAAGCCCATGAGACGCGCTTAATCGGCGATGCGGAAAGAGGTAAAACCGAAGATGAGTTGGAAGAGTCGAAGGTTCCTGTTTTAGAGGCCGTTAGAGAAACGCCCTTCGATATCGTTCGAACGCAAGTGGTCGCACCGATGACTCCGGTGATCGAGCATTGCCCGAGTGCGGAAGTATGCTCCAGTCCGGACGAGAATTCGGCGGACGTTCGGTACTTCGACCCTCCGGAATTGAAGACCAGTTTCCTGAATTTCGTCGCCAAACGAATAAAAGAGTGCGAAGAAATGTACCTGCAGAATTTTTCTATCCACATCAGATGCCCCGAGCGGCACGATAATGTCTTCAGAAGTGAGATGGGAGCGGTGGTGCGACGCAAAGGCAGACCCGATCTGTTGCCCAGTCCGGTGAAGTACAATTCGGAAATAATCAGCAATAAGTCGGGCGATGATAGAGGGATCATGTTACGAATCAAGAAGACCTTCGACTTAGACCTGTCGCCTTCGAGCCAACAGTCATGCAAGAGACTAAAAGTCGGTTCAGTCGCAGAAAATGACATCAGCCCGCTGTCGCCGGACGCGAGTAATTCGCTGGTGAGTTGCGATAGCACGCCTGGATCCATCGATGTTGGCGTCGCAGTTGAAACTCCCGGTGACATCAGTACTGGAGATTCGAGTGTTAAAAGTGAGAAGATGACGAGAGTTCCGGGGACAACGGCGAAACGAAAGACACTCGGCATTAAGAGGAAGGTGTCGAGCGGACCGAAACTGAGTACCTATTCGGAATCGAAGCAGGATTCGCCGTCGATGGAAACTAAAAATCATTTGCCTCCGAAAATGATGAAATTGGGCAATCTGAATCGTGATCAGGATTTGGCGAAAGTGGATAATCGCCTAGATGTGCTGGTGCGTTAGAATCACGATTCCTTACATTATTTCTTTTCGTTATAAATATTTCAATGTAGTTATTATGAGCAAAAATTTGAAAACGTGTCGTAATACATCCAATTCAGAAATTGAAATTTGTTAAAAATTAAAGATCAGTTAGATAGACAAAGTTTTAGTAGTGAAATATATATAGACTATTTTTTCCTTTTCATTTTGGTAAATAATAATTGAAAAAGTCGACATTTAGTTTTTCATAACATAATAACTTGTTTTTAATGTCCATTTTCTTAAAGATGAATCATTCTTCAGAAGTCACAATTCATCGTGCATTATTCTCAATGGTAATTGTCTAAATTTGATGTAAGATAATCTAGTCGAACCAGAAATGGTTAACAGACTCGTGTGGGTCGTATTGTGTACCAAAAGAACAAACATTTCTACCTTCCTCAAATTCAATTGGTGATGATGAAGTGACCATTGCTAGAGGACAAATGGTCGCGTTCATCAGTGAATGCGTTCATGTTGGCTCAATCGATGCAATATATTGTTTGTTGCAGTCTCCCAACCCAGGTGATAAAAATGTTTGCATGAAGAACAGTTTCCAACGGCATAACGGCAGTTTCTGTCACTTATCAACGTCAGAAGATCATAAGAGTGAGTTAAATTAACGGATAAACTGGAGTTGCTACTGCCCATTTCGTCTTCATATTTTATGTGTGCATGTCATTTTCATCACTGGGGGCTTGGGCGCCAGCACCTTTCAAATTTTTGAATTTTAACTAAAATCGGACGGATTACTGTTCTACTCGGTAGAAAAGTTCCATGAAAATTTCAGCTTGTTTTGGTGACACCAACAGTTGGCGTCTTGAGCTTCTTTCTTACGGAGAAATACATTTTTCACACTTAGGCCCTTTTTTGCCGGTGTGCCTTGAAGGTATTTCCTTCGGCTCGGAGGGAGTGAAATAATACATTAAATTTGACATTTCTTCGAGAAAATTGAGTGTATTAGAAATGTATACATTTGGACATTAGTAGCTTATATAATACCAATTAAATTTGATGCCAGGAGGTGATACCAAAATCGGGTATTTGATCGTAGTATTAGACAAGCCCTTTGAAGTGTCTGCCCCCAATAGGCCACTGTCTAGGTTTCTTGGTTTCTCTGATCTCTCATACCTGATGTAGGTGTGCCCCGAACTCTGGCCTCCCCCTACGATGGGCTACCTTATTTCTGGATGGGGTACCCATCCTCTCTTCTCCTTCCTCCGAACCCTGCCGCTTCACGTCACTTCTCGTATCTTTTTTGACCCACCCCTCCCATTATGTTTTCCTTTCTTTCATTATTTCGTTGTACGCATAAAATATTCTTAATATGTCCGGGGAGCCCTAATCCGTGGCGTCTCTGCTGTGTCCTCCTCCATCTGTAAATAAATAAATCATTTCGAGGGTAGTTGTGGTGAAATTCGACATGCAAATTTTCGAAATCGCTGAATTCGATTTTGAGAACTTCTGGAACCGATTGAAATTCCTCCAGAAGGGATTTGCTAAATAATCGTCATTAGCATGAAATTGTATTCGACTCATGGGGTTGTGAGATCGCTGAATTCAATTCTGGAAGCAATGAGCTGACTGATTCGGGTCCCTCCAAAGGGACTTCTGGCTAAATCGTGGTCATTCATTTGAAATTATATTCAGTTTATTGGTTTGCGGTGTCGCTGAATTCAATTTTGAACTTAAATTTTGGAATCGACTTATTGGGGTTCTCATCAAAGGAGGTTCTGGGAGTAAATTTTGAATCTAATCCCTCTAATAAGCTACCAAAAATTGTAAAAATTGACTAATAATCCAATTTTCTTGCTTGCAATTAACTTTTCGCCAGACCGACAGCTTATTAGTCTTGTCCTTCCTGTGATAAGCTGTTCGATATGTAGAATAACCACATACGAAACTGAACTATTTTCTGACTCATTGTTTGTGAAATTCGATGAATTTTATCAATCTGTCCACTCAAGTACTGCATTTTCCCTCTTCAAATCAAATCGCCATTGGCTACGCCATTCACTTCCTCGAAAAAAATATCACTCCAAATGAAAAGAAAGAGGGGAAATAAACAGTCGGGTACTCTGTATCAGAAGTCACCAGCATCAAATAAGCATTTTAATATTTTCAATAATTCTTTTTATAGGTGATGATGCAACTAAAAACAGCTTGGTTATCACGGATTCTCCAGCAGCTCCTACGTAAGTGGTGCACATTATATATACTATTTTTAACTTTCATTCCTGAGATAGAAATCGCGGCATGTTCAGTTTAGTTCTGCGCATTGTGGAAGATTTGGTAGAATTCAGACCTGTTGGTATCTCAAGAACTCGTGGCAGGTATTCTAGAGAGGGTGACTTGGACACCAGCTGTGTGATTGTAGTTAACGGTTTTGAATGTATGGGCCATTGCTCTCAGTGGACATGACTTGCTTTTGCGAGGAAAACCTATATACGTGCAATAGCTATGACAGCAATTACAATGGAGCACAATGATTGCCTGGTCATCTTCGTGTTTAGAGCAACCATAGTTGACGGTATTCTACATTCGATTCATAATTTATCAGTTCCGGCTTCTGATATGCATAATGTCATTCAAAAAGGCCTTCAGTGTCTGTTCAACTTGAAGTAGAATACGAATAAATGGAGGTTGCCGACTGTTAGCCATAGTGCTGACCTACGCCATTGTATTGCAGAAGATTGATCTTAATGTCTGTTAATAAATTTTTCCATTATCTTTAATTAAAAGTGATCTAACAGTGTTTGGGCACCTTGGAGAAAGTAACTTCTTGAGCGGCGCAACTGGAAAAATTTATTGTTATTTCTGCATCTCCTTTCAACTTGTAAAATCTTGTTGCTATATCAGCGTGCTTTGAATTTCAGAATTGTAACGCCCAAGAATCAGCGACGAGGCTCGGTTCAAAAGCCAATCACTGACCAAGGTTCCAAAGAAGCCGCTTCCAAGCGTAAACAGTTTTACTACGACGAAGGTGATTTGTACAAACCTCGTCCGACTTTTCTATCTTCCCGAAGATCTCGACCGTTTAACTCGGAAAATATAAATTAGATAACCGGACCCGTATTTTAAAGTGGCCTTCCTTTACTTTTCATATTCTTAAGTTATTTACCCTTTAATTATTTTTTGTACGTAAATACTCATATTTACTTTACTTTTTGTACATTGTTGTTTTACAAGTTGAAATGTTGGCACATTGCATGAAAATATAATTTTGTATCCTTGGAACCGTTGTAGATAGATTTGATTATAATTGTGAAGTTGTGTCACGTTCAGTTTCTCAAATAATATAAAATTACATATTTCCGTGTATTTTATTTCGCTTTTTAAAATTACAATTCGCTTTGTTTAGCGATCGAAACATGGTACCTATATACGACAAACGCGAAATAGTTATATTCCAAAGTAAAAGTAACACTTGGAATGTACAAGACTAGATTAAGTAAGACGTAACTTGATGATACAAGTTAATTCATCTTACTTATACATTATCATACAAAGCTTAAACAGACTATACAATGATTGACGTACAAATCAAAAAAGTAAAGCTCCATGTACAGTCTCTGTATATCCACGTTCGGTCATAAACTATCTTGTTTCTCTGATAACATTTGAAACAGAGCTACTAAATCATCAAAAAAATAATCCCTTATGGGATCAGTTTAGTTTGGTTTTGATCCAAGTCACAGTTACACATCAAACTGAGCATATTGTAAGACCGGTAGATTATTCAAAGAATAACAGTGATACAGGTTAACAAAGATTGGGGAAAACTATTGTTACATAACAGCCAGTAAGAATTAATTTTGAAATATCCGTTAAAGGGCAGATATGAGAATGACCATTAAATAACGGTTCATAACCATGAATTACAGCTAACAACCGTTATTCAACAAATAAATCAACTTCACCATTCAGTTTATGATTAAAACCTTATAACTGAGACGTTATACTTCTTTTGCCAGAAGACAGAGGTTTATCATGTTTAATGGAAGTAGAAGTCACTAACCACTATTACATCTGTTCCTCAAAACACTGTTAAATCTAACACATGTTTTTAAGATTTAAACTTCATATATCCCCATAAAAATCCATGCATTTGGAAACCTCTTTTTCGTTTTCTCAAAAATGATTACAAAGTGACATATTATGAAGTATTTCGCGATATCGGTTATTTACTCGTTATGCTCAAGTAACCATAGCCTTACTCAAAGATCTGGCAGTTATCAAAGGTAACAAGATGGTGTATCAACCAGGACAATACTTTGTATTGCTTTAGTAACAATGGTATATTGTACTACCAAATACTTGTTATATGCAGGCGTTTGAACTTGACAGAGTTACATTATGATGGTTGATAGTGAACTACGAACAGAATCATGAGTTTTTGAAAATTACAGCGAACTGAATGTCGTGGAAATAAACAAAATGCTATGTTTAAGATAGTAAGACCTTGAAACTAGAAGAAGTCATCGATTTATTTACTGGACCTACAAAACATACATTTCAGTTTAAATGGCTTTAAATAATAGACATAAAATTTATATGCACGAGGTCGATATAGCTGTTACGTAATTCTTAGCTTCCGGATTTTTCATTACAAGTTTCTTCAGGTGACGAAGATGGGCACAGCTCAATTTTGTTACACTGTAACAAGCTGACATCAGATCAGATTATGATTTCAGGAATTCTCTAAATAAGATCGTGACATTCGAACTGCATTTGTATCGTTTTAATTTGCATTAGTATTGTTGGTTTAGGGCATCGTGGTCATCATCTCCCAGTTTGCTTATTAATCAATGGTTCCTAGTTTCAACCAACAATGAGTGCGTTCCCCTGATCCTGATGACGAGTTGTGCCCATCACTATTGATTACAGATAGTAATTAAAATCTAATCAAATTTACTTTAAATTTGTTGAAGAAACCACGGAACTAATATGAACATACTCATTTTATGCTTTAATTCAAAATCAAGTTCGTATTATTACTATCGTGATCAAAGAAATTCGGTTTAGAATCATATCATTCATTTTATGGCTTTTACTACTTAATCTGAAGATGAAGATGTACAATACTTCTTATTAATTTACTATCTCTTTTAGGCTGCAATAGATTTCCATAAAACTGGAATATGATTGAAAATATGGCAATGAGATGAAAAAGATGGAATTTATACTCGTACGTTATCTTTTTTCATAAAAATTCAAAAACATAACATGAAAAATATGAAAAACTGAACAAGAATGCTGTCTTTACAAAACAGTTCGAAACGAGAAATATTATTTGTACATTAAATATCCTACCTTTGTGTATACTACGACAAATTGAATCGTTAGGTATCCCCGTTTTTTCTACAACGAAAGAACAGACAACTTATTCAGATGCGTTAATGGTAACCGTTTTTCCTTTTGGATCGTCGAACTGATCCATAGTTTTAATATCGAATATCATGGAAAGACCTAGCAATACAATGGTCACCATTAAACTGGTGACGAATAATCCACTAATTATAGGTATTGTGAAGAAAGTAACTGAATCATCGGCAGGTCCGAAGGCGGCAGTTGTGCTTGGCTTGCTGAAAAATTCAGCCTGTGGAAAAAGAAACACACATCAGACATTACTTCACTGTTTACTCCATAAGACAACAGTTGGTATTTTAGTGGCGGTTTAGAATCCAGTTCAAATTAGGATTCACGGCGACCAAATATCAATTCATAATTTTACTACATTAGTGATAACTACCTGAATAGATGTGAAATTCAGAGTATTGTTATCGGCATCTTTAAATACAACTACGGCTGGAGTATGGTATGAGTTTCCGATGGAAGCGCTGATAAGAATCGACGAATTGGCAAAATTAAATTTCTTAAATGATATCGAACTCAGTGTCCAGGTTCTATTATCAGAAGTAAATTTGAATTCAAAGCGCATACGATCTTCCTTCAAGCCCCCTGGACAGGTCATCTGTACATAAACTTCCATGGATGATTTATCGTGCGTTGGCTACAAAGATAGAAAAAAGAAAAGTAATAAATTAATCGAATTACGCCCAGCGTATTGCAAATCAGTATATTACGTAAGGCCTGAGACAACTATTTTTGATAAAAATTGAATTAGAAAGACACCAGTAACAACTGTTACACCTGTATGACGATCCTGAGGACGACATGGAATTCAGCCCAGCGAAATCAAAAGGAACATGTTATGTGGGCTCTGAAATTACTCCTGATCAAGACTGAATGAAAAGACCACAAGTAACAATTTACAGTAATGTAACTATCTAGAACCCAACATAGTGTTCATGGGTCGTGAAGATAATTTCGAGCTAACACACTGCTTATCTAAGCGAACATTTTAGTCAATATTTCAGTATGGATTCTAACAAGGAAAAGCTAGTACAACATACCGGATCTTTGGGGGCGCTTAGACTGCATACTGTGTTATTCAATGAAATCGTTAAATTCTTCGTATAAATCAATCCGACATAGTTTTCGTAGAAAACTATCGATTCGTTAGTTACAGCACTAGGAACATCCAGTAAATGACGAATCGGAGGTGCCATTTCTGATTCAATCCACGATTTCCGACTGGCAGTCAAAACACAAACCGCATTTCCATTTCCGTATTTCTCTTCAACCGCCGAACAGGCTTCATGAATGATTTTATCGTGTCGCCGTAGCATCTCCACTCTAGTTTCATCATCTTTAGCATTGTCCAGTTTCACTACCATCAAATTCTTCGGGTTTCCAGACAAATTTCTAAGATCAGAAGTCGAAACGTAACCCTTCTCTTTCAATAAGTCCAGTGCTTTAATCGGATCTTTCACATAAGGTAAAAATGTAACCAAGTCGTCGACTTCAAAACGTTGTTGCATTAGAGGAAACGCGCTTATCTCATTACCATCTTGCAATTGAAAATCTTCCATGCTGAGCGATGGCTCAATGAATGCTGCGATGACAGGTGGCTCATTAGAAGATAGCTTTTTCACAAAATTCTCGAACTCCGGCGCAGATAATTTCTTCAGAGCAGAAACATGGTTGTTGATTGATTTTATCCCAGTTCCCCATATCACAACGGGAACTTCATCAGCACAATATACGGCATTTATGAAGAAAGAAATGAGACTTACGATAACCTTAAAACTCATGTCTGATGACCACGATACAGAGAGCAAAGGGAAATTAATACACTTATGGATTATTAATTTACAATACTACCATGATTTAATGGTTGAATTACGAGTAGATAAATTCTAAAATCAGAAGAAATATTCGCGAATTCTTCCAAGAAAGTTGAAAAAAATAGATTTATCTTGGGAACAACCGAACGAAATAAACGAAGCAAGGAACAGAACCACACCCACTCCCCGATCTTGCTAGAGCTTCCCAACTCCCAAGTGATGATAAAAAAATATGATAAGATTCTCGTAAACATGATAGTAAGAAGAAAGAAACTGAACATTGAATATGAGTAATCTACAAGTACTTAAAGACCTTTTTGATTTGGTAAATGAAATCATTAAGAAAGATCCTGGCACATTGTAGGTTCGCTAGCATCGATTGAAGAATAAAACTGATAAGAAAACGGGGTCGAAATCGAAAAGGGGAAGTTCAGCACAGCAGCATATGGCAGTTTTAATGTTTTGTTTTTTTTTCTTCAAAATATCTCGATGAATGCGGTTAACGGAAAATCGAAAAAAACATCCCTTATAGCAAATAAATAATTTCCTTACTCTTCATTATTATCGAAATCGACGAAATCCGAATGATTTTGGATTTTCTCTTTGCATAAAAATGGCATTGCGTCATTGTTGTTGTTGTTTGCCCGGTCCGACTAGGTTCTTGGTAGCCAGTTTTGCACGTGTTTTTGTTGAGCTTGATATCAGAGGGTAGTTTAGTTTCTTAAGTTTCAGTAATGATCTAATGATTGCTTTTTTGTTAACTGCTGAATTACGGAATTTTAGAAATACCGCGGTGCTTTATTAGACTGGCGCACCCAGATGTTATTCACGATGGAAGAAAGTGAAAGCCCACTAGCCATCAAAGCCAGAGAATTTTTAGAATCCAGAAAATATTCGAGTAACTTGGATGATATCATCGCTTGTATTGCTGAAGTAAGTAGTTCCAACATCAAATTTATGTTTTGGCAGAAATCGAACTAGTTACCTTACAACTAAAGAAAACCCAACGAAATCTCTTCAAGTCTATTCACCATGCCAATACAGTGTAACCTGAAAATATGCACTTTTCAGGATGGAGATTCATCATCTGAAGCTGTCCTCTTGGTGCAGGCAATATTCTTAGAGATTTTAAAACGCCGAACTATGCTGAAAAGAGAACAAAACGGTACCGATTTATAATTTATCGCGAATTGATTAGTATTTGATCATTTTCTCCGAGTTATTCTAGGCCTCTCCGTGGCGCTGTTTTCCAAAATCTTTTCTTTTTTATTTCAGAAGAAGAATCTATGTCTGAATATGTTACGTGGTTAAGAAATTCTTATGACAACGTTTGGAAGGAACTCACCAATTCAATGTCAAGTGAAAATGTCAGTGAGCAAGCACTAAGCACCTTATTCTTATTACTAGGTCAGGAAGGGAAGTTCCCTATTTCGGTGCCTAAGAAAGGACAGTACTATTTTCCAACCGATAAACTACAAGTAATTCAATTTTTTCTTACCGGGAGCAGCATTCAAGTATGAAAGTTGAACGCAATTTACTCTATGTGAATACGTTGTTGCAGATACTTCTGAAGAGGTGTTTTTCAACGCAGTCTAAATTAACAACTGTGCAGAATCAAATCGACGAGTACACAAATTTTATAGACATAGCATATTATTTTTGGTTAATCACGCCAAAGATTCTACAAAAATTGAAAAATCCGGGTGAAAAACAAATCACTCGAATCTTGGCAGTTCTACAGCGAGTACCTGTACCGTCAGAGGATGAATTAGTAGATATTGGAGAAGATGTTCTCTTTTGCTTTTCCAAAAGTTCGTGTTCAGTGAGCCATCAAAAGTATATTTGAGCATTTGTTTTCGGTCACTTGAATATCATTAAACTTGCTTTGCAGATAAACCGAAATTCAAACCGAAGTACAGCATTTTACAAGAATCTGTTCAAAACTTGTGGAATTTGATTACCCATTGGAACCACAGTAGCAGCACACATAAAAACATACTAATATTGTTAATTGAAAATCTTATGCCTCATCTTTTAAAACCTGTTCTTACTATGGATTACTTAATGGAATCATTGGATGCGGGTATGGTAAATCTCCAAGTAGTTTTCTATGTATTTTCTTGCTCAAAATGTTTTAAACTATTTAATTTCAAACAATTACTTGCTCTATTTTGAGACGCTATAGTAGTATCATGAGTTCCGCTGGGTTGTTACAGGTGGTTCCGTTTCCTTACTCGCATTACAAGGAATATTTACTCTAGTGAAAGATCATAATTTGTAAGTCGATCAGCCGTCAATTTTATTTTGCTGGTGGTTGGATTTATCAGCATGATTACCATGGAAAATTCGCTTTCAAAGTGGGAGTTTGAGAAATGTTAATGATTCCACTCTTTTCTTTACAGAGAATATCCGAATATTTATGGGAAACTGTACTCCTTTTTTCACCCGAGTATATTCTACACGAAGTACAAAAGCAGATTATATGTGTTGGCTAATATATTTTTAAGTTCTACGTAAGTAGCAATGTATGACAGTTTCGTAATTGCAAGGTCGATTTAAAAAATTTGTTTATTTTCGAATTTCGAATGTTCAAGGCATGTACCTGAAACTTTGATTGCGTCCTTTATCAAACGGTTTGCTCGATTATGTTTACAAGCTCCATCTCAAGACATTATCATATTATCCGCATTTATTGGAAATTTACTAATTAGACATCCTAGTTTGAAAGTTATGATACAGCATCCGACTGGAAAAACAGGTACATCAGTTTTGTATCGTATGTAAGTAAATTTTAAATGCGGTTACACACCTGTATGAACAGTATTTTATCATCGTTGGTTCAATTTTATTTTGTAGTGTCCGAGGATCCATTCTTAGAAAATGAGCCCGATCCTTTAAAAACTAATGCTGCAGAAAGCAGTTTATGGGAACTGGAAACTTTGCAGCAACACGTATTACCGAAAGTATCGAAAGCAGTTAGCTTCATTCACAAACCACTTCCAAATGTTGAATGGGATTTAACGCTACTCATAGAGACTACATATGATCAAGTGAGTTTCGTGTGATAATTAATATACCTGAATCACCAATAATTGTTAGTGAATTCCATATTGTCAGTGTTTTTTCATTTTAATATGTGTTTGTTTTAGATGTTTGAAAAAGAAAGTAGAAAAAAGTTTCAGAAAATTAGTCTGACATTTGAAAAACCAAATTCTTTCGTTCTTCCTCGTACAGATTATTTTTCAAATTTTTGGAGTTTTGACCTGTAATTGTATGTTATAAAATAAATTAAATTGGTACACATAACTGGGACAATATTAGTTCACTTTGTTTATGAAAAAGTTACAACATGTGGACGCTGTTTAACGAAAGGGAACTAACCCACATTTGGAAACAAAATGAGTTATTAGTATCGTTGGAAAGAGCATAAAACGTAGAATTTTTCAAAATTGGGCCCCCGATTCAAAATGTGTACTCACGTTGAAAAAAACTTATCAGTAAACGCAATGCCATATAGTTTCTACATGGCTCTTGAACTTCAAATCACGTGTTCTCAAAAAGCGGATTTCGTGTGTTAGTTCCCTTTTGTTAAACAGCGTCCGTATTAGCTGTGTATTCTATTCGGGCAGGTTGAGGTCACACCTGTCAGCACGCAAATTTTGAAAGATCTGTTTTCGCTCTGTGACGATGAAAATGGCTGAAGAAGAACATTATGCTCAGTTTTTGTATATTACTTACGACATTATTACTAGGTTGTTATTTTGTAAGTGACGGTGCTGAAGGGAGACCCAGGGGGTTTAAGCTACCAGAATACTGGAAGCCCTTCCTCATTAAAGAATTCCATTTCTGTCCTTTTCCCCTCCGAACTGTAGTTCCCCTTGAGAAGATGAAACCCATGGTTCACCGATTTCAAATTACAAAATAGAATGCAGGATTTGGGGACTGAAGTTCCGCTCCAGAAAAGCCTCCATGATTTTTACCCATCCAAAGTACTTTTTGAACACGAAGTTGGTCCGACACAGGACGAAGTAGTATATTTTGAAAATGTGCCGGAACATACAATTAGAATATTCTACTGATGGGAGAACTATCAAAATAGATGCTAGGAAACACCAATTTTCAGACATCACGATAGGGGGAGAGGGGATCCTCCCCCCTGTAGGAAATTTTTTTGTCAGGTGAAATTGGAAAATTTCGGTAGAGTTGGGAAAATTCAACTAGCCAAAAGCTCTTTTTTTTTTGCTTTGATACTTGTGAATTTTGAATTGAGAGGTTGGGAAAATCCAACAGTTGGGAATTTTGAGTTGAGATGTTGGAAAAATCCAACAGGTCAAAAGCTATTTTTTACTTTGCTTTTATACTTAGGAACAGGGATGGCAAACGAAACAACGAAATAACGATCGACTTTTGTCCAAAATAGCGAAACGAAAAAAAAAAAAGTTTCGTTTGCTATTCCTGCTTAGGAATTGCAGGAGGTCGACACTAGCGAACCTGGTCACGATTACGCCGCCTATGTAGTTAAGATATTATAGTGGGAGAGGTGTGAACATGTAAAAGCCAAAAAATAATAAAGTAATAACAACAGACTAACAGCAACAGCATTGGTTGCCGGCATTTGCCACGCATGCACAACACACGTGTAGAGGACTGGATAATATTGTCTCAAGGAACTGAAAAATGTCGAAAATGGGTCATTCTAGTTCGAGTAAGTATGCATCAGCTTGTAACTACTGACAAATTTCAATTTCCTCAAAAAGAAGTGCATTGCTTTCACCTCCAAGCGGCTTATGATAGTGTTACTTTGATGATCTTATTTCTTTTAGCAAAGAGAGGTGAAAGATTATCATGCCGTCCGAAGTACAAAATAGACAAGAAAGTGCGCGAGCACAACAAAAAACTAAGAAGAGAAGTTAAGAAACATCCGAAAGGCAAAGGTAAAAACTCTTGTGCTATCTATGATTTCAGAAGTAACCTTAAGAAATCTGTATGTTTGGGTTGCTGTGAAAGCGAACATGTCATTCGATTATAAATTTACAGACATGAACATCACATTTCAGGTTCCAAGTCTGACTTAGTAGTTACACTCAATCTGTGTCCATTCAAGGAGAAAGTTGTAGAAGAGCTAAATGCAGCCAAAGCGAAAGAAAAAGAAATTTTGATGAACAACAAAGTGAATGATGGTACAGATCCGGAAACTCTATCATTGTTACATCTGATGGAAGATGCTCAAAATCGAACTAAAGGATTTGCTACTCTCGCCGAAACTGAAATATATAGTCACACGAGAAGATGGAAAATGCTCCATTGGCCAGAGAATTTAAAAAGGTAAATAATTACGATTATATCTGTAACGAAAAGGGCGGGGATACTGCTTTTCAACTTTGTTGATTATCATATGTCTTAATACCTGAAATGTTTCGAAATAAAGGTCGCGTGAGTTTTGTTGGTACTTTTCCTATGATCGTTGAAAATTTTCAATATCCTTTCGATTGATAAATTTTTGATTCAAAGTTGATGCGTTTTCCAACATTCTGATTAGTGCTGACTTGAAGTTTCCGGATATGATATTCTCTGAGTTTGTTACTCTATTTCATGATTAATTTATTACTCCCTGAAGCCAGCTAATGATATTACTTCGTACTGGGATTAATTTCTGAACCATGATTCACGAAGAAATATTAACATTTTTGTGCATTTGAAATGGTTGAATCACAACAATTATGATTCTGTTTAATTGGTTACAATTTACTAGATAGTTCAAGGAGGCGGACGTAATATTAGAAATTGTAGATGCTAGAGACCCTCTGGGTACACGTTGTAGAACTGCTGAGCAGACTGTGCTTAGCAATCGGGAAAAAGATTGGTGCTTGTTATTAATAAAGCTGACCTGGTTCCACGACATAACTTGGAAAAGTGGTTGACATATTTCCGTCGCAGTTTATCAGCTGTACCTTTCAAAGCCAGTGTGCAACAGCAAACGCAAAAACTTGGTCGTAGAGCAATGATTAAAAAGTCAAAATATAGAAGAAACAGCTTGAAAAACTTATGTCCGTTTCATCCTGCGTGGGGGTGCCGAATTTCTGATACGGTTGTTAGCCAACTATCGCGGAAATAAGGAGATACAAACTTCCATTACTGTTGGTGTTGTAGGTAAGTAAGTTAACATTAAATTAGATAGTGGTTATATGACAAGTTGTAATTACCTATAAGAATAGTTTCTATGTATATTTTTATTTCTAGGCGTCCCAAACGTTGGCAAAAGTAGCGTGATTAACAGTTCAAAAAGGTCCAAGTCCTGTCGTGTTGGTGCAGAACCAGGTGTTACCCAGGTATAATTAGATGTGTGCAGCTGAAGATCAGGTATTCGTATGGCACTGTTTTGAAAATTAAAAGTGTTTGTAATTGTGCACTTTGAATAAACATATAAGTTCCTTTTATTCCTGAATCTGAGAATATATACACTGTTTTTAAATTTGCTTCCGTAATTTATTAATTTATGTTTGCAGATGATGAGTCTTTACAACGTTAGCGATTACTCAACTCCAGAAGAATTTTAATCGTCCTTTGCTAAAAGATTTGGACTGCTAGGTAAGAAAGAAATACCAGATACATTCAAAGCAGCTAGAGTATTGGTTCAAGATTGGAACAGGTGATTATAATTTCATTTGTGTTTAACTGCGTAAAAGTATTTTTAAATGATTCAATTTCAACTCCTAATGTCTCGAGAAAAGTGGTTGCCGCTGTACTATTCACTCATTAATGAAATTTTTGGAAACTTGATTCATTTCAGAAGAAAAATACGATTCTACACACTGCCACCCGAGGACAGTGTTGAAGTATTTAAGCTGCCGACTGACGGAGTCTTCAAATCTAGATGAACGCCCATAATGAGCACTGAAGAATCTTAGCTAGTTTCAAGGAGTTGTACAGATGAAATAATTTTGTTCACCTTAAAGAACCTTAATAAAGTTTTTAAAGAATCTGTATCAAGTCGTAAACATCTGATCGAGTGTTCAACGAGTTTGGAACAGCTTCTGACCAGAGATCAAATTCAGTTATTTTCTCATCTCACACGACTGTGTTGTATTGAAAACCTTATTTCTTTCAGAGGAGAGAAGCAACCAATCATACTGTTTGAAGTTTAAAGAACAAAATAGACAAGAAAATGCGTGCGCTCGACAGAAAACTAAAAAAATATGCTGGGGAACATTCGTGAGGCAAAAGTAAAAAATTCTTGGGCTAGGTATGTGATTTCAGAAGTAAACTTCAGAAATCTGTATTTTTGGGTTGCTGTTAAAGCCAAAACATATCGCTCGATTATAAATTTACAGAAATGAGCATTACATTTCAAATTCCACGTTTGTATCTATGTCCATTCAAGGAGAAAGTTTTGTAGAAAAGGTATGTAGGTAAATACAACCAAAGCAGAAGAAAACGAAATTTTAATGAGCTATATGAAATGAATGAAGGTGTAGAGAACGTTGCCCCTGAAACACTGTCACTTATGGAGCAGATGAAACCTGCTCAAAACGGAGCTAGAGGATTTGCTGCTGCCGTCGAAACTGAAATACTGGAGTCACACAAGAAGACGAATAATGTTACATGGGCCCGAGAATTTATAGAGGTTAATAAATATGATTTTAAGTACTTGTTACAAAAATGCGACGTTTCTTGCTTTCCAACTTTATGGATTATCGCATGTTTAAAACCTGCAATGTTTCCGAAGGGAGTCAGGCGCGGATTTAGAAAAAGGAGATGGGGGAGTACAGTAGCGGCGATGCATACTGATTAGCTGTTGCTTTTATGTTGGCAGTGGTGTGGGAGCGGGGATGCTCCCGGAAAAATATTTTATCTAATGTGGGATCTACGCAATGACGAATATACCTGTATGTTATTATACATTTGTGGCGTGTAATGAGGGTATAATTCATCATTTTTGTTCCTTTTTTCCTATTATTGAGTTGAAAATTTCAATCAAGGGGGGACCATGTACCTCCATGCCCCCCCCCCTGGAACCGCCCCTGAAGGGAGTTAGTGTGAATGGTATTTTTTCCGATGATGGTGACAATTCTCGTGATCTTTTCGGTTGATGATAATTTTCGATCCAGAGTTACTACAAGCAATTTAACTTTGTCGTACCTGGCGCTCCCACCTCATAACCGACCTCCCTTTGCCTCGCTTGCCTTCTTGTAGGACCCAGGTAGTTAGGACTTCATTCCATTTATGATTAGGTTCGCGGATAATATGAACTGCATACTTAAGCTTCAGCTTTTAGAGAACAACCCCGATATTTTTAGCTTAAGTTTTTTCCATAATATCTTGTACTTTGGTGTGGTCTTTTAATCTAATTTGGAGGATACTTCTCAACATTGAATTGTGCGTGGGCCGGATTTTGTGCATTTGTGTTTTAGTTATGGCCCAGGTCTGGGCTCCGTAGGTCAATACTGGAAGGACCGTGCTTTCCAATACCCTGATTTTAGTAAATAATTTCATGTTGCTTTTCAGCATTTTTCTTTGGGACCAGAAAGCGAATTTTTAATTTATTTTTTTTTATAAATCAAAATACAGAATTTGTCCCAAGTACTTATT
Source organism: Acanthococcus lagerstroemiae (assembly GCA_031841125.1). Classification (NCBI taxonomy): domain Eukaryota; kingdom Metazoa; phylum Arthropoda; class Insecta; order Hemiptera; family Eriococcidae; genus Acanthococcus; species Acanthococcus lagerstroemiae. The sequence goes on along the minus strand of CM063114.1, from coordinate 38,770,829 downwards.
ATATTCCGAGACCACCTCTATGGTTTTGTTGTCGATTTTGATTTCTTCTAGATTCTTGATATTTGTCATAATTTTTGTTTCTGATTTGTTGATTGTTAGGTCCACTTTTTCGCTCTCTCTCCTCGGGTCCTCCACCATTACTTTTAGTTCATTTCCGTTCTTCGCGATGATGACAATATCGTCTGCGAATCGGAGAATATTCAGGTTCTTAAAACTTAATAAACTTTCTCCTCTAATTTTGATTTTTATCCCTTTGCCATTCCATTTTATTTGCCGAAATACTTGTTCTAATACTGCATTAAAAACATTGGGAGAGAGAGAGAGAGAGAGAGAGAGGGTCGCCTTGTTTAACACCTTTCTTAATTAGAAACCAGTTTGCTTTTTTGCATAATTTTATCTGAGCCACAGAGTTTGAGTAAATGCTAATTAGAATTTTAATAATATTTTCGATCAGTTTCAATTTTAGTGGAACTTTGTTACTTATTGTAGTTTTCTTTGCAAGTCTTTAATTTCCTGCCCGTGCCCAGGCTTCTTGATTTTGACTTTTATTTGACTCATGGTGAAAAGAGGACCTATGAGTATATAGACGTTTTACGTTCTTGTTCCTGGGTATTCGATGCAAATGGTCGAAATGTTGTGCTATGCTTCTGTGACTGCGGCGGATTGTACGTTTTAGAATTTAAATTGCTATAATTTTATCATTTTACGTTCAAGGACTAAAGTTTAGTTTCTTTTCATTTCACTGTTTTTGCGCAGCACTGAAAATATAATACAGAGTTTTGACTGATGCGTTTGATGTGTTTTTTAATAATACTTCTTCGGTCTCCAAAGATTTGGAACGTGCGGCGTCTGTCTTGTATAACAGCTTACCTATACTATTACTCAAACGAAGTGAGACATAGAGGTGATAAATTTCGAATTATATATTCACATTTTGTCAAGGATTTCTATTAAAAACTGGTTTCTTAAAAATGAAGTACATAGTGTTCATCATTAAAAATATCTGTGTGTCAAGAATCGTCCAAGAGCTTTTTGAGCATTTACGAAACACTAATCAAATATAATGAAAACACAATCAAGACAAAGAAATATTAAGATCTTAAAATCAACTGAATATGTCATTTTGTAATGATTATTCCTTTTAAATACTTATATTAGTTGGGAAATATTTGAATTATTAATATTTTATATTATCATATTCTAGAACTGTGGGTAGGATACAAGGAGTAAAGAAAAAAAAAGTTTTTGTCTTTCCTTAAAGTCACATATTAAATGAAAATTTAATAATTAAATAATATTTAAGAAATGATTCTATTCCTGAATGATAAAATTTAATTAATAATAAATTCATTGATTTAAAGTAAATATTTGGTAAATGACACTACTGAACAAAATGAAGTTTTTTGTTTACACAACGCATTTAAGGAGGTGATTCTTGAGTACTTTTCAACGCTGAATACAGTGCCGTCGGCCGTTTTTTTCTATCACATCTAGTTTTACTGGTCAAAAACTATAAAAAATTCAACTAAATGTGTTCAAAAAGAGGTTTAGGAACTGAATGTGGTCATACTCATTTGTGTTGTGTGTAGTGGTGTGTATTCCGTCTGTTTGTTTTCTTTTGTAGTGGTCTGATAACACTGATAATATCAGTCAGTGGTACCGCTTATTCCACTGCAAAAACAAAATGGAAGCGAATTTCAATAGTTCAGAACTCCGAATTGTGACGTGATAGAGAAAAATGGGTCGCAGTATCCTGTTCAGCGTTAAAAAGTACCTCAGAATCACCTGTCGAAATGCATTGTGCAAAATAGTTGTTCAGTAGTGTGATCGATTGAATGAGGATCAAAGTTATTAAATTATTATTTTTTTTATTTATCAAAGTTTCTAAAATTGATTGAATTCAATTTTTCAATGATGCTGATGGTATAAATACTGAAGGCAGCACACTCTGTTCTGCTTGATTATTTCAACACAATTTCCAAAGTGGCCCCTATGACACCGCACCCTCGGCCACGGGAACTACTCTTTCGAGTATCGCGTCAGTGACCGGAGGGACGCTTTGAGGTCGGGCTCGAGCCCCTATTTCGACGATTAATATTTTCGTAAATACCTACTGGTGTTGGAGCGGGAGGAGATGGTTCGGGTTAGATCTACCCTTGTCAAAAAGAGCATTTCAGAATGTATCTTAGATTTTAGCGCAATAATTATAGTATTAAATTGACGGGATATGTTCTGTAACGACCACCCCCCTCCCCCGAATTGAGACCTTACTACGCTGGTGTAAATTTATACTTATAAACAAATGTTAGGTTCCCTTTTGCCCATTGTAGCTCATAACTGTATAACTGAACTATTTATCTGATAACTTAATTAGGGATAGCCCATAATTTACACAAAATTTGTTCTCATGAATCCGTTAATCATTTTGTTCACGGCCGCCACTTTTTCATTTTCCAGTTAAATGCAAACTCAAGACCATTGATTGGAAAATTTCTGGGAAAGGGGTAAATTTTTTGTCTCAACACGTAAATAAAATTACAGAAAAAAAATTTTCTTTTTGAATGGTCAAGTTTTGTGCTTTTCTTCGTCATTTAAAGAGAAAAGTAATCGAATATCCAGTTAGGTGCAAGCGCGCGCTTGCTGCCGGGGATTCGCCGGCCATGCTTTTGTTGTCGTCACAAGGGCGAACTATAAAATGAATGTATTGTTTGAATAAGTTCTGCAGATACCTAAATAGTAAGTTGTAGGTGTACACGTATACGAGTACATTCTCGGTACCTATTTAAATGCTTGGTGTGTAGTAAGTCTGATGTGCCAATGAGTGTGAATGAATGTACATTCCTAACACGATTTCTTCTGTGGGTGGCATGGATTGTTATTAATCGCAAATGTCAGGGATTATGTATAGTTACAGAGAAAAGGTCGATAATGGTTGAATGGTAAGCAACTGGCTTTTTGTATAGCATACGAAAAACTGGAAGCGTGAAAAGAATGTGTCCAAGTATTTATACGTTTAGGTGTTGGGTTTATCACGTTCTTCCACATAACGGTATTGTACAAAAAGGTCAGGTTCATTCAGTTTTTGGTTTTTCTCTGGTGAATTCTTTTTATTGTACCGTACCTATATGTGTATAAGAAAAAGTCTGCTTTGGAATAGGTGACGAAGTGAACCTCTTCACATTCCGTTTATTTGTGTGGGTTCGTTTTCTGGGAACCAGAGGGTCATTTTCACTGTTTCTCTGTGCAATGAAAATGGAGCGCGTTTCTTGAATTGCCTTTATAACCTCAATTCTTGCAAATAAATGGAGTTCTATGAAATAGCCTGTACATTGTTCGCAGGCAATTTGTTTCTTTCTTCCCTTAATTTCACGAGTGTAATTTTCACGGGATGTGACGGTATTAAATGGAGGGGTAATGGAGAATATGAGGTACTTGGACATTATCTGCATAATATCCTAATTTACCGCATTTATAATACTTATTGATCCCATTTTCACATAGAGAACTTCCTATAATGATTTTAAGTACCAACAGTGCATTCATAATTGAATCGTTTAGTTCGAAACCATATCTGTCGACCTGTTTTATCAACACTGAGTTTATTATTTTCATTTGCCGTTTCTCCAAACATCTTTTTTAATTGAGAATTTTATTATTTTGGCGCAGAGACGGTATAAGCGCTATCCAGTGGCGTATCCAGGATAAAATTAAAGGGGGGGGGGGTCCAAACTGAAAAAAAAATAATACGGGCGATAGGGCCGAGTGATAGAAGGGGAAGGGGTGAAAGTAGATAATAAAAAAATTGAAGTTGCCAAGGGAGGGGTCCAGACCCCCTGACCCTCCCCCTTAAATACGCCACTGGCGCTATCACATCATAAGCTTTCTGTACTAAACTATTTCGCGTAGAGGTAACAGTGAACGAGTTCACTAATGTAGTTATCATTATAGCTGTGTCGAATATGATATATATCAAACTGTGTCAACCAACCGCTGGTACATTGGGGGGGGGCAATGGAGGCTACCGCCTAGAGAAGAATACTATGATATCAGAAATGCTTCGTAAAACACATGACATAAACGTCTTTAAACGAGCCTGCTTGAGTCATTTTAAGAGTTTAAAGGAACCGTGAGAGCATGAAGCGTCTCGAATGTCGTAAATGGGTCTTCAAGAACTGTAGCGAATTTAAACGAGTCTAGAAGAGTTATAAAGTCTTAAACAATCTTCAAGGCTTTCGCACGAGTCTTTTGAAGAAAGAAATTCTGATCAACTCTGACAGAGGCCGAAAATCTTCACCACATGAAGGGTACAGTGAAAGGAGCAAGTAAGTCACTTTTTTTTGGCGAAATTGAGTTATTGATACCGTTGGAACGAGAGTAATGAGTAGAAGTAGCTGAGCTATGTTAGGATGCTGCAGTCCAAAAATACGGCTTTCAAACGTACAGGTAAAAAACCACGTATGTAAACAAATTGTTTTTCATTTTTCTCACTTCACCACAAAAGTGACTTACCTGCTTTTTTCCCTGTACCCTTCACATCTGAATGATTCATTTGTCCTAGAAGAGTCTTGAACGGTCTAAGCGAATCTTATTGAAGCTTAGAAGGGTCGTAACGAGCATCTACTTGATGTTTTAAGTATAATTATGAGAGAATTCTTATTAGTCGTGACCATAGACATAACCAGGGGGACTATGGGAGCTATAGCCCTCCCCCTAGAAGAAAAAATCTGAGCATTTTTATAAAAATCTAAGTGAATAAGTAAAGCAATTTAGAGTGGTGTTCATTTCGTTTCGAAAAATTTATCCTCCCCCACTTTTTCCGGGTTCAGCCCCTCCCAGAGGTAATATCTGGTAGCGCCTATGATCGTGACTTTTAGTTTTGAAAAGTCGTGAAAAGTCTGAATTACCATCGTGAGGGCAAGAAATGATCTAAGTACTCAGGAGCAGGGGGTTGATAAAATTGAAACTATTCTTACATATTTTCAATTGCTTGTTCCAAGATGACTCCATGGGTTCGCGACTGGTATCAATAGCTATCATAATTCGTACTTCGCAAAATGACAATTAACCAATTTTTGAAGGGGAGGAGGAGAGAAAATTTAATTTTGTTGGGTAACTAAACATTTTAATTTTGCCGATTAAGAAACCGAGTTTGCCAATTGAAGCAAAAATAATAATAGTACCTAACGAACAGAAAAGTCAACGCTTTTAAAATTTCATCAACTGCCAATGTGATTTTGCCAAGGAAGGGTCAATTTTTCTACTTAAGCCAGCTCTGTAAAACAGTTTTTTGGTGACAGTCCCCTCCCTTTTCTGTACGTTCCTGGGACGCCGATTCAAGTACAGTTCAAATAAATTTCAAATCAAGTATGAGTAATTTTTTTTGTACAAAATTTGTTCGTTTTCTAGTGTAATTCCAGTGTGTTGTGTGTTTTAAATCAATAAAATACTGAAAAAGGAATTAACATAATTATATCTGAAATGTGATTCATTAAACTATCCAACTTTTATTTATTGAAAAAAAAAAAGTTGACTACTGGGGGCAGGCGCTTTTATTTTTCTGAAAATTAGGTTTCGTACACTACTCTGATATGAAAGTGTAAAATAACTCCGGTAGCGATGATACTTATATGGGCTTTTTCAAAAGATTCGATCGATCAAAAGAAATTACAAAGTTGAATTTGTGCAAGTATATTTGGAATTGAATCATAACATTCGTCTTTTTGTAGCTATAGCAGAGTACAGGACGTCGGCTTTGATAGTCACCGTAGTATGAGGGCCAGTACTCCAAAATTTTTTGGAAATTCTTGAGTGTATATTGCTGAAACTGATTCCGGTGAACTCCTATGGTAGAAGTCCAGTCAGCAATATTTTAATGTTGATTTCGGGGCCGGGTTACAAAAGGACGTTGGTAACGTACATAATACCATGATAATGAAGCCGATCAAGAAACATCGAAATGGAAAATGAAATAATTTCAGTATTGGACTAAAACTGAAGAACATGGGCATAGATGATTTCTGAATTAAAAACGATTCAGTTTATCAAACGGAAACTGTATCGCTCGTAGCAGCATTGACAAATAAGCCTGTTTTCATATTTTATCGTAGCTCAACGGAAGTTGATGCAGAAACCTATTATCAAGCGCAGATAAAGTTCACACGTATTTTTACTCAGCATAGTTGGGAAAATTTACCATTTCTGTCCAGTGGAATTGGGAAATTTCAGTAGAGTTGGGAAACCCTGAACAAATCAAAAGGTTTTTTTTTTTGCTTTGATACTTGGAAATTTTGAGTTGAATCAGTTGGAACTTTCACCCCCTCCCTCCCCCAGGAAAAACTTCGGTACGTCCCTGACTGTGTCTGTCAACTTTTACCTTTCTCCGCTCAATTTCACGTATTATTGTTTATCTAAAGTATTTGTTTGTCTGTACCCACGATCTTGTTGACTTTTGATGTCTATCACTAAGTCTGTGTTGTACTAGACGATCCCTGATAGATTTCCGATGATATTGTGGGTGTTAATCCTGTAAAGTAATTTCTCGAGAATTTTTTACAAATGTACCTATATGCATTTTGCCCTATACAAGTTCGCTACAAAACTAATTTCAAAAGGAAATAAAAGGATTACTTTTTTCCGAAGTCAGTGTTACCATATTCACATATTAATGTTGATTCTTATTGATATTTGTGCATAAGAAATTTACATGATGTTCCGTCTAAAAGATGGGTATGTTCTAAAAACTGAATTGCTATAAACTTCCTATGCTCACATAGGTATCAATAAGAACCAACAACAACCCCTTACCTCTTCATTCACTATATTTAATGGAGCAGGTTCTATTAGACCTCGAATAATATCCTCATGGATTCTTATTGATCTTTGCGCATAGGAAGTTCATGTTCAGTTTTTAAAACATAGATCTATTTTTTTTCCTATGCGCCAAAATCAATAAAATAATGAACACAAATGGACGCTATTAAGCGCAACAGAACCAACCAACAAAATCTGTTTTTTTGAGAATACGTGATTCGAAGAGTTAAAGAGCCATGTAGAAACTAGATGACGTAGCGTTTACTAATAAGCTTTTTTCAACGTGAGTACAAAATTTGGAATCGGGGACCCAATTGAAAAAAAATTCTACTTTTTACGCTCTTTCCAACGATACCGCAAATAACTCATTTTGTCAACAAATGTCGGTTGGTTCTGTTACGCTTAACAGCGTCCAAATATATCATGATATCCCGAGCATATAGACCATAATAGATTACAAAACTGGGCCTACCTAGTTCTCATCAGTAGCAGTATTGGTCAACATAAATATATGTTACATAATTATGGAGAATAAAACAAAGTGAAAACTGGACTATTTACAGGTAGTGATAAAAGGGGAAATAATACTGCGTTTTTGGCAAATAAATAAGAGATTGATAAATAAATTAAAAATATCGATTTCGGATTATAACTTCAAAGAAAAATAATGAAAATAATCATGAAAATATAATGAAATACGGATTAATGATTCTCTATAAAGCCAATTTGTCACTCCACTTATACGCTCCATAACACTACGCAACAATTTGAAATTTTTCAAAAAACAATGGCATGAGAAAACATGATTTTATACGTATTTTCAACGAGGAATTTAATGCCGATGTTAATTTTTTAATTATAATTCATTTTCCCCCCGTCATGCAAATTTTAGTATCATCAAGATGATACTACTGATCAAACTACTAGGTATATGCGTTCAGTATCGTTATCGGTATCAGTGTAGTTATTCTTGCAAGACAAAAAGGAATAAAAAGTGAAAATTTTAATAAAATTTCATTTTAAATATGGAAAACAAAAGGTTTTCGAGAAAAATGGATAACTCCATTGTATTCAGTATTCAAAATACAGCTAGAATCATGTAATCTCATCCCATTGTCTTTTATGCTATCAATCAAAACCAGCATAATGTGATTTCCTTATTCCTTTGGCTTTAAAAAAAAACAACAACAAAAAAACAACAACTGGGAACTCCTGTACAATTGATTTATCAAAGTTTTGAATAAAATGCTCCAATTTGTTGGGAGCTATTCAAAAAAGGATGTATTTTGTAGAGAATTTAATCTAGTTCCATATACAAGTATAGTTTAGGTCGCTAAATCATTTATATATGTCCTGAGATAGAAGTGATAATGTGAGAAGTTTGAAACTGTGAGGCGACGATAAACATGTGAGGTTTCCATAGTGGCTTATTTTACCAAGTTAACTGATTTGTTATGAATGCTTCATTTGTGTATCATTAGTGCTCTTAATGATTTTATAGTGTCTTTAGAGAAGAATGCCACGAAAGTACATATATGACAATTAGGTTGTCGCATCAACTTGGAATGATTGTTATTATCTACTAACTAAATACATTGTTTTGTTTTGTTTTTTGGTTTTTCACGAATTTTCTCACGACCTTTTTTTTTTTTTAAACATTAAGATTTGTTAACCTTCACCCCAATGCCTCCAGAGAGAATTACCATGCAAAAACATATGAGTACTTTTTATTAGCGCAGTCTGTATAAGGCAGTGACACGTGACCGGGCTACGATTTTGTTGCTTTGGCAAATTTTCTGTAACATTTGAAATTATGTTATTTCAAAGGATCTTTACTATATAGTCATACAGTTTCTTGTCAAATTAGCCCTACTTGAAAAAGCAACAAGGAGTGGAAAACTGATCAGCCTCAGCCTGAACCTTCAAATCATTTTAAATTCTCATCAACCAATCCATTCTTAGTAGATATGGAAACTAATAATTAGAAAGTATATTTTCAATATAAATTTTATAAATTTTTGAGCAAGTTAGAATCCTTGTGAGTTTCATAACCGTTATGGGGAAACAGGATAACTTGCACTACTCTATCACTTCAAAAAAGGGTTAAACTCAACCTTTTAATGTGAGCGTTACGACGTTAGTTCATCGATAAACGAGTGGGGTGAACACCCGTCTTTGAAGAAAATTAGCATGCTCATACACCTTTTAAAAAGTTCGTCTACTATATCGAAATTTTTTGAGCCTGAATGTTATTAGCACGCTCGTGTTCCTTTTAAAAAGTTCGTCAATTATACCAAAAAAAAGAAGAATAATTATACTGAGATTTTTGAGCCTGAACGTTCGTGCACTTCTTGAAAAGTTCATCAATTATACCGTAATTGTAGATTTAGCACGCTCGTACACCTTCCAAATTTCTTGGTTAAATAAGTGAGTAGGTTGAACAACCGTCTTTGAAGAAAATTAGCATGCTCGTACACCTTTTGGTTGGGCTGGGGTGAACAACCGTCTTCGAAAAAAGTTCATCCACCATAGATGAGTTGCTTCCATCAAGTATTAAAAATAGTCGGAAAAATCTATAAAATTCTGGGGTGACGAATTTCACTATGTACCTATGTACCTTGGTATTTCAAGTTTTTGATATCACTTTCTGGACAGATTGATGAGTTGCATCCAGTACGTATTACAATAAGTACTTGAAAAAATCTATAAAATTCTGGGGCGATGAATTTTTCTGTGTACCTACCTTGGATGATGAATTTTATTGGGTACCTACCTTGGATAATGAATTTTACTGGGTACATACATTGGTGAAAATGACGTACAGGAGATTTCCCTAAAAAAGGCTTGAAATACAAGTAAATAATCACATTGATTTTTATCTGAACGCTGACTGCACGCTTATGCGCTCTAAAAATACTAGGTAAACAATTATTCACTTTTCCAGAATAAAAAATATAATTTCTAGATAGAAAGAGGCTGGTAGTTATACCTGGGTCAAAGACCCGGTATAACTACTTCTCTGTACAATAACACTCATATTGAAAAAGCAACTTTGGAGTAATTTTTGAGTTTGGAGGGAAAATTTTAACAACCTGTGGATTAAGAGCAACAAAGTTGCGCAACATTAGCTACTTTTTAAGGCAACAAAATCATAGCCCTGGACATGACGTCACCGGGACGCTCGTTATCAATAGGTATTGGTGGAAAGAACCAAAATGAAATACATGTAGTCTAATTGGAAGTTAACGAATTTTCCATTTATGTCGAAATTTCTCGAAAATAAGTGGAATTACGTGAAAAATAAGAATGAAATTTTTAGGAAACGGTATTTACATTTTTATAAAGCAACTTCCGTATAATTTCGAACATTCTTTCGCGAATTATTACAATCTGAAAATTGACCATAGTAAGTAGCTCAACATTTTGTATTATGTATTTCGGATTTACGTTCTAATTAAATTTAATAATGTATAGTCGACTTTTCACCGCAGATTGTTGAAATCTCGGTTAATTAGATAAAAACGCGCAAAATTCGTTGGGTTAGTATGAAAAGGTGCTACATGCAAAAAACAAATTTTACAAAGTGGTTTAAAGGTTTTGAAACAACCACGACGAAGCTTTTAAAAATGGGTTTCACTGAAAACAGTGTAACAATGCTTCAACATTCAACTATAGGAATACACCTCAGAGATGAAAATATTCCACTTTTCTTAAACCTCTTCACATGATGAATTTTGTTGGTAGTGTATTTTGAACCCCTTTTATTTTTAACGTTTCCTCTTTCCTGTTGAACTGAGGCAATATTTTTGTATTACACATGCATGGAAACAACGGTTTAACAGTCTCATTTTGCAGATTGAAAGTTCACGTTATCACGATAGATCGCAGCTGCGTTTGTAAATGCTACGGCACATGCGCAGAAGACTCTTTTCAGTCCTAGGACTTGTAAAAGGACTGAAAAAAGATGACGTCACATATTTTTCTTTCACAGATGTGTACAATCTAGGTACAATTAGCTGTTCGATGCATTTGTAATACAAAATATCTTTACTATGCAAGGACTGAAGCAGTATCATAGGGCTAGAAATAGCTTGCATTTTTTTCCATTGCGCCACGGGGTATGTTATTCTGGACAATCAGAAGATTGAGTAAAATGAGCTGCGCATAGTTCAAAAATGATTTTGATTCTCGAGAATTTTGGTTATTTTATGATTCTTCACATATTAGAAATTTTCACTGAAATTCCATTTTGGAAATTTTTTTGAGATATTTTCCACGCCTTATCCGCACGACGACTAGCTTCACTCGCCTTCGGCTCGCTCCGCTAACAGTCGCACTCGGCGTGATAAAGCTCGCTTTCAATCCTTGCAGTGTAATATACTATACCATTTACCGTGTGGTATCCTGTAGATAACACTACTGAACAACTATTTTGCACAACGCATTTCAACAGGTGATTCTGAGGTACTTTTTAACGCTGAACACGATACTGCGACCCATTTTTCTCTATCACGTCACAATTCGGAGTTCTGAACGACTGAAATTTGTTTCCATTTTGTTTTTGCAATGGAATAAGCGGTACCACTGACTGATATTATCAGTGTTATCAGACCACTATAACAGAAAACAATAGTGATGTGTAGTTGTTGATAGTTTCGGACTATCAATTGTTTTGATAGTAACTTAAAGTACTATCAATACTATCAAATAGTGGTTTGATAGTTTTTTACATACTATCAATACTATCAAAGTTTATTTGATAGTTTTAACATTAATTATTAAAAATTTTAGGATCGATGAATAATTCATTTATTATCAGTTCTAACAAGATTTAATCACTATTTTTTGTTATTAATTATTATTAATTAGAAACTGGATTGAGAATTTTTTCGAATGAAATAATAAATAGGCCTACACCTTTTGTATTTTAGTATTTTACTATTGTCTTAGGCGTTAGGCCTGCTACTGTTTTGTGTTTTCTTCTTTCTAATCAGTTTAACAATTTTCGGTTCGCTGTGTTTCGATTCCTATATTTTGTTATTCTAGCACCCCATCTCTCGACCTCCCCTGAGGCAGTCTGATGTCTGATCTCTCCAAATTCCTGATTCATGATGTCTGCTCGTTGCATTATTTATTTATGATGGTTATACAACGTTACAAGTCACAAGCTCTTCTGTATTCTGTCTTCTAGTTTTTTTCATCTTCTCCGCTCTTCACTTCAGTTTCCTTAACCTTAAGGGATCGATCGATCGAACTATCCATCCAGTTTCCACTTCCGTACTCATGATAATAATTTTAAATAATCGGCAACTCAATAATCATAATCCAACAAATAACTTATTGATAAGAAATAACAATAACTCTGAAATGGTTTCAAGTTTCAGTATGGTATTCAGTAATATACATTACACATACACAAGCATACGCCATAACAAACTACCAAACCCAGAACCAGAACACCAGAAGAGTTTAATTATAATTAATAATCAAATCATGGAATGAAAAATGAAACTGTCAAATACACATCGAGGATCGAGAAACGACTGGGAGAACGAACCTAAATCTAACGAGCTTATGGTCTCTTTCCCAGCTTCCAAAATTCATCTGAATGGACAAAATCATAGTTCACAAAATCAGTAAATACTAAATATTTAGTATTTATTTACTATTTAGGTAACTATAATTAAATAAATTTAAATCAGTGTTGACAAATGACAAATTCATAATTATTCATTTTGATGATTTGATAGTTTTTATTAATTTGATAGTTTTAAAGAACTATCAATAGTGTTGATAGTCAATGAAGTAACTATCGATAGTTTGATAGTACTAAATTTACTAAAAACTATCAATACTATCAGTGGCGGATCCAGGATTACACTTTGGGGGGGGGGGGGGCTAAATGTTGGAGAAAAAAAGAGCAAACAAAATTTTAAGCATGAATGCATGATTGTTGATAAGTGATAATGTTGATTCATTGATAACGCGATATGTATTCACGAACTGTGCTGTATGAGCGCTACTGTCATTAAAAACATCTGTGGCTAAAATAAGTGGAAAAGCGAGTGAAATTTTTTTTTTTTGGGGGGGGCTATAGCCCCTTTAGCCCCCCCCCTTGGATCCGCCACTGAATACTATCAAAAATACTATCAATTACTACACATCACTAGAAAACAAACAGACGGAATACACGCCACTGCACACAACAACAACACGAATCAGTATGACCACATTCAGTTCCTAAACCTCTTTTTGAATTTAGTTGAATTGTTTATAATTTTTGATCAGAAGAACTAGACGTGATAGAGAAAAACGGCCGACTGCACTGTGTTCAGCGTTGAAAAGTACTCAAGAATCATCTCCCTAAATGCATTGTGCAAACAAAAAATTTCATTTTGTTCAGTAGTGTAATAAAATTCCTTATCCAACGATTCCAAAAAGTCACTTTGTGAAAAAATTTCAGAATTCAGATTGCACCTTTTCACACTAACCCAACGATATTATTCATCATTTTCGTTATCAATCTTATCAAACTTGGGTGCAAAATATGTAAACAAAGCCAAAGTGCCATTCCCCTATTATCTAGCTATAAGGTCTATGACTGGGGGGGGGGGTCTAGGTCCCAAATTCCAACTCTTGACAAGGGTCCATGAAACAAGAGGGGGAAAATAGATCTTGTAAGAGTAACAAAGCTACAAAGCAATATGAGTTAACCGTTCACTTAATATACAATTTGTAATAATTAGTGATTACAAAAAAGAAGAGTCAGTTTAAATGTTGTTATAGAATCAAAAAAATACTCTTATGTTTAGGATTTATTCATCAACATATAGGTGCAACAGTTCTATAGATGTTAAAGCATACTATAGCTCGTGGTAGAGGAATTCGGTTTCAGAAGGTGTTCGCAATATTGTAGACCAGACTTTTTTAAGCCGAACTGCCGAGAGATTGAAAAAAATAGAACGGGTTAATCGTGACGTTAACGAACGGATCGTTTGTGCATGTTTATAACCTCGTTCAAGAATGAAACGAGATTCTATGACTCAGAAGTGGAATCCGATGTTTACAACACCTGGCTTCAATCGTTGTCTGGGACTGTTTCAGTTCGTTCTGTTTATTGTGTCTTCTCGCCTCTCTCGTTTCGTATTCTCTCAGCTGTGATTGCGGGCTGTTCGCTGTTCAGTCTTTCAGTCGTTTCACCGCTCGGTATTGTAGTTGGCGGTGCGCTCTTTTCTACAGAAAAGAAAAAAAGGAAGACGAACCGAGAATTTGAAAAACTTAGAAAGACTTTTTTTTTAAACTCTCGTTGATTTATAATCTGCGAAAAGGCCTTGTTCTTCTCCCATTCCTACAGCATTTTACATTTATTTATTATCTATTGTTTATCGCCCCTGGTGCAGTGTTTTCAACGTTTTGCCCTTTTCTTTTTTCTCTCTCCTTTTTTTTTCCCTACTTATATAATCGTATTTACGAACCGCCCATGCAGTTTGATATGTTGAATCCTGTTCCATCTCAACTGTTCCTGCAAAAGGTTCAGTCGTTTTGTCGGTATCAGTCGCGGTCGACTTCGGTGGTGGTAATTATGTGAATGTTTCGTGATGATATCGACAACGTTATCAATGAAATGTGCGGCTCATTCTTGAAAGAAAGTTATGAATGAAATGAAGTAAGTTGTACAATTTGCCTATATAGTTTACCGAATTAGTGCGTTGACCTAACTGACAAATTGACTTTTAAGACTATCAGATCGTTGTTGAACTTGGTCGGCGAAATTCTAACGTACATTGACTTCGTTTTCTTATCAAATTTGGGTTGGTTGGCACTAAATTTCGTGCACTTCAATATCAAGACGCAAGTCGTGTGGTCCTCATCCGTGAAACGGAATTTTTAGAACTAGTTCTTCTAGGTGTCACTTCAATTTTGATTTATTATCACAACCGAGTTTGTTGGACTTCAATTTCGTGCACTTCGATATGAAGACGCGAGTCTGGTGTATGTCATGGTCCTCTGTGGACGGAATTTTCACATCTAGTCCTTCAGGTGTCAGAGATTTTTCAATTTTGAAAGAATGTTTGAAGCCGGCTTAGACAGGTCCGTTAATGAACGAATTACTGTCTAATTTTGTGTGTGATGATGTCAATAATGAAGACCACTGACTATGTTTGGGAGTACATCTAATCTGCGCCAGTCTTACTAATTATGAAATTAGTAAGGTGAGGTAACGCATTCAGACTATTTCAGTATAGTTTATGCCTTTATTTCTGGCTATTAATGCTTAAAGGTGATAGCTAAATATTATAGTTTCTAGTACAAGTTTTCAATAAAATAGATATTCATTGTACTTCCTAAATTTTATTCGAAAAAACAGTTATTTAAGCCTCAATATTTTCATGCAACCATATCAGACGGGTATGAAGTATCCGTTATCTAATATTTAGAAGTGATGAGTCTTCAAAATATCCATATTCCGGACGAGCACCAATTTAAGCGCAACATAAAATATTAATTGTTATTACTCACTAAGAATAAAAATTATCGCCATGAAGAGAATACGATAATTATCACAACTGCAAGAATATGTTTTCTGATATGCGGTAGTTATATTTTGTATTGCAGTTTCATACGTGCAGAGCATTAAGGAGGAACATGTCTGATAAAAGTTAACAGTTTATGGAAGTTATAATTCTTTAACTATGGGCCACTGGAAAAATTTTCCTTTAAAGACATCTTGGTCAGTTGACTTGGGACCCAAAACTCGGTGCGCAATCAGTTACCCTCTACTTACCCAGTTACCCGCGGAAAAGTTACTCATTTGTTACCCTCGGGTTACTATCAGATTACCCTTATTCCCCTTTAGTTACCCGGGTAACTGGTGGGACTTAGCGCATCGGGTAACTGGCGGAATAGTACGCAGTTAGTTACCCTCTAGTTACCCGCGGCGGAAAAGTTACTCATTTGTTACCCCCGGTTACTATCAGATTACCCTTATTCCCCTTTAGTTACCCGGGTAACTGGTGGGATTTTGCGCATCGGAAAGATGCCCCCGGGGGCATAATCACTTATTGACATTGTGGGACTTTACAAGGATGCTGAGGGTACTAGGTATCCCTAGATTGCCCTCCCCCTCCCCGAGAATTAGTAAAGATGTTTTATTAAAGTGACTGAAATCGACGTTTTAAACAGGGTATCCATCTTAGCTGCCAGACTTTACAATCGAGACTTTCTTACGATCCGACAATTCTCAAATTTTGTTTTTTTCTTAAAAGCAAATAACCAACCTGGAGGAGAGAAGGCTGACAAGTATCAAAGTAATACTGAGAATAAAAATTCTTTGAATCCTATAATTTTTCTTTTTTTGTTAAGAGGGGTGGGGCTTTTAGGAAATTGGAGGGCTAAGCCGCCTATGGTTTCTTCGTTCCGAATTTTGATTTAATCAAGTATCAAATCAGTAATTCGTTTAATATCAGCACTAGCTTTCATTTCTCGATTGGTAGGTGTTCGAATTCGGCTAATTCCGTGACTGCATTTCCAGGGGTGAGGCAGTTCGGGGTATTTTGAAAAAATAACCATTGTCCACTGTGAGATTGTAGCTTCCAAATTTTAGTCGACAAAACTGGAAATCGCTTCGGGTTTTGTGCCCCAGTTATTTCGATTAAACAGGCATTTGAGGGAAGGTAAACACCCTTGACCTTCACTTACATCTCAGCACTAGGCTAAGGGTCTGTATCTTTTCAACAGTAACTCTCACTCGGGATAAGCGGTTTCACGAGCGAAAATCTTTTGAATATTGAAGCTATATTTATCAAAACTGGTCTTCCGGAAGATCACAGGTCTTGCTGTTACTTTGCCCGAGATGTAAAATTTTTGCCTCTGTGAAGATTTAAGAGTACATATCGTCGGGTCGGTGCGATTTGGAGCTATATCCAAGATGACTAGTTTTGTTACAGAGGGAAAAGAAGTTTTAACATCAAGAGTTCGCTGACAAAAGTAGAATTAATCAACAAAATGTGGTAGATATGTCTGCATGAACCTTCATCTGTGAAATTGTTGTATTCCCACTAAAGTTCAAGTCATTGGATATAGCACCTTTTCGTCCAAATTCATTGAGAGGAACTGAATATGACACCTTTACATTTTTTAAATTTAAAAGAAAATTATTGATAGCAGCATTAAATGCAGTGTTTTATTCGATGCAGCATGAAATTACCTTTCTAATGATACCAAAGTCTCATTTTCGAGAGAAATAGAATTTAGCTCCAAATCGCACTGGCTCGACGATATACTCCGTCAATTTTTCAGAGGATGACAGAGTATTTGTATGAAACATTTTATTTTAGACGAACACGAGGAGAGATTGTCCTTAAATCCTCTCCTCTCCTTTAAATCGGCTATGATGAAAGAATAGGCCTCCTCCATTTGAATATAATTGAGAATTTTGGCAAGTTTTAACACAATTTTCCAAAAAATAAATTTTGCGCGGAGAGGTATATGCCCAGAGGTGGGCTGGAATGGACGAGGGAATGGAGGGAGCCTCCATCCCGTAACATAATATAAGCGTCAAGAAAAATGTAACTAACTGTAACATTCCAATAAATGCTAATA
Source organism: Acanthococcus lagerstroemiae (assembly GCA_031841125.1). Lineage (NCBI taxonomy): Eukaryota > Metazoa > Arthropoda > Insecta > Hemiptera > Eriococcidae > Acanthococcus > Acanthococcus lagerstroemiae. The sequence goes on along the minus strand of CM063114.1, from coordinate 38,753,417 downwards.
ATGATAATTAACATAATTTTGTGGAGTGTTCACAGGTCTTAATACAGTCTCAATGGACGTGGAAGAGTTGTTATACAATTTAACACAGCCTTCAGGAGCTTTAAATACAGTCGGAAGAATGAAGTCTTATCGACCCTAAAAATGTAGTTTGGATGTACTAAATAATGCTTATCACAGTCTTGTGAAATCTTGCTAAGTCTAAACATAATCTGACCATTTTCCTTTGATGTTTTTATGCAGTCGATTAGCCTTTTAATAAAATCTTATCATAACAAGTTCGAATAGAGTTTTGAGTATTGGCATAATCATTAGGATGGGCCTTATTCTGGTAAAGTCTTACTGTAGGTCAGTCAAATGGAGAAATTTCAAAATATTAACTACTATAAAATATTTATTTTATAGAAGTTGTTAGGTATGGGGTCCCAAATACTTCCGAAAAAACGTGACTCACCTTCACCTGGCTTGATATTTTGGCGGCAGGGGGCCTTTCTTTCGCCTCTCCTCCTTTTCCCCGTGGGTACTTCCAAATTTTGATAAAGAAAGTTCCAAACAAAAATTGAAAAACTCTTTTCCAAAGTGGGTTAAGTCAATTTTTGACAAAAATAAGTTTGATAGGCCATGTGGTAGTGTGAAGTGGTAGCTATAGAAAGTAGGTATCCCGACCTACCAACTCCTTTTTTTTTTTGCAGTGTTACCAGCGATTTAAAAACAAGTTTTCTTCCAAAGTGGCTTAAGTCAAACTACTTTTAGCTTCCAACGTGACCTAATTTGTTCAACACTCTGCGATCCAGTCTTTAACGATTCTACCAAGCCGCGAGTCAATGTAGAAATTTTTTAATTTTAATACATGCAATAAAACAAGTGCTGATTAATTATACAGACAAAGGCAGGAAAACAATTTTCAAATTGGTTTTCAACAATATGCATCATATTACATATGGACGCTGTTAAGCGAGACAGAACCAAGCAACATAATCCGTTTTTTGAGAACACGGATTCGAAGTTCAAGAACTATGTAGAAACTATATGACATAGCGTTTACTGATAATCTTTTTTCAACGTGAGTACACATTTTTGAATCGGGGGCCCAATTTCGAAAAATTTTACTTTTTACGCTTTTCCCAAAGATACTAATAACTCATTTTGTCAACAAATGTCGCTTGGTTCTGTCTCGCTTAACAGCGTCCATATAACCGTTGTGAAAATGCGATCTCATTTAGGCTAAAAATCTCATGAGTTTTAGCGTCCATGAATACATTTTACCCTTCCAAAGTGGCTTAAGTCATGACTTTGTCAATTTTCAAGTCTTATAGTTCTCGGAATTATAATTGTTCAAAAGCGAAATTTTCAACACATTTCGGTATACTACTCCATAATACATTTCACTTGTTCCCAAAAACACTGCCTCAGAGAGGGGGGAGTCCCAACGTTTTTTTCATTTCCTGAATAATCACATTTTTTTACTTAATCCACTTTGGAAAAGAGCTCTTTAATTGTTATACATCGGATTCTTCATAAAACTGACTCGTACACTCTTTTCATATCTGCCGTCAAGTATCAGAAATGGTGGAGGGGTCAATGTAACATTCAGTATCAGCCCATATTAGCACAGGTCTGAGAATAACAAGCTTTCGACATTTTTTTCTCATTTTACAGGCTTCTGAAAAAATAAGGGTGTAAATTTTGTGTGGCGTAGTTTCCTTACATTCACTGCGATTTATTCCTGAGAATTTTTCGTCCTCTTGCTCCCACCTCTCTGATATTATTGATAATGAAATTGTGGGTTTTTGTGTATCAGTGACTTGGAAAAGACTTTCATCATTTTACATTTCGAGCCTCCATGAACACAAAATACTGAATCGATATATCGTCGAGTCAGTGCGATTTGGAGGCGAATCCAAAATAGTTTTGCTGCAGAGGGAAAACGAAGCTTCATATCGAGGGTATTAATGGCAGAATTGGAACTGATATCAAGATGTTAAAAAAAGAACATTGAAAGCAGCATTAAGTACAATGTTTTATTGAATACAGTATAAAACTACCTTTCCAATGATACCTAAATCTCATTTTCGAGAAAAATTGGGCTTGTCTCCAAATCGCACTGGCCCGATGATAAATCGATTTAGTATTTTGTATTTTTAGAGGCTCGAATTATAAAATGATGAAAGTCTTTTCCAAGTCACTGAAACACAACTACACACTTTTAAGGTCGTAGAATTTAATATTGATAGGTTGACCCTCAGTTGAAAATTGTGGTTCCAAAGCAGGGGTTGATGATCAAAATGTTCTGAAGTACAATATGGGTAAGCTAATCGTGGGGTTTCAAGGCTGCTGAACTCAGTTTGACTTAATTTTGAGAACTATGGCACCTGGAAATGGAGGTGAGGCTGAAAATTTTAAAAGTACATGTAATATGAATGTCATTTTGACGGACTTAATATGGGTGTCATTTTAAACTCATTTTTGGGATCCGTTTGACTCTAAACTGAGAGTAATGGTACGAGGGGAACGCGCTGATGACTAGAATGCTCTTAAATACAATGCCGGTGTATAATCGTGAATGTTGAAGGTCGCTGAACTAATTTTCTCTATTTTTGCTCCGTTTTGAAAAACATCTCAGGGCAAGCCGAAGGACTGAAATTGAAACATGTATTGTTGTATACCCCTGTATTATTCTGCACTTTTATCTTCAGCCCTCTCCCTCTGATATTCAGTTTCTTAAACTGGTATCAATTTGATGTCAAGAATGAGCTTTGCAGTCCTTAAATTTCCTCAAACCTGATACCCTGTACCACCACCATTAATTTTATAGCTTTCGATTTCTAAATTATTACATTCCGATGACTGTTTCATCACCTTCAATCAACGACAAAATTACCGTTAGTTTCCGGTCATTCATACACTGTATTTTTCCTTCGATATTGAAATTCCTAACGAATCATACGAATGTACCGTTACGTATATACCAACTTCGCAATACCCCAGCAGTATGTTTTTCAAAATTATGCTGACTGTGAACATATGTGAGAGCCATGGCAATTGTTATCATTGAGGTCCTCTGGTCTATCAACTAGCGGGGTTCTTATACGTCTCTGAGTAAAACTGTCAAAAATAAACTTCGTATTTTCTATAAGTCGGTCGAAAGCTCGAAATATTTCATCATCCCCAAAGATGTTTCTTCCCTTTTTTTTTCAGACATATATCGGGGTGTTGCTGCGCCTGCGAATGTGGAGTATGTATAACATAATCCACATTCGCAGGTGCAGCAAAGATATTCGTGCATCCGTATACAGTATTTTGCCTATTTGCGCCCTTGAAGTAAAATGGCAGATGTGAGTTTTGATTCTTTACCCTTCATTTGTCCTAAATATGCCTCCTTTTTGATAAAATGCTCTCAGATTGTTCCATTTTACTTTATATTTTTATTTTACTTCTTCCATCTTGTGTTATCAGTAGAGTACGGCATAATATGCAAATAATGCATATTTTGTAGGTCATCTCTGATCCCAACAGTGATGGAAAGTGTTCACGTTTCAGAAAAATCCCTGCATTTTGAGCCCTATTTCATTTTGCATGTTATACATTTTTGAGGTAAAAATGCATATTTTTACATATTTTGTGTCTTTTTAGGGTATTTGAAACGTATTTTTACATATTTTGCCAAATTTACCAAAATTGTCCAAAATGCAGCTATTCTGCGTTTGACCATTGTAAAAAATAGTCGACTCATGTTAGGGAATTTAAATTCCATTACTTCTTCTATTCCCCCCCCCTCAGTTTCCCATATTTATTGGATTTTGTTCCCATCTATTGACTCCCATCAGTTTTGTTTTATCATTTTATCCGTACCCTTGTATTTTTACCCTTAATTTCCTTTTATTCATTTCTTAAATTACTTTTTTTTTTTTAAATAAATAGCTTTAACAGTACTGGCAACAAACAGCAATATTGTTTCACTTCTTTTGAATTTTCCCTTCTCCCACTTCATTTTGTATTCGTATTTGAACCCTTTTAATCCTTAGAAAGTTCTATATTATTCTTCTTTTTTCAACTAATCTCCCACCCTTTCATCCATATTATTTTGTATTCTCTTATTTTTCACTTGGTGGAACTTATGGCGATGCCCGCATGCCGAATTGGCTCCCCAGACATCGCACTCCTGGCCTCGGAAACTACCCTTTTGAGTATCGCGTCAGTGACCGGAGGACATCTTGAGGCTGACCCGGCCCCCCCATTTTGTCTCTCTTTCCTTCGGATTCGCGCTGTCGTATTAGGGCCACTGTAGGACCCCCTACTGACCAAGGCAACACTCACTCAGCGTTAACCTCGAATTCGGATGGCCCACAGCCGAACTGACGTAAGGGTTAGCCGTGACTATTAAGGCGTTTCCCTCAGAAAACTTTACCATTGCACTATATTCTCCTATTTGTTATCCTTACGAGAATCCTTGACTTATGCGAAAGTGAACTTATATTACGATAGTCTTCACATTTGCTTGCTATCTGGCTTTTCTAGAAATCTGTTGACATTTCTCCTACCTCCATAGGCGAATCCGAAGGGGAGTTGATCCCCCCCTTCTTGAACTTAATTTTTAAATTTAAAAATACAAAAACCCACCACTAGATAGTCTTGATTTGAGATTAGTATCATTATTCATGTTTTTTGCAACCCTCCCCCTCCCTTGAGAAAATCTTGGATCCGCCAATGCCTACCTCATACATTCTACATATTTGTTCACATACATTTTTTTAAAACTACTTCTGCACTTTTCAGTAACTCACTAGAAATTTCATCGACAACTTCTGCTTAACCTGTTTTCAGTTCTTTCTGAGTTTTATCAAATTTTGATATCAAAATAAGATCTTCCCCTTCTTCATCCTCCGCACTATTTTCTCTTTCAGTACATTTACTTATACCTACTCCATTCCTAGACAGTTTTTTAACATAGCTTACGCATCTTTTTACCTTTATCCTTTTTTGAGAGTCTGATATTTTCCTTATTCACCCGTTAAATTGTTTGCACTTTTTCTTCTTGCTCCAAAATATTGTTTCACTTTGTTATATGCTTGATCGGGTTTTCCTGCTTCATTTATTCCTACATGTCCCCACAATTCTGATTGATCCATTTTTCTCTTGCCTTCTTACAACTTCTCTTTATTTGAGTTCTTAAAGCCTTATATTTTCATTACTTTTTTTATTATTTTGTTTATACTTTCTTCCATTAACTTTAATACTTCACTTTTCATCCATAGTTTTCTCTTTTCTGTAATTTAAGTACTTATTTTCTTCCTTGCTGCTACATTTATTGCTTTTCTTATTACTATCCACTCCCCTTCAAAATAATTTCTTTCTTTTGAATTACTGAGTTCTTTCGCTGTTTCTTTTTGATATTCTCTTTTCTTTACCTTTCTTAGTAATTCCAAAATCCATTTTGCTTTTACTATCTTCTTATTCATTTAAAAAATTTTTTACCAAGGGGCTTCGCTCGTGCCGGCCTGCAGTATTTCGCAGGCTGGAAAAGTAATTAAGGCGCAAGGTAGGCAACCCGCATTGTTGTTTTTTTCTTTTTTTCCCGAAGGCGGTGGTGGTGGCGGCGGATTTGACTTTTTTTAGTATATCGAGAGAAATTATATTTCATTACTACTAAATTGTGGTCAATATGTACATTCGCTCCTGGGTATGTCTTACAATCCAATATTTAATTTTTGTACTTTACCTGTTTGATATATTCTTTTATCTTTTAGACTTTTCCAAGTTTCTCTCGTGATTTTTAAAAAGGGTGTTCCCAATAACTATAATTATTTATGTTCGTCATAAAATTCTGTATGCTTCCATCCTCTTTCATTCCGCTCTCCGCATACCCCTTTTCCTCTTCATTTTACTTTATATTTTTATTTTACTTCTTCCATCTTGTGTTATCAGTAGAGTACGGCATAATATGCAAATAATGCATATTTTGTAGGTCATCTCTGATCCCAACAGTGATGGGAAGTGTTCACGTTTCAGAAAAATCCCTGCATTTTGAGCCCTATTTCATTTTGCATGTTATACATTTTTGAGGTAAAAATGCATATTTTTACATATTTTGTGTCTTTTTAGGGTATTTGAAACGTCTTTTTACATATTTTGCCAAATTTACCAAAATTGTCCAAAATGCAGCTATTCTGCGTTTGACCATTGTAAAAAATAGTCGACTCATGTTAGGGAATTTAAATTCCATTACTTCTTCTATCCCCCCCCCCCTCAGTTTCCCATATTTATTGGATTTTGTTCCCATCTACTGACTCCCATCAGTTTTGTTTTATCATTTTATCCGTACCCTTGTATTTTTACCCTTAATTTCCTTTTATTCTTTTCTTAAATTACTTTTTTTTTTTTAAATAAATAGCTTTAACAGTACTGGCAACAAACAGCAATATTGTTTCACTTCTTTTGAATTTTCGCTTCTCCCACTTCATTTTGTATTCGTATTTGAACCCTTTTAATCCTTAGAAAGTTCTATACTACTCTTCTTTTTTCAACTGATCTCCCACCCTTTCATCCATATTATTTTGTATTCTCTTATTTTTCACTTGGTGGAACTTATGGCGATGCCCGCATGCCGAATTGGCTCCCCAGACATCGCACTCCTGGCCCCGGAAACTACCCTTTGAGTATCGCGTCAGTGACCAGAGGACATCTTGAGGCTGACCCGGCCCCCCCATTTTGTCTCTCTTTCCTTCGGATTCGCGCTGTCGTATTAGAGCCACTGTGGGACCCCCTACTGAACAAGGCAACACTCACCCAGCGTTAACCTCGAATTCGGATGGCCCACAGCCGAACTGACGTAAGGGTTAGCCGTGATTATTAAGGCGTTTCCCTCAGAAAACTTTACCATTGCACTATATTCTCCTATTTGTTATCCTTACGAGAATCCTTGACTTATGCGAAAGTGAACTTATATTACGATAGCTTCACATTTGCTTGCTATCTGGCTTTTCTAGAAATCTGTTGACATTTCTCCTGCCTCCATAGGCGAATCCGAAGGGGAGTTGATCCCCCCCCTTCTTGAACTTAATTTTTTAATTTAAAAATACAAAAACCCACCACTAGATAGTCTTGATTTGAGATTAGTATCATTATTCATGTTTTTTGCAACCCTCCCCCTCCCTTGAGAAAATCTTGGATCCGCCTATGCCTACCTCATACATTCTACATATTTGTTCACATACATTTTTTTAAAACTACTTCTGCACTTTTCAGTAACTCACTAGAAATTTCATCGACAACTTCTGCTTAACCTGTTTTCAGTTCTTTCTGAGTTTTATCAAATTTTGATATCAAAATAAGATCTTCCCCTTCTTCATCCTCCGCACTATTTTCTCTTTCAGTACATTTACTTATACCTACTCCATTCCTAGACAGTTTTTTAACATAGCTTACGCATCTTTTTACCTTTATCCTTTTTTGAGAGTCTGATATTTTCCTTATTCACCCGTTAAATTGTTTGCACTTTTTCTTCTTGCTCCAAAATATTGTTTCACTTTGTTATATGCTTGATCGGGTTTTCCTGCTTCATTTATTCCTACATGTCCCCACAATTCTGATTGATCCATTTTTCTCTTGCCTTCTTACAACTTCTCTTTATTTGAGTTCTTAAAGCCTTATATTTTCATTACTTTTTTTATTATTTTGTTTATACTTTCTTCCATTAACTTTAATACTTCACTTTTCATCCATAGTTTTCTCTTTTCTGTAATTTAAGTACTTATTTTCTTCCTTGCTGCTACATTTATTGCTTTTCTTATTACTATCCACTCCCCTTCAAAATAATTTCTTTCTTTTGAATTACTGAGTTCTTTCGCTGTTTCTTTTTGATATTCTCTTTTCTTTACCTTTCTTAGTAATTCCAAAATCCATTTTGCTTTTACTATCTTCTTATTCATTTAAAAAAATTTTTACCAAGGGGCTTCGCTCGTGCCGGCCTGCAGTATTTCGCAAGCTGGAAAAGTAATTAAGGCGCAGGGTAGGCAACCCGCATTGTTGTTTTTTTCTTTTTCTTTTTTTCCCGAAGGCGGTGGTGGTGGCGGCGGATTTAACTTTTTTTAGTATATCGAGAGAAATTATATTTCATTACTACTAAATTGTGGTCAATATGTACATTCGCTCCTGGGTATGTCTTACAATCCAATATTTAATTTTTGTACTTTACCTGTTTGATATATTCTTTTATCTTTTAGACTTTTCCAAGTTTCTCTCGTGATTTTTAAAAAGGGTGTTCCCAATAACTATAATTATTTATGTTCGTCATAAAATTCTGTATGCTTCCATCCTCTTTCATTCCGCTCTCCGCATACCCCTTTTCCTCTTCTTCCTTTTACTCTGGCGTTCCAGTCTCCCATTATAATTGAATTTTATTTTCCTTTTACCTTGCTACTTCATCAATTTCTTCATAAATTTTTTTTACTCCTACTTCTTCACTATAACCTCCTGTTGGCGTATAACCTTGGACTCTCACTGAAGATACTGGTTTAGCTGAAATTCTCATGATTAATATTCTCTCACTATGTTGGGTATAACTTTGCACTCTATTCCCTACAGTCTTATACATAATAATACCTACGCCTGCTTGCCCTCTTTTCGCTACTGTATTATTTATTCTATACTCTCCCGTCCAAAAATCATTTTCTTCTGGCCATCTCACTTCACGTATGTCTATTATATCTACCAATTTTAAAGTTTTCATCGCTTTCATTAAGTTCTCTAATTTGGCTACCATATTCAGTGTCCTTACATTCCATGTCTCTCTTCTCAAGTCAAATAGTTCCTCTGTAGGTAGTCTCCAGCCGGGCGCATCCGAATGGGAAACTTCTTACATCCGGGATTATTAATCAATCAATTAATTTATAGTCACGGTACAACATAATTAGTTTTTCACCACTCTCGAGTTGGTGAGTTACATTGAATACATTTCAAAAGTGTTTCTTTTTCAAGTAAGAGAAATTTGATGATGAGTGCTCCATTATATGACCAGTCAGTTAGACTTTCAAATACATGGTTGGGGAGTAAGAACCAAAAAGGAGTGCTCGAGTGGTGGCGAATTTTTGATAGTAATCCAGGAAGTGGGTGATGTGGAGGTACCGCATATCTCGCAGAGAGGGGGAGGGGAACGATCAAATAAATGCGTATGTGTGATGAATGTGTGCCCAGTTCGAAGTCGAGCAATTACTTTCTCCAGTTTGCGATTTTCATGGTACGAGGTAGTCCATTCTGAAGGTCCGGATTGATTGTCCGTAATTTGCTGGAGGGTTCGTTCATCCGTTGATGCCGAAGAATATGGTGAATGCGTCGCTCAAGTTTATGCCGGAGTAGTCCAGGGGATAAGCCTTCCGTTTCTGAAGGAGTAATGTTGTACTGGTGTGAAGAAAGCTCCACACCCTACTCCGAGGGATGTTGGACTGTTTGTAGGTGGGTAAGTGAATCTGTACGCATTAACATGGTAAACTCTAAAGTAGTAGGAGAGTATTTGAGTATTACGGTGGTGCGCCAGAGGAGTTATATTTGTTTCTGCCTGGAGGCTGATGATTGGGCTAGTTCTTTGGGCTCTTGTACATATGCGTAAAGCTTCATTTTGGGTGGTGTCCAGTTCTTGTAATATTTCATGGCTAGCTGAATAATAGGCAACTGTGCCATACTCCAAAACTGTACGTACATGACTCTTGTAAAGGCGAATGAGACTCTTCTTGTCAGCTCCCCAAGAGCTTCCATTCAGTATTTTTAGTAGGTTCAGTGTGCTTTGGCATTTCTTTTGAGATCAGTAATATGGCGGTTCCAGTTAAATTTAGAGTCCAATGTTACTCCCAGAAATTAAGCAGTTGTAGAGTTTGGAAAATGGTCCCCTTATGGTTTTATTTGTAATGACGATTATCTGTGTTTTCGGGTGAATGTGACCGCAGTTGTTTTTGAGGAAGAAAAGCGTAGACCTCTAGCTTCACTCCAAGTTACCAACTTATTCACCATTATTTGGAGTTGATGTTCCATATCTTTGGTGGTTTTTTTTCAAATAAATATGCCCGAATCATTAGCAAAGAAAGAGTGTCGAACTGGGAAATTTACAACTTCATCAATGGATTTTACTGCAAGGATGAATCGGGCTTAATACTGATGTCTGAGGCGTGCCAACTTCCTGTATTCGAGGGATTGATGGTTGATTTCCTAGTTTAACTTGGAGGGAACGATTTGCCAGATATTTTGAATGAAAGCAAAAATTTTGCCTCTGTACCGAAGTCTGTAAAGAGAGTTTAGGATGACTGTAGGATGTATAGTCTGTCAAATGCTTTTTCTACATTGAAGAATATGCAGCATGTATCTTGTTTATTTACACATCTATCTCGTATTTCTTCTCTAAGGTATACGAGGTTATCCACTGTTAACCTCTGAGTCCTGAAACCACTTTGGAACTTATCCAGCAGCTGTTTCTTTTCCAAGCTATTTCGAAGTCTCTTTGCAATGATATTTTCCATAGTCTTTTGCACAATACATTCGTAAGTGGAATAGGTCTATAGCTTGATGCTTTCAATTTATCTTCACCCAATTTATAAATTGGCATGGTATGTGCTAGTTGCCACTGAGAGAATGAATTGGTCCAGATATAGTTAAAGACATACGTGAGACATTTGATCTTTTGATTAGTTAGGTGCTTCAGCATCTGTGGATGAATGCGATCTGGGCCTGGTGCCGAGTTTCTCAGACTTCTAATAGCCTCTTAAACTTCCGCAATTATTATTTACTTTGAGAATTGTCATCATGGTTGTGGTAGTGGAGACGCACCTCCAGGGAAGAATACTGATGTAGCTGTTGGAGTTTTCCTTCTCCTGTGTGCCTTTAATTCTCCTTTAAGCCCGCTCCACGCCAGGGTAGCACTAGAGAGGGTTAAATGGCCTACTGGGAGTAATTTGTAGAATTTATAAGCGGGCTTGTTCACAATACATTATAACAAATACCATTTTTTTCCCCACAGTTACCGTAATGGTCTGCAGAAGTACGGTTACAAGATCATGCCACCGGAATAATTGTGGTAGAAGTTACACCTAACTGAAATTTGAAAACGAAGAACAGATTACCGAAATTGCAGTCGTTTGGATTTCTGAGGAGCTGCAACTTTCCGAAACACATTTCATTCGCTCGTACAATGAGAATAAATTTCTCGATTTTATACTTGATGCCGGTCTTCGTGATTACTGATTTGGCAGCTGAAAGTGAAGATGAGTCGGCAGGAAAGGATCGGCTGACGTCTTCGGTTCGTCGACTTCTTTGGAAACCCCAGCACTACCGCCGCATGCAGACGAAGCACTCGCGCAGAATGCCGCCGCTGGAATTACAGTCTCATTCGCAGTCGTATGAAACGTACAAGAGTCGAAAGCCGAACATAATTTTAATTTTGACTGATGATCAGGATGTTGAACTCGGTATGTGAATTTTAATCTTGTTGACGTTTCGTGTTCGTACTTGGTCGTAGATGAGTCGTTAATTTTGACTGCCTTCCGACGTAATTCAGATTTTCCGGTATGGTCTATATGGCCCTCTGTTTTGATAAATGAATTCGTTGACGAGATGAAAATTTAGAGGCCTCTTTCGAAATAATCGAACGAGTGGAGCTGATAACTGCTGCAGATTGAATTTTTATTGCTGAAATTTTGTAAGCTGTTGCACCCCGGTCGCCGTGTAATGAGGTCGATTGGTCAAGAATCGTGCCGTCTGTCTGGAATCACAAATGCCAATTCTGGCCCCTTGACGTGGGAGAAGTTAAAATTTCAGAATCATTCGGCTTAAAATGGAATTTTTGTGCGACAGTGTTGCGGTACGGCAATACTATAAAATTCGGGGAACAGGAAGCAATATTGCATGTTTTTCGGGTAGTATAGTCGGCCCCTTAAGAAACCGTGAAGAGTAAATTGAAGCATTTTTCCAAAAGATCGTAATGAGTTTCATGTTTGAATGTGTATACCTTCTTTTCTTAGCGGTGATGTTTCAAGATTCTTCCACGAGTGATCAAATTTTAATAATTTAGTGAAATAGTGTAACTTTCCTCCTTTTAGGAATGGGTGATCGAATTATTTGATTTAAAAAAAAAGAAAATCGATTCTGAGGCACCAGAACGCATTAATGTATTATTGCACGCTGTGGACATTACCACATCGTGGTGCACTCGCACTACAGTTATCAACAAGTTGAGAACAGTATGTTGGTGATTATGTGATGCTGACAACATTTTGGGGACAAGATTTTCGGAAACCGACTCGAGTCGGTTTGAAAGTGTTGACAACTCTGTTGGAAAAGGAGAAAATGCGGCAATCGGTGGCAAAAATTAGTGATAAGAGTTGAGAACATTTGTTTCAAAACATCTCCAACGTAAATCCATCTGGCATTTATCGACAGTGTTGCCAACACACTGGCATGTTTTCAGCTTGTTGACGACTGCAATGTAAATGGACCATCAGGTGTGTGCAAATTCATCAATCTGGCAACACTGATACAAATATGCCTCGTCAAGCTTTGTGTAATACAGAAGCGATGACGTGAGAAGCCAGGTAGTCGACAATTAAGACATTGGCGAAAGAAGAGAAGCGGGGAGAGTACCCTTCTTTTCTAATTTGCTCTCAACCCGAGCCCTGGAATTCGCCCTTTCGAGCATTACCTCAGAGACGTCGGGGAGGCTGTTAGGGCTGCCTTAGCCCTCTGCCGTTCTGGCCGAAAAACCGATCTAGGTCGAAATCTGGCGAGTTGCTACGTGGGCTCGAACCCGGAACCTCCGGAATCCGAGACCAACGCGCTATCCACTCGGTCAATCAGACCCCTAAGAGGAGAATACCCAACAACGGCCTTATCACTTTCCAGAATGAACAATGGCGCCTGTAGTTGCATTGTCAAAGTTCAGATGATGTATGAACTCCAGGAGTGATTGTTGTGATTTGAATATTTGACAGAATAGAGAACTCTCTTCCATCCACATTTTAAGATCTGAGGGAAATATACACGAGAATTGTGCTTCAGGTGACGACAACGATTCTTGTAGATGAAATTGGTGATCTGTGCGGATGCTGAATTAGTTCGGATTTGAATTTCAACCCCTTCCCGTCCCCCGCGGATGTTATGTTCCAGTCCATCTACGTTCGTACTCATGATTTGTGTACTTCCTAAGTACATCATTGCATTGTCTATAAGTTGATCTATAGTTTTTTAAGTTGAAGGGATTTTATTATGACCGTAGGAGGGAGGGGGAGGGGGGTAAATCTCACTGGATAGAAAATGTGATGATTTTTGTCGCGAATCAACTATTGAAGAGGGAAGTAATAGTAAATGCTGATATTGATAAGTTGTGAGGATTGAGGCAAGAGGTGGTGGAAGGAGAAGGAAAGAGGTACGCGTGTCTGCTACGTTTGCCAAAACTATATTAATTTAAATTATCTGTACGGTAATGATCGAAAAATTGAATTAAAAAACTGCTCCTTTAAACCGTACTATATGTAACTCTCCATGCACATAACTAATGTTGGTTGCTTATCAATTGGGCTCTACGAATAGTGAATATTACACGTCATCATTCGGGGGTTGAAAGCATGGTTTTTGATAGTCCAGCTTCCAAAGTGTGAAAATCAATTTCAAGATTAAAGCCCCAGTCCGACCTGAGTCCATAGTCGTGGAAATAGGGGGTTGGGTAAGACAGCTTAGTATGGCCTGAAACGTAAAATGTTTCAAACAGAAATTGAAGCTCCTAGATTTTTTATAAAAATATGTATCTTGTAGTGTTTTCTTATCTACCTCAGAACGTGTAGTTGAGTAGAATTACAAATTAGAATAACTTATCACAGACCTCCAAATATGCTAATTTTTTTTCTAACTGATGCACATGGTGAAATCAAGTTTATTGCATGGTACGATGAAAGCGTGCGAAAAAAACGTGTATAAAAGAATCTCGGTGCACGAAAGTTTTTTTCTCTCGCTAAAATTAGTTTTCGCGCTAACATTTCATTTTTGCACGCTTACCCAATTTACCGTCGTGTACAGTAATTTATTCGTATCGTTGGTAATTTACGGTAACTTATGAATAAGTTACCGTAAGTTATTGGTAACTTGCGGCAATTTATCAATAAGTTATGATATATTACCGATAATTTATCATATTTGTGTGCCAGGGCATAAACCATAAGGGTGCAACACGAAAATGTTTTTTGCTTTTAGCTGTTCTTATTTATTTATTGTCATTTTTTTGAGAATGTGCTAGCCAGGGCTTCGCCCTAGCTGCCCTGGCGTTAGCTAAGGGCCTGGCATCAGTTGAAAAAATAATAAGGCTTTTTGGAATCGCGTGATTTATTCACGCTCGTTGTCGTTGCAAAAACTTGCCTTTTCGCACTTGCATCAAAATATACTGTTATGGTTCTGTTTTTAAATTACATCCCTGAACTGTAGACAGGGACGTACCGAAGAGTTTTCCTGGGAGAGGGGTAAAAAATTGTGGACGTTCCAGTTGGCTCAACTCAGAATTCTCACGTATCAAAGCACATAAAAAACCTTTTGACCTTTTGGATTTTTCCAGCTGACTCAACTCAAAATTTCCAAGTATAAATGCAAAAGAAGAAAAACCTTTTGACTTGTTGGGTTTTCCCAACTTCTCAACTCAATTCCTAAGTATCAAAACAAACAAAAAAACAACAAAAAACACCTTTTAACTTGTTGGATTTTCCCAACTTGCCTGACTAAAATGGTAAATTTTTCCAACTGCTGAATGTAAAATATTCCTCGGGGGGGGGGGTAATTTGCCCCCTGACCCCCTATCGGTACGTCCTTGACTGTATATTAAAATACTGACTTATCTGGCTGGTACCTGAGTTTAAGATAGCTATGTAAAAATATTACAGGGTTGCCACTTTCTGGAAAACCGGGAAAAGTCAGGGAATTTGGTCAGTCAGGGAAAAGTCAGGGAATTTTCATTTAAGTCAGGGAAATTTTCTGAAAATAACAAACGAGTTCGTATTTTATCAGAGTAAACTTTTTTTATCATAACAGAAGAATAATGATAATCTATTCGCAAATGAAATAGTCTATAATATTGAAAAATATTACATAAATTACATCTGTACCTTCTTCTTCTCGATAGCGATTTTTTAAAAATCTGCATTGTAAAAAATTTCTGTGACTCTCCTCCCTCTGGGCTTTCTCGGAATCCTGTAAAAAAGTCAGGGAAAATTGGAAAAGTTGGCCTGGAAAACCGGGAAAAGTCAGGGAAAACCAATCCTGAAAAAAAGTGGCAACCCTGTATTAGGCCCTGATAGAACATTTTTCACCAATGTGTGAGGCCTACTTCAGTTATAAAATGCTCGCGGAAATTGGAATTTAAACAAAATTTTTTTTAATTTATTCAGAATTCATTAGGAAGTTTGAAGAATATTTTCGCATGAAATTTTTTTTTGGAAAATGCACCCCTTCCCAATTCGGACATGTTTTTGGACAAATAATTTTGTTTTTCTTCAGTGTTGATTTACGGACTGCTATTCAACTATTTGAGATTTTGTTTAAAACAGTAATTCTTATATGGTACGATTTTTTAAATGAAATTCTAATTTGGTAAGTTTCTCTGAGGTATGAATTTTCAGAAGTAAGTGGTAAAATTAGATCGTATATTAAATTCTTGTACTGTTGTGGAAAAAGAAATTTCTGAGAATAAGAAATATTTTAGTGGAGCTAATCCTTTCAAAATCAAAACGGTCCAATCTTGGTGGTTTAAAATTTTTTTTTCGCAGTAGTTTTATTTTGAATGATCAGCGCCATCTATTATGACAGAAAATCGCTACAAAATTACGAGTATAAACAGAATAAAAAAGTGATTCTAAGGCCAGCATTATAAAAGTTGATTGAAAATCAACCGGTGGTTAAAATGCGAATCCGCTAATCCGGTGTTAGGATTCGAATTCTAACCATCGGTCAAATTTTAACCAAGTTTTATAATACTGGCCCAGTGATTCTAATTTAGTAGACTTTTCAAAATAGAAAATAAATGGCTTTACCAAAAATATTCAATCCTCCATGAGGGTTAAATTTTTTGACTTGCCTTCAAAGTATGTTGTAGTGATGTGGTAGAAGTACGGACCTTTGAACCTTTTATTATTTCTTTTGAAAGACTGAAAAAATGAGCCCTTTAGATTGTGAATTTTTTAATGGAAGCTTGAATATACCAATTACCAACTAACTTTGAAAACTTTAATGAAAAGGTGCCGAACTGAATATCGAAATAGTGGTCCTTGGGTCGCTGATCTTGAATGTTGTCTGAGTTCAAAAATCCAAATTTTGGATCCAAAGTAGGTAAAATTGAATTGGCTTGAAAATTTAAACAAGATACCAAACTAGACGTTTTTGGATCGCTGATTCCGAATATGTATTGCATTTGAATTTTGCTTCAGTCCAATATACGAAAATCTAAATTTCGGAACCCGACATTGTATTTTATTCGGCCGTTGATTTCGAGTATCACATCACATTTTTGATCCAGCACCGATTTAGGCCCAAATCTTTCTTTTGAGGGGGAGGGGAGCGGGAAATTATTGATTTTGAATATCATATCAGATTTTTAAGTCTCTATTCGGATCATAATTCAACATTTTCCGCAACAAATGAGTAAAATTTATTATAGATTATGATTGAAAAATTGAACAGCTTCGTAAATTTGGACCCTTAGAATTCGAATTCCACCTTGAATTGGGAGCAGGGATAAATTTTTCACAGAAGTAAAGTTTTAATTATTTCATTAGCTTTGGTATCTGGTTACATATGTGAAGCTATTATTTTTAATCTACGGAATAAAAGTGGCAAATTTTCCACTTTTTCCCCTCAACTTTAACTGAAATTTGAAAATAATAACTTTCACTGAAGTGACTGGAAAGCTTGCGAAGAATTGAATTACTTATTAGTTCTATTCCATTTGTAAAGTGTGCCAATTCACTTTTTCTTCTTCTGTAGTCCAGAGTGCTTTCGGCTGTTATACCATCGTCAGTGGAGTACTCTAAAAGAGACTTGCTTGTGGTTCTGTAGTCATAGTCGAGAGTAGTACCGTATGGTGAACCTGTTTAGTCGTGTGCTCCTATTGGTTGTCTGTAATTATGCAGTTTGGTCCAATCAGTGAGTGTTATTAGTTGTGTGCTCCTATTGGTTGTCTGTGATTGTGCAGTCTGTGTCCAATCCGGTATTAGGATTCGCACTTTAACCTCCGGTTAATTTTTAACCAAGTTTTATAATGCTGGCCCCTAGTGATTCTAATTTAGTTGTGAGGCCAAATGCTAAATGCGACGAGAGATTATACTTCGGGTTGTTCTAAAAATTGCTTAGAATAGTCACTAGTTGAGATTATGGAGAAGTATAAATCTTCGGATCGAGGTCCTTCATCATTCATTCGCTAATATTCGATGAGTAAGGCATTTCTACCGCCCAAGGGAAGGGGTTAAATCCTCAGAACCCCTCCAAGAACTATGGCCATGGACGGTGGGAATCTTTGAACTCAAATATCTCGGTTGGTACACGTGATAGCGATATGGCAGTTCGATAGTATTGTTGGGACTTGGCTGCTGTTAATAACACTGGTAGGTGATATAAAGTTTTAAATTTTGGACTGTATTTTTTTATTTTTTGAAAATTACTCTTTAAATATATTTTGTGTCGGGTCGTTCTGAAAATTACTCTCAGTGGCTCAGACTATGGAAAAGCAAAAATCTTCGGCTCAAGGTCCCACATCACTCATTCACTGATATTCGATGAAGAAAGGAAGAAAGAAAGAAGAAAAAATTAACCTATAGGTTTCAGAAGCGGTCAGAGTATTAAAGCATTTCACATACTCGTAGTAGAGAATAGACAGACTGGACAACGGGGGCTGGGGTATGGGAATACCTCATACCTTTCGTGCAAGCCTATCGGAACTAATTCATTGAGAAATGTCCCCGCTGTCGTTATAAAAACGGTTGAACAGAATGCGTGATTAGTATCGTCAAACCGAGGCCAGTTATAACAGATAACTTTCATGTTGTAACGTAAATGAAACAATAATCGAAAAACCCGTGAGTTTTCAGAACTCACTTCCAAGAACTACTTCAAAAAAGAGTCGAACAATGGGAAGTAATACTCATTAAGGGCTCTAGATAAACCAAAACAAATTACTGGAAATGTTGGTATAACAATAGTCCGGTTTCTTTTATTGAGAGTCTCACTCTTAACATAAAACCACTTAATGATGATCATGGCGGTGGCGGGGGGAGGGGGTCATTTAAATAAAATTCTGTTTCTCTGCAGCAATTTTCTTTATATTGATGGGCGTACGGCGTATTTAGGTTAACAGCCAATTAAACCGAGTAAATTTTTGTTTTTCATTTGTGTTGATAAACAAAATAAAGAGTTCGGATAAAAATAAAACGGTAAGTGGTCGAACTTCTGGATGAATACGGTTTGAAAAAACTATACCTACAATCGGACCTTGGATATTTTCCAAAACTCAAATTCGGAAATTATAATCGAACTAGGTAGACTGCGTCATCGTACTTCCCGCGTTTGTTTATACTTTTGTAAGTTTCAGAATAGCTGAAAAGTTCTTAATTTAGATTAGGCCGCTTCATGGTAATTACATTATGAGGCTCTGTTCAGGTCATTTTCGAGCAATTAACTTTGTTTACCAGTACAGCTAACTGATGCACAGTTCTTTGGAATTGCGCACTTTAGGAGCATAAAATTTAGTATGCGATTCTGCAAGGCATATATGGTGTGGTGGGACGTATGGCGATGCACGCATTCCAAAGTGGCTCCTGTGACACCGTACCCCTGGCCCTGGACACTACCCTTTCGAGTATCGCATCAGTGGCTGGAGGGACGCTTTGAGGCCAGGTCCGAGCCTCCATTTGGCCGTGCCGCTTCCGGTGCGCGCGTCCTGCTAGGGCCAGTGGACCACCATAGGGTTCCCTACTGACCGAGTTCCACGCTCCCTGAGCACTCGCCTGGAATTCAGGTCCCCCACAGCCGGACGCGCTTTCTTTTCACTCATCCCTCACCTCCCTGTCTTGCTCCGTGTGGCGAAGCATATATGAATCAGTTCTAAGATAGAAGCACCTTTGTCCAACCCATTTTGGTTTACAATTGGGTGGAAAGAGGAAATTTATGCTAGGGTTTGGGCTGTTGCTCACTGGGTATGGCCTGAAACATAAACTGTTTTGAACAGAAATGAAGGCTTAGATGATTATGATAATATATTCCGTACTTTCTTGACTAGTAGGTTGAGTCTCTCCTCTTTTCTGTCTCATGTGCTAATCTTTTTATTTCTGAGAAGGATTTATACTTTGTATCGTTCATTATCTGCTCTCCATAGCTCATTCTTTGCTTTCCTTTCCAGCTCTTTCCCTCAACCATTTCCCTTGTATTTCCTCGCCTGATTTCCTTTCATTCATTTCTTCAGTTACTTTTTCTATAAATAGGTTAAACAGTCAGGAACGTATCAGAGAGGTTTTCCGGGGGGGGGCAATTGTGAACATCCCAGCTGACTCAGCCCAGAATTCCCAAGTATCAAAGAAAAAAAGAAAAACTTTTGACCTGTTGAATTTTTCCAACTGACTCAACTTTAAATTCCCAAGTATCAAAGCAAAAGAAGAACAATCTTCTTACTTGTTGGGTTTTCCCAACTCACCTGACTGAAATAGTAAATTTCCCCAACTGCTGAGTGAAAAATTCCTATTGGTGAGAGGAGAGTTGCCCCTCTCCATCGGTACGTCCCTGTAAACAGTACTGAAGAAAAATAGCAACCAGTCTCACTCTTTTTTGAAGTCTCGCTTCTCCCACTTCATCCTCTATTTGTATACGAGCTCCTTGGTTCTTATATAAGCTCCATAAGCTCTTCTTTCTCTATACTTGGCACTTATCTCCTCTAACACTTGAAACGTCTTAGAGAATTTAGTATTATCAAAAGCTATTTCTAAATCTACAAATGTTACATAAAGTAAGCCGGGGCAAGAAGGTTACATTCAACTTTGAGTGATTCTCAAAAAAAAGTTTTTTTTTTTTAAATTTTCAACAGACTGTGATACATTGAGATCGAAGCTGTTTACTGCCAGGTGGAGGAACTACAGCTTTTGTAAGGCACCCATCATCGATCTCCCAAAAAAATCAAAATGGACTTTTAAACTCCGGCCACTGACGTAAAAGTCCACTTAGCCTGAGGCGGAAGTCCGGCATGGTTTTTTAAAGTAAAACTGAATAAAAAGTAGGTATAAAGAATCTTTTATTACTCTCGACAAAAATCGCACTTGAATTTAGGGTCATGGGCGTCCTTGGTGAGAGCACAGGCCTGGATCTACCATTTCTGGCACGCGTCACATTGGATCCAGTCTTCAATCTGAAATAAAAATTACAATGTCATTGCTTAAGATGCGAACTGAGGAATAATGAGAACAGACAGATACTCACTAATTGATCTTCATATAATTTTTCACAAGCTGGCAAGTAAAATTTTCCTCAGCCTGTGGAGTATTAAAAATTTTGGACTTTCGCCCCATAGTTGCAAGATTTTTCTTTTAATATGAATCACTCGCGAAAAAATTTGTATTCATTCAATGTGACACTTCCATATAGTACTTATACCTCTTTGTCATTATACAGGATGTCTTTTTGCAATGACTCCTCCCCTTCCACTTGGTAAGTAGACAACCTACTCAGACAATATGTAGATATGTTTGCATACTCTTACTTTTAAAGGAACTGAGTTATGGTCAAATTTTGAAAAGTTTTCTATATTTGAAATTTTTTTCTTCTCACGACTTGTGATAGAAAAATAGTATCAGTAGGTAATAGTAAAGGACAGTTGTGGTAACCACAGGAAAAAATGGTCAGAATCGGTTCCACAGGGTGTTCATAAAATCAATTTCAGTACAAATTACATCAGAAAATTTTCACATTTTTTCAATTTCTCGTGAAACTTGCCCACTCAAGCTATTGTCTTTTTATTTGCAATAGATCGTACGGGAGATTGGGGTTAGCTGTCACAATTTTTAGAAATTTCAAAAATCTGAAAAATCGATTGGACCGAACTTCAAATTAGACTCAAATTGTGTGCTGAAATGTCTTACGAACGTATTTTGGTACCATTTTCTAAAAATATGTAACAAAATTCGCATTAATTGATAATTTTTGTAATGGGATAACTTGCCCCGGATTGAGGGAGGTTTAGGAAGTACAATCTTTGGTGGGAGGATAAATGTAATTTTAGGTTCTAATACACCCAAAGGATAGCTCAAGAAATTCTACTTACCACACAGTACTTGATTTTAGCCAGTACAAAGTATTACACTCATGAGAGTAAACTTCTTGTTCATAGAACGTGACTTTTTGCCAAATTTTTTGCTATCAAAATATCGAACCACTATAAATGGACGCTAGCAAAAGGGAATCAACTAGCAAAATCCGCTTTTTGAGAACATGTGATTCGAAGTTCACGAGCCATGTAGAAACTATATGACATAGCGTTTACTGATGAGTTTTTTTCAACGTCAGTACACATTTTAAAATCGGGGGCCCAGTTTTGAAAAATTCTCATCTTTACGTTCTTTATAACGATATTAACAACTCATTTTGTTTACAAATGTTGGTTGTTTCCCTTTTACTGAATAGCGTCAAAATCAGGTCGGTTCCATAATCGCGAAGTGTGTCAGGTATGGATGAAGTGTTGGTACACCAAGGAGTAGCGTGACGTCATCAGATTCAAAAAGCACCTTTTACACGGATGACATGGAGGCTGAGACAACGTACCCCGTGGACAACTTACCCCAGTCTCCCCTACATTAAATTTCCCATAGAAAAGGCCATTAATAATTTTCTTGTATCTGAATCAGAACTGCTCAAAATGGAGTTCAAGATATCCTCGTTAAAAATTATAATTTTTCAACACAGATGCACAGACCTTATGAAGATAATCATCTTCTTCAGCTACATTACCACTTCACAGAGTTATATCGGTTATGGAGCTTATTCATCTCCCTCCTTTCATCTATTTACCCCATATTTGAAATTGAGGTCCATGCAATGCAGGGGAGTTTTTTTTTTTATTATTTTGTAAAGTTTAATATAGTATCCAATAATTAGTTCCAAAGGTCGCTAAATTCGGTTTTAGTAATATTTTGGGCGTATTCCCCGAACTGTGGTGCATACCGATGGGAAGGAGGTGCAAGATGACAGTTGTGGTAACCACACTGAAAAAAATTGAAGATCATGGAAAGTAGTTACACATGATTTTCATAAAATAAATTTCACTTAGTACAAAATTGTATTGTGAAATCTTGGTACCTTTTTTATTTATTGTAACACTCTTGGAGGGAGGGGGTATTAATTTAGTGATGGGGAATGTTATTTATGTAGGTTAAAGAATCTAGGCTTAACAAATTGCTGCTGACATGGATAGAAGAACCAGCTGAGTTATGGTCTTATGGTTCTGAATAATGAGAAAAGAATTACTGACGCGGATACAGGAAGGAATAAAACAGATAAGAGAAAATACAGATGCACTGGAAGTGTTTAATATTTCAGTAATTCGACGGGCCACACTTTGGTAACGGAGACTGGTTTGAACAATTTTTGTAACATATTCTGAAAATGTTTGAAATATCCACCAAAATCAATTACTTTGTAAAATTTTTAAATGCACTAATAGGAATAAATTCCTTTGATTGAAAATTTTTTGATCCGTAAATCAAAGGACACCGAAATTGAGATTTTAGCGCTGTCTGGTGGAGAAGAAGAAAATACACATTCGAGCGTTCACCGCGAATTTCTGTCTGTATTATGAGGCGAATTATATGTGTTCAAAGCACTGATACAACTATGGTAGTAAGTATTAGGACCTTCCCCCCCAAACTTCTGCGTTTTGGACTAAGCGCAATTTGAAAGTCAACTCTTCAAGTAAGATATTGGGGTGGGGAAGAAGGTGCAGAAAGAATTTATTATTAATTAAAATTTAGCGTCTTGAGAAAGCAAAATTTATGTGCAATAAAAAAACATGTACCAATAATTTTTGTACTGAGGGAAATTTATTTTATGAAAATCATGTTCAACCACTTTTCATGATCTTCAGTTTTTTCCTATGTGGTTACCACAAGTGTCATCTTGCACCTCCTTCCCATCGGTATGCGCCACAGTTCGGGAATATGGCCAAATGTAACCAAAACCAAATTTAGCGACCTTGGGAACCAATTATTGGATATCTATATTAAACTTGACAAAATACTAGGACCCCCCCCCTCATTACATGGTCCTCAATTTCAAATAAAAGGTAAATAGATGAAAGGAGGGAGGTGAATAAGCCCCACAAACGATATAACTCTGTGAAGTGGTAAAGTAGCTAAAGAAGATGATTATTATCTTCATAAGGTCTGTGCATATGTGTTCAAAAGTAGTAATTACTAACGGGATACCTTGAACTCCATTTTGAGCAGTTCCGACTCAGATACAAGAAAATTGTTAATGACCTTTTTTATGGGAAATTTAATGTACAATTTATTGCAAATGAAAAAACCGGGAGCTTAAGAGGACAAGTTTCACGGGAAATTGGAAAAATGGGAAAATTTTCTGATATATTTTCTTTACTAAAATTGATTTTATGAACCAATTTTTTTCTGTGGTCACCACGACTGCCCTCTATTATTACCTCCTGGTACCATTTTCTGTCTATCTCCAGTCGTGAGAAAAAGAAAAAAAAATTAAAGATAGAAAACTTTTCAAAATTTGACCATAACTCAGCCCTTCGAAAGTAAGAGTATGCAAACATATCTACATATTGTCGTGGTAGGTTGCCTACTTACCTGGTGGAAGGAGCATTGCAATAGAGACACACTGTAGTTAATATAAAAATCGGCCATGTAACACCTTTGCATTCCAGTTTCCCATAATTATCCTGTAGTACACGTATTCTCTTTTCTCTTCCAATCTCCCAGTTCAGCGTAAAATTTTTCCTTCACTATTTCATCTGCTTCCATTGTCGGAGTGTAAATCTGTGCCGCTAGTTGGTTGACTTTTATTTCCAGTGGGAGGGCGAGGTTCACGAGCCTTCATTACTTTTCACAAAATAATTTATAATTATAGTATGTAGAAAATATTAAAATTTTCTTTAAAAAAAAAAGTCACTCGCTTCGCGCCTCGTCCGACCATCACAGTCCTCAGTGTTTGGTCTAAAACTTTTGTTTCTGAGTTGAGGTTTGCTTTGGGCTTTTTTTGCTCCACCTCAATCAGCGGTCCTCAATCTTCTACCATGAACCCCCTTCCATCCTTTCTTCATCACGAGCCTCCTCCTCCACCACGACCCACTCGTTCACCACAGTCACACTTTAACAGTCGCGGTCTTCCTCAGCCACGAACTCCTCCCCCACAACGGCCATAATCTACCAGAGGTTTCATGCCCACCCCATGGTCTTTTACCTCCGCAGTATCCCCCCTGCAAACCCTTCCCTCTCACTTGAACTTCTCCTCACCTCTACAATTATCGACCACCACAGCCGACTTCCACCGCCTGGGCCTTAATCTCTTCGCATTACCCTCTTCCTCGCTCCATGACTTTCTCCGTCCACAGCTTCTCCCCCACATGGCACCCTTCGTTAATCCCTCCAATCATCACCCAGTCCTCCACCTAGTCTTCCCCGATCACCCTCTTCCACCCCGAGTGCCCTCCCCCATTAGGATCACGTCCCCCGACCACCCCATACCACCATGGCTTTCATTTCTGTTCACATACCACGTCTCCACCAAGACCTCTTCACCCATCACTACGCCCTCCCCAATTGTGGCCTTAATCCCTCGCTACAGCCTTCCTCTTCCACTGCTCCTTCTCTGTGCCCTCCTTGTCCCAACTCCCTCGAAGAACCCCTGGTCCTCCGCTCAGAAGCTCCCACCACCATGACCACCCTTCCCCTTCAGACCACCGCCACCAGCCCCTCCCGCACCACGGTTTTCATTTCTCTCCCCAGTGCCTCGTTCACCCAGGACTTCCTCCTACACCAGGACCTCGAATTCACCACTACCCAGGGCCTTTAATCCCCTCCTGAGGCTACGTCCCCATGGATCTCCTCCCCATTCTGGAGCTCCCTCCACCATGAACCACCTCCTAGGGGTAGGCCACCCTTGGGGAAGTGAGCAATTAGTGGGGCAAATCCCCTCCCAAGGGTAGGCTTCCTTTGGATAAATGAGCAATTAAGTGGCAGGGTAGGCAACCCGCAGTGGGTTTTTTCTCCCGGAAGCGGTGGTGGCAGTGGCGGCCTTCCTCCACCATGAACCCCCTGGTAGGCTACCCCTGGAGAAATGAGAAATTAAGGGGCAGGGTAGGCAACCCGCAGTGGGTTTTTTTCTCCCAGAGGCACCGCGCAGCCACGCAACCGCCGCCTATGATTTTGGGAAAATTCTCAGTGAACAGATCTAATGAGATGATGATGATGACCTCATGAGGACCTGAGATCTCAGAGTCCAAGGTAGCTGGTCTGCCCTATTCATGAACACTATATCTGCCTTTATACGTGTCTTAAGTTAGACTTGTCATTATAATACGTCTTTTTATGTCTTATTATGTCGGTTATGTCTTAAAACTTGAAGATCTTTTATGCTAGAACAGATTATGTCCTTGAAAGTAGCTAATCTGCCCCTGCAATTTTTCTGATTTTAAGGTAGGCAACCCGCAGTGCGTTTTTTTCTCCCTGAGGTGGCGGTGGATTTTACTTTTGTAGTGTATAGAGAGAAAAGAATGAAAATGGTTTCTTTGTTACATTTTCTTCAACTTCTTTCTGTGAAGACGTAGGGAGTCGTGGTGGAGGTCGGGGAGCTGGCGATTGTTACTGGTATTCCCTAATTTGATTTTCCCGATAACGTTTCTAGTTCCACTTCGCCCATGTCCTCGGGGATTCGGTAGTGTGCCCTCTGATGGACCTGACAGATCTCAAATTACATGTCTGTAATTAGCCAGTCTAAAAATCAAAAGTAGCTTTCAAGCTCCCTCCCGGGAACGATAGAGGAAACTACCTTCGATTCTGTAATACGGTTATAAATATGACAGAACTCGTTAAATAATTCCAATCGC
This sequence comes from Acanthococcus lagerstroemiae, assembly GCA_031841125.1. Lineage (NCBI taxonomy): Eukaryota > Metazoa > Arthropoda > Insecta > Hemiptera > Eriococcidae > Acanthococcus > Acanthococcus lagerstroemiae. The sequence goes on along the minus strand of CM063114.1, from coordinate 38,727,310 downwards.
GATTACCAGGAATTTGGCACTGGAACAGTTGCTAACGTTTTTCGGCCCCAATTAACAATGTTATTGCCTGAAAATGCAGACGCTGCAGACACCTTATACGAACAGGTTGACCTATGCACTACCTAAAAGGATATAAGTTAGCTATAAGACTATATAACGCTAGAATAACGATCGTTTCTTCGTGGAAATTAAATTCTCTATCGGCGATGATATTCACCAGTAGCTACATCACTGTCAGACGGGATCCCACACTCATTAAAATACTGGAAAGGAATTCCTAACTGCGAATAAATGCGCGCTCTCAGGTAAAATATACCAAAAACGAAACGTCGATACCGTGTTTGCGCATTTTTCTTGAAATTTACTTTTTGGCAAATACCACCTTCGACGCAGATTTCAATAATTGGAGAAAATTTGCAGGGATAAAAAAAAAAGAAGAGGAAGAAATGCAGTATTCTAAAACGAATTTAATCATCGAGATAATCCGATTACGTTCCGAACCAGAAGATACATCCATAAAATCCTACGCATTCGATTTAGGGCATTACTTGCATTAAATACCAATTTAGTATTTCCGAGAGAGTTGATTATCGTATAACTTATGCTCACATAAAATTAGAATTCTTCGCATCTGATTCGGAACACATTGGTATCTAGATAAATAACCAGTTTTTTCCCGTTTCTTTATTATGAAAATTTGAATCAGGGTGTAAAAAACGATGCTTCCTCTTAGTCTGTTGAATCGACATGTGGCACATGCGAGCATTAAGTGGCAATGTTCACATAGTTTCTTCACGCGTGAGAAAAATGTCCAACGACCTTCAAAGGGAGCTCGAATCTACTGTTTGAATTTCAAATTTTGAAGGCGTGCTTTTACGCATATTGTCGGAAAGTTGGTGTTATCCGCAATCCGAATCTGTGAGAAAATCGAAATCTCACTCCCCTCTTCTCTGTCGCACACAGAATACAATTCCGAAGAAAAATTTGAAATTTCTCCGATATCGGGCACATCAGAAACATAAAATTTGCGACTTACAAATTTCTAGGTTTATTGATGACGTATGAGTCATTCTTCAAAGATGTTGAGATGTCAGGTATGTTTTTTCATGGAGGAAAGTTGGGGATATTTGAACTTTTTTTGATGAGAGTCGTAAGGCGTTCTGTATAACATATCGGTTAAAATTGGGCCGACAGTGAGGGGATTCTGTATTTTGGCATGGCAATCAAAATGATGAATGCCATGCCGAAAGACAATAGCGAACAAAAAGTGTTCTGCCGTCGATTAGTAGATTCCAAAACAAAAAATTATATGGAGAGTTGATAAAGGCATACTAACATATTAATTAGAGGTCATTATTTTTGGGTGATGAACGTCTGTCGTTGCCTAAAGATGACCACGCCGAAGGATACTTTTTTTAATTCTTAATTTTAAGACAATACTACGCGAATGCACGAGTCTCGTCTCAAAAAAAAAAAAAAAAAAAAACAAAAAAAAAACGTGATTTGATACGCGGACCGTATTGCTCTGATAAAAATGTACAACTTGACTGTTAATTGCGACGAAAAAATATTGAAACGCCTGTCTTGTGATTGGTTGAAAAAGAGCCATGTCGATGGACAAAAAAACGAGGGACAATTCTCAAAGCTGGCCATATTGACTTCCACCTGTGAAGATGCGATTTCAATGTTACCTTGTGATTTCTTCATCCATCTAAAGTAATACTACGTTGTCAGTTTTTTCTAATATACAGCTTGAAAATTTAGGGGGAAAAAAATAATGAGAACTGTTCGAGAGACAGCCATGCCAACGGACATTTGAGCATATTTAGTCCAATTTTGACGCATAAAAAGTGAGTCAAATTTTCTTCTGAAAGCTTGAAAAAGTAGAACTGAGTCATATCTATCAACGAAAAAAAAAATGGCCGTATCATTAATAGCTTGTGAGATAACTGCTGGGAACTTAAATATCAACATGTTCCAAGAGTAACCCATATTCCATAGTCCCTTGGCTAATAGTTTACGTCCCTCCACTTTTCTTTTTCCTATGATCTTTTCATTTCTGAAGAGGATTTACACTTTGTATCCTTCATTATCTGCTTTTCATAGCTCATTCTTTGCCTTCCTTTCCAGTTCTTTCCCTCACTTTCCCTCAACCATTCCCTCCAGCGGTAATAATATCACTGGATGTATTCTATTATGGCCTATCATTTTAACTCTACTATTATACGGTAAGATAAGCGAGCCCAATAAGGCCAGTGTACTCTGTACTGATCTTGGCTGCTACGCTTCAGATTGCATTACAGTGTACAGGAAAGTTGTTCCTTTATGCATAAGCATGTCTGGACTTTCTGAGTAGGATGTGCCAAAAGGTCATATAAGTATGTAGTGCAGAGACGAAACTTGACTTTCAGTTTGGGGTAACGGAGGGTAAAGAAGGATAATTTGCCAATTTTTCAATGAAAATATTTTTAATTGAAAAAGAAAAATTAATAATAATAATAACAACTAGGGGGCTTTGCCCCCTGGCCGCTTCGCAGCCCAACCCCCGCCGTCATTCGCTTCGCTCGTGCCGGCCTGCAGTATTTCGCAATCTGGAAAAGGGTAGGGTATCTCTGGTGAAACGTGAGATTAAGGTACAGTGGAGGCCACCAGGAATTTATCCCCGCGGAGGAGAAGGAGGAAGTGGCATTTACTATTTAGTGTATAGAGAGCCCCCACCACAACTCCTCCTCGTCCTTCACCACGACCTTCCTCCCCCAAGCTCCCTTCTCCACCATGAACTCCTTCTCAATGGTAGGCTACCCCTGGAGAAATGAGCAATTAAGGGAGCAGGGTAGGCAACCCTTACTGTTTTTCCCCGCCCGGGGCAATGGCGGCAGCGGAACTCACTAAGCTCCCTCCTCCACCATGAACCCCCTCCCCGGGGTAGGCCACCCCTGGAGAAATTAGCAATCAAGGAGCAGGGTATGCAACCAGCAGCGGGTTTTTTCTCCCGAACGCGCTGGCGGCGGCGGATTTTACTTTTTTAGCATATAGATCTACCCTAAGGAAGGAACGGAGGAGGTGGTTTTTACTGTTTAGTGTATAGAGAGCTCTCTCCCACCAAAACTCCTCCTCGTCCTTTACCACGACCTTCCTCCCCCAAGCTCACTCTGTCACCATGAACCCCCGCCCAAGGGTAGAAAAAAAAAGGCTACCCCTGGAGAAATAAGCAATTAAGGGGTAGGGTAGGCAACCCTCACAGTTTTTTTTCTTCTCTCCCGGTGGCGGTACGGCGGCGGATTTTACTTTTTTAGTCTCTCCAGGAGATCCCACCTCCACCGAGAAGCCCCCGGGGTCCCTATTGAGGGGAAGGAGGAGGTGGCCTTTACTGTTTAGTGTATACAGAGCCCTCCCCATCACAACTCCTCGTCCTTCACCGCGACCTTCCTCCTCCAAGCTCCCTCCTCAACCATGAACCGCCTTAGTATATCGAGAGATTAGTGTATGACGTCTTCAGCGCCGGATTTAACATGCTCGCGCCTCTAGGCAGAATAAAAATTAGCGCCTTCTTAAATTTTTGTTCATCCTCTCATAAATTTTTGTTCATAAGAATTGTCCCTAAAATCTAGCGTCTCCCATAATCCACTCCTCCTCCCAAGCTCCCTCCTCCACCATAAACCCCCTCTCAAGGGTAGGCTACCCCTGGAGAAATGAGCAATTAAGGGACAGGCTAGGCAACCCGCAGTGGGTTTTTTTTTCTCCCGGAGGCGGTGGCGGCGGATTTTACTTTTAGACAGATAATAATAAACAAACAAGCATACGTTCTTAAAAAATGAAAAATTCAAATAAACAGTTTCAAAATTTGCCGACTGCCAAATTATTGGGGGTGTTTCACCTCCCCCCCCTCAATTGTTCCGTACGTGCAAATGCAGATTGGAACCTTATCCCCCAAGCACTCACATTTGCGCACATGAGCATACCCTAGTCTGGGAGGATGATGTGGTGGGACGTATGGCGATGCACGCGTGCCAAAATGGCCCCTATGACACCGCACCCCCGATCCTGGAAACCATCCTTTCGAGTATCGCATCAGTGATCGGAGGGACGCCTTGGGGCCAGGCCCGAACCCCATTTCTCCGTGCCACAACGGTGCGCGCGTCCTACCAGGGCCACCTTGGGGTTCCCTTCTGACCGAGGTCCGCATTCTCCGAGCGCTCGCCTGGAATTCAGGTCCTCCATGGCCGGATGCACTGCCTCTTCACTCACCCCTAACCTCAAGCAGGAAGGATGCTAGGAATACTTGTGGGGAACACACAACTTCCTTTACACATTAAGGTGGTCGTTATTTACTCTCGGTGGTCTTTTTTTTTTCCTGAATTGCCTCTGATTCGTCTCCTAAGTTAGTTTTCAATATTTAAAAAAAAAAATTGCCGAATTTCAGATTGATCGGATTAGGGGGCACTATTGCAATGCCATCTGCAAACGTTGTCATTCTAACCGTCTCCCCTGATATTTTCATACCTATCTTCTGGAATATTTGAAACGTTTTTGACCATTCAACATTACCAAGAACTTTTTCTAAATCTGCAAATATTACATATGTATCCAAATCTTTTTACACTATCAAATTTTCCCATCATACTTGCCTCTGTTATGGAAATGGGGCTCTAATCATGCTCCCTCGCAAAGAGGCGAAGTGCAAATAACCAACGCCTAGGCACAAGTATGGCCTAGCCATACGAAAATTGCCTGATCACCCCAGAAAGTAGTATGTTAAAGTCTGTTACAAAACATGATGAGCAAAGTTGTACTTCGAATTTAGGTGTCGCCTGAGGAGCTGAATGTTTGGGAATATTTAAACTTACAGGCTTGATTAAATACCCAGAAGTCGTTAGGACTCCTGAAGGCTTTTTTAAGGTCTGTGCAATGTTCTAGATTTTTAGTCTTTAAAACTCTTCCAGTCCCAAGCCTCAATTCTTTTATGAGACTTCTAAGATCCAAGATTGTCAAAACTTTTAATCCGATTCGCTGAGATATTTTTTCATGGCTGTTACCTGTTTAAAAGTTTTTTAGACTGGTTGTAAACTTTTTAGGACTATCCAGACGGGTTTAACAGTATTTGATACTCTTTTTAGCTTTTCCAAACTTGTTTAAGACTGTAGAGAACTATCATCTCTAAGGCTCTTTTAGATCCGTTTCAATACTATTCCAGGCTTGATTCATTCTTTCTAAGACGACTCCACATGGTGTAGAAATTTTGAGTTATCCAGACGGACTTAAGAGTCTTTGGGACTTATTAAGTTTTTTCCAAGCTTACTTTAGATTCCTCAAGATTTCTTTAGAACTTTTCTAGACATGATCAGAGCATTTTAAGACTATTTTAAGGTTATTGTATGGAATAGCACTTCATTAGAACTTCTGAAAGAATTTTGCAGCCTTGCTGAACACTCATCATCGCACCTCCGAGTGGACTTGATACTTTTGAGACTCTGTAAAGCTTCTCTGAACGTGTTTGTCGCCCTCGGTTTCCAAAATTTGTCCAACATAGTGCTCACAGCATTTGTTTCGGCAACAAAATTGTCTTTTGTAAAATTCACATGTGGCTGCACTTCGTTCTTCTCCTCCAGATCGGACAATGTTTCAGAATCATTAGCAGAATCGCACGAAGGAAGAGGTTCGTCTTCATTTGATGACTCCTCAATGTGTCGAACACCAGGAGTCTTACGCTTCATCTGTTTCTCAATAGAGCGACCACGTTTCTTCTTTTCCAGTGCAAACTTTGCCGCTTTGTTTGCTTATTTTTTCATCGTCTCCGCGTGTCTTTCTTTTATTTTCATTTTTTTCCCGGACCTCTCGTTGCGATTATAGTTTTTCACACTCTTTTTGCATTCACAGTTTTTCGTGCTCCGGCTATTGGGATACCACTCAGTTGTGACACGCTGAGTTGGTACATTTTCTTGTGGGTATCATTTCACGCCGTTAACTACGCTGCACTCAACCGCGCATGCTTCATAGAAAAATTTTCTTATACTAATGTGTGATACGATCTGATTCGGTAATCAGTTCGCGTTTCAACATAAAGTTCACCTGTTTCTGAGTAAACACGAAACCTCTAACCCAAAATTTTTGACTTTGAGAAAGAAAAAAATGGACGACCAATAACTATATTTTCCTTAATACTGAAAAAAACAAAACAGTCACCGCTCTTACTTGCACAGCTAGATAAGGCACACAATTGTGCACGTTTTGTGCAAATTTCCATCAGGTAACTCTAATAGTTCCTGAAATATTTCGTTGTGTCACTTTACAACATGTGTCACACTCGTAATATTCGTAGTATGGGGAGGGGGGAGTCTGGCAAAAGAAAGAATGCCACCTTAATATTCTCAGTTTCTGGAGAATGATCCTCATAATCCCGAAGGTACTAATCAACGTCCAAGCTTTCATTCGGGATCGCAGAAATTGTATTCACCCAAAGTGCATGTAGGGTAAGGTAGCCTAAATCGTACCACTTTTTTATTTTTTCATACTGAATTGGGTTCAAATTATTTTTTCGAAATTGCTTGTAGACCAATCCTTTGACACTTGCGTGTCGTTTAGCGTAAATATGAAAATTTTGACTTGAATGGCGAAGTCGCAGTTTTAGTTAGCGTATAGGTCTAAAAGTGGTACAATTTTGACAACCAGCAACCAAAATCATACCACCCACTTCTTAAACTGTACTATTTGTGAGATGTTGAAAAGGTATCTCCATTCCCGTCTGATGAATCGTGTACCCTCTAAAAATTTTTAGGAGTCAGATACCATCCCAGTCCCCCATTCCCTTCATCACACCAACCCCTCAAATCCAATTCGAAATTAAAACGCGAGGGGAAAATGTCACAAACGCAGTATACTCATTACAGAAATATTTTCTCAAGGACAAAAATGCATTCTTAAGCAGCTGTGTGATACCTGTACAGTGTACACCCGATCATGTCTTCCTCTAAATTTTTGGAGCCCAAGCAGCAAAACCATCAATTTTTGCGTTCTTTTGATAAATGTAATGTATCATTATCATAGTGGGTCTACAATCTAGTAGAGCACCAACTTTTGTACAAAAATAAGACTTTGAATTTCTTCAACTATCTCTTCTAAAAACAGGGTAAATAACAGTAAATAGTCACATTTATTTCTGCCTGCACGTTTGTGCTCTTTGAAAAATACTAGGTAAAAAATTAATCGTTTTTTAGAGTTAATAATCAATTTTAGAATAAATTATGGGGTAATATTTTTGTGATTTTTTAAAAAATGTTACCAAATTCTGGACAGATTGGTGTGTGGGTTCAACATCCGTCACGTCTTAAAAATACTTGGCAAAATCTATGAAATTCAGGGGGAAATAAAGGACGATGAATTTTACTGTGCTTTGGTGAAAATGTTTTGTTATGAATTTATGATTTCTATAAGAGAAAGAGGGTTAAATGGTTGGAAATTGATGAAAAATGGGTACAAAAGATTGAAAATTTCATAGCTTGTTTCAAGAGAGAATTGTTGTAAAATGATCTATTTTTCTTTCAAAAATAGGTAAATATTGTAATCTTGAGGATTTTTAGGGTGTTTGTCCGCGCACAGCGCTGCAAGCACCCTATTGCAATCAAATTTTTATTTTTTTCCCTTTCTATTAAATACAATTGAATTGTTTACAGTTTGAATAGTTCAGTTTTAGCTCAGTTGCGTTCTCCATCAACGGCTTCCATCTATCGATAAGTTGGTTTACTGTTATGAATGTATCCTCTCAGTTATGCTTTCAATTTACAAATGCAAATTGTTTACATTTTATTTTGTAATTTTTTCGCATTTTACTCATGACAGTATTGTGCAACTCGTACTTTTCTACAAAAGGAACTATTTCCTCAAAGAAAGTGAAAACATTAACTGGATTTAGAAGAGGTATGTATTGTTTGTTTGTATGAAATGAGTTCTCAGTTGAATTTATAATGTATTTGAATTGAACCATCAAACCAAGTACATGCAACATTCTGTGGTACTCTTATCAGGAAATTTTCTGAGTAATAATGTGATGTGAGTTATGTCTCATAAATATGTTAGCAGTATTGAGTGGCAATTTTGGTATTCCGTTTCAAGGTCTTTCACAAATATTTCATTTCTCGATTTGACTATTTACCTTTGTCTTTTTACTATCAGGAACAACAAATCATCCAAAACCGTCAACATGCCTTCAACCACAAATTTGAACTTCTATTATGATCATGTAGCGGAATTAACGAAAAACGTGAATAAATAATTGGCAGATCACGTTTTGTTTTTGAAATGAAAGATTATTTTTCTCATATTCAAACGGTTCACGAATATTCCACGCGTTGTGTGACCAGGAGTGGAGCTAATGTCTTTGCGTCTTATAAACATTGTAATGAAGAGTGAGAACACATTAATGTGCGTTTTCTGGAGCGAGAACACACTTTATTTGAATCAAAGTAAAATTCCTCATTTATTTTAATTGAAACAAAATTCCTGTCTCTCTTTGAATTATTATCAGCAGTTATCAGTTCATATTCATTGAAACTCGCGCGTTTTTAAATTCCTTGGATTTATGTCCTTTGAATTTATTTGTTTTGTAAAGGTAGAGTGTTTTATTTCTTCTTGCCGCTTGGAACGAATTAAACAGGAAATGGAAATTAATTTTAGTATGTTCCATGTTGTTCAAAGTCTGCTGCGCAATTGCAGTCTGCAGCTTCACAGTTTGAAGCCTTGAACTTCCATGATGTGCGTGTAGCGTCATCAGCTTTTATGTTCCCGGGGAAGAAAAAAAAACCGTTACCATGGTCTAAGACATGACATTGAGTGTGTTCCTGTTGTTGATAGAGTGATAGAGATAAAGCTGCGCAAGAAGCGTGACTGCAGTCTGCAGCTTCCAGTGTTCCAGTTGAGAGCCGACCCTCTTCAAGTAGCAGAGCTAAAGTCTGGTCCAGTTAAGAAACATGTGACGCGTTGCGTGAAAAGGGCCATTGTGGTGATTTAAAATTTTGAGTTTGCGAGTCCGGTACCACCGAATCAGGGCTAAAGAAAAATAATGACCGAATGAGCGAGATAAACATATGCATTGTCAAGTTGAACGAATGATCAGACGATTCTGTCTTCATTTATGAGCGTATGAGCGAAACCAAAACCTCTGATTAGATAGGTATTATGAGCGGAACAAATTGAACATGTCAAAATTGTTTAAGCGGATCCGAGCGATAAGCAAATTAAATGATCTACTCATGTGCTCATTCGGCTTTTCAGTTGTTCCTTGTTCGTCACTTTCACTTATGGTAAATCGTAATGATTATCTACTATTGCCAAACATCAAAAATTAAAAAAGGACCAATGAACATTAACAAAGTAAAGGCAGCTGGGCCTGTTTTAATTTAACACAAAATTTTAATCACAATCACGCATGTAGATTGTAAGATCACTACATATAGCTGTAAAAGTCCGCAGAATCCTCGCGAAAAATTTATAGGATTCATACATGGTCCAGCACAAAACAAGTTCGAAAATTTGTGGTCTTTAGGAACTTGTACTTGTTTAAACGCTTACCAGTTGAACAGAGAATTTCTATAATTTTTCATAGCACTTAATTCTGAACCAAAATTTTAATGTTCATTTGATTACTGTTGCTAGAAACAACTTCAGGCCCGCTGTTCAAGAGTACATAAGAATCGGAGATTGCTCAAATGTGTGGGCTGATATCGATAAAAGATGAGCAGGAATTCTCTCTCTTCTCTACCAGACATAGTTCTCTTCATCGCCCCGGAATCTTGAATAAAGATATGACTGATAACATTAGAGTGGTTGAGCGAATCAGGAGCGATAACCGGAACAAAACCAAATGAAATGAACTTGTTGAGCGAATCGTGAGCGATGACCAGTAAAGAATAATGTGTTTGAACAGAACGTGAGCCGATTGTGTATTGAGCGCCTAACTGAGCGTTGGTCCAAATCATAATATTCACAACATTCTGTAGAGCCATAACCGTATGAATCGTGTTGTTGATAAGGCTTAGGAACAAAATCTGAGCGGAAAAAAGTGAAGATATCATTAATGAGCGGTATTCAGAGCGGAATAAATCGCTTTGAGTTATTTCATATGAGCAGAACAAAACGCTTTTTGTTCCGCTCGACAGCCCTGCCACCGATTTCCAAAGTCTATAGACTAAAGAATACCGCATTACAGAGCCCGGAAATCTAATAAGTGTGGAAGCAATCTTAAATTCTGTAGACCTTGCCAATCAGTGGTACCATACTCGCAAACTCAAAATTTCAAGATCACCACAAGGGACCTTTTCACGCATCGCGTCACAAATAATAAATAACAATAAGAATTTGCAAACACCCTATTGCCAGGTCCTCCGGACCTCGCTTGTTTAGGGTTTTAATAATGACGGAATTTGAACAAAAAAATAATGATAAATTTGAGACTGCACAAGAATGAAAATCTCCATGTGTATAAATCTTGAAAAAATGTAGGAAATTAATAGGAAAATGATACTAATATTCAAAAATCTCATTACTCGATTTTATGAAAAATTGAGAGGAAATGGTCTCATTTTGATTAAAAAATTGGTAAATATTATGCGTCACAACTTAACAAATTTACTAGATGTTTAAAAGTGACGGAAAGTTGAGGAAAAATTGATGAAATCCATGACTGCGCCAGAAAGAAAAGATAGAAAATAAAGGAATTAGGATACAATAATTCAAAAATTTGGTAACTTAAAATTGAGAGATATGTAAGAAGAGAATAATTTCTAAAAATCTAGAAAATCGATTTAAAATTATGAAAATTGATTAAAACTTGATGAAAATCGATACAAGAAAGAATCAGAATTTTCTGCAACTTAATGTTGAACGATTATGATTATCAATCAAAAATTGAGTGAAAATAGAGAAATTTGTGATTAAAATTCAAAATTCAGAAATCTAATATTTCTTGAAAAATTAAGCAAAATGAGAGGAAATTTGATGAAAAATGATACAAAAAATAATAAAATTTTATAAATCGACTTGGTGTGTAATTAAGAGAAAATAATCTATTTTTGCTTAGAAAATGTTTAAATTTTCACTATGCGAATTCGGTTTAATTTTTTTAGATTCTGAAAATCGATTAAAAAATGGAGACATTTGTGATTGCGCTAGACTGCGCCAGAAAGAATATAACCCTTCTACTGGTTTGTTTACCCGAGTGGATCAACCTTCCCTCTAATAGCCTCGGATAAAATTGGTGGCACGATTTAGGAGGCGGTACAATTCAGGCTACCTTATCCTATCCTCGTATCCATCATTTATTCTGAGTCAATAAAATTTCAGTCGCTGTGTGGCCAAGTGATGATGTGCCCGCTTCGCAATAGATCGATTAGGTTTCCGGCAGTGGTGAGACTCAAACCCGAGACGCAAAGACAGACCGATTTTCCGTGACGCCACACACTAAGTTACTGTTAGCAAAAATACCCGCTTTTTCTCCAACGAACATATTGACTCCCATAAGAAAAACACACTGAGCAAAGATCATTATGTTACTACCTGAGAATAAGAAACTTGTTTGTTGGAAACCAGAAGTTCCTTAGCAAATGCTAAGAACCTTCTGGATTAAAAATATATAGGTACCTTTTGGTTTCTAACACATTCTTTATTCTCAGGTAGTAATATAATGATCTTTGCTCCGCGTGTTTTTCTTATGGGAGTCAATACGTTCGTTGGAGAAAAGACGGGTATTTTTGCTAACAGTAACTTAGTGTGTGGCGTCACGGAAAATCGGTCTGTCTTTGCGTCTCAGGTTTGAGTCTCACCACTGCCGGAAAGCTAATGATATTCGAATACTTCCACTAATATCGTAGCGACCGCAGCGACTACAGTATCAATCGAGGTGGAAGCATAGCGCATCCAGGAACCCCTGCCAGTCCACACGAACTAGGCATTACAGTTGCAGGACGTGTTACCATCAGATCAGAAAGATTGGTACTGTGCGTGTGTAGGTCGTGGACAGTTTACTCAACGTCGTGAAACACGTGGCTAGTTAGCGAACTGCGACTGCACACTCTTCGGCACAGAGAAGGAAAATTTAAATGCAACAAAACCGCGGGGAAAGCAACGGCAAAGTACCCCACTAACCTGCCCAAAAGAGTCGGGCGACAGAAACCGGCGTCGAATACGGCGCCTGAAGAAGAAGAAGAATAATAAATTTTCGCAAATCTTTATTACTTTTCATAAAATAATTGATAATTGAACACTGTAAAAAATGTTTCAATTCTCACCATGCTCCTTTAAGAAAGTTACTTTTCCATTTCTTTCTATGAGGGCGGGAGGAGGGGGGGAGGTAGTGTGCGATTGTTACTGGTTTGGCTTGAAAAATTTGACGTTACCAGTGGCCTATTTAGTCCCGCTCCGCCCCTGCCCCCGCGTTGAAATATCTGACTTCGCTAGTGTAGGGGCTCGAGTGACTTCTGTCAATAGATGATCGAAAAGTCGATCTTTCTTACGACTATTTTACAGGTTTGATTTTTACCGCTGCAGGTTCTTTGAATTTTATGCCGGAGACCACTCGATTGCTGAAAGAAGGAGGAGCGGAATTCAGACACGCGTACACAACCACTCCGATGTGCTGTCCTTCGAGGAGCTCGATACTGACCGGGTTGTACGTGCACAATCACAACGTGTACACGAATAACGATAACTGCTCCAACGCTCAATGGCAGATGGAGCACGAAACGAAGTCTTTTGCGGCGTATTTATCGAATGCCGGATACCATACAGGTAATTATGCACGTCGAATCGGCTGCCAAATGCGTGAATTTGAGATTAAATCGAAATAAATAAACGCGAGTACTTCAAACTTCGAAGAACGGGCGTTCGCAGCCCGCGGTCATCATTGACGTTTGCATTTTCACGAGACAATCAGCTGCGTCAGTTTTTATTGCCAGTCGAAGTGCTCCGCCGGCAAATCGTGACGCTTAATTTTACATTCTTATCCTTCATTTCGAAACGACACGAACACTTAATCTCTCGGTTGTTCTGAGACGCGTGTGCTCATCTATTGTCATCTGTTTCCTCAATGGTTGTATCCTCCGAAGCCTCGCATGTGGTCACGGTGATCTTTGGACGTTGTATACGCTGAGGTGGTCGATCCTCGAATGATTATAGCCTGTAGATCTTACCTACAGTGTCTACGGCAGCTGTTACCCGAATGAACCCCTTGATGACTCTGGACTTTGTTAAGTAAGAGTTCGAGCTGAAATAACTTTAAAAATGAATTCAACATCTCGAGAAACCCTACATTTGATATCACTGGTGCCCAGTTGTAACGGTCAGTATATCAAGTCATGGCCCTCTCTGGTGAACCTTAATCGGTAAGACATACCTTTAAACTACCCCAGAAAATGAACTCAGTGACTCAAGAAACTCTGTTGTCGATTTCCCCTGTGTTTGCTACCATGGTGAGGCGAGTGGGCTTGAAGCAAAGCTAAAGGCAAGAAGGAAAACTTCGACAGATTACTAATGAAAGCAAGGGAAACACCATCCGTATTCTTCCCTGAGGAATGGATGCTCGGGCCTGGCCCCAAGGCGTCCCTCCGGTCACTGACGCGATACTCTAAAGGGTAGTTCCCGTGGCCGGAGGTACGGTGTCTTAGGGGCCACTTTGGCATGCGTATGCATCGCCATACGTCCCACCACACCATTCTTCCCTGAGGATGCGTCTCCACCACCACAATAATGATGACCACTCACAAAGTAAATAGTAAAATTCTGGACCTAAAAAGTCCCCCATTCGGATGTCCCCGCGGAGACTACCTAGTGAGAATCTATCAGAATTGAGAATAGGAACATGGAACGTAAGGACATTGAATGAGGTAGGCATCAGAGTACTGCAGCGGGTAGGTAACAACACGGTAAAATACCTATATGTATTACCTAGTTTTTATACTCGGTACCCGGTAATAGGTACAGTGTATTACCGGGTTACCGGGTAGTACCTGGTAACTAGGTAAGAAGAAAACGTTCCACAATTACCTACCGTGTGAAAATATAAAGCCGGGGGAGGGGTAAAATATTTTTTGGGGAGGGCAAAAAGTTTCCAGGGGAGGGGATAAAATATTTTTAGGGATGGGAAAATTTTTTGGGGTGAAGAATTTTTTGGTGTGAAAATTTTTTTTGGGGAGAAAATTTTGGGGAGGAGGTTAACAAACTTTTGAGCGAGGGGGTCAACAAAATTTTTGGGGAGAAAAATTTTGAGGCAGGGGTGAAAATTTTTGGGGGGTAAAAATTTTAGGGTAGAAGTTTTTTGTAGGTAAAAATGTTTGTGAGTAAAAAATTGTTTGGGGATACAATTTCGGGGAGGGGTAAAGTATTTCCCTCCCCGCCCCTTTTACGACACGCTACGCCACTGACGAGAATTGTTCTTTAACTAGGTAGGGAGTTTCATGTCTTATCTCCCAGTATTAGGTAACGGCAAAAACTAGGTACCTAGTTTCAATCGTTACCTCCCGGTACTAGGTAAGCGGGAGTACCTGGTACCTAGTTTGACGAACCCTGTATAATTCACAGTGCCGTGTCATTAATACTAGGTAACGGTCAGCTGCGTAGGTAAGCGTGCAGTACTCTGGTAGGCACAGAGTCGGTGCGAGGGGTTGTGTGGGGGTGTCAGACCTCCAGTCATTATTCATTCGGCAATTTTGGCAAAATTTTGGAAATTGTTATTTCTTTTTCTTTTACTACACACCGATTTCAGAATGTATCCTACAAGTCAAAATTTTTTTATTTTATTTTTTTTTGCTTTGATACTTAGGAATTTTGAATTGAGAATTTAGGGAAATCCAACAAGTCTAAATGTTAGGTTGGTAGCTCTGTTTATGGCTGCTGCTTCCCGACTTATGACTTTTCTCATCACCGAGTGCTGAATCTGATTCTTGTAAGCGCCCGCGAGCTTTGAGCATAGTAGAGGAGAGCTCCGACTCTGAATCTGGTAGTGAAAGTACACAAAAGATTTTTTTCCTGCTTTGATACTAGGGAATTTTGAGTTCAATCAGTTTTGGGAATCTTACATTTACATCCCCCCTCCCCCCAAGGAAAAACTGTTCGGAACGTCCTGGGTGTGTAGGCAAATTAGAAAACTAAAGGAAAGAGATGAAAACATTAAAATTAGTTATAATAATAATTAGCGAAGTGAGGTGGCTGGAAGAAAATGATTTTTGGACGGGGAAGTATAGAATAATTGATACAGCAGCGAAAAGAGGGCAAGCAGGCGTTGATATCATGAATAAGGAACGCCAGAGTAGGAAGAAGAAGGGGTATGTGGAGAGCATGACTTGAGAAAGCAAAATGAAAGAGAGTTGAGGCCTATAGAATATTGGGCACATTCTCTTAAAAAATCATGGGAGGATAAAATACCTACCCTTGGAAAAGTCCAAGGAGATAAAAGAAGATATCAAATAGATTATATTATGACCAGAAGAAAATATAAAAATCAAATACTGGATTGTAAGACGTACCTGGAAGCGGATATGGATAAAGACCACAATTTAGTAGTAATGAAATTTAGCTTTAAAATTAGAAAGATGAATAAACAGAAAAGTAAAAACAAAATGGAATTTGGAGTGATTGAAAGAGGTAAAAAGAGAAAAATATCTACTAGTCGAAAGACTGAGGAATCAATTATCGTCATTGTCGATTAGGATAATTCTGCAAGAATATTGATAATTCATGTCCCTCTCCCCCTCTTTTGAGTGATTTTCTGGAACTTTTTGATTGAGACTCGTGGGACGGTTAGAATGTCTCAGAAATATAATAACCTGCCACTACGATGGACATTGCTTTTCCTAACTACAGTTAACGCTATGTATTTATAAAAGTCCATTTACTATTTATACTTAAAACAAAAAGGACAAACAAGGTATGAGGCCAGAAAATTCTTTATAATACATTCAATTACGCAGTACAAAATTAAGAAAAATAATTGCGAGAAATTTCTTTGAAATAGCACGAAACTGAGCCCCATAACAAAAAAAACTTGATAAGATGAAAATAATTAGATTTAGGTATAAAGAGGAACAAATTGCACAAAAATTAATGAGAATACTTTCTTGGCATCATATTAATTGATTTAAGAAAAAATCACAAATTAGCAATGTATTGTTATGGTAAATATGTATAATACAGTAATTACATAGAATAACCACAGAGTAGGGGAGACCGGGGAACAGTGTAACACCGGGAACAAGTAATCATTAAATTGCTTTCTAACACTCTATAATGTTGCCGTTTTGGTTACTAGATAGTAATATTAGAAACAAATCTATGGGGGGGGGGGAATTGCAATTCCTCGACTTTCATCTACACCAAAAAATTTTTAATTGATTTTTTTAGTCTTCTTCCGCTGTAATTTTGAATATTTTTGAATCAAAATTTTTCTCATTAAAATTTATCCTTTTGACGATCTAAATATCTGAAAATTACAAGACAAGTATGCATTTTTTAATCGAGCAGTACAATTTGGATTTGACTTGATAGTTTTTCGACAATATGTCGTACTTGCTAGAATGATGCGATGGGGGAACAGTGTAACAGTATTTCTTTCTTCCATACATCTGTGTATAACAGTAGGTATTTCGTTCAATCACTATTCAGAAAATTCTGGATTTTTCTAAGCTAAACGATTACTCTATTAACTTTTTAGCAGTGTTACACTGTACCCAGGTACTAGAGTACAGTGTAACAAAAAAGTACATGGCTAAAATAATTTCTAGATTTTTCAGGTTTTAATATTTTCAGGCGGTAATAACACCAAAATGTAACCAAAGGTTGTATCTTTCAGGTGAGGTGTTAAAGTCTGAATCCAAAATTAATTTATAATCCACAGATCAAAACGAACAAAAAGTGTTGCACTGTTCCCCCGGTCTCCCCTACGTAGAATTACCGAAGGTTTTGGTGTGTAGAAACCATAATACGAGTACATGTATACACGTAGCCGGTAATCCTATAGAATTATCTGTAGGTCTTGGTAAATGTATGTAATTTTGTTTTTCATCTTTTTATCTGGCAAATATTGGAACTTTTTCACATTCTTACCTGCCTAAAAATATAAACAGACCAGCCTAGCAGCTAAATATAATTTCGCAAATTTTGTGAAGAGTCAATCAGTGATTATTCGTCGCACCTTGAACGCTGTATTATCATTTACTCTTTTCTTCTTTACGGATAGTGCTGATTTCTTACTAGCAAAGGTGCAAACAACTTATTTTTAACACGTGAAAAGTATTTCGAAGTGATAGAACAAGGAAAATATGCAAGAAATAAAGGTTCCCGAAAAACACCTCGTGATAATTACCTACTCAACTGTTATGATGTTTTATAACTCTTGCTAACGAGGAGGTTTTTATTACTCCGATGACTAATCCTAGTGAGCCAGTAAAGTATTTTGTTTGTGCAAATGAAGTATTCAGTTTTTAACTTTGGGTAAAACTAACACAACAATCGAATTAAGGTCGCTGAATTAATTCTACTGAAGGCTTTCCCGTTAGTTCGGTCAAATTCGAAGGGATAACACCACGGTTACTGGTCGAACTGACATGGAGTAACCCTGCTCTGATTTTGCCATTTTGACACAAAGTGAGGATTATATTCCCCCTCTTCCCTCGCTTCTCTCTTATTAAAAAGGATATTTAAATTAGTGCCATAACGCGACAAAAGTAAATTTCGCTGTTTTCTAACCCCTGTCAAATCATGTGCGCAGGCTATTTCGGCAAGTACCTGAATAAGTACAACGGCTCATACACGCCACCCGGATGGAAAGAATGGGGTGGACTGATCATGAATTCCAAATATTATAATTATTCGATCAATCTGAACGGAAAACGAATTAGACACGGTGATGATTATTACAAAGTATGATTAAACTTATTCGAATGTTTGGCTTGTAAGCAGCCACTTCGTAGTCTCTCGAGATTATGTCGGTAAAACTTATTATTATTATTTTTTGTTCAATCCGTTTTCGCAGGATTATTATACGGATTTGGTTGCCAATGATTCGATTAATTTTCTTCGCCAGTGGAAAACGTGGAACTCGAACAAACCGTCGCTGTTGGTGATGAGTTTTCCGGCTCCCCACGGGCCCGAAGACTCGGCTCCGCAGTACTCGAATATGTTCCTTAACGTTACCTCTCATCAGTAAGTATTCCAGTGTTGAGTATAACTGTTTCATATACAGTATTTGGTGATAGAGACGTACCGTAACATGGGGTAACATTGAAGAGAAGGGGTAACTTTGAAAATCGCAGACTTGAAGCGAAAAGCGGCTCACACCGCGCTCTCAAAATGACTATTGTGAATGGTATGAAATGGAATAAGTATTCGGAGCATGGTGTCTATTGCCCCCAGTACATTCTCGCCCTACAAAACGAGGTTACCACGAGACCACGGCGAGCGCGAGAGTGTACTCGGTTCCCTCGCCTCGCCTCGTGTCCAGAGGGCTCGCCTTCTTATCGGTTTTCTATAGCGAGTGTCAAAGGATGGCGAGTGTCAAAGGAAAACGAATCCCGAATGGACGACTAAAGCAGCTTCGACGAAGTTTTCCTCGCGAATGTATCGCGAGTGTACGCGGCTGCTCGGGTCCTCGGGTCTCGGGTGTCTCGCCTCGTCTTGTCTCGTTGTCTAGACGAGCTCGGGCATCATAGCGAGAGTGTACTGGGGGCATATGAGCTGTGTACATAATGACGCGGATAGCTGTGGTAACAGTGAAAAAAATGATCTTCGAAAAATGTCAAGTGAGCCATTTCTGAATGGTATTAATAAATGGAAAGAAATCTCGAATCGAGCTTATTGGTAGCATTCGACGTGGAGTGGCCTCATAAGTATTATTCAGTTTTTACATTGTACTTTTCTTGGTGCCTATATGAAATTTGTAGAACAAAAATACCAAGCGGGGTACGAGTATACTGATGCAAAAACATTGGTTTCTTGTAGGTGGAATAAGACCTTCCAGGGACGTACCGAAGAGTTTTTCTTTGAGGAGGAGGGGGGGGGGGAAGTCCTAACTGATTCAACTAAAAATCCTCAAGTATGAAAGCAAAAAAAAGAAGCTTTCGACTTGTTTTGGATTTTCCCAACTCTATCAAAATTTCTCAACTCCGCCTGATTGAAATGGTAAGTTTTCCTAACTGCTGAGTACCTAAAAAATTTCCTACGGGGGAGCTTTCCCCGTCCCCCCTCCGGTACCTTCCTGTTCATCAGGTTTTTCCATCTGCGTTCCTCACTCTTACTGTTGTTTACAGTGGTAGTTCTTGCTCCTGCGAGACCATACATTTGGTATATAGCATCTGCTAGTGATCCTTAATAACATTCTATTCAAAACTAGTTAGCTATTACTTATAGAAAAGTTTTCAAAGTTACCTTATTTCCGAGGTAATTTTGAAAGGCACCTTCAAACTTGAACACTGCCAACAGCATTACACAAACATTTTGTTCCCCATATATTTCGATAGATTTTATTCAACAGATGCCTTGTAATTCATCCCCTCATCTCAGTTTACTTCTCTGTATTTCTCGAAAGTCTAGGCAATTTTTTCTATTTCCTTTCTATGTTATCCCATGTTTTAGTATGCTTCGGATGCACCAAGGAGGTGTTCAGGTACCAATACTGCAACCCGATGATGTACAACTTACTTTCAGCACAAGTGTGCTGTTACCTACCGCATCTCCTTGTGAAAACTTTTTATTGTACACAGATAAGGTACTTCATTGCATAAGAAGTACCGTTAAACAGGGTACCTTGGAACAGCTGTGTAACTTGGAATGCACTAACAGACTCGCATAGTATTGTAAATCTCGACAGTTCTGTGCTCATATGCCCATAAGTGAGAGGGGAGCTTCGAAGATTAGCTTAAGTGGTTGTACGCATGCCTGCTGATGCGTTCCAAGTTACCCGGCTGTTCCAAGATACCCCATTTGATGGTATGTTTACCTCTCTACTCGTATCAGCTGACATAAATGTATACTTGCAGTACCCCGTCATACGACTACGCTCCGAATCCAGATAAACAGTGGATCTTGCAAGTTACTGGCCCAATGATGCCGATTCACAAACAATTTACAAATGTGCTGATGACCAAACGTTTGCAAACTCTGCAGAGTGTGGATAACGCAGTTAAACGAGTAATTATATGTTTTCATTTATGTTTAGTGACATTCTTCTGTTCATGTACCTGATTCCCACTCCCCCTTCCTTCGTTGGAAACAAAACGCCGGGCGGATTGTCTATCTAGAATCTGAAAAATGTTAGGGGCTGATATAGTTTCCTCAATTTTCCGCCAAACAGAGATAAAAGCCAGCCACCTCGTAAGACAGACAATAAGACAGACTGTGAGGTAATTTGTTGGATAAGCAGAACATATCCCTCTGGAAGAATAAATCTGGGAGCAATGTTTTTTCGAGCTCTTTGTTTTTGTGTCAGACATAGAGCCGTTCAAAAAAGTTCAGTTCAACTGAAGAACAGTCTATAAAACTTTCATTGAGGCTTGACGTAACGAGTCTGGAAGAATCGTGAAGATGGTCTTGACCTTTTCTGCAAGAGTCTTGAGGCAAACATAATTGTTGGCGAGTCGTCTAAGAGCTCGGAAAAGCGTAGTCTGGAAGAGTTTTAATTCTATAAGAGTATTCGTCAGATACAGAATAATCGTGAGCACACCTTAGCAAGTGTGAGAGATGTCTGGGAGTCATAAAAAAAGACCTTATAAAGTCTTATTCAACTCGAGAATTGATTCAGATTTCTGAAAGAGTACCAGTTATGAAAGCACCTTGAAGAATGAGGAAAAGTTTAAAATATAGATCTCTCGAAGAGCCTTACATAAGCCTGGTATTGTTTTCAAGATTTTTAATCTAACCTACAGGAGTCTTTGAACAGTATTTAAATCTTCCCAACCTTTCGCAGCTTCTTGGGCGAAACCTAAATTTTCCAATGAACTATCGCACGCGTTATTTTTACCCCAAAATAAAACTTGAGAGTGTAGGCCATCATCCTAATCCTAGGAAGTGCCCTTCAGAATGTTTGAGTACTTCATAATTTTATTCCCTCCTTGAATATTTGGTTCATTTACATACACACCCTTAAGATTTTAACTAACTGAAAGGGAAGTGAAAAGTACGAGATGGGTAAACGTTTGCGCTGTCGCTATTTTATTTTATTTATTTATTTTTTTAGTTATTAGTAGAGCTTTCTAAGTGTGCGGTCAGATTTTCGCAGTGCTTGATTTTGATTGTTTTCATCATTCATCGCTGTGTATCGTTCAGTTTCTTTTCTCGGGGGGACGGGGGGGGGAGGATTAGTTCTGAAGACTACTTAAAACTCTTCACAACTGCAAGAATCTTAAGACTTTCATAGACTTGCTTCAAAGCTTTCTCAAGCTTGTTTAACTCTCGTATACGACTCTTTATGACTCTTTCGGCATTGGTGAAGGCTTTTAAACTTGCTTAAGATACTTTATTCTTCTAGACTTGATTAGGTCTCTTCAAGAATAGGCGCGTTTTCTTCAACGTCACAAACACGCTTATCACGCTTTCCGTGACGTCACCGAGTGAGTTAATTTTAGCAAAACTACCCGTCTTCTTTCCAACGAACGTATCGACTCCCATAAGAAAAGCACACGGAGCAAAGATCAATATGTTACTACCTGAGAATAAGAAAATTGTTAGAAACCAGAAGCTTATTAGCAAATGCGCAGAACCTTCTGGATTAGAAATATGTACCTTTGGTTTCTAACAAATTTCTTATTCTCAGGTCGTAACATATTGATCTTTGCTCCGTGTGTTTTTCTTATGGGAGTCGATACGTTCGTTGGAAACAAGACGGGTATTTTTGCTAACAGTAACCATGCAGTAACTTACTCCGTGACATCACTGGAAAACGCGCCCATTGATCAAACTTTTTAGAGGACTCCGTACGACTCCTCAAGATTTTTCAAATCTAACTTAAGGCTCTGAATAATAAAAGATTCTGAATACGAGCTCAAGACTCTAGAGGACTCTTCCAGACTTATTTCAGATTTTCAAGGCTTCTCAATCCTTGCTTAAGAATGAGATTCTTCAAATCTGTTGGCGACTCACTTGAAAGTGTAAGATTCTCCCACGTGCCTGCTATTTTTCAAGCATTTTTTCAATTCAAATTTTTCTGATCCCGTTGTCCTCTCCATGTATCCGCGCCTGATATGCACTGTACAGTGTTAAAGTACGAGCATTTCAAAAAGAGTTTCGCCTCCATTATGTCATCAAATGCTGTGTCTTGGCAATTAGTAGAAAAGAGAAATAAAGAATGAAATTTTCGCTGGTGCGTGCATTTAGCCACAAGTGTGGCACATTTTTACAAGGTGTGGCGCATGGTTCGTGCCACACTTGTATTTGGCGCTTGTAGCCTGATAGAGAGTGAGGACTGGTTAACGCGACTAAAATGAGTATAAGTTTGGGGTTCGGGTCCCGAAGTGTTTGGGGTGAAGCCCCCAGTTTACAGTAAATAAGAAATTTGCAAAGAGTTCCTCTGCTTATAAAATACGAAGCAGCGAAAATGTGTGTATTTAGCGAAGATAATTTTATTTTTTGTACACCACGTAGACACTGGTCATGTGTTCCCTTGTAAAACTTGTTCAAACCGATTGCAATATATTCTGATATCGTGTGTGCAGGTTTATGAACAACTGAAAGAGCTCGGCGAGTTGGAGAATACGTTCATCATATACACCTCGGACCACGGATATCATTTGGGTCAGTTCGGTCTTGTCAAAGGGAAATCTTTTCCTTTTGAATTCGATGTCAGAGTTCCGTTCTTGGTTCGCGGACCAGGCATTGAGCCAGGTAGTATGTAAGTACGTCTACGATAGTTGTAAGTGAAATCTCATAGACTACTTTCTTGGGATTGCTCTCAATAGTACTCAAGTTGAAGCACATTGTACCTGTACGTGATTGAAAGGAGGAAATCCGGGGGCTTATTGTTGCTCGAGTTTACTTCTCACTAATTAAAAAATATCTAGCTTGTTTCGAAACGAAGTCGTAATTATTTAAATTTCAAAGCACACGTTGGTATTCGGACACGAGTTGATTCGCGGCTACATTTTCGTTTTATTTTATCAATTTGGTTGTTTAGAGTGAACGAAGTCGCTTTGAACATCGATTTGGCGCCCACACTTCTAGATATAGCCGGTCTTTCCGTTCCCGCCCACATGGATGGCAGGTCGTTGATGAAATTATTCCACAAACGTAAGAAGAACGGCAGGAAATATCTAATTAATTGGCCGGATACATTTCTAATTGAAAGGTAAGAAATATTACTCGCGTTTGCGTGGCACGTGATTTCAATTATGAGAAATGATATAACGGCGCCGAATATGCTAGTTTCGATTTCATTTTTCATGTTTCGTGTACACCCGTCCTGTAAAACACATCTTAATTATAACGTCTCCGAAAAAATACGAGCGCAATTTTATAAAAAATTACGACGCGCTTGTTCTTGCTTGCTCGCAACTTTCTTAATGAAGTTTCGGCTTATTGATGTTACTTTATAGCTAAGGCAATGTTCTGGTTTAATGACTTTTTTTTATCGAGGAGAAAGGGGGAAATAGTTTTGGTACTAATCAGGTGATGACCCCGTGCCCCCATTACAGTATTGTTGAATGTGTCTTGGTGTTTTATAATGACTGGAGTACACTTTTAATAGTTATAGATCCTGTGAGCCATTCTGGGAGAGATAATTCAGAGTAAGAATAGTTATTGTTTTATCAACCCTCTCCTTCTAGTTAGAGATCGTTTTCTCGTTCCCATCTTGGTGATTGAATGAGTAGATATTTTCACTTACAAAAATGATCACTGATCAGTATTATGACTTTATTTACAAATCTCAAAATTTACCTTCTAGGTAGTTTTTTCGCATGCTTGACGACCTCAATTTAATTTTTTGACATTTTCATGTCTTTACTTTGGCACACAAACCGGAAAAACGTTACTTATACGCGTGACGCGTTACATTCGAGGAAGAATGAAATAATGATTTCCATGGAAATTTATTCTGACATTTTCCTGTCTCTACTGTGGCACATTCCAGTCATGGGTATAACATAAACGGGGAAAACGTTACATTGGAAGAGGAACGAAAAGGAGTAATGAAAGGAATTACCATTTCCATGGAAATCATTTTGACATTTTTATGTCTTTACTTTGGCATACGTAAAAAAACGTAAAGAGCGTTACGAGAAATAATAATAATAAAACTACTGACTGACTGGACTGACTTAACCCTCATTCGCTGCGAGTCCATTCCGATTCGCGCACTACGCTCTCTAGGCTCTACAGACGCAGTTGACTGCAGACATTGGCTCGGCTGTACAAGGAACGTGATGCTCGCAATGGAATATAGGCTGATACGAGGCGTGTGGTACTCGCAGGCGATTGAAGTGTTCAGTCAGTCAGTCAGTCATTTTTTCAGTTTTCACAAAAAAAAAAATCAATAATATGATTTTATTTTTAAATTCAAACGTGTTTCTGATTCCACGTATTCAACGCATGTACGACCCAATAGTAATGAATCCGATTTTTTCCGCGTGCTCAACAGACCTCAACCATTCCCCCCCCCCCCGTTTCTCACCAACAAAAACATAAGATTTTTTCCCGGCATGCTCAACAAATACCGACGTCTGTTTTATCAACCAAAGGGGGGCAAAAGACATCAGTGATAACTCCGGTTATAACTCGTGTTTTTTTTTTTTTTTTTTAACTATAACTATCAGGGCCTATTTTCAACGTTTTTCATTAAAATTTCTAGAAAAATACAGCCACATCATCAGTTAAATTAAAATTCGAATGATCATCGGGAAAAATAGACGCTAATTATTTTTTTTAAAAAGTGAGTTACAATCAAGTATAAATATGACTGCTACTATACTATAACGGTGGATTCACATTCGAGTCGGCGACTTCAGGCCAATAATGCCAACATATTTTGTCGGTTGCTGTTTTGACAACACAACACAGCTACTCAAAGTCGGCGACATCCTCCTCAAGCCGGCGCTTGTCGGTTCGGGGAAAAGTTGTCCGCGACATGTCTGTGATAGGTCTGTGACAAAGTTAGAAAGGAATGTAAATCCGTAGTTGTCGCCGATATTTAATAGTTTGTTCGCGACATTGTCTCCGACTCGAATGTAAATCCATCATAACTGTTTGTTGAAAGTGAAAATTTCGTTTAAAGTATGATGTTATACTTTTTCAACTCACTGAGTCCTCGATTGGGTGACGATTTTCGGAGAATTTTCGATTTTTATTACAATATTATCTAAATTTTTTCCCCATGGGGGGGGGGGAGAGGAATTCTCATGACTAGCCAAGGTAATTCAATCTTCAGTGCTCGTGTAAGAATCTCTTATATTCGGAGTAAAGCTTTTCCGAACTAATTGAAGGCTCACTAAGATTATTCAAACTCGTTTGTAACTTGGTATAATTCTTTCAAGCTTGATTATGGCTTTTCAATTTATGATTAAGACTTTTTAGAATTAATAGGTATTTGCGGCATGTCTAAGATATCGAAAAACTCATTAAAACTAACTAAGACTCTTGAAGGCTCATTCAAGAATCTCCCAGATTTGCTAAGACTTTGAAGGCACTTCTGTGTTATTTCTCTAGGATTTTTCACGACTCCTCAAGACTAACAAAAATCTTTCCATACCTGTCTAAATCCAATAGATGTTCTTTGCAACTCTTCCAAACTTTTTTAAAATTTAAGACACACGAAAGATTCTATATGACAGTTCTAATATATCAAAGTCATTCTTCAAAACTCTTTAATAGACTCACGCAGGCTCGCTTGAGACTCTGTAAGACGTTGCTGATTGTAAAGCAGTGGTTATTCTAAGCAAGTTTTTAGAACTGCTCGAAGCTTGAAGTAAAATATGTTTCTAAAACTTCAGTTCGATCCTTTATTATGGTAGGTAGTAGGTACATACTTGCATTATACATTGGCGACATTTCAAATTTTTACAGATTTTTATTACATTGAATATTGATAATGTGTGCCTGAATGTACCCCCGGCCTGTAGAAGGCAAAGGTGCACCTCACCCTCTCCCATTCATTCTTATTTTAGGTGGTTCTTTGAAACTGTTCGTTACGCAGAAATCTATCGATTTCGTCCCTCCACCTAATTTTAGATTTCCCTTTTGATCTTGTTTTGTGCTCTAGGAACCAGACGGTTGTTTGGTAGGCCCACCTGTCGGGGGGTATTCTTGCGACATGGCTTGCCCATCCCCATTTTAAATTACGGATATTTACGATTAAGTTCTTTATTCTTGGTAGTTTTGCATTGATGGTTTTAAGCTGATGTGGTCCTTGAAGTATATTCTCAGAATGGAACGCATCATAGAGTTCTGCATAGTGTTCAAAACCTACCTGTGACTTCAGATTCCGGGAGGGGGGAGGTTTTCCTTAATGAAAACGTGAGGTTATTCCTCCAGACTTTTGCTTGAAACTGTTCAAAACTCTTCTGGGCTCATTAGAGACACACTGGGATAAAATAATTAAATTTAGGAATATTAAATTTAAATAACTTTTTGTATTAAAATTGAAATTCAAAAATAAATAATTGAAATAATTAATATGAAAAATGTTAAAAAGAATATTTATTCTACAGATGATTGTAAAGTACGATTTTAATCACACAGTTTTTGGGAGCTAAAGTGACTGTTTAAGTGCATGATTTTAAAGAATAGAAATGTGGCGTGACACAAGAAAAGGGTCTGAATGTTCATCTACCACTAAGGCCCTTTTCTTGGACACGTCGCAAGCGGGATTAAATAAAATTTTAAATGTCTAGGGAATTAATGAGTTCGACAAAACAGCTGTTCTACGTTTCCGCGCATGCGCGTTTCTACATTGAAGGCTCAACAATAACTGATAATGTGATAACTCATTACGTTTTGTTCCAGATTAAATTTTGTTCTTGTTTGTGTTTTTCTTTCATCTGTAGAATAAAACGTTTATACAACGATGCCAAATCGTGTGTTTACTTCACTTGCCTAACGGCTCGTTTCGTAAACTCGCACTCGAACTTAATCGCTCACTTTAGCACCTTGTATAATAATATACTATTATTCAGAAAAAATAAATAAAATTAACAATAAGTTCGTAAATAAACGTATTTTTATGACCTGAAATAAATTTTTTCTCATTAGGATACTCTTGAAACGTTTCGAAGGTTCATTCAGATTCGTTAAGACTTTTTTAAGACTTATTATACCTGTTTAAGACTCCTTTTCATACTTACTGAAGACTTTCTAAGACCCGTCTTGCCTACACTTTTCCAGACTATTTGAAATACTTCAAGCCCCTTTCAAGCTTGATCAAGACTTTTTGGGGCATTTGAACTCGTTTAAGAGTCTGAAAACTTTTTAAGGCCTCTTCAAAACTTTCTGTGAATCTTTTAAGTCCTTTTCAGATCTGTTTAAAATATTGAAAGCCTTTTCTAGACGTTTCTATATATGTCTAGAAGTCGTGTCTTGTATAGGTACAAGTCTGGAAAATTTTTGAAGAAGTCTGAATGAGTCATAGAAAAGACTTGAACTGCCTTGATATGTCTTCAGTATGACTGGAAGAGTTGTGAAACCGTTAGAAGCATGTCTAGAAAGTCCTTGAAACAAATGTCGCGTCCTCCGAATCCATTACTCTTCCAACCTGAATATCTATTTGAAAAAATTACAATTTTTATGCACCGAGGAAAGTTTCAGGGAGTCCTTAAGAATTTCGAATTCGTCCGTATTCGTCCTAGAAATTCCGAGTGATTTCAGTTTTTCTTTTGGGGGAGGAGAGGGGAGGAGATAATTGGCCCATTCTCTCCCCGAGTATTTGCACCTGCCTGCTAGTATGTTCCCCGTGAGAGTGGGTTCAATATCACCTTCAAAAATTTATCTTTTTCTTATGATGGACCCGTAAGTCAAATATACTCGTATGTTTGTACAAAAGTTCATATATGAACAATCAAACCTGATTTTATTTACAAACTAGGCCACTGAAACAGCGAGGGGTGCTAAAGTGCGATCTACGCACTCACTTTCAACCGCTTACCATCATTCTATATCAATTACTGATGGTGTGGTGGGCCGTATGGCGATGCTTGCATGCCCAAATGGCCCCTGAGACACCGCACCCCCGATCCCGAAAACTTTGAGTATCGCATCAGTGACCGGAGGGTATATCGAATACTAACCTCGGAAAATTATAAGTTGTCTGGAGTACATAAATGTGTCTACCAAGAGACACATCTTCCTTTTCCAACTTTGTCGGACTAATATGTTCTTCTTTTATACTTACAGTAGTGGGAGAAGAGAAATGTCATTTCCAAACATGAATTCGTTACTCAGCAACAAAATTCCGATTACTCCTCTAGGTAACGAGTAACGATATTTGTAATTATAATTCATTTTTATTAATTTCCTAGTTTTTTTTGTTTTTTTTTTAATCTGTCTCTCTCTCCTTTGATATCAGAATCAGAAAATACATCGAACTCGGCACTGACGAATACCGATGAAAGTTCTTCCTTATTGTCGTTCTCGTTTCCCGCGCCTACCACCGAAAGTACGGATAATTTTGCGGGCGAATCGCAAGGGTATAAATCGTCGAGAAATGGTGAGAAATCTTTTCATTCAGCTTGTAGTATTCTCGCATTCGTAAATTAAAAGGCGAAATATTGTTTCAGATGCAAAAGAAGATTCAAGTAGAGAAACTGAATGGGTAAATTCTGACTTGATAAGTGTAGCTCCAGCGAGCAAAGCGGAACGATTGTCTCTGGAGTGTCAGCAACCCGAATATGCGTCGCCATGTAAACCGAAACAGAAATGGCATTGTGTCCTGAAAGATAACAGGTCTGATATTTTGAATATGTCTTATATCATGTCTTTTTATACAGTACACGAATCGATTAATGCGGGAACAACACACGACAAAATTTCTCGACGGTATAATTCAGATAAAATGTACCTGCCCACTATCTGATGTTACCGGAATCAAATGCGTGTGCTGTTGGCTTTTCTCACCTCGAATGATGGATCTACCTATCATCCTGTTTGGATATTTCATATTCATGAAAAGAGAAAATGAGAAACGAAAATTTTGTACCTTGTACCAATAATCGGGGGTAACACTGATAGAAAAATAGCGGTTGCCCCTAGATCTCTTTTTTCTGCCTAATAATTTTCAACATGAGTAAGTAATTATTATTATTATTATTATTTCTTTCTGAAAATATGTGCAAAATTCTAAATAATTTGAGCCCGCTGTGGTTGTCGAAATATATACAAGGATAAAGAGATGAAATTTTTTGAAATTTTAGTGTAAAAATTGTCGAAAACGGGGTAACATTGAACAGCAAAATTCACAGGTAATACGTGGGGCATATTTAATAGGGTATATAAAAAATATTCTGTGCGTAAAAAATTGTATAAATTTATTACATAGTAGGTATGTAGTACATTTTAAAAAAAAATTTTATAAAAAAGGAAATCATCTGCCCACATACAGTATAGATGTGTATCTCTACATATTTTTATCAGCCCCACTACAATCTATATGAGCCCATCGCCCACATGCAGTGTTGCCGGATTTTGTATATTTGTACCAAATCTGGTACTTTCAACAGGGCTAATCCATTAGTTGGCAACTGTTGAGGCTGTTGTTCGGTCTTGACCAGATTGTGTCTTTTTCATTCATGTTTTTTATTTCATATAGTCGATGGAACCGAAGGCGGGGGCAGTCAGGCAACTTGCCCCAATGGGAATACTAAAAGAAAAACACATTGCAGTCGTATTTTGAGATATGACATTTTTAGTGTGGCCATCGACAGAATTCTTTGTATCCTCATTCATGGGGGGAGGGGTATCAAAAATTCTGCGTTATTTTTCCAATAGAAAGAAAGAGTTTCACCGCCCTTATTTCATTAAGATTGTTTTTGATTCTTTTTGGTTAGTTGTGGTCTTATTTGATCATTTTTGGCCGTTATTGGTTCGACTTGGTCGCGTATTATGAATGAGTGGGTCTCGCTGTGTTTGGTACTTTTTGGTTATTTGTAGTCATATTTGGTCGTTATAGGCGATCAAACCGTAACCAAGTTCGCTAGTGTTGACCTTCTGAAAAGGTGATCAAGGTTGATGTTCCCATAAGAATACGTATACTTTAAAGCTTCCGCAATTGCTAAAAATAGGTTTTCTTGAATCATATAACATGTCAAACTGAAGCTTGAAGTCTCTCGTTTATGATGAAAGGTAATTTAATGCACTGCACTCGCTCTAGTTAGATGAATAAGTTGATTTCCAAATTACTGTTTTTCTTATGGAAGTTTACCATTGGTACAAAACGCGCTTGTAAACAACTAATACATGGAAAATGGAGTAGTTTCAAGTTCATAAAGGAAAACTAGAGACCTCAATCTCTAAATTCATCTAATATAAGCCGCAAGAAAACATTTTATTGACTAGAGAAAGTGAATTCAAGTTATATGCATTCTTATGGTGATAACGTTCATGATCACCTTTGCAGCGCAGGGCTACCAACTTCGGAAACTCAGTTGGATCGCCTATTGGTTCGAATTGGTCGTGTTATGAAAATAGTTCCCGCTTCAATCGATTCAGTTGCACAATCGAGATTTTTCTTAATTCAAATTAGAACAATATTTCATATTTGTTTTTTCCTCTTTTATGTTAATTAGATGGCGAAAGCACAAATGCAGATTCCCTGCAGTTCGAACAACCACCTCGCTTCCAAATCTTCAGAAATGCACGTGTATCACGGAAGATGGTATCGTTTACATGCGATTTCAAACCACAGCTGATGGCGAACTAACGATGAGGTACACAGAATTTCATTGTAATTCCTTCAGTTTAAATAGGAAAGTCAATATTCGTTTCGACAATTCTAACGTAATTTCGGTATATTTAGTAATCAGGCTGGCTATCGAAAAATCGAATCCGCTAATCCGACTGTCGTTCACTATTTCAAACCGAACAAATCATCGGATGAACTAGTGAATGAGTTGGCCAATTCTTGGAGAATAATGAAGAGGCAGCGCAGAAACACTATTGACATGGTTAACAGAATATCCACAAATTCGCAGACCGTAGCCATTTTGGATGTAGTAGACGGGCAAATGATCGAGTTACCGACGCTCGGTAATGAGAGTAATAGCGCAGCCTGCATGGTATCTTTCAACGGATCAGTACGATGTTCGCTTGAAATTTATGAAAATTTGGCCTTGTGGAAAATTAGTCAGCTAAGTATTTCGCAGCAGATTAGGAAATTACAAAGCCAAATCAAACAGTTGAAGGTAAGTTTACCAGCTTTCCTCCCTAGTCCCTACTGGATTGGGACGATGTTTAAGTATTAGCTTGTTCGCCAGTTTCCTCCGTCTATCGGGATTCGAATAACGCGTGGCTTGTTCGCGTTTGGATGCTAAAGAGTCGCTCTCTAGCGGCCTAATTGAATGCGGCGCGCTGATTGGTGTATTTGAACAAAAAGATGATCAGTGACAAAAATGTTCTGCAAAGAAACTGCAGTTGGGCTCATCTGAAAGGAAACGATAAGGGACACTTGAGTTCTCTTCAGTTTTCCATAGAAAACAATATTGAAGATGCTCGCGCTCATTTTACCTGTCCATGTTTTGGTGATAAAAAGACCCCGATTATCTTTTCGTCCACGATACTAGCGCATCTACAGGAGTGTCCAAACGCTAATTAACCTTATTACGTGCATATGAAACGTTTCTTTTCAAAATGTGTTATCTCCAAAAAATTGTTTTGTGGAAAAACACAAAAAACTGTTTGTCTCAACATTGAGAGGTGGTAGAGCTGTGTAAGTTAGTATAGTGCTTCTCTCGAACACATGCGAAATGAGGTCCGCCTCACAGAAAAATTTTCGGATTGACAGATCTCAAGATACAGACAAGCAAAATGAGCAATTTCGAAGAAAAACGTCCTTTTATTCTACCAAAAATGTGGAAAGTGAATGTCGTAAATGAAAATTCTGTCTGAAAAATCCCTTACTTCGTTCAGTCTTATCAATTGGGATATAAATTCGAGTTGCAAATGTTGGCACGATTGCGTCTTATCCGTGGTCTGAATGGGTGATCATGATGGAGATTTTTGTATTCAAAAGTACACATGATCACCCATTCATTTCCTACCCATTACCAACCGACAGATGATTTTGCAGCGCACTCTAGTGCAGGTTTATACCCCAATGGAGATAACATTAGACCATACACAAAAGATAGACCGCTAGCGCTTCATAACCCGTGTTATTGAGTGTGATCAACATCGCACAGCATGTGCATAAGTAGTAGTGTGTAAATGTGTATAAATGTAACCATCAGCTGATCATAAGCGGAATTAGATATTAGAAGCGCGACTTGGAAGAAGGACCTCCGTCTTATAGAAAATACATTGATCGAAGGTCCTTTTTCCACGCAGCTACCACCTATCGATGTTAGTCACAGGATTTTGTAAACATTAGCCGTCTATCATTCCTGTATGGTCTAAGGAGTTAACACCTTTTGGAAAATAACATTTTCACAGCAGAGTTGCCAATTGCAACATTACAGCACAAACATTAGTAGTTTTGCGCAGCCAGTGCTACCGCTTGGTGCGGGTCAACATTCTATGTGAGAATCAGTGCTCACCTCAAAAAAGTTAAAAATGGAGATAACACCTTTTAGAAAGAAACGTTTCATATTATCTCACACGTGCAATTTATTTCAGGAAATACAACGTCATCTGGATAGCATACATCCGCAGATCACTAATTTGGAAAAATACAACAATAGTATTAGTCAAGCACGAGACGAAAGTATTTCTCGAAGTCCGATCGATGAGCCACATAGTGAATCGGGTGAAAGCAACATATTAGCCCCAGCTGATAGTGTGACTTCGACCAGTCGGAGACATCGTCACCACCACAGTAATGTGCCCGATAATAGTACGAAAAATCCCGTTCGCGATTCATCGGAGGACGGAAAACAAAACTCCATTCCGGATACGTGCTATTGTGTGCCACACGAATCGTGAGTCTTACGTGGTTCAATTGTACTCTCATAGATTCCTCGGATATGTCTGTATTATTTAATATTTTCCAGGGATGAATTACCAACTTCTGAAGAGGTGTTGAAGGAACAGAAGCGCCGGGTGAAAGAACAGAGGATGAAGAAAAAAGAAAGAAAGCTAAGGAAACGAGCAAAATTAGGAAAAGTATGCTTTTTAGAAAAAATGAATTGTTTTAACCACGACAACGATCATTGGCGAACACCTCCGTATTGGAACGGTAAATATTTCTTCTCGTTCGTGATGAGTAAATTCATATATTTGTTACAGCCCAGTAAGGCAAAGATAGGTACTAGAAACGGGGGGTATAATCGGCGTCTGCCATGAATGTTGCTAGGGCATAATTTCCGCCGGTCATCCTTCTCTCAGCTGCCGTAACAAGCGAGTGCAGTGATGACTCAACTGACTTGCCTGTCCTGTATGCATGCTGGTTCTCATGTGGTGGGAACCTTTCCAAAGTAACCTCTCTTAGGGTGCCTGTCTACCAGCCTTTCCAAGGTTTTTAGCATGAATAATGAGAGACTTATCGGCCTATAGGAACAGTGTATGTTACGAAGTTTCGGTCTGAATTTCATTTAATTCTCATCGTATGAGGCCAGAAACAAACATGACGGACGTCGATTATACCCTCCGTTTCCTGTACCCTAGGTGAAGATGCTTCAGCCTGTACAAGCAGTGCAACCACTCTTGCGTATGCCCATGGGCATCTCCTTACCCAGGACAAAGGTGGACACAATTGGGTTCAAAAATGATTCTGATTACGATATCCGTATCATAAATTTATGATGCATGATCTGAGATTCGGATCAGTTTCCCAATAGGGATCCGTGATCCGAGTCAGAAACTTGAGCTAATAGAGGATTCATTATTCGGATCTTTTGAACCATTTTTTTTTTTTTTTGCTTATTATCTGATCCCACGGATCGTGAAAATGTTTCGGATCAATGTTAATGACGAGTCATCCGAATCAATTTCCCTATAGAGCTGTGATCCGTGATTCGAGCAGGAATGTGAAACCGATTGAAAAAGCGTCTGTTGCGGTTTCCGGCTATCCCAGATTTATGAAACTTCCAACCTCCGACTCCCTTCCAAAATTAAAAAACTTCCGGCTACCAGCTACCAAGTCTTTGTAAGTCCGTTGAAATCGTAATTTTATGGGAGAGTGTTCTGAAGATAATGTGCCTAAATTTTGATTATGTAAGGTACCATTTCAGACATCAAAATAATGTACTAGTAGACACTTTGTATGGTACAGTTAAAGCTCTAGGTAGGAGAGTACAACCGTCCGCCATTTTGAATACAACCGCGCCAGTCGATGCCGAATTGACTACGCGGTACGCTCCGCATAGTCAGATCAAAATCCACGGGCACGGTTGAAGTCAAAATGGCGGACGTTCGTACTTACACGAAGTATACAGAGCTCTAGTACAATGCGAGCGTGATAGGCTGCTAGCTGCTAGCTCATGTGTATAGGGATTCCAAAAATATACTTGGCATGTTTTTTTCTGTTGAAGTGGATAGGGAATATCCATGTTATTTTTGTGATTCATAGAATTTCAAGAAGAATGAGCCACACTCAATCAAGCATATTTTGGCATATTTTCTGTTTTTTTAAGAGCATATTCAAGAATATTTGGTCAATTTCCACAATTTTTGCGGAATTTTTCCAATCTTTTATTTTTTTAATATTGCACTATTTTTGTCTTCTAAGAAGATAAAACTGCAACGCAACTTTTTTACAAATCAAAAACAATTTTCTGCAAAGTTTCAAGCCTACATAGAACGATAGAACGCTGTCAAATGTATTCCGTGTTCGCCTACGAAAAATGACTTTTTGCACGATTACTTTAGGACTTTTTTCTTTTGTGTATCTGTCATTTCTTGATTTCCTTTTCAAAATGATACCCATATTATCAATTTGATAGAGAATATTTTGGCATACCTATTTCAGAATTCTTAGGGAATATTTTAGCATATTTGACGAGGATAAAAGCATATTATAAGCGCATATTTGACCCCTCTTCAGTCTTCAGAGTATATTTTTGGAATCCCTACTCCCTTACTCATGTAAAAGAGATCATGAATGGACGCGGTTCATTAAAAGCGCGAAACGGAACCAACTAGAAAAATACGCTTTTTGAGAACACATGATTTGAAGTTCAAGAGCCATATGGAAACTATATGACATAGCATTTACCGATAAGCTTTTTTCAACGTGAGTACACATTTCTGAATCGGAGGCCCAATTTTGAAAAATTATACGTTTTACGCTCTTTCCAACTATACTTAATAACTCATTTTGTTTACAAATGTTAGTAGGTTTCCTTTTGTTGAACAGCGTTCAAATATTATCCGAAACGACAAAACACTGAAGTCACAAATCACAAGAAGCAGATTAAAAAATCGAATTGGCTTCTCTACCGGCTACCAGCTTCCAACTATTTCGGCTTTCCGGCTTTTGGCTTCCTAAAATTTTGCTCAAACCGGCTGATTACCGGCTTCCGGCTGACCTCTCGTCCCTGGATTCGAGTTCCATTCTTCGTGCACTCCTGCCCAGGGGGTGAAGATGTCCGTAGTTGCATTGCGTGTACAAGTAGAAGCAAGCATTTGAAATTGTATGCAGCTTCACCTGGTCAGACTGTATCTGTCAGTATTAAGTAGGAATTGCCTGTGTACTTCGAGTTTTGAATTTTCTCATTTAATTTGAAAATCAAGAGCCATCAGTTAGGGGCAGATTGGAACCTGGAAATCGGCGGGGAAAATGTTGCTGTATCGGCCCAAATTTTCACTTTTATTACACTACTGAACAACTATTTTGCACAACGCATTTCGACAGGTGATTCTGAGGTACTTTTTAACGCTGAACATGATACTGCGATCCATTTTTCTCTATCACGTCATAATTCGGAGTTCTGAACGACTGAAATTCGTTTCCATTTTGTTTTTGCAATGGAATAAGCGGTACCACTGACTGCTATTATCAGTGTTATCAGACCGTTATAACAGAAAACAAACAGACGGAATACACACCACTACACACAACCTCAACACACAACAACACGAATCAGTATGACCACATTCAGTTCCTAAACCTCTTTTTGAACACATTTAATTGAATTTTTTATAATTTTTGATCAGAAGAACTAAACGTGATAGAGAAAAACGGCCGACGGCACTGTATTCAGCGTTGTCAAGTACTCAAGAGTCATCTCCCTAAACGTATTGTGCAAACAAAAAATTTCATTTTGTTCAGTAGTGTTATCGCTTCACCATGCCTCTTTTTCCTCCTCTTCTTCTTGTAGCCCAGCTACAGCGGCTCAGAGCTTCCAAATGTACTGGCCCAAAGCTTTTGAATCAGACCCGCCCATCGGAAAATTTTCTGGTAATTTATATAACAAATCCGGCCCTGCGGTCAATAGATCACCGAATACAATGAAAATCACCTCATAACCAAAGTCGCAGCGTTCGCTAGGATGTTGACTGGGGTATAGTCGAATATCATGGATTCGAATCTAAGACAAGAAGATTGCGAAGCGGGCAGGTTATCACTATCAACCAGTAATATCTGCCAAAAATTGCCACTTTAGAAACTGCTTCCAAGGGCGTCGAGTGATTAGGAGAGGGTGAATTTTCCTCACGACACAGATCAAAGTGATCGAAACAGGAGAATGGAAAGTTGAATCACAAAATTTACAGACCCGATCGAATCGACGAAATAAGCCGAAATTATGAATGGTTCCTATCCGAATTCCGAATCATTTCCGCTGTTCAAAACTATTTCTGTCTGAAATGGGCAGCATTGCCCCTGCATTAAGCACCTCAAGATCTCGCATTGATTAGGTGTATACCTTAGTTTGTACTATTAATATGATCTTGTACTAAGAGCAGGTATTATTAATGTTGTCGTTATTTCAGAGGGTCCATTTTGTTTTTGCATGAACGCAAATAATAATACTTACAATTGTATTCGTACCATTAATGCTACTCATAATTTTTTGTATTGCGAGTTCGTCACTGGATTAGTCACATTCTATAATCTTAGAATTGGTAAGTATTTTCATTTATCATTTTCTAGCCTGCTACTTACATTTTTTGAAAAT
This sequence comes from Acanthococcus lagerstroemiae, assembly GCA_031841125.1. Lineage (NCBI taxonomy): Eukaryota > Metazoa > Arthropoda > Insecta > Hemiptera > Eriococcidae > Acanthococcus > Acanthococcus lagerstroemiae. The sequence continues at coordinate 38,690,093 of CM063114.1, read as the reverse complement.
TACTTACCACCTCTCAAATGAGCTTCATTATTGTGATCAGACTGTTTTGTCTATGTCAGTTGAGTATTCTAAGGCGAACGATTAAAAATAAAATTAGAGCGGTAGTTGAGTTCAATAACTATTTTTTTCAGATCCTTTCCAACAATGGAATCGTTATGATGCGCTGAGTAAACAGGAAAAATCGTGGCTGAAAGCTACTTTATCGCAGATGGTAAAGTGTAAAGGTCACCAGGAATGTGGTTCTCACGTTACTGCGCGAAATACTTCGAATCCGGATGTTCAAAATTACCAAAAAAAGTATTCAATTTCAGGTAAATACCATCTACCCAAATAATGAGAATATTGGCCATATTTGAGACATGACCAAATTGTGACCGAAAATTACTCCGAGTTTTCAGCCAATCAGAAAGCTAATTTCACTCTAGGTATTTACGTTTCTAATTCGTGTTCGTGACCAGATTGGTGACATGAAGATAGAAAAGTAAATAAAATAAAAATAGCTTTGGCTAAAAACGTTTTCAGTCATGTATGTGACCGATATTTTCCTCTATCGGGTGCTGCAAATTCGTTTTGTTTGTTCAAGGATTAGGCAATCTAATTTATTAAAATATCTTACAGATCGTAAAGGCCAACGGAAAAATGTGACACGTTACCATGCAGCCTAAAAATAGGTATAGGAAATGTTATTTCTGAAATCGCCTCCAGCGGAAGACTGCAAAGAGAAGTAGGTTGCGGTGAATCGTATTGTTTGATAGAAGGTTACTTCTAGAAGAGTTCGATCTTCCCACGTCCCTCATTCAATGGCTGCAAGATTTCAACTGTTTTAAGTTTTTTTTTATCAACAACATAGTTTTTGTATTTATTTATCTATTCATTCATTCACTTGGTATGTTGAAAGAACAGATTTAATTTTTGATTGCGACCTTCTTAAAAATTATCAATATATTCTTTATTAGAACTTGGCTGTCACAGAAGGAAGTCACTTTAGTTGTAGCCCATGTTGAGGAAGCGTTTTAGAACTTCAAAAAAGAGTACGAACGTTTCAATACTGCTGTGAATTACGTTCCCTATTAATGTTATTTTTGTCCATGGCAAAGATTTCATAACGACACGGATTTTTCATGTGATATATTTGATTCGAGTATAGGTAGATCTGCAACATTTAATTTAAGTATTTTTCTTGCAAATTTGTCAGTAATATGTTCCTACTGACAAGCTACTCTGGGAAAATATAATCGTGATATTTAATTAGCAATTCTGTTTCAATTTTTAAATTGAAATCTCATGATACGCTACTCTAAAGCTGCATCGTGAACCAGTGATAATACATTCATACATTCTCTTGGTAAAATATAAAGTCTATTTTGTAATTATTTATTTAAGAAATAAGTCAAAATTTGAAAATAGGTACACATACTGTAATGATAAACATTAACTCAAGAAAATTATAGTAAAATTGTGAATTAGTAGAGAACACAACATATTCTTTCTGGATGCATTTAACTTTTCTCTGCAGCGCGACCTACTTTTTCAATATTTTCTAATACTTCTACCCGATGCAGAAAATAGACCGTGAAACCCTCAAGAAACCCGGGGAGCACGAGGGTTTCAGGGGATCTTAAGGGTAACTTTTTCGTTCTCCAGACGAGATCCCCTGATCCCCTTGAAGCTCCGCCCACAAATACCCGTGTTGCAAAAGGGTTTCTGAAGGGGATCACGCGATAGTCGATGCTGATTAGTTGAAAAAAATTCGTCTTCAGAGATCCCCCAGTAGATCCCTTCAAAATACCCATCAGCTACCCGGGTGACAAGAGAGGATCAAGAGGCTTTCTGAAGGAGGTCACTATCCTAGTCGATGCTGATTGGTTGAAAAAATTCGACTGTGGAGATGTCCAGTATATGCCTAAAGATACCCTACAGCTACTCGCGTGACAAGAGTGGATCAAGAGGGTTTATCAGTTCGGCCCAGGAAATTGGAGATTTCAAAAATGTCAATTGGGGCGGTAGGTGTTGCATGTGCACCGTGTTGAAGGCGTTTCCACATTCTTCGAAAATTCGTATTTTGACCACATTTTCGAATGTATCTCGGCGACTGAGGGTCGCCGCCAAATTTGAACAACGAATTCGAACTCAGCGTGAAAAATTGAGTAAAATACACTCCTTAATTCGAAATTTTTGATTTTCTCAAATTTTGAAAATTTCTCCATATACATCATGTCTTTTTTCTGGCGAAAATTTTTTTTTCGGTTGACGAGTCAGTCTTACTCAAAATCGTCTCCGCATTCCAAAATTTCAAACCGTTTCGCTCTATCTCTCACCAATCCAGAAATTTTGGCGTTTTATAAGTTCGGCCCAGGAAATTAGAGATTTCGAAAATGTCAATTGTTGCCGTAGGTGTTGCATGTTCACCGTGTTGAAGGCGTTTCCACATTCTTCGAAAATTCGCATTTTTACCACATATTCGAGTGTATCTCGGCGACGGAGGATCGCCGCCAAATTTGAACAACGATTTCGAACTCAGCGGGAAAAGTTGAGTAAAATACAGTGTTTGATTCGAAATTTTTGATTTTCCCAAATTAGAAAATTTCTTCGTACTATATATACATCATGTCTTTTTTGTGACGAAAAAAAATTTTTTTTCGGTTGATGAGTCAGTCTTATCCAGAATTGTCTCCGCATTCCAAAATTTCGAACCGTTTCGCTCTAGCTATCTCCAATCAAAAGATTTTCGCGTTTTATCAGTTCGGCCCAGGAAATTGGAGATTTCGAAAATGTCAATTGTTGCCGTAGGTGTTGCATGTTCACCGTGTTGAAGGCTATTCCACATTCTTCGAAAATTCGCATTTTACTTGCTGTAGACTCAACAATTCCAAAATCAAGTGATACCACTAAGCAAGCAAGAGAACGTACCTTGGTGGAACGAGGATCTTAAAGTAGCTATAAAAACTCGTAATAGAGCTCTAAAGAGATTTCGTGCAACTAAGTCAGAAGAAGACCTATCAATATACCGTCTACGACGTGCCCAAGCTTGAAGAATCTCACGCGCTAAAAAGAGAAATAGCTGGAACAAATTCCTAGACGAAATCGGCGACGACACAACCCCTGCCACAATGTGGCGCAGAATACAATTCCTTAACGGCACCAAACCACCACCTTCCACTGTGACATTAAAATGGCAATTTCTGCATCCATGGCGCCCCACTCCAACAAACCACAGAGACTAAATTCCTAGGTCTTATATTTGACCGCAGACTTACATGGAAGCCACACATCCTCGAGCTAAAGAAGAGAAACCTTCTTGCACTTAATATATTAAAGAAGCTGAACAATCGACACCACGGGCTTACCCCCGAAAAATTGGTCACCATCTATAATAATAACTTGATTCGATCAAAAATAGACTATGGTTCTATAGTATATGCATCTGCATCTGATCATCTATTGAAAACGCTGGAACCAGTCCAGAATGCATGTCTAAGACTCGCTCTCAGGGCCTTTTCAACCATTCCAGTACCCAGTTTACAATCATTCTCGGGAACTTCCCCACTTTCATATCGAAGAAAACTCCTAACAATAAACCACGCCATATACTCACTCTCCAAGCTCCCCAAACCTTCCCCATACGAAACATAGTAGGACTTTCCTCTCAAACATCTCCGCTACCATCCCTGAACAGATCTAAACTTTCCTCCTTACAACATCCTTCAACACCTACCTTCTCAAACTCCTCATTGGCAAGAAAACCGTACACAGATCCTCTGGACCCTCGCACAACGAGAATTCAAGTCCACAACACCTGAAAAAATACATGCCGAGTTTGATACTATAGTTAGTCGACACGTAGACCATAGTCGTATATGCTGCTTCACGGATGGTTCCAAAACTCAGGAACGAACCACTGGAGCATATCTCATAGACACAACTTTGAAGGTCTTCGCCCTCTCGCCCACTCTCAAAATCAACACAATGGAAATGGTTGCCATATACCAATGCCTCCTACAACTACCATCTGAGGTACACACAAAATTCCTGCTCTTCTCGGATTCTCAAACCGTACTGCGTATACTCGAAGCGTAAATCCACCATCTTAATGAACCAGAAACACAAACAACTCAAGCGCTTGCAACCCTCGACAGCCTTTACCAATCCAATATCAAAATCAAGTTTGTGTGGATACCGGGCCACTGCGGAATCCCCGGCTACGACGTAGTCGATTCAGCATCGAGGACCCAGCCCATTATATCAATACCACTCGTTAACGTGCCCGACCTCAAGTACCACTTTCGCGACCTCCTAGATAAAGCCTAGAACGCTGAGTGGAATCTCACGGATGGGAAGCTCCAGTCCATCAAACCGGACGTGCGCAGCTGGACTTCCATCATTGGAAAAGCGTGCAACAAGTCACGAGTACTGGAAGCAGCAGCAAATCGACTCCTGCTTGGGCACACACGCGCCACCCACGATTAAATTTTCCTCTCGCCAACTGCCACCGATATGTACAACCTGCAACGACCTACTCACGCTACTCCACATCATAAGGGACCGCTAACAATACCGTCAACACCGAACTGAAATCAGCGATTTCCGTACTGAGAGTATCACTGGCATAATAAACTTTGTCCAGAAATCGAATTTATATGAATTACTTAGACTACCCAACACAATGTAAACCCCACCGCCGAGATCATAGCCTTCTGGCATTAAATATCTCATTAAATAAAAAATAAATAAATAATTTGGAAAGTTCTGTGACGCCGGTGTTAACCTATGGGGCCCAAACGTGGTCGCTCACGAAAAGACAGATGTAGCGTCTCACTAATACACAAAAGACAAAACGTAATGTTAAGGTGGGTGGAATAGATTGGTGACCTACATACTTGGTCCCTAAAAGAAGGGGACACGATTCAAACGCTTCTATTCAATGTTAAAAATAAAACATGAAACAAAATTATACAAGGTGCTTAAGGGAGCGATGAAGTTCGAGGGCGAGTTTACAAAACGAGCCATCAGGCGGGTGAAGTAAACGCACGAGAGAATCGCTCACTTTGGTATTGTATAATACGACGTTTTATTCAACAGGTGAGAGAAAGGGTACCAAGAAGACGGGTTCTGGAACATCAACAAGCTACCTCGCAGGTAGCGAGGTAGTAAGAGGGTGTTTGCTTAAGCTGAAAAACTTTCAGCTTCCAACTTCTAGTTTCTCAAAATTATTCTAAAATTGCAAAAACTTCCGGCTTCTCTGCATTCTGGTATTGTTGCGCCAACTTCCTACACTGGTATAAAAGAAAATCAAATCTGAAATGTTGAAGCTTTGAAGCTAAGATTCAGACACAGTACCAACATCTATGCGATAAAACAAATATACGCCACAAACGCCAAAATGAGAATCTGTTGAGGTTAGCACCTCTCATCTTCCTCACGCCTCCGCCTTAAGACCAATCTAACGATCCAAATGCAACTGAGCTAAAAGTGAACTATGAGCTGTAAACAATTCAGTCGTATTTAAAGACAAGCTACCTCGCACATAGTGAAAAGTGAAATAGTAAGAGGGTGTTTGCTTAAGCTGAATAACTTCCAGCTTCCAACTTCTGGCTTCTCAAAATTATCCTAAAACTGCAAAAACTTCCGGCCTCTCCGCATTCTGGTATTTTTGCGCCAACTTCCTACACTGGTACAAAACCAAATTTGAAATGTTAAAGCTTTGAAGCTAATATTCAGACACAGTACCAACGTCTATGCGATTAAAAAAACAAATATACTCCACAAACGCCAGAATGAGAAAGAGGTTAGCAGCTTAGCCCCTCTCATCTTCCACACGCCTGACTCCTCTGCCTTAAGACCGATCTAACTGTAGATGTCATACATCCAGCCATCAGTCATCAGTCCAAGTTTCGGGTTAAGACCGAAGCCGAGCAGCGAGCATCTTCCATCTTTCCTTCTTCCCCTCTCTCATGAGTTGCCTACCTCTCCGTTCCCGCCTTTTCGATGACGACTTGAATGAAAACTGCATATTTTTTCCATAATTGCGTGGCACTGCGATCAGCTGAAAGCCGAATGGTTGTCTGCTAATCTGTTTCAAAAGTTTGAATTATGATAAATTATGAAATTCAAAAATTTTAATTCGTTGTAGTTTGTTTTGTGATTAATTTGCGTACAACTGAGAATATTAACTTCACAATTTCATCGTTCTGATTACAATTTATACGTTGACGAAGAACTTCATAATTAAATCTAGTAATCATCGTATCCAGAAAATGGTGTAAAAGTACGTTATTACTTGTTTGTAACTGTCAACGTTGCTACGTTTTTGCGAATATGAACGAAATCGACAGCGAATCGGTCGAAGCTCTGTTGTCTTTTCGGAATGGAACACCAGCGGTGAACGGCCATCGGGAGGACTCCGAAAAAGAAGAGAGAATGCAGTTGTGTCCGTCTCTGTTCGGATTAAAACGAGTCGAAGAAGTGGCAAAAATACAAGCGGAGAAACAACAACAGCCGCCCCGAAATATCGAATTTCAAACACTAAACCGACGTGGCACGCCGGCCAGAGTACGTAAAAAGAACAAATTCTTTTACGACGAGGAAATCTACAATCCAACACCGACGAAGAAAGATACGAGCAACAAAACTCCCGTGAAGTTGCAGACTACACCTAACTGTAAAGTTAAACCTAAAACTCCGACACCATCTAAACGGTCTGTAAAGAAAACTCCTGTTCAGTATAAGCCTGTGAACAACGACGTGAAGCCTGTTCACCACGACACGAAAGCCAGTCAGGTAATCGGACTCAAATTACGAAACCTATTGAAACTACCAAAAGCTTACAACTGGGTTTGTAGCGAATGGTTTTACAGCAACATCGATCGACCTTTGTTTTTGGAGAGTAACGATTTCATTATCTGCCTGAAAGAATCCTTTCCGCAGCTTAAAAATTATTCGTTGACCCGAGCCGAGTGGAGTATGGTTCGGCGTATGATGGGAAAACCGCGTAGGTGTTCGCAAAACTTCTTCGCCGAAGAGATTCGTGAACTAGAGCGACGACGTAGTAAGATAAGGTTGCTGCAACAACGTAAAGCTTCGGAGATCATGGGTTTCAAAGACGTGCCGGAAGAAATCCCGTTACAACCTGTAATAGGGACCAGCGTTACCGCACGATTACGAACTCCTAAAAAAGGTTTATTTACTGGTAAAATCGACGCCGTCGACACCTCCAATAATACTTATCGAGTGAGCTTCGATCGCCCTGGACTGGGAACGCATTCGATTCCAGATTACGAAGTGTTGTCCAATGAGTTACCGGAAACGATTTCGAAAACCGTTTTGCTACAAGCGTTCCGACCGCGTAATGTAAATAATTTTCAAGTGGCCACTAAGACGGTTCGGGAGCCTTTATTATCCAACGACCCTATGCTGAGTGTATGCTCGTCGAATAACAAACTCACCGTTGATATGAACGGAATGGTGGGCGAGCATCCATTGGAGCTGCTGCAAACCATCGTAAGGTTAAAGAAAATATTGTATATTAAAAAAGCTCAGATTCAAAGTTTAAAAGAAATGAATACCGAGACAGAACGAATGTCTTTGTACGGACAGTCCATTTCGGAAGAGTTTCAAACTCGATACGCTGGTAATATTATCGCTCTGGAAATGATCAATCACGATCTCTCCGAGATAATTAGTTCATTGAATTACCACTTGAAGCAGCTGGGACCCAATGAACTAGTATCTTCGATTTTGTCTCCCGGTTATCTGCAGGATCAGAGTCAGATCATGGCGAGGGAGTTGGTGCAGAAGAACAACACGATGGCGTCGAATCCTTCGAAAATGGTCGTCGATGACGAATCGATGCTGAATTTGATCACCGATCTTACCGCTTTGATGCTGCAAATCAAAAGTCTGGCTGAATACGATCGCAAGCCGTACGAGGTGGAAGTGCTGAAGAAAACGATGGTTCAAATTAAGTTGAAGCTGAGTCCGAATAACCAGAAGGTTTTTGAGAGTTGTATAGAGATTCATATGCAGCACATACAAGACGGCTTGACAGGTTTTAGAGGTCTGGTATCGTCTTCGTTATGATTTTAATGATAGGCGTGTGTTCGCTCTTTCATCCTGTAAAGCCCTTTTTACTCCGACAACTCGCGTTATTGTAGGCTTTTTTCGCGAGTAAAATCACCGTATTGCAATATTTATTGATTTACGGATAAATGCCTGCCAAATAATAAATTGTATTTAGCTTGTCATTTGTAATGTATTTTGTACAGTACATGTCTAGTTTCATTATGTAATTGTCTACTTTATAATGTTTGTATCATACTGTGAGCTGCTCCAATTTTGTGTGTACAGGTTCCGTGTTAAATTACGACCCGGCTTGAGGCCTTTATTGTTGACCATTTCATAATACAGGTGTGATAAAGTAATAAAAACGTTTTTCCTGATGCTATGCTATCGGTTTTAAGATTAAATTCTCGAATACTGCTGCGATTTTCGAATACCAATTTTGTGATTACTGGAATGTGGAGAGTTGAGCAAAACCGAAAACTAACGAAGTTTCTTGTTCACCCAAATTTTCTGTAAAAGTAGTCCTTCACACTTTTATTGTATCTGCCCATAACCTTCGCAAGTGGTGGATGACTGCAGTTTCCAAACTACACTTGAACAAAGGCCATATAGAGGGAAAAGTCATTTTTAAACTTATTTCGGCACTTTACAAAGGGACACGAATAGATAAGACCTCAATTTTCGCTGGAGTCGCTTCCCTCTTTTAGCATTCTATCCTACAATATTTTTGTCCTCCCTTCCTTTTCTCAAGAGTCACCGATGGTAATTTTGCATTTTTCTGGTTTCCAGATTTTTGATGGATCTTGGTAAACTTTGATAAAAGGGTATTGAAAATCGAAAATATCGTTGTAGGTATCCGGAAGCCGTCGAGTTGAATATTAATATTACTTTTAACTCACTTCAAAATTATGGCACTAGGGGAAGGGGCCGGGCCACAATGAAGTGCAATATATTTGTATCTACATTCTGGTTGTTAGGGTTGCCGAACCCATTTTCGATGATATTTTCGTTCGTACTTTAAAATCGGGAGCATAGAGAGATGGGGAAGGGGCTGAAAAATAAAGTTCCATATTGAAAAATGCGATGACATGAATGCATCTTCTTGGGTTTGTAGGGTCACCGAATCTATTTTCGATTTTTTTTTTTTTAACTTACTGCAACATTGGGCTGGAAAATGAATAATTGATATCTGGACGCTGTTCAGCAAAAGGGAACCAACTAGCAAAATCCGCTTTTTGAGAACACGTGATTCAAAGTTCAAGAGCCATGTATAGAAACTATATGGCATTGCGTTTACTGATGAGCTTTTTTCAACGTGAGTACACATTTTTGAATCGGAGGCCAAATTTTGAAAAATTCTACGTTTCACACTCTTTCCAATGATAGTAATAACTCATTTTGTTTACAAATGTTAGTTGGTTCCCTTTTTTGTTGTACAGCGTCCAATCTCTTCTTTGGTCTTTAGGGTCGTCTGAAGTAAAATAGAAAATACAAACGCTTTTTGTCGCATTTTTTAATGGAATACACGAGATACTCTTTGTTATCAGTGATTCTAAGTTTGAGTTTGGTTATATTTTTCTTTGATAACGGGATTTTCCTTATCAGATATAGATACACCAGAGCGTATTGAAGATTATATTTTTTCTGTAGATAGTAACGATTCGTGGGCAGCATTTTTAATTTATGATTCATGGAACCAGGGGTGAACAATATCACGTGAGCAGAACATAATATGATTTCTGATTTCATAATCCTAATTTAACCATACTTTCAATTTTTAGTTATGAAGATGAAATTGATCACGAAATTATGATACACGATTTTCCTAAAAAATGATGATTTGTCATTCTGTGTATGGACATCCAGGAAGTATACCCGATGCGCAGTCAGTTACCCTCAAAAGTTACCCAGTTACCCTCAAAAGTTACCCAGTTACCCGCGCGGAAAAGTTACCCATTTTTGTTACCCTCAGATTACCCTTGTTCCCATTTAGTTACCCGGGTAACTGGCGGGATACTACGCAATTAGTTACCCTCTAGTTACTCGCGCGGAAAAGTTACCCATTGGTTTACCCTCGATTATTCTCAGATTACCCTTTTGTTCCACTTTTTAGTTACTCGAGTAACTGGTGGAATTTTGCATATCAAGTAGGTATGCAAAAATGTTGACTATTGGGGTAATTAGAGTTGGAAATGTTGGCACGATTGCGTCTTATCAATGATATGAATGGGTTATCATGGAGTTTTATCTTTTATCCTAGGACACCATGATCACCCTTTCATTTTCCTCCGCTAACACCTGCACAGGTGATTTTGCAGCGCACTTTAGTGCAGGTTTATATCCCAATGAGCAAAAAAGTTGGAATTATTGATACTGTTTTCTTATTATTTGTTTGAAAAGTGCCATCTACATGCGACACAATATAAAATTAATAAGTAGTTGTGTACCAAGTTACATATTCCATCTATATTGCATCAAGCTATTTGTTCGTTTCTTATATTTTCTTTTGTACTCATTCGCAGTGACAACAGGTCACCTGGAAGAAGTTAATAAGCTTCAACAAGATTTCTTACCAGATTGAGAATCACTGAAGATTGCCGTAATGTATGTATTTTATCTAATTTGTATTTCCTAGCGTTGATCCTTCTCATTTTGTATTCGGTGAGTTTTATGCACCTAAAAGGTTTTTTTATTCGTTCACGTCTTTCAGTTTTCAGTTTTTCAAGCACACACTTATTATCATAATCAATGTAAACTGATATAGCTTAAAGTGTATAGCATAATATGAAGTGTACCTGAAAAATTGTCCTAAAAGCACCTATTATTTAATTCCTATATACCTAGATGCATATTTTAAATTACTTTTAGGTATCGTTTTTACTGTAAAAGAAAAAAAATGTCATTGCTGCAATCTTACTTGACGCTGATCGCGATCTTGGCTGTAAGAGGAGGATTATTATTAAGCTGTGATGTGAGGATGTGACGAAGAAACCTACAGGCTCCAACTCTGAAGGTTAGTTTTTCAGCTCTTGTTATTAGGTAGATACTGTAGTATTGAATATGTATCTAGTAATCAGTATTACGGTAAGAAGCTACACCTGTGCATAGTATACATATATTATATACACTATAATATACAGATATGTTGTATCACCTCGTGATGCGTATCTGAATTTTGAGTTGTTACATGTAAAGATAGGCATCATATTCAGCGAATTTGGCTTGAGAAACAACCCAAAATCTTTCTGTTAATTATTTTCCATTTTCAATACAGAGGTAATACCTATACTTATTTTAATTTTAGCGACATGTTGGTTATTCACCGCAGCAGAAATGTTTTCAGTCGAATTTGTAAAGTCTCAAATTTGTGCTCCTATGGATGTAGGTAATACCTATACAATGAGATTTTTCAAAGTTTCAAATCTTGGTATATTTTATAAAACATTTTAAAGGACCTATTTGTTAACAAAAATAATAAATAAATTATAATATGGATTGTTTGATGAAGCATTTCCTTTTTGCTTCAAAGCTGACAACCATTATTGCTTTTTACCACCAAAATATAATATGGATGATGTCTCTGAACAGAGACTAGTGAAATACATATTCTTATTCTATAATAATACCTACAGTTACATGTTTGAAGAAACAGGACTAGAAATTCAGCTTTAGGTACATAATAATTCATGGTACAGTGTGGTATTCTCTATTGATTCTCAGGTATATTCGAAAAGGAATCAATTCGATCGAAAAACATTTTTTTCATTAACTCCCTCCATTTGCTTTTAGCACACACAGTGATCTGCGTTTAACGTTCTTCTGTACTTCCTCATCCCAATCTCAAGGATTAAACGTCGACTCGAAAAAAACGAAAGTTTTCATCTTCTGATGTCAAGTTCAAATTCTAGAAGAGTCATCATCTGTGTTTTATCGTCGTTATCTCAGGTGTAGGCCTTGGAGCCGAAATTGAAAATGATATTTAAATCGGTTAAAATAATTACAATAATGAAAATAAAATAGCACAGCAGGCAAAACAAGCCGTATAATCGATTCATGTTGAACGAATTCGCATACGTGATGACATTCAATATGACGATGCTAACAATCAAGCAGACGCAATTGAATGTCAGTCCGTTGGTTTCTAGCGTTATAGAGCCCCCTCCGATGTCTAACGGCAACAAGGTTTTGATCAACCATGGTCCTCCGAGACAAATTAGAATGTCTAGGGTATTAGCTCCTAGAGCGTTGCTCACAGTCATGGATCCAACTCCTACAACATAAAACCAGCATCAGGATTTATTGAAAATTTCGCGCTCTCAATAATTCCTGTATTATTTTTTTAGGTAAGTAATTAGAACCGAACCATTTCTGGCATTTACAACGGCTGACGAGGCTTCTGGTATACTTCCACCTATTGCTAGGAACGTGATACCCATAACGGCATCGTTAATGTGAAAAGTATATCCTAGAATAAAAATAATCAACTCAAGTAATGGTATCTCGTGTTAATGAGTGCACTAAATTATCTTAGTCAACAAAAACTCCTGCTTCTTTATACACTAAAAGCTCTACAATATATGTTCTAGAGACATCAGTCGAATGATCTCGTTTGTACCTTGCCGAGATTTAAATAAACTGAATAAGTGTACAATAGCATAACATTTTTCTTGAAATTCATTGTATTAAATCCCGTCCCGTATATTGTGGTTGGCATCGCTGATTTTTTTATGTTGTCCACATGTTGTTCAGGCGGAAGTTTCAGCCCCTTTAGAAAAAAAGCTTTTTGTTTCTCAGCACAGCTTTTATTTTAAAAATTATTACCTACTTCGTTTTTTATTTATTTTTTTATTTTTTATTTTTTTAATACATATATATTAAATAACTTGACGGTATTTACCAAAAACTGTCATCATCCATGAAACTATGTAAGAACAAATGCCAATCCATACCACACACATGACAAAGGTTAAAGGATAAAATTTCCTGTACACTCTACAATCAGGAATTGATATTGAAAGCACCACTGATATAGGAACTGAGATAATCCACCATAGGTTCATTAAGAATCCTCCAGGGGGAGAGCACATAGGTTGAACTGTAATTGGAGAATTTAAAATTGTCAAGTGTTCCGGTCGATGGGGCAATAATCTCTCTAAAAATAATTAAATTTCAAATGAATTCTGCTATTAATACTTCAGCAGAAGAAATGTATACGTGTGATGCAAATACACAAGTCGTATAAATATGACAGAAAAAAGTCAACCTTTTTCTTCGTCCGTAGATTTTTCTTTCATCTTTTCGTTGTTACTTTGCTGGGTAACTTTTTCAACATGCGGAATATAATCGGAAAAGTAAAAGGAACGGTATGTTCCGAAACAATCATCAGATGGAACTCCGGAAGTTACTGGATCTAGAGAACAGGTAGCTGAAAAGAAAAATCTGTTACTTTTATGTTTATTCAACTCCAGCAGCATGTAGATACACGCAAATCCCAATTTTAGTAGGTATTATGAATTGACATGGATAGATATTAAGGGACTACAATATCGCGTTTTTATTGATAAGTAACCTAATATTAGGGTGATGATGCCAAAATCGTACCACCGTTCCTCTTGGTTATTAGTAAATCTGCAAGTTATTAGCTTTTCCTGATTGTAAAAATGGAAATTACAGGTAAACCAGTTTTCGATTTTATCACCAAAGCAGTCAGCAACTCACTGATTTGCTGATGATGATCAAGAGGAGAAAGGTGATATACGACCTGGGAATCATATTACTTTACCTTAGTATCAGAGTTGTTAAAAGAGTTTGTGATCACAATACCTAGTACATTAATAAGGCTATTGATAATTTTCTGATAATTAACTCAGTTAGTATATTAATGACGAATCTGCGATTGAGCTCACTGAGCTTAGCGTTCTCCCTATTTCGTATTCAAATTTACAGTAGATAAGATTGAATATGGTACAAAAATTAAATAGATGGCCATCAGTTTCGACCGGGTCTGGGCCCGAACATTTCTTCGCTCCCTTCACTAACGATCTCCCATAACTATAAAAGAAGTAAGGTCTTCCAGGTTTTGGACCTTCCTTCGATATTCTCTGGATCCGCCACTAGTTCATGATATTGTTACATGTCTTTGATAGTGAGATGTATCCGAACTTCCGAACCCTACACGACGTCTATTGATTTAGTTTGTCCCACTATGCTAACTACCTAAATTTTGTTTATAAATTCGTTTTTCTCGCAGATTCAGTTATTCTATGAGGAATTGAACCGCCTGAAGACTAAAAGAGGAAATGGAAAAAATCGACGTCCTCAAGGACAGCGCCCAACGCCGTAGCTACCTTGCCAGCAATGGTAGAGGGTGTGGGGGCTTTACAGTAAAAATATCTTGTAAAATGAATATGAAAATGAAACCTTTAAGAAAACCCTCTCTGTCCTAATTTTGCCGACTGGTTTCCAGAAGTTGCTGAGGGCTGACTTTTCAAACAATATTAGGGATGTGATATACCCGCTACTATCCTCGTATCTTTGGCTTTGATAAAGCCGCTCAAATTCATTACAGGATCTCGGAACAAATAATGCAAACCCCTCTCGGGAAAGTGGTTTTGAAAAGAGGCTGTCATATTGTTAGTTCAACAGGAAGTAGCTGTATAGTAGGGGATGGATTATTTTTTCCACTTCCACTTCCGCATCTTTATTTTTCTTTTTTTTTTATTCTGGAGCCAAATTTACATACCTAACCGGTATAAATTAAAGTTATTTATGAATAAATTTCCGTTAATAGAAAGACAAAAACAGGAATATAAACCCCATCGATCGACTTGATTGATTCCACACCTGAGCTTCTGAGTTCTTCTAGACGTCTTATTATGCATATAATTTATGAAGTCAAAGTGTTTCAATGCATGTCATGATATTGAAAAGTTGAAAGACTCATCTGTAAGTTGCCCAGTTGAGGTTGATAATTAGTTTTCAAAATACTATTTCAAGAATGAAAACAAACCGTATGGAAGGTGTAGGCCATATATACATCTAAGCCGGGGTATCAGAGTAGGAAAGCAGCTACATCGTATTTATCTTAGTCGTTGAAATTCTTTAGAGTGTAAGTGTTAACTATTAAGTCTATTCTTAAAATTGCGCGGGATTATTATCATAATCTGCGAGTATGTTTAACGTAAATTACGAGAAAATTCCATTATGTCGTCTAAAACTAAAATATAATGGAACGAGAAGTCCCCCTGTTTAAGAATTGGCTTCAGTTGGGAATTTTAATCTATTTGAGACGATTCTGTCTGTTTTTCGAACTCCAATCAGTAAAAAAAAAAATCTCAACATGTTCCCCCTTCACTCCGCTTATAAAATTCCCAGTCTGGAAATTTTGAGTTCTCCCGCCCTTCCCCATCCGTATTTTTTCTTCAATACATTCCTGGTAAAAAAAAAAGGTGTTTCTCTACTTCTTCTTTTGCTTCAGTAATTTTGATCATTTTCCGCCTAAGTAGCTGCAATTATGGACAGAAATTTGTGAATGTTATACTCACAACTGAATGAGCTTTTGTGCATCAGTATTCTGTTAGCCACTGATTTTATCTTCTTCTGCGTGAACATTAAAATGAAATAAACGAAGTACAATATCACGAGGATGAGAGCTTCATACCAGGTAACAACTCCATCGGCTAGTATCAGTGCAAGTAGACCCACAACGAAAATGTAGATCCCGCTGTCTCTGAGCAGAGGCCACACTGGTAGTTTTATGTCCTAAAAATAATATCAAGGATCACTTAATCACTTGTACGTAATTTGATATTAATATTCCTATGGTTTCGCTTTAGAGGTTAAGTACAG
This sequence comes from Acanthococcus lagerstroemiae, assembly GCA_031841125.1. Classification (NCBI taxonomy): domain Eukaryota; kingdom Metazoa; phylum Arthropoda; class Insecta; order Hemiptera; family Eriococcidae; genus Acanthococcus; species Acanthococcus lagerstroemiae. The sequence goes on along the minus strand of CM063114.1, from coordinate 38,674,187 downwards.
GTGTTAATGCTGGACAGCTCAGTTCAACCTACCTACATAGTACGTTTGAGAACAGAAATAGCTTAAAACAGGATAAGAAAACCATACTTAAATCTACTTTGCTGAATAATTTTTGGGAAATCAAGATTGTATGTGCATTTCATCCCGAGGAGATTTTGTTCCGAAAATTGAAATAGACAATTACTAAGGAGAACTGTAAGAACTATAGATACTGTATATAGTGACACTGAAAACAACATAGGTAGGTATATATGCACTTCAATTACACTGCACAACAGCATAAAAAACAATGGGATGAAACTATGTATGACCTTATCTATGAACTACATTTTGAACGTTGAATACGATATATGGCATTTGCCATTTTACTCGAAAACTTCTCGTTTTCCATAATAGATATTATAATAATGTACGCTATACATCAAACAAAAAGCTCCCAAGCAACATTTTTGTTGACAAAATGAATTATTGTATCGTTGGACCCGATGCGCAAAATCCCACCAGTTACCCAGGTAACTGAAGAGGAACAACGGTAATCTGGACATTGTTACGCACATAAGGGAACCAACCAGCAAAATCTGTTTTTTGAGAACATAATATGATTCAAAGTTCAAGAGCCATGTAGAAACTATATGACACAGCGTTTACTGAGATAAGCTCTTTTCAACGTGGGTACACATTTTTGTAGTGGGGACCCAATGTTGAAAAATTCTACTTTTTACGATCTTTCCAACGATACTAATAACTCATTTTAACAAATAACAATAAATGTCGCCAAAGTTCGTTTTGCTTAACAGCGTCCATGTACAATCTGGTCCAGTTAAGAAACATAATTTTTTCACGGCGCGCAGTGATATCGTGTTCGTGAACTCGTCCATCCCCTCCAATGCCCATGCTATCAATCTGTATTGCGGGTAGCCAGTTGTGTTTCTTAACTGGACGCTATTCAGCAAAAGGGAACCAACCAACATTTGTAAACAGAATGAGTTATTAGTATCGTTGGAAAGAACATAAAAAGTAGAATTTTTCAAAATTGGGCCTCCAATTCGAAAATGTGTACTCACTTTGAAAAAAGCTTATCAGTAAATGCTATGTCATATTGACGCTATTCAACAAGAGAGAACCAACCAACCTTTGTACACAAAATGAGTTATTAGTAGATATCATTGTGTTGGAAAAAGGGTAAAAAGTAGAATTTTTCAAAATTGGTCCCTCGATTTAAAAATGTGTATTCACGTTGAAAAAAGCTTATAAGTAAATGCTATGTCATAATAATAGTTTCTACATGGCTCTTGAACTTCGAATCACGTGTTCTCTAAAAGCAGATTTTACTAGTTGGTTCCCTTTTACTGAAGAGCGTCCATTTGGACGCTGTTTAACAAAAGGGAACTAACCCACATTTGTAAACAAAATGAGTTATTACTAGTATCGTTGGAAAGAGCATAAAACGTAGAATTTTTCAAAATTGGGCCCCTGAATCAAGAATGTGTACTCACCTACTCACGTTGAAAAAAGCTTATCAGTAAACGCAATGCCATATAGTTTCTACACGGCTCTTTAACTTCAAATCACGTGTTCTCAAAAAGCGGATTTTGTGGGTTTAGTTCCCTTTTGTTAAACAGCGTCCATTTTTGGACCAGACTTTACGTTTTTAGTCTTAATCTTAATTTCTCAGCCGCTAGATGTCGTTTTAGCTTGAAACTTGGATGATTATGTTTGGCAACGTTGGTGATCTATGATCTACTACAGGTAAACTGTTATCACGGCTAGGGAAATTATTTTTTACGCGAAAAACTGTTTTCGAGCATCCGGGAAAAATTCGATCCGAGAAAATTTTTTGAGACGAGTAATACTATTGAGAAAGGTAAGTGATTTTTATATACACGTACTTATTCGTCATTGTGTTTTACTTAGAACGACGTACTTACTTGTTTTGATGAATAAACTTCATCTGTTCGGTTGTAGAAAAGCCGGGTTTAATTTATGAGGTTGGGGTGTGAGATGACACAATGAGTATTACCTATTTTAATTTTTTAGTAATAGAACGCGATTAATATTGTAAAACTGACAGAGAACGGTTCGCTACATCCGATATGAATAATACATGTATATAGCGGTAAATATAGTAGTTATCAAAAAATGGTATTCGTATCGGCAAGCTGCATATCAATTTGATAAGACCAATTTCAAAAGTCTGAGTCGGTAAGACGTTTGCTGCTGACAAAAAGTCTGTCATTTAACTTCAATGTAACAAAATGCAATATCTATGAAAATATAGCATATTATTTCACAAAAATAAAATTTCACCTTTCTTCTGGTTATGTGTCATCTTATACACAGCGGTTATGTCATCTTTTAAGCCCCCTCGTTCCGAGATAATACTAATCTAAATTCTTATACTGTGTACCCGGACGTCCGGTATTTTGTCAAAATGTTTTCATGTTGCATATTATTTTGAAGCTGAAGTAGTTACCTTCCAAACGGTTCAAGTTGTAAGACAATTGAATATTTCGGTGACCGAGTTATAGGCTTAAGGAAAAAACCGTCAACCGTGTGTCATCTTGGAACGATTCCCTATATACCTACTTATTTGAAACTCTATTAATTTTATTCATCCCATTGCATCATAATAATAATTTTCAATATTAAAACACACTTCGATCTCTGGAAAATTTTTTACAAAAATTAGTCCGACTCGCCCTTCGACACGAATTTCTCTAGTCGACATTTGATCTTCGGCTGCACTCTGTACTTCGACGTAGATAGTTTTGAAACGCTCACCTTCGACCCTGACTGCAGTTGCAAGCTCATTTGCATTTATAAAAGTTTTCGACAGACGCAAAAAATAACTGTAATTTATCGACAATGAGACTGAGATTTATAAACTACCTTGCTGGCAGCTAAACCGGCACATGCAGTTACACCCAGAATATTGCAAACTGCACTACCGACCACCGTTCCAATTCCGAGATCTGATTCAGTTAGGTAGGTGCCGATTACGTTCACGAATAACTCCGGGGCACAAGTCGCGGTCGCCATGAATGTTGCTCCAGCTATATCGTGTGACAGGTGCAAATCTGCAAATTATTGGAAATGTTATGAAATGACATATATTGTTGTTTGTTTGTTTTGGAGAATTTGAAGGAGTTACTCGCTACATTGAACGATTCTTCAGGTATCGAATAGAAATGGTGAGTAAGGGATATCTAGATACATCAGTTCGAAATATTCACACGATGAATCAAACTGAGTGAATTTAAGGAAAGTGAGCAAAAGCGGTTTATCTGCTCTACAGTGTTTCAAATATTTATGTTCCGTACTTAATGTATGTAAAGAGATGTAGAGTTATAACGAGGCAACACAGTTGGTGCAGAAGTAAAAATTAGGAAGGATGTTGAGTTTGCTCACTGTGGACGCTTGGAAGAGGTAATGGGTGTAGTGGCGAAGATCTATAGGTAAACATTCAGTAGGTATCCAGTTTATTAGCCATTGGTATACAGGTTATCCCTATATGAGTTATGATTAGAGAAACTGATGAAATAATTAATACTTTGACCTTGACCACTGACAAAGTAATAATATGAACTGCAGTTTTACATGGTCCAGTATCAAAATCCGTCTTTTACAAACGTGAATCTGATACACACTGATACGTTGATTGGTGAAATAGAATCAGCGAATTCATGGTTTATCAGACTGCAACAGTGCTGCGTCATCCGCTCTTGCGCCAGGCCCATCCTGAGTCCCAATATCCCACCATGGCAAAAATCAGTCAGTTTCATGTTTTTATCTTGTTATTATACATGTTACATCGTTTCTTGTTATTATACATGTTTTTTTTTCTTGTTTTTTTTTTCTTCTTTAAATAAAAGAACGGAACTAGAAATGAGCCGTTTTGTTCCTCATTTTGTCCCTTTTTCTTCTGAATTATTGTTCATCTCTCTCTCTCCCTCTCTCTCTCTCCCCCTCTCTCTCCCTCTCCCTCTCCCTCTCCCACTCCTCTCCCTCTCCCTCTCCTCTCCCTCTCTCTCTATCTCACTCTCTCTCTCTCCCCCCTCTCTCTCTCTCTCTCTCTCTCTCTCTCTCACACACAAGGAACAAGAAAAATCGTTCCTTCTTGGAAGAAAGGAGTAAAATTGCTCTCTTTTTTCTTCTTACCAGACATAGGCAAGTTCGCGAGCGTAAAAAAAGTTCAAATTCGCCCAAAATTGCACTCGTTCAAGTTCAGTTCAAGTTCATCCGGTCATTAAATTCAGTTCTACTCAAATTCATTTTCATGTAGATGTGTGATACGGCTAGTACATACTGCTGCATAATACCACAATTGTCAAATGAACTTGAAGTGAACGGCGAAGAAAGGCCAAGTTCAAAGATGAGATGTTCAAGTTCAGTACTTATTTACTATGGGTAGTTTGAGCTCAAGTTCATAATGTTTTCTTTTTTCATGCGTAAAAAAGGACAAAAAGACATTCCTTTCCCTGAGGAATGGGACTGAGCGGGAACGAGCCTGAATTTTATATACACAGGAACAAAAAGAACAATGCCAAAACATAAAAATTTGGATTTTAGCCCTCAGATGATGAACTTATGAGCGGTCGATATGTGAATGAGTTATTTTTATAAAACGACAAAGAATATAAAGCTTTTTTTTTTTTTTTTTTTGCATTTCCCGTCTTGTATTTTTTAAGAGGCTGAATCAACTCACAGCCAACTTATACATGTAGAAAGTCAACTTAATAAGAGTTGATAATTTACCAGCTCACCATCAGGGACGTACCGAAGAGTTTTTCCTGCGGGAGGGGGCAGAAATTGTAAAAAAAGTCCCAAAAGACTCAACTCAAAATTCCCAAGTATCAAAGCATCAAAGCAAAAAAAACAAACTTGATTGACTTACTGGATTTTTTCAACTGATGACTCAACTCAAAAATCCCAAATATCAAAGCAAGAAAAAACCATTTGACTTGTTGGATTTTCTCAACTTCTCAACTCATTTTCCAAGTGTCAAAGCAAGCCAAAAAAAAACAAAAAACTTTACTGACTTATTGGATTTTTTTAACTGATGCTGACTCAAGTAAAATTCCCAAATGTCAAAGGAAGAAAAAAACTTTTGTTTGATTTTCTCAACTTCTCAACTCAATTCCCAAGTGTCAAAGCAAGCCAAAACCAAATAAATAAATAAAACCAAAAAAACTTCTGATTGACTTATTGGATTTTTTCAACTGATGCTGACTCAATTCCAATTCCCAAATATCGAAGTAAAAAAAAAGAACCTTTTGACTTGTTGAATTTTCCCAACTTCTCAACTCAATGCCCACGTGTCAAAGCAAGCAGAAAATAAATAAAATAAATAAATAAAATGAACTTTTGACTTGGATTTTCCTGACTCCGCCTGATTGAACTGACTGAAATGGTAAATTTTCCCAACTGCTGAGGAAAAAATTCCTACAGGTGGGGTGTATAAGTTGCCTCCGTCCCTTATCGGTACGTCACTGCAGCTCACCAAACACATGCTGTTATCAAATGCATGAGAGTGTTCAAGCGCCATGAATATCGAATGCCAGAGTATGCTAAAGAACAATGAAACGATGTCGCTTAGTATACTCTATCATTAGATTTTCAGGTTGCTGGCCGCTTTTTCAGAATAGCGTCCAAATGATTTGATGGGCTTTTAACTCACTGGATAAACAGCTGAGCAACTATCCGTGTGAAACAAAATAAAGCATAAAAAACACGATTGATAAGAATTAGAATCTAAAAATCATGCAGTTGACAGTTCTTAACAAAATGTGATGTTTTCCGTTTTTTGCTTATTGCCTTTGGTTTTCTGTATTTTGAACACAAAAACGGATGAGGATTTTTACATTTTACAGCTCCGTTTCTTAGTAAGACCCTAGCGAAGCAAATTTATTGGGGGGAGGAGGGCGAGAATCAGAAACAAACTTTTTTCAACTGTTGAAGCGGGAAAATCAAAAACGAGCAACGAACCAACGATGGCTTGGCTCTGAGGAATTGGTGGGTATTTTTTTGCAGAGTTTGGTAAACTAAGGAAATGAATCTGAACCTTTGCTTCGAGGGGACTTTCATACAATATAAAGGTTACTTTAATCACTTCCGTCGGGATATTTTAAGTAGAAACGAAGAAACTGTCTGTAACCGTTATGAAAAATGAAGCCCGAATAATATTCGTTTGGGACGTACTCGATGCATGGATTTCCATTGACTTTTAAACTTCGATTTTTTAGCTGTTCAGAGATCTCCTGCCTCTCTCTCACAAAATATAGAAGACTTTCAATGCTTAAATTAGGATTTCTTCACTTGATTGCTTTCAGACTGTCTTGTTGCTGGTTCTATATGTGATCGGTAACGTGTGTTCAAAAACGTGATCAACTCCAGCAGGTTTTCAAAGCGCATGGTATGCTGTAATCGGATTGGTTCATCAAATGACGGGAATTATACGGATAACATGTGAATTCCTAGATCCTACATGCGCGTAATCGGTAAGAATATTCCTCTTTTCATTCAAGTCCCCGTGAAACAAGGACCGATATCGACACTGAGCTAGACATGTTATGCGATATCTTAATTTAGTAATAATTTCTATTGCATTTCTTATGCTGTTGCTTAGACATCAATAGTTGACGTCGCACTAGCCTAACTATCTCATTTCGAATTAATTACTAATATCTAGTTATAACGGTAGCAACAGTCGAGCTGACATGTCGACAAGTTTATCACTGGCGTCCACTATTCAGTATCTAATTGATATCGAATTTTGTATAGAAAAACTGTTGGACAGCCGATATTATATTTCTTCTAGAAAAACTTACAGATTGTCGATATTGAATATGTAGCGGGAAAACTTACTAGCATCAGATCGGATCAGAAATAGGAAAATTAGGTGACTAGATAACGAGATCAAAGTCTGTATGGAAAATCAATGTCGAGTTTTTCGTCCGCATTTGAGTAGTTGAAATCTATAAAAGATTTGTGGTTACCGGGACTTTTTTTTGTACATACTTCGGTATCAATTTTCTCATCGGCTTTTTAGTAGGAAAGTCGACAAAAAAGTCAAGGTGGCCGAGTTAAATTACCGTACATTATCCAATATCGACTTTTTCATACAAAAGACAACAAAAAATTGACGTCGATAATAATATGGGTTTTAATTCGACTCTTCAATAGACTTTGCTTGTTGAATTCAACACCTTTGTTTTCTCAGAAAAGTATCCAATTTTGAATGTCGACTTTTATATCGACTATGTTTCACGGGTCTGCTCCTGCATTTACTAAAACTATAATAATGCGGTTTGAGTATTGAGTTCTGAAAATTTTTAGTATTTTTTGCATGATACCCTTTATCAGCTCATTAAGAAACATACTTCAAGATTTCACTAATTTGAAGTAGTTTGGCCTTGCGGGAATCATTTTATTCGTTCGGGTCAACATATTGAGAGACTTTCTTACGACCACGCAGAAGATTTGACATATTTTTGTTCAACCTTATGAGTGGATTGTAAACAACCGCAAAACTATATTCGCGTCAGCCCTCCGCTGATTCGAAAAGTAAATAAGTAAAATCAAAGTAGTGTAAATTAATTAGTTTCTGCGGGTAATGTGGAACCGTCACTCCTCAATTTCAGAGCCAGAATCTATCGAAACGTTTTGAATCTGCGCATTACCGTTCGTATGTGATCAATGTGATTCTGAAGAACTGACTAATTCTCTTGCTAAGGACTAGGCTGGGGAAAAATTTTCGTATCTTTCAAAATGAGTTACTCAAAACAGTCAAGAAGTATGTCTGGACAATGAAATGGAGTACATTTGTATCCCTGGTGATATAATTTAAAATGTTTACAAGTTAAAATAAATTATACCTAATTTAACAACGTAGTCAAGAAAAAATAACTGAAGAGCTCGTTTCAAAAGTGGCCTAAGTCAGTTTTTTTTTGTCAAAAGTGAGTTTGATGCGCCATGTTTTGGTACAAATTAAAAGCTATACGTAGATGGAAGAATTCCCTAAATTTCTGTCTTCTTTCATTTAAGGGTTACCGCAGTGATTAAAAAAGTAGTTGGTCTTCAAAGTGGCCAGTCGGAAGTCCTCCAGGGTGACACAGTACCAAAATATATGATACACTGATTCTTGATTACTGCTGTATTATTTTAATGACAGAAATTTAATTTTTCAGTGAATGCAATAAAAAGGAAGTTGATTTTCAGAGCAATAAGAAGGATAAGAAAAAAAAAACAACATGTATCATACTATACGACTTACTACAAAGAAAATCACACGTTTTAGAAACCTACGTTTTAGCGTCATCGAACACATTATACTCTTCCAAAATGGCCTAAGTCGAGGAGTTTTCAACTTTGATGCCTTGTAGCCTACGAAATATAAATTTTTCACGAGTAATTTTCATGAATCACTCAGATATACCACTCAAGAACATTTTTCAGGGTTTTCCAAATAAAACGCGACACAGAGGGTGAGAAGGAAAGTAGTTTTCATTTTACTTTAAAATATCACTTTTTTTTCATAGGCCACCTTGGAGAAAAGCTTTTCAATGATACGTACGAACTAACACTCTGGTATAGTACCTACACTTGACAATAATATAGAACGCAGTTACTGAAACGTAAATGAGTCATCCACGAGTCGGGTAATAGATGAAACAGACGTGAGTTGTACTTTTTGAAATGGTTCTGGATTTTCGAGAATCGTGCGATAGATATCAAATGCAAAGAATTGCTGTACTGTTATTGTTCACATTGCAGTTCAAATAAGTAATTTGTATGAAAGGGATACCTATCTGTGAATACTGATTCAGTTTCAAACAAACCTTTTAGTATTTGGTTACTTGTAGGCGCGGTATTGCGGTCCGTTTGTGTCTTGCAAGTTCAGAGATAAGTTCTATGATTATGTAAATATAAGATGTGCAAGGTGACTCGAAGTCTCAATTTTATAGAAAATCTGTAATTTTGGAGGGGTACTATGCTGGGATCAATCTAAATTGCATACTTCAGTTCTCTTTTGCAAACTATTCCCCATCTCACTGAACATTATATAGGCAGCAAATGGACTTTTCACTCCCTTGACATTCTATTTGCTTCATTCATAATGGTGTACGTTAATGAAGAAAAAATAAATAAATTACCTTGACAAATGCAAAACACAGAAGGCAAGAAGTAATCATTGCACACAAATGCTATCATTACGAAGCAGTAGAAGCCGACAACAAGATGGACCAGAATTGCTCCGTGTATCCTCTGTTCCTGCGTGAATGGATCTGCTGGAAATTCAGAGATCGATTCCTTCAGCTCCTTTGGCACTGTGCTTTCCCGTACTGTTTCCGAATTGGCATCGTCGTTTCCGGTTTCTGTAATGATTGAAATATCGATATTATTGATCAGGCATTATCGAGAATGGCATCTGTGTTATGAACCCTCTTGGGGCATTTATCAACTTTTTACATTGAAATCACACGACTGATGGCGATCCTAGAACCTTAGAAGAAAGGACCCTTCTTCCATTTGATAAATTGAATTAATCGGTGAGCTGGAAAGAGCTTCAACTCGAATTATGAAAATATCGTGTTTTTGGCGGGCACCAATAAAGGGAGAGGAGGTGTGTGAGACTTGATTTTAAAAAATCGCTTTCCTAATTTTGCCGACAATTGAAGTTGGAGGAGATTACAGATTGGCATGGCGTTATTTATCGGCTCTCAGTTGGTAGGCATTAGCCATCTGCCTATGTACATCTTTGTTAATTCAGTTCATTCGACAGAAAGAAAGACAGTTTTTCTCTTCTCTCTGTGTTGTATTGGAGATCTGGCCTATGAGGTCCAAAATCCTAAAAGTTGCGAGCGCAGATCTCTTAACTAAGAATAGGCCCGTAGGCAACCATCTGCGATAGGGGACTGTCTACCGGGAGGGGGGTGGGCTGGAGAATACACATAGTATATGTTGTATAATATCAAGATTTCTACGAGGCAATGGTATAACCAAGGGGAGGGGGGAAGCGAAGGGAGCAATGTCCCCAGTGGCATTTGAAATTGAATATAAAATGTGCAAAAATGAACAGTTTTTTACCTTTAAAACACAGCAATTTATCGCATTTCGAAAAATTTTCGGTCGAGCAGTAATTTTACCTTCATTTTTATAATTTCGCGTATACAAGTTCTACCAGGAGCGCTAATGTCGAAGACGAAAACATGATACGTATACATTACACCCTAAGAACGTGTGCTCATAAAAGTGTTGTTTGCGGCTTTTATATTGATTTTTATGAAAAAATGCTAAGAACAAAAGTTATAGCCCTTTTCATTTCCTATCAGATGAGCTTAATTTTGGATGTTTTGGATAACTGTTTTTATCATCAGCCTCCCATGTCATGTTTTCGTCCAAATCCACCAATCAGTGTATGTTGTTTTCGGTAACAGTCACCTGGAGCGACTCTTTTGCGTGTATACGCGAACAGTCCTCTCATATCAGCAATTTTTAAAAAATACCTCAATTTTTGACTTTTTCTCCCTTGAAAATCTTCCTCCCCCCCCCACCGGGAAAATCCTGGCTACACCACTGATTGAATTTGGTCTCAAAATTCATAATCAAAACTGGTGACTCAACTTAGCGACAATCCATTGAAAAAAAAACATTGATTACATTGCGTGAAAAAAGATTAACACTTGTACAATATTCAAATTTTCGAACTCTTGGAATTAAACAAATTCTATTTCTGTGGACTTATCAAGTTATCGGTTCTCAAACAGCTATTCAGGCATTTAGCCATCGATATTCAATGTGCATGGGATCGCGAGCCAACCACTGCGTGTGTGAAAAATCGACAAACACAAGATTCGTCCATCTTTGAAAGCAAAATTAGTTTATAAACATTACTAGGGGGCTTTGCCCCTGATCGCTTCGCGGTCCAACCCCAACCATTACTCGCTTCGCTCGTGGCGGCCTGCAGTATCCCCCGTAATCTAGCGCCCTAAGCACGTACCTATGTTGCCTATAATATGTAAATAAGGCCCTGGACGTCATAGTAACCTAAGTGTATCTTACCTTACATAAAAAAATTTCCATGGAGATTATATGAAAACAACACGGCACCACACCACCCAGGAGCTCTTTCCTCAACCAAGAACCCCCCCCCCTAGGGTGGAACTACCCTCTGCCAATCCCCACCACACTTGCCCTCCTCCATCACAATCACATTCCCCCGCCATGCTCCTCGCCCACCGCGCCACCCTTCCTCACCATGGCCGTGTCCTCCATCTCCGGGAGCTCCCACCTCCACCGAGGAGCCCCCCCCAGGATATGTTAAGCCCTTCCCCACCACAACTCCTCGTCGTTCACCGCAACCTTCCTCCCACCAAGCTCCCTCCTCCACCATGAACCCCCTCCCAAAGGTAGGCTACTCCTGGAAAAATGAGTAATTAAGGGGGAGGGTAGGCAACCCACAATGGGGTTTTCCTCCGGAGGCGGTAGTAGCGGTGGATTTTACTAAGCTTCCTCTTCTACTATGAATCCCCCTCCAAGGGTAGGCTGCCCCTGGAGAAATGAGCAATCAAGAGGCAGAGTAGGCAACCCGCAATGTTTTTTTTTCTCCCGAAGGCGGTGGCGGCGGCGGATTTTACCAAGCGCCCTCCTCCATCATTTACTATTTCAGTATCATGAACCCCCTCCCAAGGGTAAGCTACCCCTGGAGAAATGAGCAATTGAGGGGCAGGGTTTTTTTCTCCCGGAGGCGGTGGCGGCGTATTTTACTTTTTTAGTATACAGAGAGATAGAGAAGAGAAAATAAAGTGGAAAGAAAGGTTTTGAACAAAACTAACAAGAAAAATATAAGGAAGAGCTCCGGCAAGCGAGCACCCCCCTAGCCTCCCTCTGGCTACGGGCCTGCCTAAGAACCAAACAAACAAAAAGCGATGATTCCCCTCGCCAAAACACCAAGCTCTTTCCTGCTTTTGGAATCCTATGTCCAACCTGTTTTTATCTCTGTACCAATATTTCTGAACTGGTGGTAACACGCCCTGCTTTCGCAATGTCTTGTTCATATGAACTGGCGGGAGTTTCAGGACGCGCTATATTTCCACCTCGATTGATACTGCAGTCGCTGTGTTCGCTAGGATATTAGTGGACTTATTAGCTTTCTGGTGTTGGTGGCCCTCGAACCTGAGACGCAAGGATTACCAAGCGGGTGCGGTACCACTTGGCCACTCAGCGACTCTTTATCCTGCTTATCTAACTCGATTAGGGGAGGGATTATAACAACGACTCGGCTTGGGCTCGGATTTCCTCTCCACAGCCCTGGTTAATGAAGTGCGCGTATCGTCGAAGGGGTGAGTCTGGAAGTGACCAGGCGAAAAAATTCGTAGTAATTTTTAAATGAATAACTTCTGGTTATCTTTTCCAAGTGGAACGTCCTGGGCTGCACTTTCTTTGATGCAATATGTTATCTGAACTCGAGCTTTTATATTTACTGCTTATTATAGATAGGTATTGAATCGCGATACGAAGTCAGTTTGATGAATAGGTAGGCAATTTAGATAACGAAATGTGATATACTGACAAGCAGTTACTATGCACTTGAGAATACCGTACAAATATTGATCAACAGGCACTAAGTAATTTCTACATCTCGATTCCGTACCGAATTCACCGAATAGGCTCAATTATTCAGAACTTTTCATTTAGTGACCTGTTTTAAATCTCACCTTTCGATAGTTAGTATTTTTGGGCAAAAAGATCGTGTGGCTCTGAAATTATCGTCAGTTTCACTGATAAGAACAAAGAATTTCAATTTACAGTTTTTTTTTTTTTTTTTTTTACTGTTTTAACTTATTGGAACTATTGATTGATAAAACTGCAGACTACTTTGGGATTCCCAAGAAATCCACCAGTGGCGACATTTTTCTTGGAATTGCCAGTCGTTTGTTGAAGTATGCGAAGTGGCACATTGTCATTAAAAAATTCATAGTACCTTCCATTTTGTTCAACTGACATCCGACCTACCGCTGAAGAGTCTTAGCAAGTCTTAAAACCAACTCGCCTTATACTCCTACTCGTATTTTCTGAGAGAAAAAAATTGATTGGTGAGGAACGGTACAATTTCTCCAGAAATTGTTATCCTGTCGGAAATTTAATCTCGTAGTATATTTGAGTCATCATCTTCAACAGCAGCTCAACTTGTCCAAGTTTTTAGGTGCTTATTTCTCGCTAATCGATTAACTGAGTCACTATTTTGAAAGGATAAAAACTATCCAAGTGCGTTGCTCCTCCCATCATTTCTTCCCATAAAACCATTCCAACTCATAAAATCGACGTCGATTTGACATCTGTAGTTTGATGGTTCGTCAATTTTTAAAACAATTCGACTCTTTTTCGACGTCGTTTTTACCCAAAGGTCGACATTGATTTAATGTGGTAAAATATCGACGTTGTTTTTAATAATAGATTTGACGTTATTTTTACTTGCTAATTCGACGTTGTAACTAGTATGTCGGACGTCGTTTTAGTGGAAAATTTGACGTTTTAACTAGTAAGTTTGACGTCATTTTAGCGGGAAATTTGACGTTTTTGTTGGTAAATTTAACGTCATGGACTTAATGTAATCAGTGTTTTGTGGTTTTTTCTTATCGAAAACAAATCGACGTCGATTCAGTACTGTAAAATTGACATCATTTTTGCATACAAATGGACGTCAAATGTAGTCAATGTAATTTGTGAATCTTCCCTTTGACTTCATATCAGCGTCGACTCCGTGTGGTAAAATCGATGTCGTTTTTACTACTAAATTCAACGTCGTTTCACAAACAGATAGACGTTGAAATCAAGGGTGTTCCTTGAAAAAAATTATGTGTCATGTTTCCTGATATTTTGACCATTTTCATTCAAGATTCTCGTTTTCCATTTTGCGATAAAATTTTCAAACAAAAATTCTTGATTCCCGATTCTTGAGAATATTTTATCGTTACTTATGGATCCTGAAATATTTCCTGATTCGCAAGTGCGCAACCAAGAAGGGGCTGAGGAGCTACAGCCCCCTCCCCCAAATCCTTCGAAACTCTTTCAAAATCAATTTTGAAACAAAGAAGAAAAAATTAATGTCGATGGCCTGATGCGGTTTACGTTGCGTTGTAGGTTCGTACAAATTTACAGCTCATGAAAATAGGTAGGTACACCAAATCGAGCTTTCACCCCTGCCCAAATTTTGACATTTTCATGTTCTTACTTTGGTACACAACGGAAAAAAGCGTTACGTTGGAGCGTTACAAAAATAATAATAATAATGATTCATTTATTTATTTATTTGTATTTGAATCCCCCCCCCCCCCAATAGGTGCTCGATGGTCCCATTGACAGGGAGGGACAGTAGTTACAATATATAATTATTATTTTTAAAAACAAAAAATACTTTTCGAAGGAAGGGTGGGGGATAAAGAAGGAAAATATGACAGAAAGAGGGAGGGAGAGACAGTCACCAGATCAAGGGCAGATGAGCGGATGTAAGGGGCGCGCAGGTCCACAGGTGGCAGTTGAAAATTGTGAAAATAATAATGATAATGACACTGGCTGACTGGACTGTCTGGACTGTCTACAGATAGACAGGCACGATGACATTCTCATGTCGGCGCAGTCCACGAAGCAAAGACATGAAAATGTTCTCTCGTGGTGGCAGACTCGTCTGCAAGGTGATGCATTAGCAGAGTGTAGTGCTCGCAGGTCTGACTGAAACTGACTGACTGACTGGTTGATTGACTGGCTGACTGACTGACTGATTTTGTTCTAAATTCTAGCTCCCTCAAAAAAAAAATCTGGTTGCGCCCCTGCTGATTCGTTATGTTATACTTAACGGAAATGCCCGATTTCTGTATTCAAGTTCATAACAGAAATCAAGAATTGATATTTCGCAAAAATGATGGCCATTGCTTACTTTTTAGCTTGTGAGGTCAGAGGTCATAAGTAAAATAATGAGGGAATATAATCGTGAACGATTTCAATGCTATCAGAAAATCTTTCTACTCAATGGTGTCGGTCAAGAGTGTTTCCTAAAAAAACCTTGTTTCATGTTCCCCGACGATTTGACTATTTTAATTCAAGAATTTTCGTTTTTCGTTTCCCCCTAAAAAAAAACTTGTATGGAGAATTGCTATTGCCTATTTTCTAATGAAATTTTCAAACAAAAATTCTTGATTACTGATTCTTGAACAATATTCAGTTCTTGTTCGTGGATCTTA
Organism: Acanthococcus lagerstroemiae; assembly: GCA_031841125.1. Taxonomy (NCBI): domain Eukaryota; kingdom Metazoa; phylum Arthropoda; class Insecta; order Hemiptera; family Eriococcidae; genus Acanthococcus; species Acanthococcus lagerstroemiae. The sequence goes on along the minus strand of CM063114.1, from coordinate 38,658,948 downwards.
AAAATCAATCCTGATTTTTTATTTTATATCGAGAATCCTTGAATTTTCGAAATCTTGACAAAAAAATATCGAGAAATACTCCTAGTTAAATGTAATCAGTGTAATTTCCAAATCGACGTCAATTTGGTGCGGTAAAATCTGTCTTACTACTCACAGATGATGTTGTGCACAATAAAGTGTATAGGTAGGAAAGGAACGTTGAGTTTACAGTTTGTAAGATGAAGACTGAACAAAATTCCATAGTGTTTTGTATTTTAGATGTGACCTGACAAGAGCCTTATCCCCCCCCCCCCCCCTTATGGAGAAGACCAATAATAGGAGTCAGTGGATTCTCATTTTAGACTATGCGTGAATAACAATTATAAATCCATTTTACTAACTTACAGATGATATTGTGCACAACAGGAACTGGGCGGCCAATCCTCAGAATTTCGCCTGAGATCGCAGGTATTCTCGGGTTCCTCAGGTATTCCTCAGGATCTCAGGTATTTGAAGCTCTTCTCAGGAAAAGATCGGGTATTTCTCAGAAATTCCAATCAAAATAGCAAATTCGCCTCGAACTGAATAAGGGAAAGTGCCAATTCTTGACCAGGGTGTCAAATGTTGACCACTTTTTAACAGCCACCAGAAGCGTAGTGAGAGGTGCGTAGGAGCTGCTATGTATGTTAACGTATAGCCCAGATCTTTGTCTTTCATTTGATATCATTTTTCTGTGGAATCCTGTTTTTAGTCGGTTGTTATCGGTAATTTAGTTGAGTGGTAGGTAGTAGTAATTTCATGACATGCAACGGAAAAGAAGTTTTCAAAGTTAAAAATGAAAAGTAATATTGCAACATTATTACATATGAAAACGTAAGGTAATAATGTAGACTACGTGTTTCAACCTTAATTTACGAAAAATTATGCCATCTAATGAGTGCGCGGATTGCGCGGAAGCTTGAGAAGAGTGGCATATTTATTTCTTGCTGTAGCCATAACTTTAGATATATCTTGCAAATTTGATAGTGCTCGTCAGAGTAACCATGATTGTATTAACAGTGTAGAATATATTGAGCTAATAATATAAGGCATTTTCGTGATTCTGAAAGTTGCCAACTTTTGGTCTGATCAAGATTTGGCACCCAATAATTTTTATCAAGATTTGGCACGCATATTCCATCCACTGTTATGTTTGATTTACTCAAGGAAAAACAAAGAAAAACTTCAAGTACACGGAGTCGAGTACGGGCATGGCTGTAAGTGCTGTATGGTACACCGGTACTTCATTACATGAGGCGGCCAAAATGTATGCAGTACCTTATACCACTCTTGTATGTTTATTTTCAGTGCAATGAGTGTGCCAAATTATGATCGATCAACAATTTGCATTTTTTCAAAATTTTTGGAAGGCATGTAAAACATTATCTATTGATTCTTATGTTGTGCGGATCAAATCTGTGTCGTAGATTTGCAAAATTTTGAGTGGTTAACATTTGGCACCCTATGCCAAATGTTGAAATTTTGAACCTTTTTTTGAATGCGGATACATCAAAGGGGTGACGCCTTCTTGGATATCTGTTGGTAGTTTGCTGTAATGGAAGGATGATAGTGTCATCAAAGTTTAAGTTGAAATTACGCCTTAGCAGAGGAAACGGTTCGTCAAAAACAACTGGTGAAGAAATGGCACATTCCTTTATTTTTCATTCGTCTGAATTCCAGCTATATTTTCCAGCAGAATTTTTACTAAATGTCCTCACTGATTTTATTATGCTTAGAGTTGGAACGCTGATTTTTTCATTTTAATTGACGCTTTCCTGCAAAAGAGTCATTCTGTCCAGTGATGAGGTCATTTTTTGCAAAATGTCTCTCAGTCATATATCTTGTCTTCCAAACAATTACTACAGAAAAACCATTTTGAATGGAATGTGAGAATAACATTAATTTTCAAATTTTCTTTCACCTTTAGACCTCCTATATATCCACTTGTGAACAATATATTCCTAGAACTCGTATTTTTCGAATCCACTGTCTCTTCCCGGGCTAAATACTTATGAAATTTTTCATTTTATAATTGAAAGGGGGAGGGGGAGAAAAAAGAAACATGGTAATAAAGATTCGGCCCGGAAACACTAGCGCGTCTACAGCACATTTGTGGCACCTGTTTTTTCTTTTCCGGCAATTCTACTCCGTCTCAAGCATTCTTTCTGTAATATCACAGGAATTCCTCAATATTTCGGTTGGTCGCCCTGGCTAGGAAAGGAAGGCTGAGTTTGCAGTTCGTGAGATAAAGACTGAACAAAATTTCACAGTGGTTTTGTATTTTAGGTGTGACCTGGCAAGACCCCTTATCCCCTCATGGAGAAGACCAATAATAGGAGTCAGTAGATCCTTAATTTAGGCTTTGCATGAGTGATAAATTAAATGTTAGAAATAGCGTCGAAATTGACATTAAAATGACGTCGATTTTACAGTCAGAACAACATTAATCTGATGACGATTTTCACCTTCAAATCGACAACAATTTGACAATGGTTTCTCTTGTCAAATCGACGCGTTGATCACCGTCAAAATACGTTAATTTTGACGTTCATCTGACGGATTATGAGCGTTCACTAACATTCAAATGCACGGTGTTCTAAATCATCGACGTCGATTTTGCGTCGAAAAAAATCTAAGATCTCAACGTCGAAATGACGGCGATTTTACCCTCGAATCCTCGCCGAAATTATTTTGTTGCTTTTTGGAATTCGCCACTGGTCAACTCACATTCGATTTGATCGATGTGAAAAATCATGATACACTTACTAAACACTTTCAAATTATCACTCATAAATATGCTTATCTACTCGTATCTAATGTGAAGGTATTTAAGATTGTAAATTGCATAAGTCTACAAGAGTATAATATTTATTTTACACGTATTTAACCGCCTATTTGCATTTGTATTTTCCTGAATACCGGAAAGTGTATACGTATGATTATATTATCTTATTTATGTTTAGTCTTAACACGTAGTTTTTGTAGGCTTTTCTTTCCACGGTCAGTCATCAAATCCGCTTTGTTTTTCGATGTCTATTTTCGTGCTCCATTGTGACTTACAAATTAGATACGTCTACCGAATCCACCGTACCGGCTATCCGACCTTCCTCATAAGCCAACACTTTTGAGCATTTCTTGAAAAACAGCCAAATATCAGGTTTTTAGGCAGATTTCATCTTCCCCATCGATCTTGAAATCGAAAAGAATGGGTGCAATGATCGCCAGGCCACTATTTCTATCGTGAACGAGGATCACGACACGCAGTAAGTTACCGACCCCTGCAGACTATCTGTCCAGACAAGAGGCTGCGATGCTGGAGCTCTACCAGTTTCCATTTCCTTGTTTTATAAATCATCAATTTATCAGGAATTTTCGAAGGTCTGTTTAGCGAGAATTACATTGCACAGCCTGCGAGTATCTACTATCTAGTACCTACTGTCATGTCGCGCCGAAACCTTGATACTGTGCTACGTGCTAATGACCGGTTGCCCTTTATAAGAATAAAAATTTATTGGTTATTATTTACAGCGCCTATGCGTATTCATAGTGCAATGAGTTTTCAATTGCGCTAAGTAGTCGTGAAAAATGTTGAACCAACTTTCTCGAATGGTTGTAGCTACAAATACACGGGAAAGGTGATGGGACAGTTACCCCTCTCAGAGAGAATAATTTGTAACTGAAAATACTTCAAAAGTGGTAGTCTCACCTAGTCTCAAGCCAGTATGCTACAGTTTGGAAGCGTCTCAAAGAATCCCAAACAAAATTAAAAGTCCAGGGTTGCCACTTTCTGGAAAACCGGGAAAAGTCAGGGAATTTGGTCAGTCAGGGAAAAGTCAGGGAATTTTCATTTAAGTCAGGGAAATTTTCTGAAAATAACAAACGAGTTCGTATTTTATCAGAGTAAACTTTTTTTATCATAACATAAGAATAATGATAATCTATTCGCAAATGAAATAGTCTATAATATTGAAAAATATTACATAAATTACATCTGTACCTTCTTCTCGATAGCGATTTCTTAAAAATCTGTATTGTAAAAAATTTCTGTGACTCTCCTCCCTCTGGGCTTTCTCGGAATCCTGTAAAAAAGTCAGGGAAAATTGGAAAAGTTGGCCTGGAAAACCGAGAAAAGTCAGGGAAAACCAGTCCTGAAAAAAGTGGCAACCCTGAAGTCTCAAAACTCGTAAACTAACGTTAAATAGTTATAGCGAGTTTTGAAAAATTCCCAAACAGTACTTCAAAATTCCGAACGAATATTGAAAAGCCTCAAACAGACTCTAGGAGTTTGAACGAATGGTGAAGAAGTCTTGAAGAGTCTCAAATCAAACTTGGATGAGCTCCAAAGAATCCTTAAAAAATCTAGAAGGCAATATAAGTCTTTTTACCTTTAATAGTGTCAAGAGACTAACTACTTGAGAAGTTTACTTTTGAAGAACTTCTTCTTTCTGCTATATGACAGTGGCATCGGAACGGAGGAAGTACAGAGGCGTACAGTATCATTCGTACCCTCCTCCCCTCCAAAAATGTGAAAAAGATTAAAAAACTGTTCAGTAAGTTGATAAAAATCTTGAGCGATTTCAGAGAGGACATTTACAATATTTTTGGAGACGGCGAGAGCTCTGGGAGTGCGGACCTCGGTCAGTAGGGAACCCCGTGGTGGCCCTGGCAGGACGCGCGCACCGTTCCGGCCAGGAGAAATGGGGGCTCGGGTCCGGCCCCAAAGCGTTCCCCTCGGTACTGATGCGATGCCCGAAAGGGTAGTTTCCGGTGCCGGGGGTGCGGTGTCCCAGGGGCCACTTTGGCATGCGTGCATCGCCATACGTCCCACCACACCAATATTTTTGGAGATACAGGATTTTTTGTTTGTTAACTCTTCTTTTGAGGGACAAAAACCTTTTGTTAGTTATATGCTTTTACTACTTGGTATACTTGAGCAAAAACCGTAACGCTCCTCCTGTAACAGCCCCTCACCGCAACGCCCCCCCCCGTAACGGCCTCCCGTAACGCTTCAGTTTCTGTGACGTCATACTACTGGGTATACTTGAGCGAAAACCGTAACGCTCCCACCGTAACGCTCCTGTTACTTCACGTCATAGTTCTGACTTTTGAGTTTACTTGAGCGAAAATCGTGTTTATACAATTCCATGGAAACTTGTTTCTTCTAGCCAGGGGTATACTTGAGCGAAAACCGTAACGCCTCTGTTACTATGACATCATACTAGTGAGTATACTTGAGCAAAATTGTGCTTATACATTTCCATGGAAATTTATTTCTTCCAGACAGAGGTGTACTTAAGCGAAAACCGTAACGCTCCCCTTGACACGCTCCCCCCGACACGAAGCCAGCGTCCTTTCGAGCATTACTTCAGAGACGTCGGGGTTCTCTTCTCATTTCCAGCTCAGTTCAGCTCATAGTTCTTTAGCTCTTCATGGTGACAGTGCAGTTCAGTGGTTGGTATTTCCATTTTCTTCCAGCCATGGGTATACTTGAGCGAAAACCGTAACGCTCCCCTTGACACGCTCCCCCGACACGAATTCAGTGGTTGTCACTTGCTGCACCCTGCGCAACTACAGTCTGCAGCCGTGTTATTAATATAAATTTCCATGGAAATTTTTTTAATTAGGGTACAAAAGCATATATTTTTTTTTAACCGATCAAATTTCAGATTTTTGTTTAATCACTACAAAAACCTTTCAACACCACTGAATATGAATGGAACAATCTAAAAATCTTTATGAGTCTTGATTAAGTTTTAAAGAGTCCAAATAAACCCTGGCGGTCATGAAGAGTCTTGAACAAATCTGGAATAGTTTGCAAGTCTGAATAAGATATTTACAGACTCTGAAGTTCGGGCAACAGGTTTCAAGGAATTGTAGGGTCTTACACAAGTGTTAACAAGCATCACGAGTTCCGGAAAGGCTTTAAATCATGTTTTGAGGCGTCATAATCAAGCCTGGAAGAGTTTAAAGCGCAAACAAGTTTGTGAATAGTCTTAAAGAGTCGTAAACATGTTTGAAACATCCTTAATGAGTTTCTAAACAAGTCTGAGGGAGTCTATACAGAAGTAGTGAATATCGAACAGACTTAGCTAGTCTTCAGTACTATTGTTCCTTTTTCCTCAAGGAAAAAATTAGACGGCATTGCAATGAAAATTAGAAATCCTACAACAACTGTTATTCAATTAAGGTCAGACAGAAGGGAAAATCGGGGAGAGTCGTTCCGGGCTCTATACATATGTAGAGGGGCTCCTACAAGCTTGAAATACAATAAAAACTAAAAATTTACACCTACACAAATTCCAAATAACCCCCCCCCCCAAAAAAAAAAAGAGGCCCAAAATTTTATGTCCACAGAGTTCAAAAAATTAAACCGCACACTTGGAAAGGTATTTATTCATTTTCAACGTCAATAAGAGAATAATTGACAGTACAAACCGTACAAAACTCCAAATATTCGCCTCTTATTTACTCACTGAACTATTTACCATAGTGAGAGCGAAAAATGATCCATGTACTTAGGAGCTGGGTTGTAAAAACTGTTACATTAAGATTTTTGAAAATTGCTCCTCCCAGGATTGCATTCTGAATACCACTGAATATTGGTTCTGGGTGAAAAGCAAAAATTCAAAATTTGCATTTTAAAAAGTTCCTATTCGAAATGAAATCTTGAAATCAAGTGAAGAGCTCTTTTCGATAATGACCTAAGTCAGTTTTTGTCAAAAGTGAGTTTGATGCGCCATCTTATGGTACAATATTAAAACTGAAGATAGGTTTCCCTACATTCCTATCTTCTTTTATTCCAGTGTTACCAGCAATAAAATAAATAGTTATTTTCCTTAGTGGCCCAAAGTCAAAAGTCTTCCAGAGTGACATAAGGCCAAAATATACGTACTTTAATATCGAAAGGTCCACTTGGTTGATTCGAAGTAACGGCCAGCGGGTTATAGTACTTACAATAAATTCTGGTCAAATTGAGCCTAACTGAAGGTTTGTAAGTGCAAGACTCAGCCTTCCACAGAAATTCGAAAACTGAGTATAGAAAATTGAAATTTTGAGAAGAAAACGCGTTTAAAGTTATGGTTCTAAATTTTGTAAAAAAAAAAAAAAAAAAAAAAGTACATTTGTGCTTTACAAATGAAAAATTTAGGTTTTTCTCAATATAAAATGGTCCAGTAAAAGGTGTCTTTTGTCTTTCGACGCTGGAAACGCTGGAACAATCTCATGGGAAAAACAGTGAATAAAGTGGGCCTTTTTACAAAAATTAATGTAAAAATAACCTGTAAAAGAAAACTCGTTAAAACCCATTAAAAGTGGCATGGTGAGGGAATCCCCACCCTAACCATAAAATTGTTCATGTATATTTTTTTTTCATGCCATGTATATTGTAGCCAGCTGAAAGCCAAAAGTCAGCGTTTTGTAATCTCAAAAAAATCTATGGCCTCAGCGAAAAGCTGTGTTATGCCGTATATTTTCTCAAAGTAAAAAGTTCAAGTTAAAAGCCGAAGCTGAATTTTTCGGCTGCAATACACTAGTTCACAGGCTCCCGTTGTACACAGAGAGGGGGATTACCGGGGCTCTTTCTCACTTAGTGGGTAAAAAAATGTGCGGAATCGAATTTTCACGTACAGTACGCCATAGACCAAGGTTTGAAGTACCCGAAAGAGTAAAAACCTTATTTTCAGTAAATTACGATTTTTTCCTTCCATAAAAATGGCTATACCTCGAAAACTGCGATCGACAGAGTGGGCCCTTTCGACACAAAAGTACACGTATGTGATAATTGATTTTTGATTACTCCTATATTGTATTAATGCCAGAAATTTTAATTTTTTCAGTGAATGCACTCTTTTCTAATTTTTGCTCTCAACCTGAGCCCTGGAATGCGCCCTTTCGAGCATTACCTCAGAGACGTCGGGGAGGCTGTTGAGGCTGTCTTAGCCCTCTTTTCTTCTTGCCGAAAAACCGGCTTAGGTCGAAATGTAGCGCCGAGTTGCTACGTGGGCTCGAACTCGGGACCACCGGATTCCGAGACCAGCGCGCTATCCACTCGACCAACCGGTAATTTTTACAACAATTAGAAGGATAAGGGGAAACAAATTAAAGTACATTTTCACACAGGGTGAGGAGGAAAACAATTTTTATCGTATATTAAAAAATCACTTGTTTGATTTTGGCCACTTTGAAAAAGAGCTCTTCAAATGAACAGAGCCGTAGCGTATGGTGGGAACATGGAGCGGCCTCCCATCATCTTTCAGAGTTGGGAAATAGAACAATTTCATGTGCTTAGCTGGTGAATTTCACGTATCTCAATTTTTTTGTGGGGCGGGAGGCTTAATATATTAGAACATTTTTGATTTTTTCGCTTCTACATTGGGAAATTTTTGATTCCCCTCCCCTTTTCAGTAAATTTTTTTCGCTGTGGCCCTGCAGATAGTCTTATTAATTCTACGGAAATCTTCACGTTAGAAGAACTTCTTCTTGACTGGTACTACTGATAAGTTATTCCGTATATCTCCGATTATAAGCCGCACCCAAAATTTAAAGACGTACTTCAAAAATAATTTATTATATGCGAATATAAGCCGCAGAATATGTACCAATAATACTAGAAAATTATTTGAAAAATCGGCTCACATCCATTTTACAAGTGCACATGCAAAGACATGAAACTTATGGGAGTTACCGATGAGGCAACAGAGAATATCCACCGACTACCTAGTACCTACCTACCTCTATATTTTTCTTAATGATTTTTTGAAATTATTCGTATATAAGCCGCACCTTGAATATAAGCCGCACCCCACATTTTTAAACGCCAATTTCTGAAGAAAAAAAGTGCGGCTTATAATCGGAGATATACGGTGTTGAGCCATGCACTACATATTAGCTGGATAGAGGAGTGGTATTGATATTATTTTGATAATGTTAGTATCAACACAGTGCAGTGTATATTTGTAACTCGGCAAGGTCAGTTTTAGATGAGCATAGGAAAAAGAGTAACATAACATTATATGAGAAACTGTAATGGAAAATTTTACATGAATATCAGGAACTCAAACAAGGACACGTCGAAGCAATTTTTTCGATATGCGAGGATGGCCAGGAGAAATCTTAATTCTTCAAGCTCAAAATATTAATTTTCTATTCAAAAAACTTTAAAATACATAAGCAAAATAAAAAGAAAAGGGTTTTACTACTTTTTATATTTTATCACTATTATCAACTGAAGATACGAATACGATTTGGTGGAAATTGTTCTCATCTTCTATCTTTCCTTCAGGACATTTCTGACATAAATGCTATAATGAAGGGGCGTTAGCTTCCTCGCCATCTTTGACAGCCCCCTCCCAAAAAAAATCATACCTCTGGATGAATTTTTAGCATTATTTTGCTACTTGTCAGCTCCTTATGGAGCCCTCTTCTCCATTACATGTTCGTTATTTGCGTTTATTGCTCTTCATAACCACTTTCATAGAAAACAGTACCAAACACTTTTTTTAAAATTAAGAACTCATTTTCATCATCTAACTTCTATTAATTATGCTGCAAGTGTTTGCCAAAATGATATCTCCTTAATTCGTCCCTCTTAAGAAGTTTCGGGTATGTGAATGTCTAAAATGAGTTCAGAGAGTTCAGAAACTTAGGAAATAATCTTCATATAGTAACTATTCTCAAATTTTACTTCCTAATACTCAATTAGTGTTCAAATTCTCAACGTGTAACCCAAATAATATCAAAATCAAGAAATGGTATACTCTTATTGTGATTATTTACAGTTTTGTCCTTGTACCCTATACCCCTTTCAGCAAGTGCCCTAATATCAACTCAGTGAGTTCAGCGACCCTAGAAACCTGAACAGCGATACCAATATTATTTTTTATGATTATTTTGACCTTAAGCCCCTCCCTTCCTCCCTCATTTAGTGGCTCGATTTTTCAGTGTACATCAAATTAATATCTAAGACGGATTCAGCAACCTGGAAAAACCTACAACCAAATTTTCAGTTATTGAAAACTGGTAAAATTTCATTATAAAAAGTCCTCAGGCGACACAAATAGATAAAAAATATAATTGTATGAGTGGTTCTGGTGGGATGGGATAAGAAAAATTTCCAAATATGTGCAGATACGATGGTAGGGAAGCCATTCCAAAAGTATTTGGTCCCGCTCCTGCTTCTGGAAGCCGAAGAAAAAAGAAAACTACCCAAAATCCTACATTTTTGCATATGAGGCTTGTGTCCATAGCATTGCGGACTGTTACTTTGAACGCCCCCCCCCCAGTTCCCTTGTTCAGTTAAAGTAACTGATTGCAAAGGGCTTTGTATGTACCTCATTCAGGGGAGACACAAGCGCCTGACAAGGGGGGACTTTGCTCCACTTATTCAGAGGTGCATTCTGAGTAAAATTCAAAGAAAAATCTTCCGTAGACATTGTGACAACCAAGCGAAGGCTGAATTCAAAGAAAGACCCAGTCGAACCATGAGGCAAGAGTGAGGATCCAGCATGTTTAATCGCTGGGAAATTGAGTTGTTTGACGTTCTAGTCGGTTATAATTGACCTGGCGAGCTGAAATTTTTATGGTGAATTTTCTCAACCCTAATGTGATTCTGGTTCGGAAATACACCGAATCGGTTTTGATTGGATTGGAAGCTGGGGGTAATTAGAATGAGTGAAGTCAGTTTTATTAGAAAAATTGTATCGTGAATCAAAATCTAATCCAATTTTTGATGGGGAAAGTAGGATTGTTTTTTGATATCTACATGTTTGGTAATAATCTTTTTTCTTTTCATAAGATCAACGGTAAATGAGCGTTTTGATATTTATTTGATTGTGTGGCCTAATCAATATTAATGAAATATTACAGAATGACCGACAGTGTTCTGTACAAATGTGTCCCCTGTGAATGGTCATACAATGCTCATTCCACATCCTTTTAGCTCTCTATAGGGAAAGAGGTGCTGATATTAACAAACATTCTCATTTTATTGTTTCAGTTCATTAAATAAGAGACGTCAGTTCTGAGTTCGGGGACCATACTCTAAATTCCCAAGTCGTGCGTTTTTTTGCCGCGGACTAGGTACACCAAATCTCAAAGAGCACTATCAAGAATATTCTTAGTCACTGTAGTGTGCATGTCTAACCGCAACCCTCTGCGTACCAGGTAAGAAAACCAAAATCTTTTTGTCAGTTTCCCAGCAAGTACCTATATCGATTTTACTGAGAACACTAGAAAGCCACCGATTGAAAAAGACGGAAGGATAAAAAAAGTTCTTCTGCGAAAGCTCGCTTCAAATGATGTTCGATATTATTTTGTCAGTGAATTTAAAAATCTGTCCTAAATGATTACGGATTCCTTTCTGTCCAGGTCGGACTAAAATTCAGATTATAAAACTAACTACGTCCTTGTAACTGACATAAGCCGGCTGTATGGCCTACCTAGGGAGCACGTTGTTCCATCAACTAAGTATTCGAAACACAACAAACTGTTCAGCCAAAACATGATCAATGTTAAACGAAAACCACACTGTTACGGTACGTCGTATACCTAAAAAAAAAAATGAGATTTACATACCATAGATTCCAATGTTAAGGCTTTTGGTACAGAAAATGGTTAGAATGATAAACATGCAATAAAAACGCTTGATAACACCCATAACTGAAAACGTTAACAGCTTAACGTGAACTGATGAGCTGAAGACACCTAAGTTGGAACTCATCAGTTCACGTTGAGCTGTTAGTGTTTCTCGTTGTATTTTAAAGTTACTCGAAACGTACGTAGGTAACTCCTTCCTCGTGCTAAACGAAGTTTGTCGACCGATTACGTAATAAATAAGACTAAGTACCTACCTATAGCTACTATAGTAACATTGAACTTCAATACGTCTGCGTTCAAGTTTCAAGATATTGTTTTCGGTTATACGTCGCATTGATTTACTTTCAACTCAAATAATTAGCGTGTTCGTACCAGAATGCCAGAATTTTAAAGTCCCTTTTAGTACCGAAAAAATATGTTAAAATGTGGTCGACACGCGATAATTTCCCCAATGAGGTAATGTAACCCTAGGGGCAGAGTGTGACTATAATGGTCACTGGGAAAATCATAATTTTCAGACTTTCAAAATACTCCAGTAATAATCGTGGACAACCCCCCCCCCCCACACGCACATACTCATGCATTCACAAAAAGAATTTGAAGAAATAACATTTTTCATTTTTTTTAAACCATCTTTATTATTTTTTAAGCGGAGTATTGTTGTTGTTATATTCATTTTTATAAAACGCAAGACTCGGCATTCTATCACATAATTATGCCAGCAAACACATTTGCTTTTTTTGTCGATCGATCTATCGCAGGCGATCAAATATACGGCGATGTAATGAACGAAATTTCAAGAAAATGATCCAAGAATTCTGACGAAATGGTTTTGAAAATCGCACGAGTATGTGTGGAACAACTTGAATTCCTCCTCGTAGGTGATACGTGATACGTGATACGTTGCCGTGGTGAGAAGACTCTTACGCGAAAAAAATAAATAGAAAGACTCTCCATGAGGTTATGTATGAAGGGTAAGGAATCAAAACTCACATTTGCCATTTTACTTCGAAGGCGCAAATAGGCAAAATACTGTACACGAGTGCAGGGATATCTTTGCTGCGCCTGTGAATGTGCGATTTGTATACCATACTCCACGTTCACAGGCGCAGCAAAGATATTCCTGCACCCGTGTACAGTATTTTGCCTATTTGCACCCTTGAAGTAAAATGGCAAACGTGAGTTTTGATTCTTCACCCTTCATATTGTTAAAAGTCGCGACGAAAAGCACCTATAGAGAAGGCCAACTCCGACAGATAAACCCTGTTGTTGTTGTTGTTGTTGTTGTTGTTGTTGTTGTTATATTCCTTCGTCTCCTCGACCAGTGATTGTGTCTCTCTACTTTTTTCTCTCCTGTGCTAATCTTTTCATTTCTAAGAATGTTTTACATTGGTATCCTGTATTATCTGCTCTTCATAGCTCATTTTTGCCTTCCTTTTAAGTTCTTTCCCTGAACCATTCCCCTAGCAGTGATCACAATATCCTTGGATATGGAGGTCAGGTTGGCCGAGTGGATAGCGCGTTGGTCTCAGAATCCGGAGTTCCCGGGTTCGATCCCACGTAGCAACTCGCCAGATGTTCGACCTAGGCCGGTTTTTCGGCCAGAAGGGAAGAGGGCTAAGATAGCCCTAACAGCCTCCCCGACGTCTCTGAAGTAATGCTCGAAAGGGCGGATTCCAGGACTCGGATGGAGAGCAAATTAGAAAAAGAATATCCTTGGATGTCTTGAAGTATTATGACCTATCAGCTTAACTCTCCTTTTTACAATTATATTTTTAAAAATGCATTTTTTCCCCTCCTGTACGCCTCAGTACTTCCTCATTCCTGATCTTTTCTCCTTATTTGATTTTCAACATTCTCCGATAACATCATATTATTTCAACAGCTTCTGTCCTTCTTCTTTCATGTGTTTCTCTATTGTCCAGGTCTCACAACCATACAATGCTATACTCGAAATACCTATGGTGTGGTGGGACGTATGGCGATGCACGCATGCCGAAGTGGCCTAGATACCACACTCCCAGCACTGGAAACTATACCCTTTCGGGCATCGCATCTGTGCCGAGGGGACTCGAAATACGCTTACGTTTAAAGAAATCTCAGTCTTACTTTCAAATTTCTATTTGCCCTGAACATGTCTTCATGTCTTCTTTTTTTTAGAGGGGGGGGGGGAGCTCTCTTAACTTGTTCCATTCTACGGTTTATTTCTAATTTACTTTTACTATCTTGCTATCTTGCGTTGTCAGACTACCTAAGTATTCAAATTCCTTTACCTCCTTTATTTTTTCGCCTATTTCTATATTTATTGGATTTGGTTTCCATCTACTGACTACCCAGGGTTGCGCCGTAGAATAAATTACGTAAAATATTTTGTATCCTACGCGTAGAATAAACCATGTAGAATATATTTACACTCTACGTAGAATGTGTATAATGCGTAGAATGTGTAAAAAGAGTAGAATAGATAAGAAAATGAAAACAACTAAGATTAAAAGATTATCACAAAGGCGTGAAAAACTATAAACGATGGTAGATACTCGAATCAAATTTGAGCTTGAAAGTTGAAATAGCGAAAGGAAACACTGTTACAGTCTTACAGTCACAGACATAGGCGGCAATCAAGATCAAGAGTAATACGGTCTTTTTATTCAAGAGCAAGGTACTCGTAGCCTACCTCAGAAGGGCATAGAAACATTTCAGTATTTTTTGGAACGTGTCTTTATCAGTAAAATTGATGGTAACTCGTAAAAGTGAACGGGTTTTCAATTATTACTGTCAAATAAAACATTTTGAACAGCGGTAACTATGGGTGAAAAAGTTGTTCATCATACATCAGAAGAAATCAATCATCTGCGACGGAATATGGATCATTGCATGGGCTATTATTTCGTTTTCTAATATCAAAATGAGTACGAGATGCGATGTAATCTTGAGCGAAAAATTGGAGCTCTAGAACAGGAGATTGAAGTGCTGAAAATAAAACCTCAATGGAGAGCGGAATTGCAAAGCTCTACAGTTGGAAAGAAGTTGTTCATGGATGGTTCCGGTGGAGACGACAAGTCCAAGAGGGAGAAGAAAGCAGAAGAAAAACAGGAAAAGAATGAGATCCCAGCTACTTACCGATGGCCTTGTAATCGGCTCAGTGCAGTATTTTTCAAGTATTTGTCACAAATAAGGCATTTCGCAAAATAAATTACGTCCTTTTTCCCCAACATATCCGACTGTTTTATGATTTTAAATTTTAACTTGTGTGTATCATCTAATTTTGTCTCCCCTTGTATTATCCCACAGGATTTCTTTCATTCATTTCTTCAATTACTTTTTCTGTAAATAGGTTAGACAGTACTGGTGACATACAGCAACCTTGTGTCACTACTTTTTAAATTTTCGCGTCTCCTACTCCGTCCTCTATTTGTATTTAAGCCTTTTGATTCTTATATAAGTTCCATATTACTCTTCTTTCCTTATACTCGAAACTCCTACCTCCTTCAATATTTGAAACATTTTTGACCATTCAACATTATCAAGAGCCTTTTCTTAATCTACAAATGCTACATATGTAGGGGAGATCGGGGAACAGTGTAACACTTTTCGTCCCTTTTGATCTGTGGACTACAAATTAATTTTGAATTCAGACTTGAACACCTTACCTGAAAGATACAACCTTTGGCTACATTTTGGTGTTACTGCCGCCTGAAAATGTCAAAACCTGAAGAATCTAGAAATTATTTTAGCCATGTACTTTCTTATTACACTTCACCTTAGTACCTGGGTACAGTGTAACACTGTCAAAAAGTTGATAGGGTAATCGTTTAGCATGGAAAAATCCAGAATTTTCTGAATAATAGATCCAAAAATATCTTGGTACAATGTACAAACTACAGTTTTATCAAAATTAACGGATACCGGGAATATCAAAATATAAACATTTCATAAACGGCAGTACACAGACGTATGGAAGAAAGAAATACTGTTATACTCAGACATATGGAAGAAAAAATACTGTTACACTGACTGTTCCCTATTACACTGTTCGCCATCACATCAGACATCATTTTATCAAGACATATTGTCGAAAAACTATATCAAGTCAAATCCAAATTGTACCGCTCGATTAAAAAATGCGTACTTTTCTTGTAATTTTAATCTATTTAGATCGTCAAAAGAATAAATTTTGATTAGAAAAATTTTGATTCAAAAATATTTAAAATTACAGCGAGGAAAGACCAAAAACTCGAGCAATTAATTTTTTTGGTGTTGATGAGAGTCGGGGCATTGCATTTTTTTTTCCAGAGATTACTTCCTAAAATTACTATCTGGTTACCAAAATGGCAATATTTTAGAGCGTTATGAAGCAATTTAATTATCACTGTTACACTGTTCCCCGGTCTCCCCTATCCAAACCTTTTTTCAATGTTTTTTTTTTCTTTCTAATAAGAGCCTCCAATATAAAATTATTTTCCTAGTTCTTCTACCTGTTCTGAATCCAAACTGATCTTCTCCCACCCTTTCTTCCATTTAATTTTGTATTCCCTTATTTATTATCCTTGCTAGAATTTTTGATACGTGCGATAGTAAACTTATAGAGTACGATAATATTCACATTTGCTTGCTTCTGCTTTTTAAGGGATCATAATTATCTGCTTTTCTGGAAATCTATTAGCATTTCACCTTCCTTGTACATTCTGCAAATTAATTCATATAAATTTTCTAAAACTACTTCTCCTGCGTTCCTCCGTAACTCACTAGCAATTCCATCAACTCCTTCTGCTTTACTGCTTTCATTTCTCTCAGAGCTGTATCAAATTGCGATCTCAAAATAGGATCTCCTCTTTCTTCATCCTCCATACTATCTTATTTTTCCATGCATTTGCTTATACCTGCTCCATTCTTATACAATTTTTCAACATATTTAACCCATTTTTTTACTTTGTCTTCATTGGAATCTAATAATTTTCTTTTTTCATCCGTTACATTATTTGTTCTCGTTCTTCTTGCTCCGAAATGCCTTTTTATTCTGTTATATATGCCTGATCCATGGGCGTAGCCAGCGAGGGGCAAAAGGGGACAATTGCCCCCCTGGATTTTGAAGAAAAATTATGTTCCAGTGCTCACAAGATTATTTTCGAATATTTAAAGCCAACTGAATAAAATTCGTAGAAAATAGGATGTGCCTAGAGGCCTAGAAGCCTGGACGCTAGACAACGAAAATGTGTGACTGGCGTCACACTGATAGCAAAGCAGCGACTTGCACCTGCACAAACACCTTTTTGCCCCCGCCCGGAAAAAGTTTTAGCTACGCCCATGGCCTGATCGGTTTTTCCTGCTTTCATTTACTTTTCAATTTCCTAGCAACACTTATTAATCCATTTTTCTTTTGCTTTCTTACATTCTCTTTTTATTTGATTTCTTAAAGCCTTTTATGTTTGTCCTTACTTTTTCTCTATTGTTGACTTGTTTATACTTTCTTCTATCTTCCATTAACTCTAGTATCTCATTTTCCATCCATGGTTTTCTGTTTTCTATTATTTAAATACCTAATTTCTTCTTTGCTCCCAGATGTACTGCTTTCTTTAGTACTATCCACTCCCCTTCAATATCATTTCCTTTCTGTTGTTTACAAAGTTCTTTATTTCTTTCTTTTTCATATTCTTCTCTTTTCTTTACCTCTTTCAATAATTCCAAATTCCATTTTGTTTTTACTTTCTCCTCATTCATCTTTTTAAATTTAAACTTGCACTTCAACACTACTAACTTGTGGTCACTGTCTACATCCGCTCCTGGGTGTATCTTATAATCCAATATTTGATTTTTATATTTTTTATATCTTCTTCTCGTTATAATATAATCTATTTGATATCGTCTTTCATCTCATGGGCTTTTCCGTGTGTATTTTCTTTTCTCATGGTTTTTAAACACAGTGTTTTCAATAACTAATTTTTATTCTTCACTAAATTCTGTGAGCCTAGACCCTCTTTCATTTCGCTCTCCTAACCCATGCTTCCCGCATACCCCTTCTTCCTTTCTTCCTCTTACTCTGGCGTTCCAATCTCCCATTATAATTACATTTCTTTTTCTTTTACCTTGCTTATTACTTCATCAATTTCTTCATAAATATTTTCTACTTCTTCTTCATTATAACTTCCTGTTGGCATATATAAATTTGGACTATCACTAAAGATACTGGTGTAGCAGAAATTCTAACCATTAATATTTTCTCTTTATGTTCGGTATAACTTTGCCCTCTATTCCCTGGACTTTCATTCATAATAATACCTATACGTCTGCTTGCCCTCTTTTCGCTGCTGTATTAATTATTCAATACTCCCCCGTTCAAAAATAATTTTCTTCTGGCCAAGGGGAGCATGAGGAAAATTAAAATACTTTCTACTGGGGTGTCGGAGCTGAGAAAAAAGTGTTCCTAGCTCCGCTCCAGCTCTAAATGTCTAAACTTAGTTCCCTCCGCTTTTAATATTTTCTCTTTGCCATACTTTCCATCTTTGACCTTCCCCCGTATCCATTTGGAACCGGAGCTGCAGCTCGGATCCCAGAGTTGGTAATTTTCCTGGGGGGGGAGGGGTCGAAGCCGGAGCTAGAGTTGGCTCCATGGCTCCAGCTTTAACAACAATTTCCCAACTCCAGTTCCAAACTACAAGCTCCAGCAATGGTCCTCAAGCTAGAGCTAGCTACAGCTCCGCTCCGACACTCTGCTTTCGGCGATGCTCAATTGATTATTTTTTGAATAGTCATGAAAGTTGGTGACACTTTATGTACAAACATTGGATATACTTTGAAGGAAAGCAATTTTTGCGTTCCTGAATGAGAGCGTAGATGTGGAAG
Organism: Acanthococcus lagerstroemiae; assembly: GCA_031841125.1. Lineage (NCBI taxonomy): Eukaryota > Metazoa > Arthropoda > Insecta > Hemiptera > Eriococcidae > Acanthococcus > Acanthococcus lagerstroemiae. The sequence goes on along the minus strand of CM063114.1, from coordinate 38,640,498 downwards.
GATAATTTTTTTTTTTAAATAATTTCTTTGTTTTATCCTTTGGGAACTATGAAGAATGAAACATATATCCCCATGAAAAGGATTCGTGAATTTTATCCAGTCTAACTCCATAACTAGATTTTTAAAATTTAACAACTAAAAGTTTATTGAAGAGGTCTTTTTGAAAATAGCCTAAGTCAGTTTTTGTCAAAAATGAGTTCGATGTGCTATTTTGTGGTACAAAATAAAAGCCATAGATGGTAGGTTTCCCTAAATTTCTGTCTCCTTTCATTCTAGGGTTCTCTTTTCTAATTTACTCTCCACCCGAGTCCTGGAATCTGCCCTTTGAGCATTACTTCAGAGACGTCGGAGAAGCTATTAGGGCTGTCTTAGCCCTCCTCCCTTTTGGCCGAAAAATCGGCCTAGGTCGAAAATTCCGGCGAGTTGCTACGTGGGCTCGAAACCGGGATCTCCGTATTCTGAGACCAACACGCTATCCACTCGACCAACCAGACCTGGTCACTAGCGATTAGAAAAATAGTTGGTTTCCAAAGTGGCCTAAGTCAAAAGTCTTTCAGAGTGACGCCTTATTATGTCGCAAATGTCATAAGACTTGGAGATATTTTATGTTAGAACAGATTATGTCCTTAAAAGTAGCTGATCTGCCCCTGCAATTTTTCTGAGTTTTAGGTAGGTAACCCGCAGTGCGTTTTTTTCTCCCGGTGGCGGTGGTGGCGGCGGAGTTTACTTTTTTAGTATATAGAGAGATACAGAGAGACAGATTGAGACCTGGGGTATCTTGATCGAATCCACGAGAGTTTTAAAGTTTGAGAATCTAAAACATAGCAACAGCCTTAGAGAAGCCTTAAAGAGTCCTAAAAAAGTTTAAATATTTAATTAAAACTGGAAGTTTGAATGTTCCCAAATATACAGCTTCTCAGGTGAAACCTGAGCTCGAAGCAAAACTTCACATATATTTTGTAATAGGCTGTTAACACGTTACTTTCTGGGATGATGAGACCACTTTGGTTTGGCCCGGCCATACTTGTGCCAGACCATCGGGCCAGTCTACTCCTGTGTACCTGATCTTTCCCATACGCTGGTGACCAGTCACAGTGGACAAGGACGTACCAAAGAGTTTTTTTCTGGGATGGGGACAAAAATAGTAAAAGTCCCAACTGACTGAACTCAAAATTTCCAAGTATCAAAGCAAAAAAAAAAGCGCTTTCGACTTGTTGGATTCTCCCCAACTTCTCAATTCAGAATTCCCAAGTAAACAAAAAAATTAGGAAATTTTGGCTTATTGAATTTCTCCGACTCTGCCTGACTGAAATGGTAAGTGAAAATTTCCTACAGAAGTGGTAAGTTGCCCCCCTACACCCCTATCGGTACGTTCCTGACAGTGGGAAGCCCAACTAATTAAAAATGTATTTTTGACTACTTAGAAAATCGTATGTTATGTGTTTGCCAGTGACCAAAATGTGTTCTCAAAATTGGTAGTGATGGATGTTTCCCTGGTTAGTTGACCACAAAAATATTGTACTTTTTAATTTTTTTCACGACGTCCTGTGACGAAATGAATACACCACGTGTAAAAAATGATGGCGCGAATATAAAACTAAGATGACTCGTTCGTTTGTTAGTACTATTGTCAAAAAAATATCAACCTTGAATCTTTAGAATTTTCATGACCAATAATGATAACATTTTAGCCGCATTTAACAGCAAAATATTAAATTCGATTATTCGTGTACATAAATATGCGTGTTTTTTTCCATTGATATTTGCCTCTTCGTTGTACGAAATATGAAATTAATTGCTGTCGCTGAAAAGTAAAATAAGAATTCATTGAGCATGTCTAATAGACGTTGGTGACAAAAACTAATAGACTTGTCAAGTATAAAATCGCGATTTGGTCATGCAAATGTGGTACACCCCGTAATTATGCTCTCTTCACGTGCGTCGACTCCAATAAATATAAATGACAGGTTTTCAGTCGGCGCGAAAAAAATTAATATCGATAACTCGTCAGCGGAGAGGATTACTTCGCTTTTTTTTTTCTGTTTGAAAGCCTTACACGAGCCACTGCTCACAAAGTAGTACATAGTTTGTTATTTTTCAGTCAATGGAGATTTGATATTTCGGTGTAAGAAGTGGCGGCGGGGGAGGCCTAAGGGGTTGGTGGGTAATTCCATGAAAATGACCAAATTTAGCGTACACGTAAATATCTCAATATGTATGTAAGTTACCAAAAAGTGAGTGGATTTCTATAGGAAATGGTCTCTAATATTGCCACTAATTCAAGACCTCATATTCCGTCTTTATACATTTGAAACTGTGCGCTGAACACCTAAAAGTTCCATCGTCCTGGGTGTCTTACACCATGTTTCCGGCTTTTTCGCCTCTTTTTCATATATAAAGCGACGTTTTCACCTCATATACGGAGGCGAAAACGAAAAATCGGAGGTGAAAACGTAAGGCACTGTATCTCGATAATTTAGGCTTCTACCGGCTAGGCAATCCCCTGGGCAAATTTTTGGCTGGAGGCGAAAAAACCCACATACATCAGACATATACATTTTAGTGCATGGTACCTCTCACCAGACAGCGCTAGTGTCACTTGTAAATCATATAATGAGACTTTTTCACCTCCAAACATAACTGAGCATTTTCGCCTCCGATTCGCGGCAACAACGCATTAGTGATTGAATTAATATTAAACTCGGAGGTTTCCTACTTGCTTGTATGCCTGGAGGTGAAATGTTCCCTTCACATATTAAACGTCGCTGTGTACTTGTATATGAAAAAGAGGCGAAAAAGCCGCCCTGCAAAAATATACCTTTAAAATTTCGTTTTCGCCTCCGTATATGAGGTGAAAACGTTGCTTTATGTACAAAAATGAGGCGAAAAAGACCTTCTTTAAAAAAAAAAAAAAAATGTATATAATATTGTATATCATATACCCGCATGTTAAAGATTGTAAGTAGAAATTACTGCACCGAAAAGTTTACCACGAATTGATAGATGATGTATGTAGGTTTTTTCGCCTCCAGTCAAAAATTTGCCCAGGGGGGTTACCTGCTGGCCTGTAGAAGCTTAAATTATTGAGATACAGTGTCTTACGTTTTCACCTCCGTCTATGAGGTAAAAACGTCGCTGTACACAGGATTAGTCAGTTTTCCTTCCGCAATAGGAAAACTCCATTACGCTGAAGATCTGTTATCGGTTTTGTCGCTATTCACGAATAGTATGCAGCGTGCCTACACCCGATAACAAAGCGTACTGTACATTTTGGAAGATAACACATTGAGTCATACTTCGTTCAGCCTGACGGAGTTTTCCTATGGCGGAGGGAAAACCAACTAACCCTGTATATGAAACAGAGGAGAGAAGGCCGTCCTGCAAAGATATACCTTTAGAATTTCGTTTTCGCCTCCGTATATGAGGTGAAAACGTCGCTTTATGTATGAAAAAGGGGCGAAAAAGCCGCCCTGCAAAGATATTATTATATACCCGCGAGAACATGATGATCAAGATCGAGAAGGTCACAGGTTTACCATTTCCCTATACTCTAAGACATTGTAAATAACACAGTTCGGAATGGACATGAATTTTTTTAGTCTGAGGAAGAGGTTCAAGAATAACATAATAAGAAACTTACAGAGGCGAAAAAGCCGCCCTGAAAAGATATACCTTTAGAGTTTCGTTTTCGCCTCCGTATATGAGGTGAAAACGTCGCTTTATATATGAAAAAGAGGCGAAAAAGCCGCCCTGCAAAGATATTATTATATACCCGCGAGAACATGATGATCAAGATCGAGAAGGTCACAGGTTTACCATTTCCCTATACTCTAAGACATTGTAAATAACACAGTTCGGAATGGACATGAATTTTTTTAGTCTGAGGAAGAGGTTCAAGAATAACATAATAAGAAACTTACAGAGGCGAAAAAGCCGCCCTGAAAAGATATACCTTTAGAGTTTCGTTTTCGCCTCCGTATATGAGGTGAAAACGTCGCTTTATATATGAAAAAGAGGCGAAAAAGCCGCCCTGCAAAGATATCATCGTATACCCGCGAGAACATGGGATCATGTTCAAGATTGTTAGAAGAAACTACTCCACAGAAAATTCTAATACGAAGTTGCAGATTTTCACTTTTAGCATTTTGTTTTCGCCTCCATATATGAAGCGAAAAAGTCGCTTTATATACAAAAATGAGGTGAAAAAAGATCCTCTTTGAAAAAAATGTACATACCATCATGTATACAGAAAAAATTGGAACAAAATAAACAACAGGTGTCTGAACTGAAACCTGAAATATAATAACTACAGACGTGCTGAAAAGAAATACACTGACAAATTTCATTGCCTTCATCCTGCTTTCAGACAAGAAGGCGATGTTTCTTTGTAGAATTTATAAGAATTTCATGCGGTGACGAGAGAAATATGATGATTATGTGTGTCTGCTGCAACTCAGTGACCAACATGCGATTGCAGTATACCTGAATGAAAAGATATTGATTTCAAACAATAGGCCCCAGGAATGCAAAAGTACGCGAAGAGTCCGAACAAGCCTGCTTATCGCACACTGGAGGATGAGACGTAAACATGTGCTGCAAAAGTATTGGCAACGTTGCTGGAGGCCAAAATGGCCAATTATGTAAAAAAGAAATACAAAAGGAGGCGAAAAGTATAAACTATGTTCGGAGGTGAAAGGGACTATATACATAATGTATACACTCGGTGATAAATTTTGAGAAATCCTTACCCCTCTCAGGTTGCCTCTTATGACATCAATGCTCTGATTCTAAAATTACAAAGTATACACTTCTAAACCCATTTTTTCTGGCGGAGGCGAGGGCGTCTGCGTTATGTATGGAGGTGAAAAGGATTCCCTGCATATGTATGTATATATATATATATATATATATATATATATATATATATATATATATATATATATATATACCACGAAGTGTTTCTTTCGTAATAAAATATGAAAACATGGTCTTTAGACATTGGAGTATGATCCTGGCATGATCAGTGTTGACCCCAATTGCACCTTTAGGCTTTCAGATTAGTTAGAAGTTGTGTCGTATGGTTTTTGTTCTATCTCTCTGGTCAATTTTTGTTGCTTCTTTCTGTGGTCCCACTGATACAACTGTGTCATTTGAAAGTAGCTCATCCGCTTCGTGTCTGCGATCGGAACGCTAAGCATAGGTGAAATTCGGAACTAGAATCGAAGTATTTGTTCAGGAAGCCCATGAGTCTTGAAAATCACATATGTAAAAATTTTCTCATCTTTCGCAACGGCCTTATCTGTGTGATCAGTAGGATGGTCTGAAATCTGGAATGAACGAGAAAAATAATTGGTGGGAAATGAACTTTGACATGACGAAATGAAATTCATTAAATTTATACTCTTGACGGCGTTCTAGTCAAAATGAGACATTTTTTCCTACGACCTGGACAACCACAATATTTCTTTCGACCTGGTATCCGGAATTTAATGGCGAAGTCGAAAGAACTAGTATTCAGGCTGTAAGAACTTCGACATTTTTAAACACTTTAACTGTAATTTACTCAATCATCATGATTACTACGATATAACTGAATTAATTAATACGGGATCAACTCATTTCCCATACTGAGACTATACACTATACTCATCGCGTTATCAAGAAATGAACGACTAAGTCGAAAAAGGAATACTAAAGTTACACAATTATAGGATAGCGATTTTTTTTTCTCATTATAATTTTTTGACTTTATGAATCCTATGTTTTTTATTTTTTATTTTTATGACAAGTCAAAATTAAATGAATTTATGGGTTTTCACATCGCATATATTTAAGTTGTTAAAAGCGGTTTGGGCTTACAGTTGAAAGTTTTGCATTTAATATGCATGTAATTATAGTGTACCTGCCAATATGCGTACCTATATGTTGAGTTGTTCAGTTATCATGAATATTCCATCTTTTGCAACGGCCCAAAACTGGAAACAGTTAGGTTATCTATAATTTTGTCTGATGTTATTTTGAGAAATATCCTTAAACCTTTATATAACTTATCCTCTTCTCCTGACCATGTTGGGTCCAAGTTGATAGTAGGTCCTTAGCTGATCTTTTACTGACTCCAGGGTGATGGAACTCTTGTAATGTGGTATCAGGACAATAGAACGTATCGACCTGGCAAATTTTACTGACCAGGACGATGGAACTTCTTACGACCTGGTTGATGAAGGTAATTGGTGTCCTCCCCCCCCCCACGTGCCTGAGACTATGACTTGAACTGAATGATATTGTTTTGGTCCACAACATATACAAGCTTTATTCCACCAAGGAAATAAATTTTCCCACAACTTTTTCCGAGCCAAATTTTGAGCCTATAAATTTGGCCATTTTCGTGGAATTACGGTGGTGCTCTTAAAAGTTTGAAATTAAATGGAAGGGACCAACTTAAAATCGGGAGAGGGGTTAAAAGGTTCTAGCGTTTCGTTTGAGATCCAGTTTTCGGGAGACCTTGAAGGGCAAAATTCCGTTCCTGTAATATGTTACGAAAAGCATTGCGGCGCCGAACAGGGACGTACCAATAGGGAGTAGGGGGGCAACTTGCCTTCCCCCGTAGGAATTTCTTACTCAGCAGTTGGAAAAATTTACCATTTCAGTCAGGCGAGTTAAGAAAATCCAACAAGTTAAAAAGGTTTTTTTCTTCTTTTTCTTTCTTCTTCTTTATTTGATATTTGGGAATTGAGTTGAAAAGCTGGGAAAACCCAACAAGTCAACAGGTTTTTCTTCTTTGCTTTGATACTTGGGAATTTTGAGTTAGGTCAGTTGGAAAAATCCAACAGGTCAAAAGGTTGTTTATTTTTGCTTTGATACTTGAGAATTTTGAGTTGAGTCAGGGAGTCAGCTGGGACTTTTACAATTTTTACCCTCCCCCCCCCCTCCCCCAGAAAAAACCTTTTCGGACTTTTGGACTTGGAGCATGCCCTTAAAGAAGATCAAGTATGAGGTGATAGGAATGAACAAAACAAAAAAGAAGGGTGAGTTTTTTCAAAGACGGAAAAATGGCAACCTACACTACTCTTTCGGTGAAATGAGAGGATGGGGGGGGGGGGTTATGTACAAATAAAAATATGACTGACCGCATCGTTTAGGCAAAATGAGTATCTGAAAAAATTGCTGTTTTGAAAGTTAAAATTAACCAAAAAATTAAAATCACATTCATACAAATTTATGCCTCCACATTAGGTACAGAGCAACAAGAAGTGGACAAATTTTACTCTCACTTCAGTGAAACTGTACAAAAGAGAAGAATGGGTCATGACAGTATTGGGGGATTTTAATGCCAAAGTAGATAAAAACAAATCAGCGAATGCATGCTAAGGACAATTCACATTAGACAATACTAATAAAAATGGATACAAACTGTTAGAATTCGCAGACTAAAATAATCTAAAAATAGCCTCTACTTTTTAAAGAAAAACCCCTCACGGAAGTGGACATGGGAATCCTCGGATGGCCTCACAAAAAACGAGATGTTCTCTCATCCAGAAATAGATTAGGGCAATTTTGTCTATCAGATAAAGTTAATAAGACAGTAGCTACTAGCACAACTATACAAAGCCTTGTAAAGGTAGAGTCAGCAATAATTCTAAAAATAACAAATTTCCAAAAAACCCTCCAGGTATAAGTGATGAATGGGAACCAATTAATCTAAATGAGTCAGATGACAAGAATTATAGGAAAAAAATTAGTAATCCTCTTTTGTATGGTATGGTAAAAAATTATATAAATAAATGACTCCTAACGAGTTAATAAAAATATTAAAAGAATACGACTTCAAGAAAAATAGTGTGAGAAGTTTTTCTTTGAAATATAAAATAACTGAAAAGACCATTTTAAAATATTTAAAAGAACATAATATACCCTACAATAATAGGAAGATAAGTTATGAAATTACTAGAAATTGTTTGGGTCAATATACGTTTAAAAATGAGACAGCAAAGCAGTCTGATACTATGTATGATGCAAATAAAATTACTAATTGTCAAAAAGCAAGTCAACTTATAATAGATAAGAATTCCACCCAAAAATCTTCCAACCAATCTATAGACCTCAATCATCAAAATAAAAAGAGTACTAGCAGTGTGAGAAATTTGACTGAATTTAGTAAAAAATATGAGAAGTTTTTTCGGGGATCATCATAGCCTTGGAATTTGGGATATAAATCTGCACTAGAGTGCGCTGCAAGATCACCTGTGCAGGTGTTAGCGGGGGAAAATAAAAAGGTTATCATGTGTACTTTCAAATAGAAACATTATACACCTACTCGATGTCAAAATAAATAAATAAATCTTTACTAGTGAAATACAATGACGTAAATATGGAGGGGTATAAGGATATACCCCTTCTCTAAAAACTTGAACATTTTTACTGGTCAAAATATTGGAATCCCCACCATTTTTTCCACCTCGCTCACCATTACTTTTCCCCACTATAAACTGTAACCCCTTTAATTTGTACAATTTTTTAATCTACCCCCGTCCCCCTTCAAGCCAACTTTCCATTGTTGTTACTGCTGAGATTACCGAGAATACTACTCAATTTAAGTAGTAAACTGGGTACTCGATTTGGTAATATTTTAGTAGTGAACTTCTGAATTGTTTCTTTACTGCGGTTTGTTAGTGAGCCAGGCTATGCTGGCGAGCAATAATAAAATACAAGGATGTGCGAGTCCAATTATATTCGAGTAATTAATTTGTAAATGATTACATAATATGTGATAGCTTAATGCAGATAAATACGACTAGCACGCTAGATCTGCATAGGTGAACTTCAGACCTTCTCGGCTCCCAAGTTTCATTTTTATTTTCAACAATCTATAAGCCCATAACTGTTTGTTCATTGCGAAAGGGTTTTTGCGTACCTATATGTTGAGTTGTTCAGTTATCATGAATATTCCATCTTTTGCAACGGCCCAAAACTGGAAACAGTTAGGTTATCTATAATTTTGTCTGATGTTATTTTGAGAAATATCCTTAAACCTTTATATAACTTATCCTCTTCTCCTGACCATGTTGGGTCCAAGTTGATAGTAGGTCCTTAGCTGATCTTTTACTGACTCCAGGGTGATGGAACTCTTGTAATGTGGTATCAGGACAATAGAACGTATCGACCTGGCAAATTTTACTGACCAGGACGATGGAACTTCTTACGACCTGGTTGATGAAGGTAATTGGTGTCCTCCCCCCCCCACGTGCCTGAGACTATGACTTGAACTGAATGATATTGTTTTGGTCCACAACATATACAAGCTTTATTCCACCAAGGAAATAAATTTTCCCACAACTTTTTCCGAGCCAAATTTTGAGCCTATAAATTTGGCCATTTTCGTGGAATTACGGTGGTGCTCTTAAAAGTTTGAAATTAAATGGAAGGAACCAACTTAAAATCGGGGGAGGGGTTAAAAGGTTCTAGCGTTTCGTTTGAGATCCAGTTTTCGGGAGACCTTGAAGGGCAAAATTCCGTTCCTGTAATATGTTACGAAAAGCATTGCGGCGCCGAACAGGGACGTACCAATAGGGAGTAGGGGGGCAACTTGCCTTCCCCCGTAGGAATTTCTTACTCAGCAGTTGGAAAAATTTACCATTTCAGTCAGGCGAGTTAAGAAAATCCAACAAGTTAAAAAGGTTTTTTTCTTCTTTTTCTTTCTTCTTCTTTATTTGATATTTGGGAATTGAGTTGAAAAGCTGGGAAAACCCAACAAGTCAACAGGTTTTTCTTCTTTGCTTTGATACTTGGGAATTTTGAGTTAGGTCAGTTGGAAAAATCCAACAGGTCAAAAGGTTGTTTATTTTTGCTTTGAGAATTTTGAGTTGAGTCAGGGAGTCAGCTGGGACTTTCACAATTTTTACCCTCCCCCCCTCCCCCAGAAAAAACCTTTTCGGACTTTTGGACTTGGAGCATGCCCTTAAAGAAGATCAAATATGAGGTGATAGGAATGAACAAAACAAAAAAGAAGGGTGAGTTTTTTCAAAGACGGAAAAATGGCAACCTACACTACTCTTTCGGTGAAATGAGAGGATGGGGGGGGGGGTTATGTACAAATAAAAATATGACTGACCGCATCGTTGAGGCAAAATGAGTATCTGAAAAAATTGCTGTTTTGAAAGTTAAAATTAACCAAAAAATTAAAATCACATTCATACAAATTTATGCCTCCACATTAGGTACAGAGCAACAAGAAGTGGACAAATTTTACTCTCACTTCAGTGAAACTGTACAAAAGAGAAGAATGGGTCATGACAGTATTGGGGGATTTTAATGCCAAAGTAGATAAAAACAAATCAGCGAATGCATGCTAAGGACAATTCACATTAGACAATACTAATAAAAATGGATACAAACTGTTAGAATTCGCAGACTAAAATAATCTAAAAATAGCCTCTACTTTTTAAAGAAAAACCCCTCACGGAAGTGGACATGGGAATGAATCCTCGGATGGCCTCACAAAAAACGAGATGTTCTCTCATCCAGAAATAGATTAGGGCAGTTTTGTCTATCAGATAAAGTTAATAAGACAGTAACTACTAGCACAACTATACAAAGCTTTGTAAAGGTAGAGTCAGCAATAATTCTAAAAATAACAAATTTCCAAAAAACCCTCCAGGTATAAGTGATGAATGGGAACCAATTAATCTAAATGAGTCAGATAACAAGAATTATAAGAAAAAAATTAATAATCCTCTTTTGTATGGTATGGTAATAAATTATATAAATAAATGACTCCTAACGAGTTAATAAAAATATTAAAAGAATACGACTTCAAGAAAAATAGTGTGAGAAGTTTTTCTTTGAAATATAAAATAACTGAAAAGACCATTTTAAAATATTTAAAAGAACATAATATACCCTACAATAATAGGAAGATAAGTTATGAAATGACTAGAAATTGTTTGGGTCAATATACGTTTAAAAATAAGACAGCAAAGCAGTCTGATACTATGTATGATGCAAATAAAATTACTAATTGTCAAAAAGCAAGTCAACTTATAATAGATAAGAATTCTACCCAAAAATCTTCCAACCAATCTATAGACCTCAATCATCAAAATAAAAAGAGTACTAGCAGTGTGAGAAATTTGACTGAATTTAGTAAAAAATATGAGAAGTTTTTTCGGGGATCATCATAGCCTTGGAATTTGGGATATAAATCTGCACTAGAGTGCGCTGCAAGATCACCTGTGCAGGTGTTAGCGGGGGAAAATAAAAAGGTTATCATGTGTACTTTCAAATAGAAACATTATACACCTACTCGATGTCAAAATAAATAAATAAATCTTTACTAGTGAAATACAATGACGTAAATATGGAGGGGTATAAGGATATACCCCTTCTCTAAAAACTTGAACATTTTTACTGGTCAAAATATTGGAATCCCCACCATTTTTTCCACCTCGCTCACCATTACTTTTCCCCACTATAAACTGTAACCCCTTTAATTTGTACAATTTTTTAATCTACCCCCGTCCCCCTTCAAGCCAACTTTCCATTGTTGTTACTGCTGAGATTACCGAGAATACTACTCAATTTAAGTAGTAAACTGGGTACTCGATTTGGTAATATTTTAGTAGTGAACTTCTGAATTGTTTCTTTACTGCGGTTTGTTAGTGAGCCAGGCTATGCTGGCGAGCAATAATAAAATACAAGGATGTGCGAGTCCAATTATATTCGAGTAATTAATTTGTAAATGATTACATAATATGTGATAGCTTAATGCAGATAAATACGACTAGCACGCTAGATCTGCATAGGTGAACTTCAGACCTTCTCGGCTCCCAAGTTTCATTTTTATTTTCAACAATCTATAAGCCCATAACTGTTTGTTCATTGCGAAAGGGTTTTTGCGTACCTAATATAAAACACAAGGAACATAGATTAAAATGGTCAATCTATCGGAACTATGAAAATCTGCTATCCACTAGCATATACCTACAAGTAGTGTGCCTCAGCAACTGCTTGGAAGCAGTTTTTACTGTGGTAATTACTAGAAACTACGGGACAGTATAGTTTTACTACTGGAAACTGTCGATTAGTATTTTCAGGAGTAATTTTTACAAATTGTTGCACTAGTGGTGATAATTCCTAGAAACTTCTACTCAATAGATAGACTTGTAGGAGCCTCAGTATAGTTACATATCTACTACTAGAAAGCTAGAAACTACTAGTTAATAATATAGTTCTCAATACCTAGCAATTTCAAGAAGTAACAGCCTCAATAGTTACTACTGTAGAATCTACTGGCCAGTTGTTTCCGGTTAATGTAAGGTGCTATAGTTACACACGGGGTCGATGGTCCGCCATTTTGATTCCTAACTAGTCCGAACATCTTTGATCACTCGTTTGCGGACGGGCTTGAGCGCGTTCGAGAATGCTCGGACTAACTTGGGAATCAAAATGGCGGTCCAGTATACCTATGTGAAAACTATAACACCCTTGTTAAAGTTATCTTGGTGATTCTAATTTGGTGGATTTGGCAATAAACCCCAAAAAATTTTTTTATCGAGTAGGTACTCGACAGAAGTGAAGCGTAAAGAATCAACACTCACATTTGCCATTTTACTTCAAGGGCGCAAATAGGCAAAATACTGTACACGGGTGTAGGAATATCTTTGCTGCGCCTGTGAATGTGTGATATGTGTAACATACTCCATGTTCACAGGCGCAGCAAAGATATTCCTGCACCCGTGTACAGTATTTTGCCTATTTGCGACCTTGACGTAAAATGACAAATGCGAGTTTTGATTCTTTACCCTTCAAGTAGCATCTCTCAGTGTGTCATGTAATAGAAGTATGAAAACTTTCAGTATGAAGTGTTCTTGTTAAAAGCAACACCTTAGTCATTTTTGAAATTCTGACTTTTTAGCCAGATAGGGCTGTAAGTTCGCTTCAGCTGGGTGAACTTAGTGTCAGCGTGAGTTTGCTGTGTAGCCTTGTTCAAATGCATTATTATGTTGGAACATAATGGCCGTGGATACTGTGTGATCTAGTGACAAAGTCGGAACTCCAAAACTGGGTAAGGTTGTTCTTCACATGGACCCTTCAATTGTATTTGGACTGTTTTTGTCCATTTTAAGTGGGTTTAATCAAGGGTTGGAAAAAATTCGGTATTTTTATTAAAGCTATGGGCTCTACCGAGTAAAGAGGTATGTATAATAGGTTGTGGTGTTAGAATACTCCCTATTTTTCAGATCAGCTGATCATCCTTCATCAAGGCTCACTGAGTTATATTTCATGTTCTGGTTTCTTTCATCGCCCACTCTTAAGGATTGCTTTCATAAAAAGTACGAAAAAAATAAACATTTAATTACAAGGGGAAAAAAATCACAATACATAAAATGCTGGAGAATCACACGCAATCTTTGACATTATGGAACACAAAAAATAGATAATAAGATTCAGAAAATAATCACGATAATAATTAAGTATTCGATCTAAACGAGTTAATTATTAATTTCATCTTATCGTTACAAATAGGTTACAAAATATCCGAAAAAAGCAGTAGGTGTGTTTTAAATGAAATACAGACAATACATAATATTCTTTCGCAGATAGTTCATTTCTAAAAAAAAAAAACTTCCCGAGTGGTGTTTGTGGTTACAGCGTCGAGCATAAATTAATTTTAAAATCATGAATAAATATAACAGTATAACTTAATTGCCTAGTAATGTTGAACAAAAGTTCTTATAATGAAAATTTTAATTTCACTCAATGTTTAAGTACATCTGCGATCCACTATTTTTTTCAAACAGAGAACTTCAAGTTTCGTTACCAGACCAAATAATGAAGTTTTTTCCTTCTAGTTAATTGTAGTCAGTAAATTAGTAATAAAAAGACTAGAAACTTGAATAAGAACATGTATTCAAGTGCGACGAAGATTCATGTAGTATAAGTTGTAGGTACCCAAACTATCCAGACTTCAATGGCCCTCTAGCCAGAAAAACTGCAATTCTACGTAAACACCAGCACCGATGAATATTGCGTACAGCAACACCAGCAGCCACCCAATCTAGCAATGAAAAACAAAATAAATTATGTCTTCGAATAATGTAGATTCAAAGCAAAGTCAGTAAGATTTATGAACTTTATCATAAAAGCATGAAAATTTTTGGTAAGCTTTGAGAGTCGTAAGGATAAATCGAGCTGTGAATCACTCACTCAAACCTCATTTTATTCCCCCTTTTTTCTCTAAGTAAGGGGCCCCTGCAACAGGATACAAAAATTCACAATGATAAAAACCATCTACATAATAAAAACTCTCGCTATTCTGAATGGACTGAATTGAGTCGATGTAAATTCTCTTAATGTGAACAAATATTACTGTTTTGCCAGATCACCGAATCTTGTGAAATATGCTTCCGTGGTTTTCAGTGGCCAATACATGCGGGAAAAATGTTTGTTAGGCACTTTGCCACAACGGCCCACATAAATTGCAGCCAAGGCAAAATCTTATGTCGGCATTCATGTCCTTATTTACCCACATTTGTAAACAAAATGAGTTATTAGTATCGTTGGAAAGAGCGTAAAACGTAGAATTTTTCAAAATCGGGCCCCCTATTCGAAAAAATGAAAAAAGCTTATCGGTAAACGCAATGCCATATACTCGGAGTTTCTACATGGCTCTTGAACTTCAAATCACGTGTTCTCAAAAAGCGGATTTCGTGGATTGGTTCCCTTTTGTTGAACAACGTCCATTTAAGTTCTTAATTATCACGACTTTATGATTGAATTTGATACTCGACTTCGATACAAAAGTCGAGTTGACGTGTCGACATTGATTTTTGAATCAAATTGTGCATCAATTTCGACGTAGAATTCTACCCAACAGTCGATGTCGGCACAGTAGCTCGACTTTTGTATCGCTGGTAATGAAAAAGTGACAGATTTGATGGTGTCGACATGTTTCGCTGGAGGGGGAAGGACGTCACACAAGATGAGAAGACTGATCAAGGTGCCGCGAATACGTCACTGTCCTTCAGCTAGTACTTCATGAAACAGTTAATTTTCTTCTGTTTGTTGTCACCATACAGAAGCTTGCAGAAACCAAATTTCACGTGAAGTTTCAGCGCAGGTAGAGTTGCGCAGACTAATGGGGGGCTCAACCCCCAAATCCATTAAAAGTTCCCTCCTCCCTAAAAGAATAGGAAAATTTAAAAACTACACAAGCCAAAGAATTTTCAGTATTGTTTTGATACTTTAAGTTTCCTTCCCCACCCCCCTCCGAAGTCGGCTAACTTACACTTATGCAACGTCTTGACTCCTTCTCAGATTTGGTGATTCCTTTGGTAAAGAAATTGGAATCATGGAATCGAAAAGACTTTGTTATTGTTGCGGAATCAGGATTCCGTTCTCGGATAGAGGGCTCGATTTTCTGCTTTTTAGCTACACCAACTAGGACCTTCAAATTTCCCAGCTAATGCCCACATTTGGAAATAATCAAAATAACACCAAAATGAGCGCAATGACTCCTCCAGTATTTATTAATATCTATACAGTTTTTGAAATATTTTGGCCCCCCGAGTCCGTGCAATTAATCGAAAATGATTTGAATAGAGCTTACCTTCGTTCCAATGCGGTATTTATTGGCCATGAGTATGATGTAAAACACGACCAGTGCGGTTACTACTATACAGGCGCTGTATTCGATGCCTCCAGAATTGATTATTATGTAATTGTGATACGGTTTTTGAAAAAACAGTATATCTATGAGCCACGGCACTCCCAAACATATTAAAATGGCGAAGGTGTTCGAGCCGAGAGCATTGCACAGCGCCATTGTCCCATATCCTGTGTGTCGATGAAAATGAGTTCATTAGTTGGGTTGAACAAACCGGCTACATGAGCAGGCATATCGTATCGTAAAATTTACATATTTCTGGTTGAATATTTTCAAGAAATATTAACTAAACTAAAGTAAGCTTTAATCAGTTTTTAGCCGAATCATTTGCTGGCGAAGCTTTGTGTACTTTGACCATCTAACCAGCACCGGTGTGAAAATTAATATTATCGCACGTAATGTAATAATTTTTCACTTCCTGTTTCCTCTCGGTGTTGGTCGTCTAGCTATTTTATTTGCCGTATTTACTCCATTGGATCTACGTTAAAACCTATTGGTGTGATTATGCCAACCACTAGATTTAAAAGTTGATCACGTTATTATTATAAAATACATTATAATATCGTTCACCTTGTTTGGCGACGATAACTCCGGATATTGTTTCTGGTATGCTCATTCCCGCGGCGATTAAAGTCAAACCCATGACCGTTTCTGGCATTGAAAGTTTATTTCCTAAAATTGATCAAAATGGTCGTAATTATATTTGTAGAATACTTGCGTTAATCATAACACGAAAATATCTTTGGTTGTATTCGCCGAGAAGCGCCAAATCGAATAGGATGTACGTAAACAGTGGAGATGGTTTCTTTCTGCATGGTCTCACTGTAGAAGATACCCTGGAGGTATTCGAAGAAATCTGTCACCTTCTTAGCCAGTAGACAGTGGTTCTCAAACTTTTACAGTCATGGGGCACCGATCATCATAACTGTAATAAAGTGGAGCTGGAGCCGTGGCACATTGTTTCAGTTAGACATGATTTGGTGTGATAAACGAAACACGTGTTTCTATTGTTTTTTTTCTGAGTTTGCACAGAATTGGACTACCAGGTCGTTATAGGCCTGTTTCAGAGCTCCAGGAGCTGGATGGCTTCCTGATTGACCTCCTTAAATGCCCCCAAAATTTGAATTTGGGAAGACAAGTGGAGAGTGAATCTGTAGGTGCAAATAGGGGGCTTAGCCCCTTCCAACTCTTTGAAAGCCCCCAGAAACTGAAAATTTATACGAATAAAAAAATACTGTTTTGATACCTGTCTCAGCCCCACGGGAGCCCTCTCTCCACTCCAGGCCGGCTATTTACGCTTGTGAGTATTAGGTTGAATCAAAGTAGAAAATGAATTTATAGTGACTTTGAGTTGTGCATATCCTTATGATTATTTATTTTATTTGTATTTGAGCCCCTCTCCCCCCCAACAGGTGCCCGAAGGTCCCATTAACAGGGAAGGACAGTAATTGGGTCTTTCTACCGAAACTTTGATAATTCATGTTTTTTTTTGTGTGTGTTTTTTTAATTAAACATTATTACTTTTTTTTCATGGAAATCATTTATATGCATATAATAGAACATATTTATGAGCTTGAACCAACAGCATACTTCCTAGGGAAGGAGATAGAGGGGGCTTAAAATGATTAGACCACGCTGAAGGAATGGCAACCCACGTTGAAGGAATTGTTGGCCATAGAAAGAAGTTCTTACACGCACGCGCGCCCGTGTACTTCGAATACGCACATACTCTTCCACCCGCACATCAAGGCACTCGTACAGTGTTGCCAGGTATCCGGATTTTCCAGTAAATCGAATTTTTCAACCTTAGGCAAAAAATGTCCAAATTTCTGAATAACGTCCGGAAATTTTAGGGGAAATCTGGATTTTTGTTGTTTTTTCTCGTTTTGTGGGTTTATTTAACTTCTGATTAGTTTGAAATATTTTTCTGTGGCTGACTACATTTTGACTGCACTAAACTGGACTAGACAAAACTGTTTTCTCGTTTCTTTACCTTAATAATTACTCAGTTTTCCTTTCACCCAAAGCATCCTATTTCAGAAACCAAGGTTGAAAACAAATCCACTAAAATTGAATTCAAATCAGAATCCACAAATAACTTTTTTTTTTTTGATTCGAATATGATTGGAGAATTATTCACGTTTGCTGTGATTCAAATCGGATTGCGAATAAATGGAGTGGATTTATGGATTCAAATATACACGAAGTGACCGGTTCTGGCATCCAAATCAACTCTTCCAGAGTCATCTTTTCCATTTCTTTTGGATCCACCATTGTAATTAATTCAAATTCAGTTAAAAGTTGAAAATAACCACCTTTTTCCAGCGCGTTTTTGGTTATTCTTTTTTTCGTTTTCCCCCAAAAAAAATTATGGGCTTTCAGTGTGAGATTCACAAAGAGACAAAAAAAGTACAAATCCGCGAATCTACTAAAAAGATTCAAATAAATTTCACGAATCCATAACATTTATTAGATCGAATTACTGATACGAATCTATTCCTAATTTCTCAGCTCCCATTCAAATTCAATATAATGGAGGAAAATGCTCCTGGGCCATCGATTTATGCATGGTTCCAACTTGAAAATAAAATAGTAAAAGAATTTTCAGTTACCCCATGTAGAGATTCAGTTTGATCTATAGTAATTTGTTGTGTGAGTTATTTGAGTGATTTTTAATAGGGTTTATTTAATTTTGGGTGCATTATTTGGTAAAACTGATAATAAAACTGAATTCTGCATGAAATTTCTTATAAAAAACATTAATCTCCTTTTATTCCTAATAGTTTTATCATTATTTTCTAGTAAATTGAATTTTAAATGTTTTTTCATCATTATTTTTTTATAATTAATTTTTCAGAATAATTGGTAAAACTGAACATGGATTATCATTTCTACACTTAATTCTATACTAGAAAAGCTGAAAAAAAGATTTTTTATTTGTTCACCCTGAGGTCCCTTCCCTTTGGACATCACATTTGTGTCCGGATTTTTCCAGATTTCTCTTTCTGGACTGTTCTCCAGATTTTGGCAAAATAAATCTGGCAGCACTGACTCATATTCACAAATTTCCAGTCTCTCGTGGAACCAGACTTTAGTAAATTCTTTCATAGTAGGTAGTATATCGGATTCCTACATCGTGGCTTTCATAATTCCTGTTGTCACGGTGATGGAAATGGGAAAAAATCTTCACAAAATTGACAAAGGTTCGCTGGATCTTTCGATTTTGACCATAAGTATTCTAAAAAGTGATGAAACGATAAAATGTGATCTAATTTGAGGCGCTTGCGGCACTCATCACAATGCGCCACGTTTAAGAAATTTTTGTAGGTAAAATCTCTTGTTTCCAGAACTTTTCATAAATTAAGCGGAAATCCATTCAGAATTCGCAAAAAATCATATGTACACACCAGCCGACTGATAAAAAGACTTCAGGTTGGCTATTCTACATTCAAAAATATTTGCTCTGTCTTTTTTCTGACTGGTTCAAATTTGACCACGGTCAAGGAAAAAAAAACAAGGGACTCGTTTTCAAATATGGCTGCACTGATTCTGATCGAGTCTGAAACACGTACTGCATTGCCAACTTGTTCACTGTACTCACAAAAACTATACACGCGCATCAGTTTATCCAAACACGCAGCGATATAATATTTAAAAAAATATTTTGTGGTGCAGTTCACGGCGAGGGACAGCCACGATGAAGGAATTTTTGAGCATTTAAATGGAATTTCCACAACAGGGTTGGGGGCACGATACTTCAAATTAATAAAAGAGATACAATAAGTTATCCTCTGAGCCTATACAGTAATAGAGACCCTATTTGTTTATACATTGCCAGATATCTAGCTGGGACAAAAGTAACAAGGTTTCGGTAAAATGACCCAGTTACAATAATAATTATTCTTAAAAACAAAAACAAAAATACTTTTTAAAGGAAGGGTAGGGGATAAAGAAGAAGGAAAATATGACAGAAAGAGAGGGGGAGACAGGCATCAGAGCAAGGGCAGAGCGGGGGCAAAGGACGCGCAGGTCCACAGGTGGCAATTGAGAATTGTGAATTGAGAACTAAGGGTTGAAGGAAGTCGAGGGGCCGAAACAAACCACACTTGTGCGGTATAAGGGAAAGAACTGCAGAGACTAGGACCTACATAGCCTCGAATATTTTAATGACTGATGAAATACATACTATTTCCTACTCACGAAGAATGCGTCGATCCCAGGGTCTTTTTGGGTAATATTATTATATAATGCTAGAGTATGTCCATACTCGATGCCGAGCCTGTACGTGTCACAAATAGATCAGTATTTCTTGTATTAAATGTAGGGACCCTGAATTGAATACGTATTCAGTTGTTGGAATCCAAAATTTTGTTATTTAGAACATCCCTGAAGAAGATCAACTTTGCCAGACATCTTCTGTTTTTTAGACTCATAATCTCAAAGCCAACCAAAAATTCTTTGTATACAATTGAGTGCGGACAATGTAAAAGGGTGTAAGGAATAAAACTAAGTTTTGAGATAATCATCAATGGGGTGTGAGATGGGAGTATCACTGAGGTTTAACTTTCACTGTGAGTCGTGGGTAAAATGAGCAATCTTAAACTTTCCGATCATCTTGTACATAGATCTGTGCGATTAAATCTCCATTTTTAGCAAATTTTTTAATGCAAGTATAGTTGTGTTCTTTTCAGTTGACCAAAAATTATGAGCGGAGCATCGGCGAAAGTAGCGTGTTTATTTGAAGTAAAACTCGTAAAAATACGATTTTGTACTTCAGTATCAAGTACAAAGGCGTCTCCGTTAAAGATTTTTGACACAAATTCGGAACATAAGGAATTAGGTCCAGTACATTCTTCTTTTTAGCGGCCGTTAGTTGTCCTGGAATGCGCGGAAGTGAAAACTGCGCCATGGGTTGACGGGCGTAAAGTGACACTTACGCGCTTTTCTATTGCCCGCACTCAATTGTTCGAAGAGTCGGTGGTAAACAAACATGTAGTGCTCGAAATCTGTAGTAGATAGCGCTGTGAGTTTGGAACGTAGGTAGAGGAAGCTTCGGAGAATCTGAATCAGTCATGGCCTAAAAAGGGCGTAAGTCACACTCACGCCCTTTTCTATTTCCCGCACTCAATTTCAGACGGATAATATGTAAAGATTTTGCAATATAAGTATTTCAGAAATCTTTTTTGAATTTTCTCAATTTTATCTTTACCTTGTCGGGTTCTGGGATCCCATATAACAGAGGAGAATTCCAATATTGATCTGACCAAACTAGAATAAAGAACTTTCATTGTTTCTAAATTTTCATAACAAGTTTAATTTCTCTTCATGAAGCCAACCATTCTTTTAGATTTTAAAGTTATGTGATCCATATGCATATTGAATAATAATTTCGAATCCAAAATGAAGCCTGTGTTTTACAAAATTTACACACCTAAGTGTATCTTTTTTTATTTTATATTCGTGTAAAATGGGGCATCTTTTTCTTGAAAGGTAATTTTTTCACACTTGTCAGTATTAAATGGTAACAAGTTACTATCACTCCACTCAACTAATGAGTCAAGATCTTGTTGCAGTTTAACACAGTTATTTTGAGATTTTATAATTTTATGAATTTCGATATCATCTGCATACAGCAATAATTTTGAAAATTGGATTTTTTGAGAAATATCATCGAAAAAAATTAGAAATAGGTGACCCAAAACCAAACCTTGAGAAACACCTGATACACTCTTGTAATACGTAGAGGCCACTCCTTTATACTCGACAAACTGCATTCTGTTATTTAAGTAGGAGTGAAATAGATTTATTAGTTCTTTTACACAATTTTTGGAGTAAGATTTTGTGGTTATAACAGTGTCAAAAGCATTTGAAAAATTCCTGTAAGTGGTATCTATCTGCCCACACTTTGGGTTATATTGACTTCATATGTGGAGTTCATTAGATTTATCTGCACTGAATATCCCCTCCTGAAGCCACGTTGACAGGGAGATAAGATATTTTTGGATTGATTGCATAAATATTATTTGTACAGTGGAATTAGAGAGATGGGACGATAATTTTTTATTTCGTTTATTTTGCCTAACTTGTAAAAAGGAATAACTTTCGACATTTTACATATTGTTGGATAAATACCTGTCTCAAGGACAGTATTACAAATATAAGTTAAGGGAGTAATTAAAAAGTGTGAGCAGGCTCGAAGTTTGTATGGTGGAATGGAATCAGGGCCACAAGATGATTTAGGTTTAAGGTCACGCAGGGCACGTTTTGTATCCTCGATAGTGATCACATCCACCGATATTAGGCCTTCGCCTTCAGTAACCACCACCCCATTAGCACTCTCAGTTTTGTTCTGAGTTACATTTTTATCGCTAAAAACACTAGAAAAATAGTTTGCGAATAATTCCGCAATGGTATCTGAACTTGTGTAAATTTGTTCACTAAAGGTATATAACTCTGTGCCAGACCTACTACTTTACCTGTTGGCAATCTCTCGCCGGAATTCTTTTGGTTGAGACTTCATTCTGTCCTCCAAAGCATTTTTATATCTATTCCATGCTTTTGTTATTAAAACCTTGATTTCCTTTTTTATATGCCTGAATTTTTGCTTCAACTCTTCACTGTCTTGTTAACCTAGTCGAATATTTTGCCCCTCTTCGATAATTTGTAATTACATCGCTAAGTAATATAATAATTTGGAGTAAGAAAATAACATACCGATGAGTGACATCATCCAAGATATACCGTAACACAGAACTCCTATCCATGCTACACACATAGCAAAAGTTATTATGAATAGTTGATGGAATCTCGAGTTCCAGAATGTCGGAATTGTCAACCGTAAGATAGTAATTATCGGCCACATCAAAAGCCATTCGATTTTGGCTAGAATGTGACGATGAGTGGGCCACCGAGCCATCGTGTAAAATTCTGAAAATGAAAGAAAATTAGTGGTATTCTGAACATTTCTCACAACTATAGCTAAGTTTACTTACATTTAAGAAAGGATGAGAGATGCAAGAAACATTTTCTTCTTACTTTTATTTTTTCATACTCATCGTCAGTGTTCTTAAGGGTAACGAAATTATTTTCGATTATTGAAAATGGGAAAGAAGAATCTAGAATTTTCTCCACGATGTAGGATGTATTCTCTTGTTATAGAGACCGAATTTTTTACTAGAAAAGGGGGTAGTATTCCATCCTTGAAAGTAATGTCCTCTTTACCCCTCCGTGCTATCACGGCTGACGAATGCAGCGAAGCATAGGCTAACATGGCGGCAACCTATTTGACGCACATGCATGCGTACATATGAGTTATACTTTTTGAAGGGGTTTCGTTATGAATGTTTAACGATGACAAAAATGTACGTGATAGGTAAAAGCTCCAGTCACGTTTTGAACCTTTGTACCCAAGTAGAGAAGCTTTCGTGGTTGTACCCCATTGGAATGTGATTACAGTTTATCGTTGTGGTTTTTCTGAAAAATTAAGTATGTTTCATGATTTTATTCCTTTACATTTTGGCGATGGTATATGCGTTACAGACACAACATGAAGGCAAAAATATTGAAGAAAAATACTCAATGGTACTAACCTGGTGTATGATCTTCGAGTACGTAGAAAACATCTTCCACACTCATAGAAACTGGCAGACGTCCTGGTAACAAACTAAAATTATAAAACCTAAATTTTTCTCGTTTACACATTCCAGATTTTTACATCCACAGGTTCTATTAACTAATATTATCATCTAAATTAAGAATTCTTAACCAGTGATGCGCGAAAACTCAAAAGGTGGTTTGTAAGATGAGTCATCGAACATTTCAGGAACAATTTCATATGAAGTTATAAATTCTTTGTGCATTCGCTCAATGGGAAGGGAGAGCTTGAGACCTTAGCCTTCTCAGAAAACTGAAAAATTACATGGGCGAAAGAATTTTCACTTATAAGCGTCTCCCACCCCTCCACTCTAGGTCGGCTATTTGCACTTATGCTCTTCAGACTATGGGAGTGTTTTGGCTTTAGTTGTTCTCTGAACTGTACAATTTTGGCTTCAGTGATCTGCCGTTTTCCAGAGATTGTGAACCACCATACCACCAACTCCTAATCTAAATCAATAGCCTTTTTTTTTTTTTTTTAATGTTCTCAACTTATTTCAGATGTATTTCTAGTTTTTTAATTTTAAATAGGAAAAAAACTGACATTGGACAAATCAAAGATTCAAAATTCAAATACCAAATGCATTGAAAATGAGTTATACATACATTATTTGAGTAATATTTTTCAATTAGGTAATGCTTACAAATCTGCAAACCTATATTATACTTAATTTCATTTGTTTATGTCTCATGGATAATTAATTAGAAAATTTTAGTTAGAGAATTTTGAAGTTACCTACATTTTGAAAGGGAAAATATCCACACTAGCGCTCCAATCGGGACTTAGACAGGCTATTTTTAAATGCATACATCATGATGTTTTTTAAGGTTGGTGTGCGCGCATGGATGTTAAGCTGAAGCCCCCTGGTGTCTTAAGCTAAAGCTTAAGTCGTAATTTTGGTCGTTATTCATTAAGCCAAGAGCCAGACAGCGAATTCTGCAAGTCGAATTTCAGCCCATATAAGTCAGCCATAAGCTATAGGTTTTGTGGCTTAAACTTATCAATTCAGCTAATGCGAAAAATCAAAGGAAAAAAATGAAAATAATAATTTGTAAATAAATTGATAAAAAATTTGCTATCTTTCTTGTATAAAGAATTTATTGTTTGGAATTGGTCTTATCAGTTATCAAAATGGTGGGAAATTGCAATGTTTGAAACTTGTGGCCAATGACCAGTGATGGAATATGATTCAATAACGCTTTCACTTTTGGATTTTGCTTCTGACCTTGAAAGATAGAACTTTTAATTTTGGCTTTTCGCTCTTTTAACATTTGTTTACTTTTCACTTTCGCTTTTCACTTCCAGAAATGCCTGCGCTTTTCGCTTAAAGTTTTTTTACATTCCCCTTTTTTGTAAAAAAAAAACACAAAAAAAAAACATTCAATAACGCTTTTACTTTTGAATTTTACTTCTGACCTTGAAAGATAAAACGTGTACCTTTGGCTTTTCGCTCTTTCAACATTTGAGGCGTTATCTGTCAAAAGGGCCCCTGATGAATAGGAATCCCATTCGTCAGGGGCCTTTTTGGCAGATAACTCCTCATCTGTTATGCTTTTCGCTTCCAGAAATGCCTGCAGTTTTCGCTTAAAACTTTTCGCTTTTCAATTTCTTTCCATCTCTGCTTGTCACTGAAGTCAACTCATGTGCAAGAGTAAACCATAAGACAAACAGCATTAAGCCATATTTGAGGCCAGAAAATCAGCTTCAAGCCATAAGCCACATCAATCAGCTGCTTAAAAGCTAGCAGCCAAGTTTAAGCCACTGACTTAACATCCCTGCGCGTGTGTTAGATAAGCGCAGGACGCACTGTGCATGACTGTGCGCATTTCGTTTTATTTCCCAATTTAAATTTGGACGCTGTTCAACAAAAGGGAACCAATCCACAAAATCCACTTTTTGAGAACACGCGATTCGAAGTTCAAGAGCCATATATGTAGATACTATATGGCATTATGTTTACTGATAAGCTTTTCTCAATCTGAGTACATATTTTTGAATCGGGAGCCCAATTTTGAAAAATTCTACGTTTTACGCTCTTTCCAACAATACCTACTAATAACTCATTTTGTTTACAAATGTGCATTGGTTCCCTTTTGTTGAACAACGTCCAATTATGTGATTGTGTAATTTATTGATAACTATGTGTGCGTTGGAATAAGTTTGAATCCTTGAGGACATTGAGGAATCTGATTCTAGAATTATCATCATCAACTGGCCTTTTCAGTTTCCATTCTATAAATTATCTCATTTTAGAAAATTATTCTAATATCAGTCCTTATAATTTGATCAATAGTAATCTGGGTTTTATTTGTTTCTCGTCAATCTGGATAACATGTGATAACATTGTAACATCTGGAGAATATTGCTACTTCAATTTCCAACATATCATTTGGTAAGTCAGAAGTGATTTCTTCAACTGTTGATTTCCTACATCAATACATATAGGTATTTGAGGATGGTTTCTGATGAAATGGAACTCCCCATTGGTGACCATTTGTGATTTGAAATAGAACATTATGTGCAAAAGATTCTTTAACAATTAAGATATAGGTGGTATTGTACCTTCTTAGTATTGAAAATTACTCATCACCTACCTGGTTTTTGTAACAATGGTAAGAGTGGTTCTATTATTCCACCAGCAGCGCGTTTCCTGTGGATCGCAATCAACAGAGATTCCAGTTTGTATCGTAATTCATGATTGAAAATTAATACTGAAATTAGATGGATAATTCAGATCAGAATAGCATATGATACATTTTGATCACATCTGAAATCAATCTGTGGTACAACATAATTGTATGTACAGTCCAGGGGCGGATAGGCCATGAAAGTTACTTGGAAATTTTCCAGTGGGACAGTTTGATTCGTATAAGATTTGGGTCGGTACATTTGGAAGTTTTACCTCTTAGACTGCTGCAGTGGCTCAGAAGGAGAGTGGAGAAAAAACAGACATATGGTGAACAGGTAATAACAGTGCAAGTTTGGGCTGATGCAATAGTATTTTCCCAGTTACTCTTTAGGTTTCACTCTGCCTCCACGTTCAGTACCTACTTTTGTATTAGTATTCGCCTGGGAACATTGGGCTCGTTTTGTTTCAAGGGTTAGTTAGGTTTGTAAAACTGCGCCCAAATGAATAAGCTATCATATGTTGACCGGAAATTTGATTAATACGAGTGTTTTTGTTACAAAAGTAGTAATTGATTGGGAAGCACCAAGAATCCAAAATTATTATAAAGTCCCTTATTTCCTACCAGTTTTATATTAACAAATTCAAAACCTCCAGAAAATGCTGTCAATCGTCAAAACTGATTAGCAGTTACAACTACGACTGTGCGGATCTGTTCTCATAGTTCACTTGAATATCCACCAGTGGTGACTCTTGTCCTGGATTCGCGAATATATTATGTAATGCATATACTGAATTATATTTCAGTTAACAAGAACTTCAGCAGTGTTCTCTTGAGAATTTTCATAATCCTGTTCATGATTTCGATTGAAGTACTGATTATTATGTGTAGAATAAAGGAGGTTCATACGTGTAAGAAGTTAGTTAGGACAATCAAAATGAGCGATAGAAAGCGAAGGCAGATGTCAGTTTCATGCAAACGTACAGTTTAGTTAGGTAATTGGCGACTTCTAATATCTAATAATCGAAAAGCAAGATATTTAATTACCCTCCCCCTCACCAACTCTTGAGCGCTTTTCTTTGGAACTATATGTAATATCCTTACTGCTCGTATATTTTTTAGACTAAATTATGGTTAGGCGATTCAATATAATTTTTTTTTTAGTCATAAATTTTTAGTAATAGAAACGATATACATACCTATTAAATAGATGATATAAACACATATTAATGAAACTGCTTCGTACCAGTGAATCTCATTATCGGCTAAGATTATGACCAAGGTAACCATTGATATGAAGTAAGCTAAAGCATCCCTGGTGATTGGCCAGTAATCCACTTTCAAAAACTGTAAAAATAACAATTTATTTAATAGTTGATGCTGAATTCTTAACACTAAGTAGGTCCGTATACCTATTTACGTAGAAAATATGAAATATGTCCTAATGAGGTTATTTTTCTCTTTTTTTTAATGAAAATGACAATATTATCAATTAGTGAAAAAAATAATATATATCTTAAATGATTTTACCTTACTTGAAGGTAACAGAATGCAAAGTGCAGGAACTATTAATAGAGCATATAGCCCAGAGCCGAGTACAGTGCCAACGCCCACGTCACTTTTAGTGAGGAATGTCGCTAAAATATTGATAAACATCTCCGGCGATGAAGAAGCTGCTGCCATTATTGTCGCTCCAGCTACATCCAAACTCCATTCGAATCCTATTTAATCACAACGCAGTTTATACATTAAAATAAGTTTGAAGGCTAAGAATTTACCCTATTTTGACAATTTTCCTTTGGACTATCAGATGGCTGAAGTAGTTTTTGTTATCAGAAAGATAGCATCAAAATAAATGTATACTCGTGAGGGAGTACTTATGTGTACCGAGTACAAAAAAAAAAAAATTCTTACTTGTTGATATTCCTTGAATGCATGGAACTAGAAAACAGTCGCATACTATTGTTAAACATAGAAACAAATAAGCTGTTATAATTGCTGGAAAAAGTAATGCGCCTGTATTTCCAAAAGGAAAATTCACTCTCGGAAAATGGTCTCCTTCTTGAAAACTAATGAATGTTTCGTTCGATGTCGAATCTAGGTAAAACCGAAAAAATTTTAAATAAATTATTAACCCTTTGAGCAGTAAAAAATTCGTTTAAATTACATATACAATAGGCAAAAAAGATAAAGAGTAAATCCAATTACTACAATACTTCATCATTTGTAATCATAGTTGATGGTGTGATGAAGGTTTTGCCGAACAAGAAGCAAACTTGAAGGAAAAAAATGGAAAAAATAACGTTGAAAGAACTACATTCTGCTAGTATGTAAGAGATGAGAACATAACTAGGCCAATTTATTATTTAATCGAAAAACTTCATAGAATATTTGTAGGTATGACAGTTGTTGGGAGATTAGATTTTTGCGCATTATGAAATTACGTCGCTTCAAACAGCAGATCGAACAAGCCTGTTTTCGATGTAACATCAAAAGGTTCACCGAAGGGGAAGGAAGAGCTTCTCCCATTACAAGTGTAAATCGATCCTAGCCGGAAAATCATGAGCTCTCGGTTTGAAAATGAGACCATGGAAGAATTTTTCTTTCTTCCTGTTTGCTCATTACTAAAAATACTCTTTCACTCTTCCTCTACTCCGAAAAAGTCATTTTGATGTGTCTGTCTGTGCTACATCAATACGTAATCATTAAAAGTAATTTAAATACAAATAACGAAATAGTTTGTGTGTTATCAGGGTATTAGTCCTCTTCCTTTCAAATGAGATTTTAAAATTTCGTTCTCCAGTACCGGTGCTCTCAGACATAACTCAGATTTGTTGCCCAGGTTATAGGTACCTATTTTCATATTTAGAATGCGATGCTAGATAGTATTAGAATTTATTACTAGATGAGAACCTGTAGTATAAGTACACAACCTAGAGTATTTGCCATAAAGCTTGCATAATGTGATACCTACTTGTTTGAAGGAAAAATAAAGAAAAACGCTGTGAAGTCGTGGTGTTTTCTTTTGAATGTGTGTACTAACAATGATTCTCGTAAACAAATCACTCATAGAAAGTTGAGTAAAAAAAAGTATACCGGTAACTTTATTTCTAATCAAGTGGTCGCGATGGTTCAATTGAATTCCTGTCTATGATTTTGACCTGACCCTTTTAAAACGATTCTTATTTCCCCTCTTTCTTCGACTGATTGTTTAGAATTAATGTTAATTCTTTCACTTCATCATTTCAAGAGTATTTGTCGTGAAATTCGTTTCGAACGTATCATTCCTTTCATCAGTGATTTAAATTAATACTGAAATGGTTTCGGTATTTGAGTAACTGATGAATGACCACTTCAATCTGTTATTGACCTAACATTTCACTCACAATAATGTACATACTCCTGTGACAGAAAAATCAGTGCCTCTTCGACGTAATGCCTTTCTCGTAATACTGAAACAGTTTGAAACAGTATTTGAAACTGGTGATCACTCGTGAGCCAGCTCAAAAACTTGAAAATTACTTCATTTCATCTTGTTAGCTTACCCTTATTAGCCCGCCAAGATTCAAGTATTTGAATACTAAAATTAAAAAAAAACGAGAGTTATGAAGCGGTTTTGTTGATTTTATTGAATAGGCACTGTAATAAAAGCAATTCTGATTGACCCAGGTTTTTAACATCTTACCTAATCAATTTTTTTTTTTTTTTTTTTTTTTTTAAGTTTGGTACAAATATACATCAGCAATAAGAAAAAATTTGACTACAATTCACTACAATAAGTATAAAGTTTTTTTGTTTTTTTTTAATAAATGTATATTTTTGTGGGCAAATTTGCCATTTCTTGCATTTTTTCTTTCTGTTTTGTTAAGTGTTCATTTCGTTTGATTATAAAAATATCAGCGCAGTACGAGATTGATTTTCTCTTGACTGTACAGATATACCAATAAGGCATGACATTGACATTATGCGAATTCTGCTCCCTTTATAACAGTCTGGAGAAGAATTAGAAGAGGGTTACTAACGAAGTCATCACCAGTGGTCAACAATCTCTTGTAAATTTAGGTTTTGGTTATTTTCATTCGGATAAATGTTGAAATATTGTACTATACTTTTAACCTGAGCCCAATATCTGGTGTTCAGTTACTTTTTGCATCACACCTACTATTACAGAAAAGAAAAATTAATTGTAGCTCACTTGTATCAGCCGTCTCATTTGATGTTGTTGTTGGTAATGATACTGTTGTAGGTTTATTTGAAAACTGACTAGTCCCGCATTTTGAAATACTGAGAATAGTTAAAATGCTCAAGTACCAATAAAATCGTTTCGGGAAACCAATCGTAGAATTGTTTTTGTTCCTGCGTTTGAAGATAAATTGTCTCATGTTGGTAGCTCTGCAAAGAAAATTGGTATCACATGTTAGTCTTTTATTTTATTCTTAATTATTAGACTTCAAATGAAACAAAAATTTGCAACCGAAAAAGAATAAACATGGGATGAAAAATAGATGCTTCAACATACGAAAGTTCAAGTGATTCTATTACGTAGAAGAGAGGGGGGGAATAATGAAAAAAAGACTTTTGGAAGGTGGGTTGCAGTCCTCCTCAGTTTTCTCCCCTGGCTACACCCTTGGTTCAAGTGTGTAGCTAAACATTTCTAAGTGTGTTTGTAAAGATGAAAATTAGGTAATGACTCAGAATTAAAGTTTAAATCAGAGGCAGACTAGATCAAGATAAAGGGAAAATCAGATGCTTGGATTCGATACAAATATAATTCAATGAGAAATTCGAGCTTGTGAAGTGTTTAGAAAAGTCTGTATCTTCTCTCCCCTCGTCCCTCAGGTCACTGATGCGATACTCAAAAGGGTAGTTTCCGGGGCTAGGGTGCAGCATCTGGGAGCTAATTTGCCATGCGTGCATCGCCATACACTCCACCAAACATCCTCTCTTGCTTTCCCTTCATTAAAAAAAAAACAGTTTTTTGTTGTTGCCGTCGAAAAAGAGAAAGATTGTGGTATTAAAGATGAAGACTCGTGCCCTAGAGGCCAAGCATCTATTACGTTTTCGGGTGGGGGGGGGGGTTATTGATACGAATGATTACGGGGGAGAAAGGAGGGCTACCCTTGATTATCCAACCATATTTAGTGATAGTGTTCCTCTGAAAACATCGTCTGCAAGAAGAAACGTTATGTTATTTAAAAAGTGTAAGAACTGAAGATTTTGTTTAGCTCGTCAGTCTCAAAATCTTTTCTGTGAAAAACTGACCTCTCCTCTTCACAAAAATAAAACTTGATTTGAATAGCAACGGTTGTGGCTGATGGCCACTAAGTTGGCTTCAAAAGTAATTAAAACTAGGATGACTTTTTTGTCGATGTAAGTATTAAAGATCCTTCCATCCACTTAGGAAAGAATTTTCGGAACCATCCTCAATGGGTGACAATTGTGGGAAGCGGTGAAACAAAAGGACTCAAGTAATCTTAAACGAGAGATCTTCGCATCTTTCAGTTTCTGTCTGTTAGCCAGTGTAGGTGACTGACTGCTAATATCTAACTGCTTGTCGGCATATTCCTCTGTCTTTGTTTTTGTCTATCTGCTTGTCCAAGGACGGATTGGCCATGTAAATTATACGAAAATTCTCTGGCTGGTCGGTCCAATTCACAAGATTTGGGCTGCTGTGTAGTAACTGAAAGAAAGCGCGGGTGAAACAGAGGCATTTTGTAGGAGTGTAATGAAAGTGAAAAGTTGGACCCATGTGGTACATATATCGGGTCGGTTATTTGATCCCAGTCCGCCCTCTTGTGCCTGCCTATCGGGCTATTTACCTTTATTTTGTCTGTCTGTCTGCCTACTTTCTGGTGAGCTAGCTGATTTGTTCCTCTATTTGTCTCTCAATCTGTCTGAACTTCGAGACGACATTCCATTTGTAGGGTGTGCCAATTCATTTTTTCTTCTTCTGTAGTCCAGAACGCTTTCGGCTGTTATGCCATCATCAGTGGCGTACCCTAAATGAGACTTGTCTCATGTGGTCCTGTAGTCGTAGTCAAGAGTAGTACCGTATGGTGAACCTGTTTACTCGTGTGCTCCTATTGGTTGTCTGTGATTATGCAGTCTGTCCAATCAGTGAGTGTTATTAGTTGTGTGCTCCTATTGGTTGTCTGTGATTGTGCAGTCTGTCCAATCCGTGGGTGTTATGTTTTTAGCTGGAATAAGTTTTTGCTTTGGAAGTTAGTTGTTGTGTTTATTAGATTGTTTTGTTTTGCTTTTGCCTTTATTATTTCTAGTTGTTCTTTTAATTCCTAAACAGGTTCACCATACGGTACTACTCTCGACTTTGGACCACAAGAGACAAGTCTCATTTAGGGTACTCTACTGATGATACCATAACAGCCGAAAGCGCTCTGGACTCTGGACTACAGGAGAAGGAAAAGTGAATTGACACATCCTACAAATGGAATATTACCAAGTTTACTCACACTCCGAAATGGACACTATAATCTGAGATAACAGCTCTATAACTTTCTGATTTCAGGTTAAGCTGGCCGCTGAACATTTTTCTTATCTGCGGAGAAGATCTAGGAGAAGACCTCTGGTTTTCAGTATAACATGGAGAGAAGCACTAAGAAGAATTTCTAGGTACGTATTTGTTCTTGTTCTTCGTCGTATAAATATCTCAACTCTAATGAACTGATAATTTTTGAATTTTTGATTTACACGAGAAACAAGAAACTTTATTGAGGGGGGGTCACACTGCCCAATGTTGTTCAAAAAGTCAACGCTTGTCAAATTCTAATTCCTAATCGGCAAAAATGGATAGTGAGGACTTTTTAAAGTTTCAGTTAAAACCTCATATATTGCTGTCTACATCTTCCCCACGCCCCAAAATATTTTGCCAGCTACAGCTTATGCATGAATACCACTCGGACCACGAGATGAGACCTTGCAAAAAATTGAAGACCGTTTTTTCAAAATCAGTCAAGTCCATTTTCGCAGTTCCGAGAAAATCGAACGAACAGTGAGAAACAGTTTTCCACCGGTAGTTGATGCATGCGAATGAGGGGGTTAGCAGAAGCGAACCCAGATACAGAATCATCGAGAAAGGGAAAAGACACCATTTCCACCCTCCTGGAACCACGTTGGGGGAAAACGATGGACTTAGCTGGTTTTGCCTGACCCCAAACTCGCTTATCACACTACAGGAAAGAAACAACATCTGAAAGCGAACTCGTATTTATTATCTAACAAACTACTGTGACAAACGAACAGTCATTCTTACTACGCGCTTCTTCCACTTCGGTTTCTCGGTATGATCACTGGACTAAGCTGGTTTTGGAAGATCGAACTGATCGAACTGATATGTTCGAATGCTTCGAAAACGTAAACACAGAAAAAAATAGATTTTCTTACAGCCGTCGATAGAGGCACTTGTGTAATACTTGGGAAGGCTAGTTTCGCGGTTTCTTCAAAAATGGACTTAACTGGTTTTAAAAATACGGTCTTCAATTACCGTCAAATGTGGTAATCTAGAACACTGGTGGTAATATCTGTCACGCATGACCTGTTATAGG
This sequence comes from Acanthococcus lagerstroemiae, assembly GCA_031841125.1. Lineage (NCBI taxonomy): Eukaryota > Metazoa > Arthropoda > Insecta > Hemiptera > Eriococcidae > Acanthococcus > Acanthococcus lagerstroemiae. Next base: position 38,606,994 of record CM063114.1, on the reverse strand, counting down.
AGCACTATTATCGTTATCAGTAAAGTCAACTGGGGGTAATATCAGACACCAATGATAGTATTGGCTACTCAAGACTTATTGTAGAAGCGCTAGTATCGGTATCAGCAAACAAGTCATGAGTGGCCGATATTACCACCAGTATCCAATATTACCCCAGTAGACGGTATAAATTCAGCCTAACTTTGGAAATCCCTGCAGTCATTGTTGAGAAAAGGACTCCGGTCGAGAGGAGGAGAGGACATGCTTACTCTGTTTAGTGTGTATACACTATACGTTCTTGCCACTGAATGACTCTTATTGTGACTTCCTAGTACTACATTTTGAGAGCCTCCTGCTTTGTAACTTGTGAGAAGGGGTTGAGAACCGGTTCAACTGCGTTTTTACAGTGAACGCAAGCAACATATCATTAGTTTTTTCTCATTTCTTTGGAAACCATTGTAAGTTGGACTATCAGATCACCCTCGCCGGATGTGGGCCTCTGCTTGTAATCCACTTAGGATTTGTATTTGCTTGCTGACTAGAGCACGTGTTGAAACCTTATGCGATAAAACGTAATGAAATTTCAAAACAAACTCGCAGATAAGACCATAGGTAATTGCTTTCCAAATGAGCGGAATCTAATCGAATTGTCGATGAGTGGAGCCGATAGACTTGCTAGACTTTTCCACGAATATGAACACTCCGCTTCAAAAAACGTTGAAATTGCTTTTTGACAGATAAATTTCGGCGCGTTCAAAGTCTCCGTACTAATCAATTCAGCATACTGGTTTGTACCAGTTTCAAAAAATGAGGATGAGGAAAGGAGAGGGTGTTGGTCTACGCCGCTATTATTATTTTTTCACTGATTTTCTTTTTCACTGCCGTCTCTGAACGAGGTTATGGAATTTCGATGTGATTTTCGCGACAGTTACACGAATCCAACTTAATGAGATATGCGGAAGTGGTCCATCGTGGGAAATAGTTCAACCTGTCGGTCAAACTTGTGCAGAAGAGGCGATGAGTACAGAGAATCTGTATTACGTATTAACTTCTACAAGTGATACACTATTTCACATCAATCTGCCCGCAAAACAGTATCGTACGTCATCGAAACCGCAGCTTATTGTCAAATTTGAAGTTCGGGTTAGATTTAAGATTGCAGCAAGAGAATGAGAGTTCACTTCGAACAAATGCTCAACTGAAAGGCCCGGATTGCACATATTCTCTCTAAGGTTTCTCAATTCTGACAGGTATAAACATGACGCTCTTTCTCGCACGTCTTTGAATCAGTAAACGTAAAAATGTCCGTAGGTACTCACTGAGGTCGGTGCGTATTCCAATTTGAATCATTAAATGTCACTATTTCGATTCAGCCGCGAAAAAAAAAAAAAATCACAAAAATGTGAACTTAAAATGGAAACCAGCGATAACGAATTTCGAGACAAAGTTAGCGCAGCTTTGTGAGATGTAAAAACCGGCGATTCGTATGCGCTGATGTACAGTACAGTGTGTTACAGTTACGATGGAAATTATGAGATTAAGAGTTCTGATTTTCAGTGACTGGATTGCACCAATCGTACATTGATAAGATAATACAGTTATCAGCGTCTCGTTCGCAGCTAGTTGATGGTAGGAGCAAAGGCTTTTTGTCGAAGAAGTGCAGCTCTGTTTCTTTTAAGTTTCAAATTCCACGACGGAAAGATATGCACCAAACTTAATGTAAATTATACAGTTGAAGACTAGATACACCAGGTGAGACCTTGACAGATCGGTATTTTCACGTCAGAAATTCGTGGAAACGTACAAGATTCTTCTGGCATGCTACAACTAGTTCATTTTTTAAAGCATTACTTTGCTGTACGATAAAAGGTATCGACTTGAAAAGTTCTCTTTTTCATGAATTGACTGATAAAGAAAAACCATTTTCCTAGGTTGCAAAGAAGTGGAAGGAGTTTATAATTTGGCCAGTTATAAACCGTCAACTGTGCCAACTGAAAAATAAAAAAATGTTTTGATAAAGTCAAAAAAAAAATGAACAAAAAAAAGAGAGAGAACAAAAAATTTGTTGCTAAACGCGCGTTAGAAAAGCTGATTTTTCAAAATGATGCTTCGACAGTTAATCGATCGCTTGAACCTATTATTTTTGACCAGTAGATATTTTTAATTAATCAGTTATTTGGATTAATCGATTATATTCGATTAATTGACTACTTTCGATTAATAAGTTGCTTTTAACCTATCAACACTGCATCCTTCCAACTGTTTTATTAACGTAGAAAAATGATACAACTAACGTGACTGTATGTTTCCGTTCCTATTCCTATTTCTCTTCTTCTTCTTTTTTTTTTTGGGGGGGGGGGGGGTTGTTAAACCATGTCATGTACAGCCTGTTGGCTAGAGACGTGGAAACTAGTAAATATAGTTGATAAATGTGTATTTATGAGTGAAGATTTTTTTATCTCTCTATTCTGTCTATAATACTAAATAAATAAAATTCACCACCACCACCACCGCTACCTCCGGGAGAAAAAACCCTCACTGTGGGTTGCCTACCCTGCCTCTTGATTGCTCATTTCTCCAGAGATAGCCTACTTTTGGGAAGGTGTTCATGGCGGAGGAGGAAGCTTTGTAAAATCCGCCGCCGCCACCGCCTCCGGGAGAAAGAAAACACTGCGGGTTGCCTAACCCCCCCTTTTTACATTTGTGTGTGAGGTGGCGCTATATGCGCCAAGCGCTCAGACTTTGCAGTCCATTGCACTATTCATCAAGTTGCTGTTAAGGATCAGCTCAGTAGTCTCACTTGTACAGCCAAAGTGAGAATTTTACTTAGCTCTATCCCTTTGACTTCACTGGGTGCTGGATATTCTAGCCTCAATGTTTCGTGTCTTGTCCCGGCTATTGCTGGGCATTGACATATGATATGGATCGAGGTTTCTTCCTCTTCTCCACAGTACCTACAGGAGCCGCTTCTTACCACTCCTATTTTATACCACATGTGTTTTGTGGCCCCATGACCGATTAGTAGTCCGACGATGAGCCTTGCATGTTTTCTGTCAAGCCCTAGAAGGAACTAGGCATACTTACTGGGGGTGTCCCCTATCAGTGTTTTGCAGACGTTCATGCCACTGGCCAACCGCCAGTACATTTCCGTCTGCTTACTTATCCAAGCCTTTACTTTGGATTTTATGACGTTGTATGCTAGGAAGACACGGCCTGGATGTAGCCAGTTCCCAGCGATCATGTTCCTTTTTATGCCGCAGTGTCCCGGTGTCCATAGTATGGGGACCCAGTTCTCCTGAGCAAGGGTGTATCGTTTGTTAACACACTCCGCCACCACCATGTAGTTTGGTGTGACAATAGTCCCTTAATAGCCGATTGACTGTCTGTACAGATATAGATCTGCTTATTAACAAGACCCTTCTGCTGGTTTCTATCAATGGCCACAGTGATCTCCATTATTCCTGCTTGGAGGATAGTGACGCCCTCGCCCAGTGCCACTGAACAGTTGTCAGCGCCTTTTGCATTCGTGATTCCGATTTCTACACTTTGGTCATTCTTAGAGGCAGCTGCAAACCACACATTCTCCTCTTTTCCTAGAATGCTTGGCCATCTCTTTTCCCAAGCCTGCCGTGTGGGTATTAGCACACGGTATGGCTTGTCAAAGAAGTGTTCCATCGCAGTTCTATCCTTTGGCATCCCAAAGTATTTGTCCATCGTCCCCACCATCTCCCATATCCTTCTGTGGCCTGTTTTGTGGGCCTGAAGGTTTGGTTGACCCAGACGACAAGCCCCCATTACTGCAGCTGCTTCTATAGCAGTGTGGAGTGGTGGCAAGTTTAGGAGCCTTTCCAGCGCCTTTGTCGATACCGTACTCATTGCCCCCGTTGTCATCATGCACGCGAGTCCTTGCAGGTAGTCTAGTTCCTTTCTGACTTTGGCCAGGTCTCACCATACAATGGCCGCATATGTGATTTTGGGACGTATTACAACGGTATATATCCAGTGCATCATTTTGGGAGAAAGTCCCCTGGTCCTGCCGACATAGGTGCGGCAAGCCCAAAGAGCCTCAATTTCCTTTTCTTATTTTGTCTGAGACGTGATCCCTCCCTTTCCTGTGGGAGCTAATGGTCTTCCTTTGTACTGTACCTTGATCAACTCCTTGCCTTTCCTTTTACGGGTGAAAAGAGTGATCTCAGTTTTGTCCGGGTTTATCGATAACCCCTTTTTCACACACCATTTTTCCACACAGTCCCCACTGCGTTAACTCCGCGATGGTTCCAGGAAATTTGCCAGTTACCGCCACAGTCAAATCATCAGCGTAGCCCTGTGTGTATATTTTTTGACCATTTAACTCCTCCAGCAAACTGTCCACCACCAGGCTCCACAGTAGGAGAGAGAATACTCTCCCTTGTGGGCAGCCCCTGGTGGTCGTTGCATGGATCCGTTCTTGTTAGTATGTTATCCGGATCTCCCTGCCTTTTAGCATAGATACAATCCAGTTTATTAAGCTTTCCTTTCACTTTCCTTTCCCTCAGGGCTGTTTCTATTGATTCATGAGAGGTCGCGTCAAACGCTCCCTGTATATCCATGAATGTTACCAGGACATAATCTCCGCCAGTCATCCCTCTCTCAATTGCTGCAACATGACTCTACTGATTTGCCTGCCCTATATGCGTGCTGGTTCTCATGTAGTGGGAACCTTTTCAGGGTAACCTCTCTTAGGTACCTATCTATTAGCCCTTCCAAGGTTTTTAGCATCAATGATGTAGGATTTGGCCTTACAGGGGTCTCCGCCTGGTTTAGGCAAAAACACCACTGTCACACCCCTTCACGATTCTGGAATGTGCCCTAGGGCTAGTGATGCCCTGAGGACCATATTGAACGTTCCCATTGGTTTCTAGTCCTGTCTGTAGGCAGACTGGACAGATTCCATCTGGGCCGGGTGCTTTGTACGGCGAGAATGTGTTCACCGTCCAACATACCCTGTCTGGTGTCGCCACCTTCTTCGCCGTCTCCCAATCCCTTCCGCTTTGCACACAGTCGGCTCCTGGCTGCGGCTGTGTGTTTTCCATGAGTTTTGCTCCCGGAAAGTGCGTGTCAATGAGGTGCTCTATTGCCTTTCTCGGGGTGGTGGAGAAACCACCTGTCGAGAGTTCGAGCGACCCCTCTTCCACCCAGCTTTCCTTACTGAGAAGTTTTTGCAGGCGTGCCGTCTCCGGTATCTTTCTATAGATTCGCAGAAACGTTTCCACCCTTCTGTTTTGGCTTGCTTTACCGCCTTTTTATATGCTTTTTGAGCCTCATGATGTAATTCCCAGTGAGCCGGTGTATTATTTTTCAGTGCAGCACTCAACCTTCTTCGAGTGTCTTTCCTACGTTTCCCCAAATCTGCTGTCCACCAGATGGTTTTGCGTGATTTTATTATCTTCGGCTCACAGTTCTTCTCGAAGGCGTCCCTGAGTGCACCATCCAGTATGCTGGCTTGTGCTTCCAGGTCATACCTTGTGAGTCTTTTTAAATCATTTTTGAAGCCTCCCCAGTTTGTATTCGTAGGGTTACCCTGCCCCTAATTGCTCATTTCTCCAAGGGTAGCTTACCTTTGGGAGGGGATTCATGGTGGAGAAAGGAGCTTAGTAAAATCCGCCGCCGCCACCGCCCCCGGCCGGGAAAAAACACTGCGGGTGGCCCACCTGCTCCTGAATTGCTCATTTCTCCAGGGGTAGCCTGCCCTTAGGAGGGAGCTCATAGTGGAGGAGGGAGCTTGGGCGAGGAAGGTCGCGGTGGAGGCCGAGGAGGAGTTCTGGTGGTGGGGGGAGGGTATTATGGACACCGTTCTAAACACATTCCAGCTATAAAACCTTTGCTGACAATTTTTTCCTTTTCAGTTCCGTATTCCTACTGGGCTACATTCCAGGGCTCGGGTTGAGAGTAAATTAGAAAAAAACGTCCCACTTTTCCCTATCTTCCTGGTGGCGCCCATACCAACCGACGAACATTTCCCTATATCAGCACTAAAATGTCCATTCTCCCTTTTGCAAGCTGGCTGACTTATCAATAGAGATAGGGGAGTACCCACCCATCCCGACGTTGACAGTTTTGGTAAATTTGGCTCAGCTGGCAAAATCGAATTGGAATTTCTTTGATAGAAGGAAGGGAAAAAACGTTTAATTAAAAAAATGTTCGTTGTTTGGCAAAATCAGGTTTTTAGTTGGCTAAGTTAACATTTTCCGTTGACAAAATGTCTAATCGTCTCCTCTCCTCTCCAAACGTCTTTTAAAATTGGCAGTTTGCTGAAGTCGATTCTTAGTTGACAAAATCAGATCGGCAGTTGCAAATCACGAAAGGCTTAATTTTCTTTGTAAGAGGAAGGGGTTTTGCTAATTCTAAAAATATTCGTTAGTTGGCCAAACCGAATTTTCAAACGGTAAACTTATTTTTTGTTAGCAGCATCAAGTATTTTCCTCCTCTCGAACGTCTTCCTGAGTTGGCAACTTGGTCAAAATCGAGTCTTAGTTGAAAAAGTCGGATTGGCAATTTCAAAGTTTCAAAAACTGACTTTTTTTATTGTTGATCTCGAACATATTTTCAGTTGCCAAATTCACATTTTCAATAAGCAAATCAAGTTTTTTCCACTCCTGGCCTTTCATGAAAAAAGTCGCTTCGGTACGTCCATGATTTTTAGGATATACGAGTAAGAAAAGTTGAGTGAAAAAGAAAAGACGAAAACATTTCTTAGTTCTGCAGTCTGGTTGAATTTTTCTTACTCATGAACATTTTCAAAATCAATACACATGTTAACGTAAAATGCAAAGAGAGAAGTAACAGCTCTACAGTTTTCTAAAACTAATTCAATTTGCCAAATTCTCTGAACTAAGAACAACCCGCCCAATCGCATTAGTTTATCATCAAAAATTCAATTTAGAGGGCTAACTCACCCGTTTGGACGATCTTCCACCGGAATTCTCGAGGACTGTTAATATTTCGAGAGCTAATCCCAAAGACATTGTGAAAAAATTTTTTATTACAAATTTATCAGTTTGCACCTTTCTATACGCAATATGAATATCACCCCTAAAATAAACATGTTTAGTGCGTTGGTAGTAAATGAACTGGTACCTTTCTGGAGACGTAATCTGGCGAACCAGATATACCTACATAATATTGAATTTATTTACCTATATCTAAGGTCGGAGCCCCCTGTTTAAGTTCCACGTTCACAAAGGAACCGCAATGATGCTATATTTCTACTTTTGGATGGACTAAGCATCTCGAATCCTGCTGACAATTCTGAGTACGGTATTTAAAAATGAGTAGTCCTGAATGGTCTTACGCCACACAAATTTCAAAAAACGCTCCTAAATGTTTTTAGTAGCTTCCTCGGTTTCTTTTGTTACCGGATTGTGTATAGTAGCTGCAAATTCAAGGTGGAATCCAGTAGGGTAGCCAGCCTAGTGTTCGAGGGGGTCTGGTTTTAATCAAAGGGGGAAGAAGTATTAGTAGAGGCGATGCTAGAATTTTTTTTTAAAAAAAAAAAAAAAAAAAAAAGCTATTTGACAGAATAGCAAAGGGGGTTTAGGATCACCCATGGCTAAGCCACTGGTGCGATCTGACCAATGGAGTCTAAATTCTGGAAATGTCGCTGCGTGGCCAAGTGGTAATGTGCCCGCTTTGCAAACCTTGCGTCTCGGTTCGGGTCAAGTGATATTCGAATACTCCCACTAACACCCTAACGACTACAGTATCAATCGAAATGGCATTTTTGGTTGATAGCCAGCGATAAGACATATCCATGTCAAAAAGGAACCTTAGGTTAGGTCGGCATCTCGTCGCATCCCTCGCCTGCGAGGTCTCTGGCTTCTATCTAATCTTACTTTCGTTTTTGAACTTGCATCGACGTGCGCAGTGCGGGATCTGGTTGGCCGAGTGGATAGCGCATTGGTCTCGGAATCCGGAGGTCCTGGGTTCGAGCCCACGTAGCAACTCGCCAGATTTCGACCTAGGTCGGTTTTTCGGCCAGAAGGAAAGCGGGCTAAAACAGCTCTAACAGCTCCCCGATGTCTCTATGAGGTAATGCTCGAAAGGGCGGATTCCAGGGCTCGGATTGAGAGCAAATTAGAAAAGAAGAAGTGCAGCAGCAAAAAGGGGAACGTGCTCAGTGCACTCTGGTACACATGACTGTATGTCGAGTATGCTAGCTTTTGATTGTCTGTGCGAATTATTTGACGAAACTGGGAAGTTGTATGTCAGTCTGAACGTGTGTTACATGGTCAGCTTCAGCGTGGCACTGACACTGTCCACTGTCACCGAGAGGCGATCTGTGAAAATGTACATTGTGCTCGCTGTTGCGAAGAAGCGGCCGTTGACGAGCACTCGCACATATAGGAAGAGGCGCACGTGACACCACACCACACCGGCACCACTCCTGTTAAATCGAATCATTAATACTTATTTAAACGTGGTATGGATTTAATGAACGGTTCATGCTAAAAACGCTGTAATAATTGACCCTGGTGCAAGAAAGAGATTAGTGGACAGACCGGCTCTCCGAGATCGGGCAGTTCTATTTTGTGTCCTGTGCTTCGTGGTAACTCATCGTTGTGTACGATTCGCGTTTTATCCGATCTGTTGACGTGAACGTCGATTACAATGAGAGTTTCCTGTTGAGGAGTGAATTTCGTCTCGTCGACCCGACCCGGTGGCTATCATGGTGTTAAAATGAAGTTTGGCGTTGTCGTTACATGCCAGTCAATTTACAAAATATCGGATATCCTCCTACCGCTGCCGGCCTTTTCGCCATTTATTCGATACTGAATGGCCATTGTTTAAGACATGAATTACAATTTCCAAGGTAAATTATTGCGAAACATTTTACAATTAGATAATTTCCGCGCACCAGTTGGTAGGAGGTTCTGCCCTTTCGAAATTGCAATCGAGTGGACTGTACGTGGAGATGGAAATACATCGTGTGAGTGCAGTGTTTGTGGACAGGTGATAGGAAAGATTTGAAGTAGGTACTCACTGGATGCACAACTGTATAAAATTTCTTTCCACCTTCTTTAGATAAAACATATATGTACACCCAATGTTCTGAAAGTTCGCTTGGCAGACCATTAAGTCTTATCCGTGCTAAGATTGCTTTTAATATCGTCCCACGCATGTGAACTTTGTATCTGAACCTTCAAAAATAATTTTGGCTGATTGCGAATACCGTCCATTGGATACTTATTGAGGACAAATTCGGAAAATTAGATTGAAACTGAGCCAACGTAGAAGATTGGCACCGATTTTAGGCCGAATATCACTCATGTTGGCCGCCTTAATTACTACAAAAAACCTTCGGCTACTAGGTAGCTTGTTAATTTACCTAATAATGTCCTGAAAGTTCGTTTGGCAAACCAGTAAGTCATGTCCGAGATGTCCCCTTTCTTGAATAGAATAATTGAAGGGTAAAGAATCAAAACTCACATTTGCTATTTTACTTCAAGGGCGCAAATAGGCAAAATATTGTACACGGGTGCAGGAATATCTTCGCTGCGCCTGTGAATGCGCGATATGTATAACATACTCCACGTTCACAGGCGCAGCAATGACATTCCTACACCCGTGTACAGTATTTTGCATATTTGCGCCCTTGAAGTGAAATGACAAATGTGAGTTTTGATTCTTTACCCTTCAATTTTTTCTAAGATTTTCCAAAAGAATTATGTTGAAGATGTGGGTGAGGTGTTTGATCATTAATTCTCCTCCATACAGTATCTTCTAATTTTGTCCGCCCCTGTAGTTCTATCATTTGTTAGGTTTTTTATTATTGCATAATAAAGACATAATAAGGCATAATCTGACATATACATGTATGACATAGGTAATAAGACACAATTATCTGATTCTAACATAAGAGTAGTCGCTGTGTGGCCGAGTGATAACGTGCCCGCTTCGCAATCCTTGCGTCTCGGGTTCAAATCCCACAAACGCCGGAAAAGCTGGTGATGTTCGAATACCCCCGCTCGCATCCTAGCGAACACAGCGACTACAGCATCAAGCGAGGTCGAAAGATAGCACGTCATGTAACCCCCCGCCAATTCGAACGAACAAGGCACTACAATCGCAGGGCATGTTACCACCGGATCCAAAAAGACTGATACTTGTATGTGCGCGTCATGGCCAGCCTACTCAACGTCGTGAAACACGTGGCCAGTAAGCGAACTACGGCTGCACACTCTTCGGCACAGCGAAGGGAAACTCAAACGCAACAAACCGTGGGGAAAGCAATAGCAAACTACCCCGACTAACCTACTAAGAAAATCGCGTGTCACGAAACGCGACCACCAGCACTCAGACATGAGTGAAAGGACTAATGATGATGATGAACATAAGAGTATGTCATTATGTCTTAGAAGTTGGAGCATTTTATAAGAAGATATAGGTCTTTAATATAATTATACTTGGACGAGATTTTGGAGTCCAAGGTAACTGGTCTGCCCCTGCATATTGATATCGTACTATGGGTGATTATATTATTATTATACCTTTTTATATCTTCTGCCACGGCGTGGGCTCCGTACGATGGAAGAGAGAAAAGAGGTATGCCATCAACTAGATGGCTTGACGAAATTGTAGGGTTCGTAGGGCAACACTAGTTCAGTACAGCAAGGAATAGGAAAGCATGGCCCAGGCTGACGAAACCTATGCCTAGAGGTGGGCGGGTTAGGGACTCGTCTACCTAACCCAGGGTTGTAATAAAAATTAAAAAATGAAAAAACGTTATGTCTTATTATGTGGCGTTTCACCTTTTTATGTCAGAACAGATTATGTCCTTGAAACCGCTCGTCTGCCCGTGCAGTTTTTTAGATTTCTAGGCAGGTATCCCGCCTGGCGTGTTCTTCCTGGGAGGCGGAAGAAGTCGAGGCAAAGAAAGAGGGTAGTTTTTAAATTTTAATAAATGCTCAAACTAGTCTTCAACAGTCGACGAGCCTTGAAAGCTTTACAAAGTCTCAAATAAGTTTAGGGGAGTCTTTCATGAATAACGAAGAATCTTAATCAGTTATGCGACTTAGAAACCTGCATGTTTCGAAAATGTCCTGATTTTTGTTTCCTGTTTACTGACTTTAATTGTCAATTGTACCCCCCCCCTTTTTGAAAACCTTCCGACGCCACTGCTTCCAGGGTTATTCTAGGATCAATTTTAAAACTGACAGACCGACTAATCGATCACGTATAACGCAAACTAGGAATAGACAGATAAACAAACAAATAAAGAAATAAATAAATAAACAGAGCTGAGTTGATCCTACAGACAGAGCAGATGCTCAGAAAGCTTGGGACACCTTGAATTTCAAAATCGTCTTACGAACACATTACTTCGTATTGATCACTTCATTTAGTTTTTAGAAATGCCTAAAAATTCTGCTTGATGATACGAATCGTAACACTTGGAGGCTCGGAACCGGTTGCTCAAAATTAAATGGATATTTATACATAATAACGTATGCCAATAATTTTGCAGAACAAGAAAACCAGTTACTGGGATAATAATTCGAGTCTTCTTATAGGGTCTAGAAGTGACAGGGAGAATGTATATGCTCATTATTCCACATTGCTTTTTTGTATCAACGCTATATCGAAAACTAGACTCATTAACGCAGTGTCGGTAAACATAGAGTTGCTCGATACCAGCATTACATCGGGCATTTCAAATTCCAGCAAATTATACTTTTTAGTATTTACGCTAGATTTTTCATAATTATCCTCAAACCAGAGTCATGAAAAATTGTGGTCACCTTGGAAAGATAATCAAAGAGACGAGATACAATTTTTTCAAACAATTTCAAAATTCAATAAATTTGATAAAACTGATTATTAAATTTAATTTGACGATCGGAGTCTTCAGTCAACTAGAACGTGAAAGTTTAGCTCAAGTCTCTGAAAATTGTAGTCACCCTGGAAAAAGAATGAAGTTAGGATAAAAATCAAAAAATTCGAAAAATTTCTCAAAATCGAAATCAAACATAACTCGATATTATCATAAGCCTTCAGTTATTCGAATATTATGGAAATGTAGCCTGATTCGTAGAAACTTTTAGTCACCTTGAGAAAATAGTCGAAGAGTAATGATGAAAATTTCGAAAACTGAACTTCATTTGATACCAGAAATTTTCAACGAACTCGAATACGAACACCGAAATCAGAAACCCAAAAAGTATGCTATTTCAATGGTTTGTTCGATGGCAATATTGTCCTTTTCGAGAGTAACATTCAAATTTTTTAGATCCAGATTGGGGTCGGGTTAGAAATCTTATACAATATTTGTAATCACAGTGTTCGAAAACCCTCTTATTTATACTTCGATTTTTTTTGGCCAAGTTAATTTAGTCCATTTTAGTTGAAATTTTGCTTGTTGTACCCAAATTAGGATCGGATCGGAAAACTAACGCGATATTCGTACTCAGAGATCCAAAGAACCCCTATTTTGAAATTGGACCATCGTATCGATCAAAAAAAAAGAACTCAAAAGTGAAGACCGTCATATTGTGCAGTAACCGCTGGTACTCAATTTCAGCTACCGGATGTACTTCGATATTGAAAGAACCTTAAGCTCGTCATTTTGGTTAGACCCCAAACTGTGGGCACTGTGAACAAAAAAACACTCGATTTAGACAAATTAACGTTCTTATCAATGCGCCATTATTGATATGGTCATTGTTTAGTTAAAAAAACTATCGTTTTTTTACTGACGCTCGTTATAGTCAAGTAAAATAGGCAAAAATAAAAGGAAAAATTGGTGCCAAGATTTTTTGGCGGAATATCGTAGATATTACCACAGAAAATTTTTAGCCACTGGGTAGCTGACTAATTTTTTAGTGGGAGATTCCAGACCCTCAAAATTGGGAAACAACAAAAACTATCGAATTTAGAAAAAGAGAAAAAAGAAAAGCTTCAAACTAAAATTCTACATAAGAAAGTTTTTATTATTCTTTCACTATACTTCATGATTTTCAAAATACGAGTACAACCCTTCTCTTTATTCTACATTTACACAAGCCCTATGGGGAGAACGTAGAATTTTCAACATTTTTATGGTTCTACCGACGTCTGCAAACCAAAACGATGCAAGTCACTTCCGGACATGTTTCTCTACATTTCCATTTACTCATCTCCACCCCCCCGCTCTATCCATAGATATCAATACCACACCTTGAGATTTGTTTTTCTGAGCTTTTCTAGTATCAGAAATGATTTTTTAATCACTTTTGAAACTTACATTAGCTCAAATTATCAAGTCAGTACACCGATTGGGGTGGGATGAGTTCAAGATTACAGAATTCGATTTTGGTATTTATTTGGCTATAAATTCAAAATTGTGGTATCGGGGGGGGGGGTTCGAAAGTTCATAAGTTGCAATGTATCGTTTCACAGTTTTTCAAGATCACTGAACTCGTTTCTGAGATTAATTTACTCCGAAATGAAAATTGCAGCATTGAAGGAGACCGGAGGGGGGGGGGTAAAAGAAAATGTCAATAGGAGCAATATGGGTATCATAATGCAGGATTTCAAGGTCGAAGAATTCGTTTCTAATTTCAGTTTAATTCTAAAATGAAAACTGCGGCAACTACAGCAAAATGAGGAGCACAGAAATTCAGGCGACAAGAAGGAATATGAGAATGGCTGGTATTTTCGATCATCGAAATGTCCTCGGGTTCCTCCTTAAATCGCTTCCAATAAAATAAAATAAAAATATTGTACACATTTTGAGGTTAGTCAGATCAGAATAACCTGTACTACAAGTCCCCTCTCCTTCTTATGGGAAAAATAAACGGAATTTTGACCTTTTTTTACGGCGAAAAATTGTTTTGATGACTCTCATATGCGTCGAAAATTTGTACTCTCAAGTTTTCAACGAGTCATTCAATATAAAATAATATGACTCCACGTTCTTGGACTTTAGATCCAGGAGGTGATTCCAAAAGAGGGAAGGAAGGGTTTGAAAATTAAAATTCGAGGTATGAGTCAGTTTATACGTTTTTGAAGTCGCTGAATGCGCATTTTGAATAATTTCTCGATTCAGCTTCCTGGTGTACTACCCAAACGGACGAAGACCAACAACGGTGACTTTTTCGTGACGAGGTTCAATTTATTAATTTTGTAGGTCACTGAACTCGATTCTGTGGCTTATTTTTATGTAACCACACAGAGATACCACAATATGGGATCCCGTAATGAAGATCAAATAATATAGTCAATTTTGTGGGACTGTATTCGATTTTTTCTTTCCGGCAAAATTATGGGTATGATATGGGTCGGAGGGAGGTTGAATTTAAAAATTAGCCATAAAATCGAGTTCAGCGACCTTGTAAACTTACTAAATCGAATACTGTCGCAAGAAAACTACCATTATTTAGTCTCAGCTCCCTTTGGTGACACATCAGAGGAGCGAATCAAAAAATTATCCCGAAAATCGAATTCAGTGATCTCGAAAACCCTTGAACCAATTCGTATATCAAATTTTAATTTTTTAACCCACCCTTCTTTCATTTGGAATCACCCCTGGGGCCATTACCTCCATTGCGGAGTTATAAGATTTTATATTGAATCAACAGCAAATGATCTGGAAAATTCTTAGAATCACATTGAGAGGCTGAGGAAAACAATTGTTCGTTAAACAAAAAATCAAAATTCCGTGCATTTTTCTCATAAAAATGAAGGAGCTTGTGCCGCGAGTTCCCTAATACGATCGACCTGAACCTTTGCAGGATTGTTTTATTTTATTTTATTGGATCCGATTCAACATGGGAACCCGGAGGAAACTTTTAAAAAAATCCACTAAAGTTAAATAACGACCATCCTAATATTATGCTGATTATCCAGGTTATCGGTAAAAAGTTGAAAAACTTGTTATTTTTGCAAGGGCGAGTAAAGTTTCAAATAAAAAACATGCCAAACACTACATTTGTTTAAAAAATTTTGTATTTCGTGAAATCAATAATATGGGTTTCTGTATTCTCTGGATTTATTTTTGAAGTTTTTCTTCCTGACCCCCCCCCCCTACTGATGATGATTTATGAGGACTGGGACATGGGAGATAATTTCAAAAATGGATTCAGTGACTAGAGAAATTCTATACTTCAAGCTGTATGTAGAATAATTTCCAAATTTTCAGTTCGTTACCCCCTGTGGACCATTATTGGTTGGGGTTAAAGTAGGAAAAATTTCAAAAACGAATTCTACGACTCCAAAAATCCTGTTGTCTGTATACTTGAAGCTATTTTGAATAATGTTAAAATTGAACCATTATAATAGTTGAGGTTACAGTAATCTTAAAAATAAATTCAGCGATTTCACGAGCCTCATTTTCGATACACCTGACGGTATTATTTGTAATTTTTAGGCTCTGCCCCCTCATTGTGGCCTTCAAAATTGGGGTCTGGACCAAAAGATTTCATAAATCGATATAATGCTTCTGAAATCGGAAGAAACAAACATTTTCATGTTTTTATTCGGTTTCTGTGGCCTGTAATGTTCAAGGTACCAAAAAGTGTACTTTTTATTCGGAATTCCACAGAGGCCATTGACCTGTAAGTTAGTTTTTACTCACAGTTCTCGGTAGGTGCTTCATCGGTGTACTAATAAAAAACGATTTTTCATGGTTCAATCGATTTTTTCGACCATACTTGATGTTTTAGAAGCCTCAAAGCACAATTATGGATATCATAATGGGGAATCCTATGTTAAGCTTGACCCTTCAAAATTGTTCGATTTCAAAAGAATTTTGGCTAGCGGGTTTTGTAGACCGAAAGAACAAGTCTTATCCCAAGGAGCAAAACAAAATCGCTAAATCTTGGACCGCCGTAATAATGATATCCGTATTGTCCCCACTATCATTTTCGTTTCTCTGCCCCTTTTCCTTCATTTAGAGTAAAACTGACAGAAACGGGTTAAGTGATTTTGAAAAAGTGTGAAACGATACTCATACTGCTATTAATATAAATTTAAAGTTTCCTTTCTGGTATCACAGTTTTGAATTTACAGCCAAAAGAATGCCAAAATTGAATTCTGTGACCGAGAACCTCCCCCTAGATGTATATGGTTTGATGATTCGTGCTAATAACGCAAAAAACCCTAAATTTCAAAGTGTGGAATGGTATGGTATCTACGGTGAAGGGGATGAAAAAATTTCCAGGGTAGGTTACCCGGAATGATTTGCATCCTTTCCATTTGTCAAAGTCGGTAGGATTACGACAATGCTTAAAATTCTACGGTTTTCCACGTATGGCTTATATAATCTCAATTACCTTTACTAGGATTTACAAGTAAATCATTTTTAGAACTATAATATAATACAATCTATTGAAACAGTACTAGTACTTGAAATGATTTTCTGGCCCAAAACGAGCAAAGGTGTCTTTCAGCCTCTTCTAGACGATTTTGAACAATTGTTAGATAGTTAGGATTCGTTAAAAATTGTGTGAGATCATCTAATAATTGGTCTTCCTCGTTTCTTTTCATCGTAACTTAAATACCGAAAGGTTGTTTATGTAGGCCAGACGGCTTATGTCCATTCGAGCTACATGGCCTGCCCACTCCCATTTCATCCTTCTATAGTACTTAATTACAATATTATTAGATTGTCTAGCATTAATGTTTTTCAAGGGGATGAGGTCAAGTTTTTTCAAACTAAGCATTGATCTTTCCATGCTGTTTTGGGTAGCTTTTAAATGATTCCTCTCTTTGCCATTTAATTTCCAGGTCTGACACCCATACAGCAACGCGAGAACTACACACATATTGAATATATTACAACTTATATTTTTAGTTTGGAAGGGGCCTTTGAAGACCTCTTTCACAGACCAATATTTAGTCCATGCTAAAGAAATCCTGCGGTCAGTCTCTTTCTCCATTTTTTGTCTTTCCCAGGCTATGAATTTTCCAACTATAAACCAATAAGTTTAATACCAGCCATATCAAAAAAATTTTTCAAAATTAATAGAACAAGAATAAACACACGCCTTAACCCGATGCGCAGTCAATTACCCTCTAGTTACCCAGTTACCTGCGGAAAAGTTACTCATTTGTTACCCTCGAACTACCCTCGAATTACCCTCAGATTACCCTTGTTCCCCTTTGGTTACCCGGGTAACTGGCAGGATACTACGCAATTAGTTACTCGCGGCGGAAAAATTACCCAATTGTTACCCTCGGTTACTCTCAGATTACCATTGTTCCCCTTTAGTTACTCGGGTAACTCGTGGAATTTTGCGCATCGGGAAAATGCCCCTGGGGGCATAATCACTTATTGACATTGTGGGACTTTACAAGGATGCTGAGGGTACTAGGTATCCCTAGATTGCCCTCCCCTCCTCGAGAATTAGTAAAGATGTTTTATTAAAGTGACTGAAATCGACACAAATGAACAAGCAGGATTTCGCAAAGGCTTCTCAACAATAGATCACTTTTTTTTACAATAGAACAAATTATGGAAAAAGCCGAAGAGTACCGAAAGAAAGTTGATTTGGCTTTTACAGACTACAAAAAAGCGTTCGATTCGATCAACCACGATTTCCTAATAAAAACACTGGTAAGCCAAGGGGTTCCGGGAGTACTCACCTCACTGATCAAAGAAATGTACCCAGACATGAAAGCTAGGATAATTACCGAATGCCCGGATAGGGAGTTTGCCATCGACAGGGGGTAAAACAATGCGACCCCCCTCCAATTTTATTCAGTGCAGCTATGGAAGAGAATATGAGGAAAATGAACTGGGATAACAGGAGGCTACTCGTTGGCGGACTCAGGCCTACAACCTAAGATTTGCCGATGATATTGTCCTAATAACCGGCTCCAGAGCCGAGTTAAAAGAGATGCTAAATGAACTGAGCGAGGGGAGAAAGGAGGCGAGTCTAAAAATTAACATTGGAAAAACAAAAATTTTGGCGAGCAAACCAGGGGAAGCTTTGGAAGTAGGGAGAAAACTAGAAACTGCAGGTTAAATCAAATATTTAAGACAAATAATTACTTTTGACAAAATAAAAAATTTAGAATTAGTTTTGAGCATAGCAAACTCGTGCAGAAAATATTTTGGCCGTTAAAAAATACACTAAAAGGAAATTTCTCGGTAAAACACATAGGAGGAATCCTAAATGGCTGCGTTTTTCCAACCCTGCCGTATGAATACCAGGCCGAAGAAAAAAAATAGTAACCCTTCAAAATAATATGGAAAAGCAGTGCTCGGCATCAGGCTAAAAGATAAAATTAAGATTTCAAAAATCAAAAACAAACTAAAATATAATACTAATTTCCTGTATGCAATAAGGAGACTGAAGTGGGGCTGGGCCGGACGTGTAGCAAGGATAGATATTAACAAATGGGCTTAACTATCCTCCAGTTAGTATCTGAAAGAAGGAGGAAAAAGGGGAAACAAAAAACCAGATGAAGAAATGAACTAGATAATTTGCTCAAAAACAAATTATACCAAGGTGCCACAGGACAGAAGGGAACGGGAACGCCTAAGAAAGGCCTTTGCCCCGCAGAGGGCAACTTGACCTGCTGCCGTTCGGTAGGTTAGGAATTATTTTAAAGGAAAACGCTAAAAAAAGAGAAAAAGGTGTGTTCGTGATTTAAATAAACTATTTAGTTGATGTCCCATCTGATGAGATGTATAGCTCCAGCTGAACAGACCTGATTATTATGTCTACCAACCACTTCCAGAGGACCGCTAAAACTCTAGCTGCTAAGGCATAACGACATAATCAACTACTATGGTATGTCTTTATCTCCCTGTACATTAAGAAAATAATATCCGCTTCCGTAGAATAAAAAGCCAGACAGATTACCTACCTGAAATATCCAAAAAGTTGCAGGCAGACTAGCTACCTCCTCCTTCAACATAAGGACAGACATGCGACTGATTATGTATTGCTAATAAGATATCAAGATAGAAATATGTAATGTAAGCATGAGACTTGACCCGGATAAATATTACTAATTACTACCCTTTCTAAGACAGAGAAATAGGAACAGACAGAAAATAGACACGAGACTTAAGAAATCCCCAATATAAATATTAATGATAGCTACCTTCTCCTCCCCTACTGATAGAAAGACCGACATGAGACTTCGGACGTACAGACAAACATAGGATAGACATGATACTTGAAGGGTACCCGACGTAAATATCACTTATGGCTACCTTTTCTTTTCCTACTAATAGGACAATAAGACATAAAGATAGGTATAAGGTGGGCATAAGACTTAGGACACGCCTATTATAAATGTTACTGATAGCTAGCTACCTTCTACTTGCCCATTGATAAGACATAAATTTAGAGGAAGACATAAGGCAGACATGAAGTTTAAGACGTCCCCCACATATATATCACTGATAGCTAACTTCTTTTCCATTACTGGCAAGACATAAAGATAAATATGAGACTTGAGACAGTGATCTGAAGTCTACATAATGTGGCAATTTTTATAAAAAGGGGTAACTTTGTCGATCGATCAAAGTCTCAGAAAACGCGAAAAAAGAAACACAAAATTGTTTGGTCGAAAAATCAATTTTGAGATTTTTGTTTATTTCTATTAAAAAAACAACAAAAAACAAAAAAACATCGCAATAACAAAAATACGAAATTTACGCGCATGAGAGAGAAGAGGGAGAGAGAGAAAAAGAGAATGAGAAAAGAATGCGAATGTCTGCGTTCTCTTCTTCGTGGTTTTTCGGAGCTCACGAACAAATTCGATGTTCTGAATTGTTACCACGCAGAAGAGCGAAAAACTACCTTTTCAACAAGCTCTCATCGAGGATGGTAACGTGATTCCCCGGCAAGTTAGGGCCGTTTGACGGAGTGGGAGGAAAAGGTGTGTCTAACTTTCAACGTGTTTTTCCCAAAAACGTGTTTTTGCGCGTTCTTGTTACACTCATCTTTGACCGCTTGTATCTCCGGAACAAAAAACGCTACAAATCTCGCCGATAGCTCGTTGGAATGGGCATTCATTCCTCTATTACATACTGTTAGTAACTCAAAATTCATCGGATCGATAAAGTTACCCCTTTTTATAGAAACTGCCACATATTACTAATAGCAGTTTGTTCTGCTCTCAAAAGATGGCTCTCCTGAAAAATCTAGTTTCTGGAAAAACTGTGTTCTGCTTTCCAGCTCCTCAGATGATCTCTACTTGGGGATAAACAAACACTTTAATTCCACCCAACGATAGAGATGCAGTAATAAACTAGAATTCAATTGCGCGAACTGACGAGGGAGGGGTTGAAGTGCCTAACCCCCAGAGGAGAACTGGCATGAGCGACGCCTGTGTCAGTCCTTGGTGGTTGAGCGGCGAAGCGGCCAGATGTTTAATCAGAATTTGTGAAGATTCCTCTACACTTCTACAAGTGGATGCTTGACGCTCTTGGCGGCTCTTCCAAATTTTGAAAATTCGCCAAGACTATTTAAGACTCGGTTATGGCTCTTTGTAGCTTTCATATTCGCTCATGACTCTTTGGGGTTCATTCATACCTTATAAGGATTCATCAAGACTTGATCACGATTTTTCAAGGTTCTTCTAAAACTTTATAAAAAAGCTTCTGTAAGACTTTTGGAAATTTATTTAAATTTTCTATGACTTTTCTGGACTTGTTTATGATTTCTAAAATTCTTTCATACTTGCTTAGGATTCCTTAAGACTTCTTAAAAGACTTGGAACAATAGTTCTTAAACTGTAGGTCTTAAATATCTCCAGAAATTTTTTTTTTTTTAATGAAAAATGTGAAACGTATGCATCTATTTTTACGTGGGTACCTTTACCATTGACTTTAAAAAATATTCGTGGAGTAGTTTTTAAATTCTCTTAGTTTTCATTGACTACCCTCCTGAAGATGTTGGTGATATTGTGTTACATGAAATGAACAATAAAATATACTACCGTCAAATGGGGTATCTTGGAACAGCCGGGTAACTTGGAACACACCAGCAGACATGCGTAGGGGCCACCTTACCTGCCCACTTGAGCTAATTCCTGAACATCTCCGGTCATTTATGAGCAGAAGCAATAACCGGTCGAAATTCATGGATACTGTGTAAGCCTGTTCGTGTGTCCTAAAAGTTACACGGCTGTTCCAAGATACCCCAGTTGACGGTACATGTAAATACACTCGTACATCTTCACGAAGAATGCCTTTTCCTGTTTAAACATGATTTGGACAATATGGGTCACGAAATTTGGAGATTTCCAAAAGTAGGTCCAGGCCTCAAAAAGTTTGAGAACCGCTGCTTTAGAATACTTGTTTGAAACTGAGTAAGATTTTGTCATGTTTGAAGTACGTTTTCAATTTAAATGTTCTCCTTGGGAGGAGTAATTATCCTATTGCCTTCTTGTGTCCGTGGATATCTGTCTGCAGCTGCCACCTGTCATCCTGTCTATCTATTTGTTTGTTTTTTTGTCTGTTTTCTGATATGCGAAAAAATTCTTGACATTAAGTGTTTGAGTGCTTGTGACAAGCTTGACAAAGTTAGACAATTTTTTCCCCCAAACGGATAAGGGTGGTACGTTTCTTTAGACTTCAGAGTGATGTGAAAAAGTCAAAATACATTCGTGATGAAGAATTCGAAATAGGTAATGATTTCGGAAGACTTCAAGAGGAACATAGAATCGTGCAAGTTTTTGCAATATTCATATCAGTTTGTGAAATTATCATTTCTTCTGCTTGTTACCTCTCAGATGCTGAATTTTCAAGTTTAGCTGAGTTCATCTCCGAAGAGGAAAACGATAGGGGCTAGGATTACAAGAAATAAGCAACCCCTCCTCCCGGGCCGTATCGACAGGGAGGAGTTTGGGGTTCCAACCCCCTCCCCATTGGCTAAAAAAGCACGAAAAAACAAGGGGCGAGACGGAAAGGAGGGCGGATCTGTGACTCAGCCCACACCAAGAAAAAATCATCTTAATTGCGAACCCCCTGCTTAAATCCTGGCCCTGTCCTCTCCCATTCCGGAAGAGAGTCATGAGATAAGGCCAGTAGGGAACTTTATTAATTTATTTTTTAGTACGCAAGCGGAGGACAATGGCCTCCGCCTGGCGGCCGTCGCTCCGTGTATTGACGGAATATTGTACGTCTTCATACACTAATTACATGTGTTTTTTCGGGGTTCCCTGCTTACCCAGCTCTCTTACCCTTGGGTTTCTTGCGAGGTGTCGGAGGGAACCCTTCGCACGAGACCTTTCAGAATGGAATTTTGAGCTCTTTTGGCCAAACTCGACCTCCCCTTATGAGGGAGGCGGGTCTTACAAACTTATTAGCATATATTTCCTCAACAACGACGACGACAGACTTGCTACTGACGAGGGATGAGGCTGCCACCCGTTCGTACCCTGTCTCAGGATCTAGTCTCTACACCCGACTTACTGTGGTCTTACCTACCAGGGGAATCCTCATCAGCGGCTTACTTTTGGTTCTGTCGCAGCTCCTGGTGACGACGAGGGTGGCGTTGACGTTGGGGGATGACCTCTTCTAGTCTCTACAGAAGTTGCGCCCACTCTCTTCTGGGTTCTTCATCATCGACGATGATGTAACCGTTAGTGCAGCCTCTTCCGGCTTCTTCGGAAGTCGCCACCACGCTCGTCCGGGTTCTTCGGCTTCCATCCAGCCCTACTCACCTGCGAGATATGCCGAGTTCTCAAGCCGCCACAGGCTCATGACAAGCCCGCGCATGCCCTCCCATCAGTCCGCCGGGCACACTCCCGGAACACGTGTCGAGGTGTCTCTAGGCCAACACCGCAGAGGCACTGCGCTGTCCCAGCGGTTTCGGCAGTGCAGTAAGATGCAAAAGCACCAACCAGTAGTAGGAAACATGGGGATCTGAGGGCTTGAAAAAAATCTCTCTCTCTCTCTCTCTCTCGCTCTCTCGCTCACAATAAACCTGCCTTCAGATTCCTGACTTTTTTCTCGGTGGATTCTGTGGGACTCATCCACACTTATATACTAAGACTCTTCGAAACTCGTAAAGACTCTCTAAGACTTTTCAAGATTCATTTAAAATTATTAAAAACTTGTTTAAGTCTTCGTAAGACTCGTTTACAACGTTCAAGACTCTTTCATGCTTGCTTACGATTAATTCAGACTCTTTGAAACGCTAGAGAACTTCACTAAGACTCGGTAAGATTCACAGTTTGGAAGCGTTTTTGACGTCAGCTTTTTTTGATCGGAGGAGTAATTTCGACCTAGGCCGGTTTTTCGGCCGGAAGGGAAGATAGCTAAGACAGCGCTAACAGCCTCCCCGACGTCTCTGAAGTAATGCTCAAAAGGGCGGATTCCAGGACTCAGGTGGAGAGCAAATTAGAAAAAGAACTGCTCCCCTCCCCATTGCCTCCTTGTGTACGCACGGTTGCAAACCTTAGAATTCCAGAAACGCATTTTACACTAATATTCAAATAGGTCGGTAGCATGACCTTACGTTTCGGAAAAGAAAATGAATTTAGAGGGAAATCATATTCTGGAGAGGAGAAAGGCGTGAAGCCTCACCAAGCTCTGTTCTAGCTCCGTCTCTGAAACGGGGTTCCATCCCGATGCGCAAAATCCCGCCAGTTACGAGGGTAATTAAAAGGGAACCAAAGGTAACTGACTGATTTCTGGGTAATCTGAGGGTAACCGAGGGTTACAAATGGGTAACTTTTCCGCGGTGCGTGTCGAGATGCGCAAAATGTCGCCAGTTACCTGGGTGACTAAAGAGGAACTGAGGGTAATCGAGGGTTGCAAATGGGCAGCTTTCCCACGGGTAACTAGAGGGTAACTGATTGCACATCGGAATGTTTACGAACATGATTTACTTATCTCATTATAGTCGTTCTTCTCACGCATATGTCTCTCCTTTAGACGACGCATACTCGTGCAATACTTTTTGTGGCCATGACCTTCCTTTTAACAGACGGATGCTGGCATCCAATTATCTTTCACGTGTCCAGTTCATGTTTTGTAGATATTGACCGAATATTTCGCTATTGTGCTTAATGCCCCGTAATATTGACCATTCATCTTTTCAAATTTTGGTTTCGGTCAGTTCTTGAAGTCCGAGTTATTGAAGAGTAATTTTTCAAAAACGGACGTGTTCGAAATGTGACTTGTCGTATTGTCGGTGTCATTTGATAAAGCAGACCAGTCCCGAAAATCGTATCAAATTGATAGATTACTAGGATACATATTTACTGAGATATTGGTGTTCAAAGGTCACCATTTGTCGTACGTAAAAACAACTATGTATTTGCCGAGTAGTCTTTTGTGTTTAATGAATAATTAACTTTGTATTCCCTTTTGAAAAATTGTGACCTGTGCTGAAGAAACAGGGCTTAGCTTCGACCAGTGGTGGCAACTTAGATTTTCTTCGTGTGTTGCCCGACTTTTTTAAACTGGGAGGGGTGAGGGGATTATTAAATTATTCTGGTCAATTCATGCGAGAAAAAAAAAATTTTTTGGACAATTTGAATTTAATTTCAAAAATTTCGACCACCCCAAACTTAAATTTAAATATCCAAATATTCAAATAAATTTGGGGTTTTGAGGTATTTTTCGAAATATTTTCGTGTGTTGCCCCAGTAAGGTCGTATGTTGCCCGAGCCTCAGGGCAGTACTGAAGTTGCCACTACTGCTTCGAAAAGTTTTTTTCTCAGGAGAGCGATTTAAAGATAATTGGCTCGATTTCGAGCAATGTCGTTACGTCACTTCCGAGCACTGATTGTAGGCGATTTCTAAGTTGGTCACATGATAGAGCATTGAAAATAGAACAAGAACCAATATCAGAACGAAAATTGATTTTTTCGAAGCTAAGCCGTGTTTCTTCAGCACAGGTCACAATTACTCTTCAGTTGATTAAAATGGATGGATGATTGAAACTTGAGATCGTCCGAGTTTATTTTGCAATATGCATTGAGAAATGGATTGTTGAATTTCAGATATTGAAGCGACATTGTGGGGGGGGGGACAAAATTTTGTAATTTCTCAAGTTTTCCAACTGAGGGCATTCATTCCAGCTGAAGATCATTCCAGATATTTTGGGAGGAAGCCCCCCTCCTTCAATTCGCTCCGAAATCGTTGTATGTCCATGAGCATAAGCCTGTTACACACTGAGTACGTGACTAATCACATGCCACATCCACGTATTGGCAGCAATTTTGCAATCGGTATGTGTAGTTCCTGTAACATTGTTAATCATCCGGCCACCATGTGCGGAGACCGTGGACAGCGGTCATGATCACGATCTCCGGGCGATGGATATTGTTAAATTTTGCCTTTAATGTAAAATTGCGAGTAAAAACTTCAGAAGGGGTACCTCTAGGTTTTGATAAGAAATTACGATGCCGGAGCGCCATCTCGTATAAATAAACTGATCCGCTTTATCTGCTAAAAATAAAACTCAACCAGGAGGAGAAATCATGTCGAACTGCATTACACAATACATTGATTATCGTATTTGTTTGTGTACCGACTACTTTATTGACCTTTTTACTCGAAATTGCCCATCACACTGATAGGAAAATCACTGTCGGGTGCGGAAAATTTTGAACGATAAAATTTTCCTTTCGTATGGAGCAATAATATACCAAGACTGGACTTGATTAGTAATCCCGCCAAAAATACAGGTACCTGATAGTGGAACGGCGGAAATTAGAAACGAATTTGTATAAAATTTGCGATAGCGAAATTTAGAGCCTACAATCGGTGTGTGTCCGAATGAAATCAGATAGAACACAACAAACTTTTAAATTAGGATTAAATTAAACAGGAAGTTTCGATTAAGGACATTTTAATTTTCTATTAAATTAAACACATCATCCGTACATTTCCAAACGAGTAACCGCTATCCGGGGGTTTTCAAAATACTTTTTCAGCCTTACAACGCGAGGAATGCAAATTTCAAGCACCGTTTCATTGAATAAGCCCAAAAACGCGTTTATTCATATTTTTAAAATGATCGCGAGACTGAGATTGCTATACGTCTAGGACTTTTTGAGACAGTTTCATGCATGATGTTTTTCATTTCTGTTGCAGATAATAAGAATGCTACTCGTAACTGTACTCTACCCGCTATCGAAGATTTTCCTAACGATATTTTCACTCCGGAGCAGAGACTTAAGGGAGCTATAGTTTTCCACGCTGGTACTTCACTGTATCTCTTCGTAGCGCTAGCTGTAGTATGCGACAAATATTTTGTTCCTGCCGTACAAAAGATATGCAAAGGTGTGTAATTTGCAGTAATTTGATAATGGACTTTCTAATGAATTATTCACACACGTACTTACAATTAGCAGTCGTGAAAGTCCAGACCAGAGTCTTGCATGATTACCTTCGCAACTGACTAGTACCGCAATATAGGAAGTACATATATGTAGGTCTATCTCTGAACGACTTGGTTACACTAGGTGCCCCGCATTCTTGGATACTTTGTGTTGTCTGATACCTAGCAATACCTGGTATCATCTCGTAGTACTCGGTAAGACAAATAAGCTTGTATCAGGGTACCGTCATCTAGGGTAATATTGAACACCGGCAGTAATATAGATCACTCATGGCCAGTGTTGTTAGACATAACAAAACAAAATGACAATTGAATTTTAGGAATTTTGTCATAATGACAAAACCATTTCTCTGTTTTGTCATATGACAAAATGGAAATGACATAACAAAAAAAATGAATCAATGACAAAACAAAATGACAAAACAATTTTGTCATTCCAATATTACATTGGTGGAAAAGAACAAGGATCAAGAAGTTAAGGAAGACTAGAAGAACATGGAACTAGTGTCTTAGAAAATGTATCTAAACCAACCCATGCATTAGGTCCTTTTTCTCAGACAATTTTTGTTAAAGAAGTGATCAGCTATCAGCCATCAGTCAAAACTTAAGAAGTCAACCCAAGCCAGAAGAGTGATCACGTATGATTTACTGTAAGCGTGTAGCAAACTTCAACTATCATTAAGTCGATTAGAAATTCACTTTCAAAGAAAATTTGTCCTAAATTCGACTGTATCATCACCAAAAAATTAAATTATAATCAGTTCTACTAGCAGAATCATTTTTACTTGTTTTTTTACCCTACTAAAGATAACAGTGTTTCAATTTGAAAGTACACAACATGGTCACTCATTTTCACCCGCTAACAACCGCGCAGGCAATTTTGCAGCGCACTCTAGTGCAGGTTTAAATCCCAATTTCTTTTTAGCCTCCAAGTATGCAACCTTTGTTAAAATAACATTGGTGATTGGTAGGATTGAATTGTATGTAAAAATAGTAAAATACCTGAAAATTTGTGGATATGACAAAATGACAAAATAATTTTGTCATGACATAACAAAATTATGAAAAAACAAAATGACAAGACTCCAAACATGACAAAACTCATGACATAACAAAAAAAAGTGAAATGCTCGTCCAACAAAATGACAAAAAATCGTTTTGTCTAACAACACTGCTCATGACTTGTTTGCTGATAACGATACTAGCGCTTCTACAAGTCATGAGTAACCGATATTACCACCAGTGCCCGATATTACCTCAGTTGATTTTACTGATAACGATATTAGCGCCCCTACAAGTCATCAGTGGCCAATATTATCACCAGTGTCCGATATTACCTCAGTTATTAATACCTAGGTAGGATGAATAACCGTGTACCGAGGTTCCCAGGTAAGATGAATATGGAGGGGCTCTCAAGAGGATGGAAGAGACTAAGCCTCTCTCTATTTGTACCTATGTCCAGGCTTCATGAATGACTCCTTTGCTATCAAAACATTAAGTATATTGTTGCAACATTACATTTACAACATACCTATAGATATAATAATCCATAAATAAAATTAGCTAAAATAAATTAATCAAACCCATTTTGGAAATCCAAAATATGAGTATAGTAAGAAAAATATACATTACAATCAGCATGTACCTTGAACGCTAAACATCTTGAAAGATTTTCCTGGAGATTCATTATCCCCCTCACATGTGCCCCTTTCCTTAACTATCCAACAAATCATAAAAAGGTTGAAGATTTAGGTACATCCTCACATTTTAATGTTTTCATACTATTGTTGTTAAGCATTTTTTCCCGAAAAAAAGTATGAGAACATTATTGGAGGGCAATAAAAGTGCATCATAACTCTAAAAAGAGCTCAATATTGGCGAAGCTAATTTTTGTTCCATCGTCGTGGTCATCAATAAATGTTTTGTCCCAAAGGCTAATCTTGCTACAAACCCACCAGCCGTCATTTCCGTTTTGTTAATCGAATGACTTTGGAAAACGTACCAAGGGGTGGGGACTAAGCTTATTATACGATTCCCAGTAAAAACAGCTGCGATTTTCCTTTGAAAATTCTTAAAAATCGAGTATGGTCGAAGACCTCGGGTTGACCGTAAAAAATCATGTTTATTACAGTCTATACAAATTAGATCTAAAACATGTTTTTTTTTTCATGGGAGGGAGTAATGTGGGAATGTACATATTGAAAATCGTTGAAGGGGTGTGGTAACTAACGTATAATAAATCACCACCCCTACTTTTTCCGCTAGTTTTTTTAATGGATGTTTGAGTCCTCCAAACTCGGGTTTTCCAAACATTTCGAGCACTATAGGATATAAGAAAAAATTTTCAACCGAAAATTCTTCTGCACCGGATTTCTCCATAAAAATGGTCTTCACAAGATGTCTACAGGTTATGGAAGTCAAGGAAAAGCCATCTGTTTTCTTCTAAAACATCACTCAGTCATGTAAAGGCATGTTTTTTTCAATTGAAGTCTCGTGATTCCTGAAATTCAGATAATTTCATGGCTTTATTGTTTATAATAATGAATCGAAAACTAAACAGAAAAAATATAAACAGGAAAACGAATCGTGTATAAGATATATCAGCGGTGTCGAGCATGAAACGTATTTTTCCGTTTCCTGAAACTTTTTCATTTGTGACTTCATTTGTTTCAAAAAAAAAATTTTAATCCCTCTATTACAACTGGACGCTGTCAAGTGTAAGAGAACCGACCAGCAAAATCTGTTTTCTGAGAACACGAAATTCGAAGTTCAAGAGCCATGTAGAAACTGTATGACATTGCGTTTACCGATAAGCTTTTCTCAACGTGAGTACACATTTTTGAATCAGGGGCCCAGTTTCGAAAAATTCTACTTTTTACACTTTTTTCAACGATACTAATAACTCATTTTGTTTACAAATGTCGGTTGATTCCCTTACGCTGAATAGTGTCCAAGTCGAAAACATCAAGGTCATGTATAGGATTTGTGTAAGAGGAGATTTCCCAAAGAAAAATCAATGTTGATTACTTAACTTCCTTACAAATTTTTGTTGGACTTGGTGCGGGCATACGCAGCGTGCTAACTATACCAGCACTCTCAACATTCCTGGGAATGTACAGCATGATGGCGCGCCTCTGACCTCTTATTGTTATTGGTGGTGTTACGGATAACGCAAACAAGACCATGGGGAACTACATAACCAAGAAAGAAATGTTATTTTCATCCTCCGTCCCATGTTTATATTGTTTCCAGAGTTTCATCGCACAGCAGCCACTCCAATGTACATTCCCAATAAATATTAAGTACATATACATAGGTAATATAAATATGTTACGAAGTCTTTGGCACATGCATGCTTAGTGATTAAATTTATTCTAAAATTTTCATTCGCTCTTGTATTTTTATTTCAGCACTGAACATGTCAAACGACGTAGCTGGAGCTACATTTATGGCTGCCGCTACGTCCGCACCAGAATTATTCGTGAATGTGATAGGTACCTTCATCACTGAAGGTGATATAGGAATAGGCACAATAGTTGGAAGCGCAGTCTTCAACATTCTAGCCATTGCAGCATGCTGCGGATTGAGTGCAATTACAGTAAATACCTACATTTGTTCATTATGGTTGGCAGTATGTAAACAAGGGTGTAGTTTACTCAGTACTAACCAGTATTATCCTTGCAGCACCCATGAGTGATTAACGACACTTATTCCCTATTCTGGCAAAGCTTGTTATCGCAGAAAAAGGTGATCATTGGAGTGGTGTGGTACTTTCTGTGTATTGTCGCATGCAATTCAAAATAGTGATCATCTTTTTTTGGCGCCCTCAGTCTAACTCTCTTGAATGAATGCAGATGCTAAAACATTTGATCTATATATCACTACTATTAAGCAAGCTTCCTGAAATATGTATTACATCTTGAGAGAGGTGTTTCCAAAAGTAAGGTACTAGCTGTGGAGGAATACTTTTCTTCTCCATCTTTTACTATTGTCCACAAGTTCCAATATTCGCATGTGCTACACTGTGCGCTGTGTTAGCCCTTTCTTTACATACACTGGTGGCATTGTACGTGCTATCAGCATGTAAATTGTGTCAGTTGTGAACATCCTTTTATTCCTGATTTACCCAGTTACCCGCGGAAAAGTTACCCATTTGTTACCCTCGGTTATCCTCAGATTACCCTTGTTCTCCTTCATAGTTACCCAGGTAACTGGTGGGATTTTGCGCATCGGGTTACCATTTGATCGACCTGAAACAAAAATATGTATTTCTCTAGATTCTTGTCTTTTGGGAACGCCTCCTTGCTTTTTTCATGCAGGTCACAGCTTTGTAGACGTTGATGATATTTAACAGGTGGTGCCGTTACATTGGTGGCCTTTAACTCGAGATTGCGTCGCCTATGGGATAACAGTTATGATACTGATTTGTATTATCCACGATGAGAGAGTTGATTGGTACGAAGCACTAGTGCTAGTTCTTCTGTACACGGTGTATATTGCAGGTACCTACCTGATTGAATTTATGATACTATTTCATTCTTATTCAATTGGAATTGAAAATTATCATAGGTATACATATAATATGGATGTTTGACAGTTATGTACTGGGATAAGAAAATTCAACGTTGCGTATGCGGCAATGAAGTAAACGACGATTCCCCGAACCCGGAAGAACATAAAAAAGCAGCCAATGACCTCATACTCGGTTGGTATTATAAATTTTAATGGCAAAAAACCAATTTAAATTAGTGATTCCATATGAATGCGGACTCGTTTTGCACTAGGATTTTGTATTTTTATCCCCCTAAATTTTAAATGATTGAAAAATATTTCCAATAGTATCAGTTTCACCACGCATGTTCACCTGCGTATGTTTTTGGAGGGGAGAAAACCAAAATGTGTAACTATCAACTTTTCAACTTCATGAATCAAATAATGTAACTATAACAATTTTGGAAGATAGTATAAGGATATGCTTAAATAAAGTTTAATGAAAGAAGATGGTATGATGGTTAAATAATGGTTAACCACAAGAAATTACAGTGGCCATTAACCTTTTCTATATGGGTTTTCCTCAGAAAAATTGTGTAATAATGGTTATATAACCATTGAGCCCCAACATTACAGAAGGAAATTAATAACATAACCCTTCACTTTCTTTGACCTTCAAAATATGCGTGAATGGGTAGTGGATTCGGGTGCCTTAAGCGGTACCCTCTAATCACCCCTCCCTCTCAAAAAATATGAAACCCAACTGCAAAAAATTCCGCGTAAATGTCTTCTGCTGTACCTATAGATATATTGTGTATATTGGTTATTTTCAATTGTTGAAACTCCAATTAAAAATATTACAGATACTTATGAGAAGAATTCTAAAGGTATTGATAATGCCATTCACGAAAATATATCACAGAACGGAAATATAGTGAATTCGAATGCGGATGAAGAAACAGGGGATAATGATGATAACGATGGAAGTAAATATTGACACTCGAGCATTACCTTACTTAGTTAAAATTTAATATTGATGAGCATGCTCCAGTTTTTTGCATTAGTATCTCAACCTTCATGTTGATCTTTTATTTCCTTACGTTCATTTGACATTAGATAAATACTTCTATCAAAATTTCCTACCTACTTGAATATCTTTGTAGAAGTTATAGGTACACCTTACAGAAGCTGAGGTGTTCGTGAATTTAAGAATTTTATTTTCGGAAAAGTACCAATATTTATTGGAAAGTAGATATTTGACAGCATTTTTTCAGGTGTAATCCCATCATCAGTGTTGTAACTTCTTACTAAAAGTCTTTAAGCTGAGTGTTTAAGGTGGTACCATATGGTGAAAACTGTTAGTATATCATGCAGGCTAATCATAGTAATGATGGTCTATTAGTTCAAAAAGACCAATCACTGTTAAATTTCTGTTGTTAGTGTAAAAAGAACGTTTTGTAATAAAACTACTTTCTAATGAATATTTTTGGCTCTGTTTCGAAGACATCCGGCATTATAGAGATTTAGTTCTGCACTTCCAAAAATTATTTCCAAAATCCGTACTTCGTTACAACTTAGACTAATCCGGTTGCTTTTTTGCGAAAGAAAACAAACTGAAATTATTCACGAATGTATTTCTAAATTATTTATATTTCAGTTTTAGATTTGCTAAGTTTCCCATCGAAACCAAGTTGGTGTAAAATCTGCGTGTGGATAGCGATATTACCGATACATGTAGTTTTCTTATTTACAATACCGGATTGTTCTCGAAAACGCTTTAGAAGTTGGTTTCCATTGACGTTCATAATGTGCATTGTATGGATTGGTAGTCTGTCGTATGTTGTGGCTTGGATGATTACCATCATAGGTAAGCTTTGTCTCCGAGCTCGTTGTCAATTTTACAGAAAAGTATAAGACCTGAATTGTCGTATAATGCTTAGCAATGTTCATCTATTATAAAAATGAATTATGTTTTTAGGGGACACTTTAAAAATACCTGATTCGGTGATGGGCATTACATTTCTAGCCGCTGGAACCAGCGTTCCCGAAGCTGTGTCTAGTGTTATAGTTGCTAAACAAGGTATA
The DNA here is from genome assembly GCA_031841125.1 of Acanthococcus lagerstroemiae. Lineage (NCBI taxonomy): Eukaryota > Metazoa > Arthropoda > Insecta > Hemiptera > Eriococcidae > Acanthococcus > Acanthococcus lagerstroemiae. Next base: position 38,574,166 of record CM063114.1, on the reverse strand, counting down.
GTAGAGCAAATTTGAAACATCATCGTAAAAGTAGACGACTTCAGTCATCCCAGATGACCGAAATCGCCTTTTTTTTTACACGGTAGGTATTTACATCATGTTACAAAACTACCTCTTTAATAATTAACAAATACTACTTAGGACTTGGCAGCATGGGTATCAGCAATTCTCTTGGATCAAACACGTTTGACATTCTTCTGTGTCTCGGCTTACCTTGGCTAATCAAAGCGTCTTTACCAACACGTGTTGGTCAAAATTACGTTGGGATAAATTCCAGAGGTCTGGAATATATTGCCATATCCTTGCTGTCGACATTGTTGTTGCTCTACTGCGCTTTCGCAATCAACAAATTCAAACTTGATAAAAAAGTAAGTTTGATACAGTTTCATCGTACATTAGCGTTATATAATTTTGTAAAACTCCGTATTGAACTATGAATTCGAAAATTATTTCAGGTGGGCTATACGTGTTTACTCATGTACATCATATTTTTAGTGTCAGCCACTCTGATCGAGTTAAATGTGTTCTTCGTTGTCAATCTACCTACTTGTAGATAACTTTCTAAAAGTTCCAAACTGTACAAATACTGTAATTTATCATTTTAATATTACCGCACACTAATTTACATTTCCTCTTTAAATTTTTATTTACATGTACCTATATGTTCGTGATTAAGTTTTTGTGTTGAGTAATTTACCTATTCAAAAAGTACTTTTTATATTTGAGGATGATTTTTCTTTAGTAAAACATTTCATTATTTATAAAATATAGAAAATATTTGTGTGTGTGCGCGCGTGTGCGTTCATCTATGTCTAATAAAATACTCTCCCTCCATCATTATTTTGGACAAATAGTCGGAAGTCAGGTCGATATTTAAGGTCTTTCTTTTTAATTAAAAAGTATTTGTCTCCTATACTTCGAAGAGACTATAGACCTAATAATTTTTAAATAGAAAGGTAAGTACAGACCAATCTGTCAAAATAAATGTAGGTACGTAGATTATGAATATCGCAACAGATTTTCGATCTGACCCTTATTTGGACACTATTTTCGACTTTTTTTCCTTCCAACATTGTTTATTTGCTATTTGTTCGCTTGAAGAATTTGTGCCCATTGTGAATCGAGCTACAAAGGAAAAGACGGAGCTCAAAAATTTATTTGCCCCAGGCCCCGCGAGAGCTCTCATGCGGCTCCGATAACTGTCCCAGGAGCCTCTGGAATTCCTCTCGTTGAGTTGCTACCAATTTGTTGTTCAATTTCCATTTTGAAACTAATTCGAATCTTTTCTCACGCAATATACGTGTCAGACCGGAAAACTATTTGATAGCAGGATGCCTTTGATATGCTCCTTTGAACCTTCACTTATGTAACATAATATACATTTTAAATCAAGAATGCCTTCAATGGTGCTTATATGCAACTCTATTAACATCTGAAAATTATTACGAATTCGCTCAAATAGTGCTGAAATGTAGCGTTTCTATCAGGAGAATATAAAGTATCAAGAGGTCTCATGTTCGCCTAATATTTGCGTAGCTGCATGCTGAATGCTGTATGCTGATGGCCAGCTACAAGCTGCATGTATTGATAATCCTGTGACGTCAAAATCATGACTTTAAAAAGAAGAGAGCACCTTTCTAGTTATAGAAACCTTGACTCGTAGCTTGCCGCTTTTATCGGTTATTTGGTCTGGTGCGCGGTACTGCTTGTTTCATCATTTCTCAGCTTGGAAACTGAAAAATCTATATTATAAAATCCAACTTCAACTCCCTGAATGATTGAATGTGTCGATCGCATAGCATAAACAAACTTTTTTTTGGCTTTTGTATTGAAGCGAGGCCGAAGGCCGAGCCACCGTCCTTTTTGGCTTTTGGCTGTGTGGAATTTAATGCGAGACCGCAGGCTGAGCTATGGTTTGTTTTTGTTTTAATTTATGAAAAAGGAACTAAAACAACCCGAATGTAAGATTCTTTTTCCTAATAAAAATTTATTTCGTAGCATTTTCGTCCACTCATGGATTGATGCGGCAGACTGCAGTAGCAGAGAGGCAGAATGTAAAAATAAATTCGTGTTTGATAACCAATCTGCAAATTAATAATTGATTTGATGAAATTAGTAGTCACTCAATTTTGCAATAATTACTTAATTGGGAAAAAGAGCTATTTTTCTATATGTTCGAACTTGATTAATGTGCAGCTTAAAGAAAGGAGAAAGTGCAATTCCTACTTATTTCGTCACTGATTCACTTCTTACCACAAGTAAGTCCTTATTTTCAAGCTGTAGTTACAATATCTGATTTGAGAATATTTTGGAAAACAGCGTGGAATACAAATTAATCATTTGTATCCTGTTTCTATATTTGAACATCAGATTTTACTATCTTCACACTATGTTCCAGATTTGCAGGAGTTCAATACATTGACACCAGGTTCAAATCCGCAACAGAAACCTAATTATCAGGAAACAGACCTGGGTTTTGAGTTGAATACTCTACTATATGGTACCTCTTCAATCTAAGAATGTATGCCTCGGATGTAACGTTAATTCTTTTAATCTTTCTATATTGGATTATCAGTTTCTATCTGGACTGTTTTCCTCTGTTCTGCAGGAGTTGAATACCTTGGTACCAGATTCATATCGAAAATAGATGACACCTGGTTATTAGTAAACGCACCTGAGTTACTGGTTGAATACTATTATGCATGGTAGCAGTTAGGTTGCAGTATGCAGATTGTAGAATCGTGATTGAAAGCTGATCAGGAATGGAGGAATTGTGATTTAATGTACATTTTAAAGAAACGAGAAAGAGAAAGGAACTGGGAGCATGAATATCCTCAGTTAGTTTCAAATGTTACTTGTCTGAATAATTTCCAATGTGTATAATATCACTTATGAACTTCACGATTTACTGCAAGTAAGTTAAGTACCATTAGCAAATTGTCATTATGCATCTCTGAAAAGTATAAGAATACAGGGATGGCATCAGATATTAGGTATGTAGTATTTTAAATATCGACTGGTTTTTCATTTTTCAGTTACGTTGACAGTTTCTACCATCTTGGCCGCACTTTTCTGTTCAGTTTAAGAGTGTAATATAAATTCAGGAATCTAAGCTAAACCTTGATTATTATATTAGCAAGCAAACTAACTGGAAGTGGGAGTTGAATACTGTTCAAGATAGTAGTTAGATAACAAAATATCAGTAAGTCCACCTGGTTTACTACTCAAGTGACTCATAAGAAAACGATTTGATTTATCAGTTTCACAAGAGAACTACAGAATACCAAGGAACAGTACTTCTAGCGTGGAGTGATGATCAAATACTTCTGAATGATTGGAAATGATCGCAAAATAATTGTTTTGATATTCATTACCACGTTTCCATATTAGCCAGTGATTTGTTTTGTTTCGATGTTTCGTTTCATTAGGTATTTTGTTTCATTTCTCCAGAGACTTTTGTTGTTATTGTTATAATAATTTCAATTATTTGTGAACTATAGTTACACACTTTCTTTTTGGCATTATTAATCTTATCAATTCTGTAAAATCCATTCCCGCTGTGTTCCAAATTTGATTACATTTTCACGTTATTTGAATTTTTTTAAATATATTTTTCACCAGTTAGAATTGAATGATGTATTTTTAAAGCTATACTATGCTTCAGTGCTACCTGGGAGAAATCAGAAGCAGTAATTCTGAGTAATTCATGCCTATTGTAATGCGAAATGAAAAGTTAAAAAAGGAAGAGAGAGAGAGAGAGAGAGAGAAGTCTATTGAAAGTTGTTATGAAGCAGTGGCATATCGCACATGAGCCCTCTTATGTTTAATTCTATAATGCTGAAGGTTTTGATAAGAGGTACATCCATAAATAGATAGTGTTTTACACGTTTTACATTATATTTTATATACAAATGTTGATGTCCCCATACTACATGATTGATATTAATTTCAGCGCATAATGAATCATCAAAATGCTGTAAAATTCTTTCAGTTTTTTTCTTATTTTTTGATACTTGTAGTTCCAAAAAATTGGTGCAGTATTTTAAGTGCTGGGTACAATATCCTTGTCTTTCTTTCCTTGAGTGACGAGCAGTTCAAAATAAATGCAGGCGGTTATCAATAGTAGGTAATGGAAGTTTACTGGCATTATTTGGCAAATTTTGTACCCCAAAAAGTTCAACAAGATTACTTGGGAATTTGCTGGTTTCTTATTTCATTACTTTTTATGCTTTTGGTCAAAATACTGAGCTCCATGGGATGGCAATGGAACTACTACACTTGATACAAAAAAGAATTTTGTTCAATATTAGAATCGCAAAACCCTGTACAACTTTTGAGCCACCAATTTAACAGATTTGTTTCGCAATGAAATTGTTGTGGTGGTAGCAATGATCAACCCACAGGAGTAAAATTTTCCTCGCATGGTTCAGAAATTTTTGAAGAGAATTTTATCAATTTCTGAGTCAGTTTTTTCACATTTAAGCCTTTTGAGACTGACTCTCATGTGGTACTGTTGTAAAAGTAAACGTTTGGCTAACCATTCACTATTTAACAGTATTGAATATAATCCATTTAACCCCTTCCCTGCCCTGGTTGATATGTTTTTTATCTTTAAAACCGCTGATTGCAACAACTGTATGTCATATAGACCCAAAATTTTATACATATAGTCTCCTGACCTGGGAAAATAATTTTACCAAGTTCAAAGAAAATCGGCTGATTTTTGAACGTTTAATTACTTTTCTATTTTGAACTTTTAATTACTTTTCTATTTATATTGTACTTCCTAACCAAAAACCACCAACTTTAAGACCCGGTGGTGCAGTTTAAAATGTTTTAATCAATCTGAAGCTATTTGGTGATTTAAAAAAAAAGAAGGAAGAACCTAAGCGGGGGGGGGGGGTACGTTGGAGTAGAGCAAGCAAGATGAAGTTCAGATTTAAATCCTGAAGAAGGTGGACATTGTTAACCAAGTTATATACTTAGAAAATAGTAAGATTTTCCACAAAGATTAGTAGTCATCAGAAAGCCTGGAAGGTGAGCAAATTACTGAGATTTGTTGAGCTTCAGTGGGGCAAGTTAAGCCAAGCATGAGTCAAACCATTTTCAAAGTCTACAAGTAATTCAGGATAAAAGTAAAATTAAGTTGTTGGAATATACTAAAATTAATTTTATACCAAGTTTTCAAAAACTCCATTGCAGTTCATTTTATTTTTTCCAAATTAATACCTATTTCCCACTTCTTTGAGATACACTTTAGACTTCACAGTATCATTGTCCAGGTCCTCCTTGCAAAGATAAAAAGTGCCCAACTTATAAGTTAAATTTTGTATACCAACCAAAATATTCTCAATTACGCAACCTATTTACTAATAACAGTTACCACCATAATATTGCAGACACTTGGTTTCGAGTTGGCGCGAAGCGCCAACGAGGGAAAGCATTTGCGAGCGAAGCGAGTGAATGCTCCATCAAAGATGGGGAGCTGGACGGCGCGCGCTGCAAGCGCCTAGCCTCCAGGGGCGCTGTAAGCGCCCCGCGAGAGGCTAGTACTTTGAATAAATTTAAATATGTACGATGTGCCGTTTAGAAGTAACTAGGAACAATGTGAACTATGATCTACAATAAATCACTGATGTAGTTTGTCACTTGTTATTAAAATAAGAGATTTCCATTGTACAAGTAAGTTTCTTCAATATCGGTGGCATGGATGCCGTTTGCTACGGATTCAGATGCTTAGGTCAACTGAGTGAGAATAAATTCGATTCAATTCTCAAACAGTTAGATATACTCCAATCTGGCGTAACCGTTAAATTCGTAACATTCACCTGGAGCAAATGTTATATAATCTTGGGTAAGTATTGGCGCAATGAGCTATTTTAATACTACAAGAAATAACACTATTTACCTACCGTTTAACTGAGTTATTATTTGTCTGTAGATGACAACTCAGTGATTATACGAGGATTGGTTGATTCGTGTATGAAGAATCGAAAGCAAGTTGTTCTTCCGTTTCCAGATGCTTTGAAGAAGGTACTTTTTTTTTGTTTCCCATTATATCCTCTGTCATCGAGTAAAGTTTGATTATTTCTTTTAATCTCCGAAAAAGGTCGCGTGTCTAAAACGATACGATTTGTTTTTAACTGAAACTGGATCCTGTTGGAAATTCTCGGAAAATGGAGATTGGACTGATATTACGCATCAGTTTAAAATTATGAACGATGATTTCGAAACTGCTAATTTCAAGATTGTTGATATTGTTTCAAATGGTGATGAAGTACACTTGGAGTTACTCAACACAGGTTTGTATTGTAAAATTTTAACCATGAAATGTCCGCGGACGTTACCGAAATGGTCGTTAATGTTGTATTCTATATTTCATTGCAGGCACTGTATTCTCATTTCCTGTGCAAATTGATATCCCAGGTTCATATAAAGTAAAAAAAGTGAGTTGTGGTTTGGAACATAACATTTGTCTACTCGAAAGTGGTTCCGTTTGCGTTTGGGGATCTGGTAGGTAATATTCGTTCAACTTCTTAACTCAATTTTTATTCAGCTGTTCCTATTAGTATGTGTAGATCTACTCGTGATGTCTTTCTTTGATTGATATTTTATAGTCGCGGCCAACTTGGAAATGGATCGTTGAATGTCGCAGAAAACCCCGAATTGCTGGTGTTTCTAGATGGATTAATAGTAGTCGACGTTGATGCCGGGGGATGGCATTCGGCAGCTCTCACCAACTGCGGAGACCTGTACACATGGGGGTGGAATAATTTTGGACAGCTCGGATTTACATGTGACAAAAGTGAGAAATATTCCATCATTGATGAAATTCGTGGGTGACTGCATTCAGTAATTCGAAATTACAAATTGCATTATTTCTAACTTGATACGGAAACAGTAGACAGTGGTTTCAAACGCTATATGAGGCGTGCGATAAACCAAATGAAATACGTGTAGGAAGTTGAAAAGCGAGTGTTTTCCATAGTTTTGGTAACAGTGACAGAAGATTATTAAGAAATGTTAAAACCTTCGCGTGTCTCTAAATAAGTGACGGTTTCATTTTTGATTGCAGGTAACAGTGACGAAATTAGTGATTGCGATTCCTACGTATCTGTGTTATCAGAACCAAAACTGGTTGACTGGCCAAATAATATGGAAGTTCAGGTGAAACGGATAGCATGTGGAAGTTTGAATACCATGGCTTTATTAGGTCGAGCATTCTCTTATGCAATATTTTTAACTTTCTTTTGCTTACCGAACATAATTTCTGCTACTTACACACTTGTGTTTATGTTGAAGTGATTTTGTATTACTGGATGTATTGATATTCTAGATGACGGCGCCGTGTGGGGCTGTGGAAGCAATAAATATGGTCAGTTGAACCCCCTTTCCGACGAAGAGTGTTATGATGAAATGACTCGTGTGCCAGTTCCGGAAAACGTTAGTACAATTCACAATATATCGTGCGTTTCGTGGAATTCTATATTATACGTGACGTGTAAAGATGGCAGTTAATAAAATATGTATTTGAGTGAAATTCTGCATTATTTGAAAATACTTTACTCCGGACCTGATGATACAAGATTGTTTAGGAATCGACGGGAGACGAAGCAGAAAAGTGGAGAAGAGACTCGGTTTGAAAATTCGAGCAGTTGGCAAGATTGGAGCAATAAAAAATTTGGAATATTCAGAACGAATCCGGTCAGTACAATTTTTTATGTGTTTCTTTCCCTCTGAAAGCTAGATACGGGTAAAATTCTTCGTTCCGATTAGGAATGTAGTATCAGACCGGTGTTCGTGGGAAAGATCTGAGATGATTGTCATCTTCCCGCCATGGCCGCCTAAAATATGACTTTTCACAGAGATGTTCGTAAAAATGAAAAAGCTTGGGTTCACTTTCGGATAAGATTCGTTTGATCTGTGAGTATCGTTCTAAAAAATTTTGTCGAACGCCACGTATGGTAGGTTTGAAGTAAATATGAGAAAGCTCTTTGAATCTAAATATCTAATATTTGGTGGAGCGTATTGCAATGTACGCATGCCAAGTTGGCTCCCTAGACACCGCACCCCTGGCCCCGGGAACTGTTCTTTTCGAATATCGCATCTGTGTAAATCTGAATATCTGGGATTAGTGATAGTAAAATGCTTGAGGGTTTATTATTAATGAACGTTTGCTGAACAAATTTCAGTTAAATAAATGTTTAAGCATTATTAGAGACGAGTTAATGCTTCGAAAGTTGAGCATCATATTGAAATGAGTTGAATCGCAGCTCAGTTCAGAGTTAATTTTAGTCGTAACTCAAGAAGCGAATGGATGTGATTGAAATGCTCGACCATTTAGAACAAATGGCCGTCAAGTCGAGAGTACCTGTTCCGTGAGCATGGAAATTTGAGCATTTGCTCAATAGATCTCAATAAATACTTGAAATTCTAGAGCTCTTAGAAATGAGTATTTGCTCATTACCACTATTATCTATGATTCTAATTATCTAGAAAGATGAGAGATCAAATAACCCACCCCACCTAATATGAAAATTACCTAGGTACAACCTAAATGGCTCCCTAAGCGATTTTTCGAGAAGTAAATTTCAGAATGTATCCACTCATGGGAAAATTTTTCTAGTCAAACTTGTTCGGCAATATGATATTTCTGAATTCAGTCCTGAATTTTCCCAGTTTTTTGGGTGTATTAATGTGGACAGTATAAACTCGAAAAGTGAAAAATTCAGAAATATTATTGTCAAACTTTTTAAAGAAGGCATATGCATTTGATGGAAACTGACATCAAATATTTCAATTACATACTAAAAGTTCAAATTGATACTTCTTTACTAACTCCTGCGGCATTATCAAAAAGTGCACTCTTTTCTCATTAGAATAGCCTTCGATTTACATATCTCTCTACGATAATAATTGTTCAAAGAAATTCATTTACGCATTTTCGTGAGAACCACCGTACGTCTGACAGAATTTTTTTTTTTTTTTTTAAGGGTTGAATGAAATCGTGCTCTGTTTTTTGTAGAATATTTCGTATTCATGACAGTCTTGTAAGGAACTGGAGAAAATAATTCTACTTAGTTCTAGTTTCTGTGCTATCATATCTTGTTGTGGGAAGATATGAAACTAATGATGAAAGTGAATCCGAAACGGAATAATCTGATTCCGGATTTTCGTTCTGTGGTTCTGAATCTCAGAATCCACTTGGATTCTGTTTTCTATAAAATCTCTACCCGCATTTTGAAATTGTATTGTCAGCACTCTAATCTATACGAACCTCATTATAATCAGGCCCGGATTAATGTACGTGCCCGGGGCGGAAAAATTTTCGAGTATAATACACAAAAATTTATTCCCAACTCGCAACTCCCAAGTTCAAAACCAATACAAGCAAAACTTACAAGAAAAAAAATCCAAATGGAAGTTTTTTACAACTTGAAATTTACTAAATAAGATGATGGGGGCGAGGTGCTTCTAAGCGAGTGCCCAGGGACGTTCACGCCCTGATTAGAATTCTGTTTTGTCACTGAATTCATCAAGATTTCAGAATTATTAACTCTTAATTTCCTGAGTGACTTTTTTGGATTCTAGTATCCTCTTACCGGATTTGAAAAAAATCTAGATTTTGGAATTTGTATTAAGAATCCATTTTTAAAAGAAAATCCGAATCTGTGGCGCATGTAATCTTCAAATTTTCTCAAAAGTCTGGGAAATGCCTCCTGGCCAACCCCTATTTACTTTCATACTACCCATCTTCAAGGCATATGATACCAAAATTCTGATAGGTCTATAATTGTGTTATAATTGACGAAGTTAGAATCAAAACCTACATTTGCCATTTTATTCCAAGTGCGCAAATATATAGAAAAAATACTGTACGCGAGTGCAGAAATACATATCTTTTGCTTTGTTGTGAGTGTGTGGTATGTATATAGCACCAGTTTGGGCAAATAGTATTTGAATACTGCAAATACTAAATACAACTACTGATTGTAGGATGTTGTTACCACAATTACAATATGTAAAGGCGCATACGAGAAGGGACCAGTTGACCAATTGTAAAATTTTACACAAAAAAAAAGTTTAAAATTGAGGGGGGTTTTTGTAAGTATTTACCGTTCTGTTACTTACCAACATTTCAACCATGAATGTCCTACACACTACCAAGACGCTCCCCTGATCTCTTGTCCATTCTTTTCGGAAAAATTTTCCAAAGAATTTACATGTTTCATGATCTCCGAAGAATTTCATCGAAAAACTTTGGGAAAATTTTCCGATGATTTTTAAGAAATTTCATCTGTAATTTTTGGAATACATTTCCAATTTTATCCAAAGAATAAATTTCTTTAAACAGGGTTGCCACTTTCTGGAAAACCGGGAAAAGTCAGGGAATTTGGTCAGTCAGGGAAAAGTCAGAGAATTTTCATTTAAGTCAGGGAAATTTTCTGAAAATAACAAACGAGTTCGTATTTTATCAGAGTAAACTTTTTTATTTGTATTGTAAAAAATTTCTGTGACTCTCCTCCCTCTGGGCTTTCTCGGAATCCTGTAAAAAAAGTCAGGGAAAATTGGAAAAGTTGGCCTGGAAAACCGGGAAAAGTCAGGGAAAACCAATCCTGAAAAAAGTGGCAACCCTGTTAAAAAGCTACGGGTGAATTTTCCGATAATTTTTGAATAATTTCATTAGAAATATTTGAGGAGAAACTCTGGTGGTTTTTGAAGAATCTTATCAACAATCTTAAAAAAAAATGTTCTCGGAAGAATTTCATCGAAGATCCTCGGGAAAAATCTCCTCTATGATTTTTAAGGAATTTCACTGGAAATTTTCGAAAAACAGTTCCGATAATTTCTGAAGAATCTTATCGGAAACCTTTTTAAAAAATTTCCAGTGTTTTCCGAAGAATTTGAAAGTTTAGTAATCTCTGGAGAATTTCATCGAAAATTTTTGATAAAATCTTCGATGGTTTTCAAGGAATTTCTTGGTAATTTTTGTGAAAAAAATTCCGATAATTTCCGAAGAATCCTATCGGAAATCTTTAGAAAAGATTACCAGTATTTTCCAAAGAATCTTAATAAATTACTCTGAGAAAATTTTCTGGTAAATTTTGAAGAATTTCTGGGGAGAATTCCGATGGTTTTGAAAAATTTATGTAAAATCGTCACAAAAAATGTTTGTTGATCTCCGAAGAATTTCATCGAAAATCTGCGGATCCGAGTCCCTTAAACGGTAAGAGTAGACAGACATTCATGCAGCAGGATAAGTTGCCTACATTATAAGATAGATGCGAGACTCCCCTTTAGCAGGTACGTAGAAAACTCATCCTGACGACGAGTAACTGTATTTGCCTGCTCTCGCATTTAAAACGGCAAGAAGAAAATTGTCCAGGATTCATGGAAAATTGTTTTCAAACAATTTTATTTTATATAAGAACATGCTATTTCCTTTTTGTACTTTTTGAAATAATAAATTTTGACTTGTCGCACTTGAAACTGCAATATCTCGCTGCAGGCCCGGCGCTAGGCGCGGGCAAAGCGGGCCCTTGCCCGGGGCGGCAAGAAAAATGGTTGTGACTTGATGTGTCACACTTGGCCACAATGGGCTTATCGCGAAGGTGTAATTAGTGCCTCGTGTCTTTTGCCAGGGGCGGCAAATGTTCCTCCGTTGCCTGGGGCGACAAAATCTCTAGCGCCGGGCTTGAAAATTCAGCGAGTTGCTGAATTTTCTAGGTAGAGCTCTGGGGTTGGTTTTATTCGGTTTCTGAGGGGCTTTTACATAAATTTAGCCAAAAAAGTAAAAATCGAAACATTGGTCAACCGGTCCCTTTTTGTATGCGCCCTCACATGTACAAAGTTACGATTATTGTTGAGGTTTGAGCGAGCGTAATGGCTTCTCTCCGTAAGGTCTGTGCCTAAATGTACTACTCGGGGGTTATTTGAACCTCCTTTTGTGACGTTTGTGGAAAAGATACGAAAACACTACTGGAGACCGTTTTCATGGAGCATCTGGGGTAGAATAATGTTATAGCAGAAATTTTGCTGTACATCTCATAGTACTCGAGATTTTTGAAAATTGTCTGCGTTAGGTAAAGTGTACGAAAAAATTATGATGATCTAGGAAATTGATGACTTTTTCTCTAGATTTCCTTTTCTAAAACTGTGGTTTCGCTAGATCTAGCTAAACTATTTTATTATATTCCAACTCGTATTTTTACTATTCAACAAAACCATTCTTGGATTTGCTTTTTTTTTTTTTTTTTTGATTCATATATTTTTTAGATCTAGCAAAACCACTGTTGGGTTTTGTATTGAAGCCCCCATTCTTCATAGTAAATTTCAGGGAAGGGTATAGCGAGTCGAAGTAATATTCAGACAAGCTGGAAAAAAAGGAAGATACATACGTGAATAACGGGGTTGCCAAAAGTCGCACGTACGTGGTTTGTTGATACTGTATGTAAAAGTAAAAAGTACCTCTATGAATGGATCAGCCGATAAAAAACAAAATGTATTACCTATCTACCTAAAGAAAACTGATAGCGCTATCTGTCGGCTAAGTCGAAATTTCAAAAGTATGGTCGTTTTAAGTAACCCTTTCAATTACAAGTTACAACTCGATACTGTAAAACTATACCACTGTATTCCAAGTGACGATTCCGAATGAATTATGAATTACAAACTGCAAATTACAAGTACAGTTATTGTATTTGTAACACAACTACCCACGTATTTAAATACCGGTGTAGTTGCACGCACTGAATCACAACCGCTGTATTTGTATTTGTCAGCAACAACTAGATACTCGTAGTTTGTAGTTATACCTAAAAAATGTATTTAAATACTACCAAACTTACTTTGATCTGTGTTTGCGAGAAATCCGACTGTCGTGAACTCGACTGTGCGAAAATGGTTGCAGTCGCTAAAATTGAAGGAGACATTTGGCAAGTGTCACTTTTGATTCTCACTTCGCCGTTGCATCGTGAAAATCGTTCAAAGTCAATTTTTGAAACGTGAAGAATGGTGTAGTAATGGAATGCACTTCAGAATGAAAATATACCATACTACGCTGGATTAAAGAAAACAAAATTTGCACCACAAATGAAGATGTTAGAATCAAAACCGACATTTGCTGAAAAAAAAAATTGAAAAATAAGGTTAGGGCGTTAGCTGATGAAGCAAGAAAGGTACTACGAGATGGGCATGGCGAGAAACACTTAGAAACGTGGTATTTGTCTGTAAAATAAATCGTCTGTGATATGTACACTGAGAATCAAGACTGACACCCTTGGCAAGTGTCAGTTTTGATTCTCAGTGTATATATCACAGATGATTTTACAACGAATACCTATCTGTTTCTCAGATTTTCTCGTCATAACCATGTTGTAGTACTTTCTTTGCTTTATCAGCAGGTGCCCGAACCGTGTTTTTCATTTTCTTGACAAGTGTCGATTTTGATTTCAACCTCTTCAGTTCAGTTCATGAAAGAACTCGAATGTGTCAAACTATTTGCTAGATTTCGAACGTACCTAAGGGTTGGATATTTTGTTACGAATGTTGAAAGTCCTCATTTTCTGATTCACCCATTAGTCATCACCACTGTATAAATGGTCTTGTAAGCCAGTGGTCGCATAGTCCCTTAATCATGCCCAAGACTGATCATATAAAACATGAAAAAAAAAGTGCTAAACCCAAAACTAAAAAAAAAAAAAGGAGAGAAAAAAATTATTTTCTAATTTTTTAAAATTTTATTTGCATTGTGGTATTCTTATTGTTTTATAGTACACTTGCTGACCCGCTTCGCAGCTGATTTAGACCGTGGGATAAAGTGAGTTGGCTTAAGTGAGTTTAGATGGACGGGGGTGTTAAAATTAGAAGGAAAACAAACTATTTGCCAAAGTTGCAAGGGGGTCTAGACTTCCTGGACACGTGCTCTTCAAATCACATTGCATTTATTCAGAGTGCCCTGATCCATTTGCAGTTTATCGCTTCATGTTTGTGTTGTTTAAACAAAGATGTTAGGGTTCTTAAAAATTCAATTGGATTATTAGAATACATATATGCTGAGCATGGTTTCCAAAAACTGAAATCTTTGGGGCAGTAATTAATATCAGCCTTGTATTTGTGTAGTTCTACAGTTTGATAAATACATACAATAGAAGATATATACCCTTCGTATACTGAACTACTCAGACCCTTTAGGTATAGGCCGCCCCGCTTTTTTCTATATTTTTTGGTCTTGGGCTACTCTTCTCCACATTATTCCCATTTTGTCCTGAGCTTTCTCTCCTTCTTTTCTTGTCGTAAGATGGCTCACCGATAATCTTGTTCTGTCGTGTCCCTTCTTGATGTGCGATATGTACCGCGTAATCCCATTTTAATTTCTTCATCTCCAGCTTACCTCTTTCATACCCGTTTCCTCCCTTATTTTTTTGTTTTTCACTCTGTCTTTTATTCTTCACCCTAGTATACTTTGTTCGAACGTAGCGAAGAGTGTTCTCTAGGGGGGGGGGGGGCGAAAAATTTTAAATTCCCAACTGACTCAACTTATAATTCCCAAGAATCAAATTTTTTTATGTTGCCTAAGAAGGGGGAAAAAAATCTCTTGACTGGTTGGATTTTTCCAACTCTTGGTCTATCTACTAAAATTATCCAATTCCGGCGGAGGCTTGGGAGAGCGACCCTCTCGTGTTCCCCCCCCCCCTCCGTTAGTTTCGTCCCTGTTCTCACTGTGGTACTGTGGTAGTTGACCTTTTTATTTGCTTTTTCGTTTAGGGCTTTTGGGGGTGATATGTGGTTGAAACTGGGCCATGTGGTACATAAATGAGTACGAAACAATATCATTGTAAATTATAGTCGTGTTAAGTCAGATGTACATGTAATAATGACGCATTTTGAGCTCGTTTTGGAAATTTCAGATTTCCAACCCCCTAATAGTTTCTGAAGAGAGACAGTTAAAGCCACCAAATTTTAACGTAATGTGAAGAAGTTCAATGTAAAACAATTCCGAAAAGTTCAAGTTGAAAAAAAGAGGGGCACAATTTGTGACCTTCCCCCTCCTAATTAGGGTAGTACCGAAATTTTTATAGCCTAAAACCTATTCCGGGTTCATACGAACACATCCAGAAAGTATGTATCCCACAGCTCTCAGAGACATACCGAAGAGTTTTTCCAGGGGGGCGGGGGGTAAAAATTGTGAACGTCCCAACTGACTGAACTCAGAATTCCCAAATATCAAAGCAAAGAAAACAAAACTTCTAACTTTTTGACCTGTTGGATTTTTCCAACTGACTAAACTCAAAATTCCCAAGTATAAAAACCTTTTGACTTTGTTGAGTTTTACCAACTTCTCAACTAAATTTCCAAGTATCAAAGCAAGAACAAAATTCATCCCTGCCAGCTCTTATGGTTCACCTGCCAACCTCGAACAAACAAACAAACAAACTTACACTGTTATGTATTAGATATAACAAAATATCAAATTTAGATCAAAGTATTATAAGATTGAAAACACTGGAAATAATAATAATAATATCGGAAAAATATCAATAAAATCGAAAAAATTGAAAAATATCAATTTTGATTTACGTTATCAAACGAACAAAATAAACTTATCTATACATTTTTTTTATTCGCTTGAAGGCTTCAAAATTATGGAGAATTGGGAAATATCAATATTAGTTTTTCGTTACCCATCAAAAAAACAAAATGAACTTACTTATAGATTTTTTACCCTTTTGTTTGGAGACTTGAAAATTATGGAGCATTGAAAAATATCAATATTGGTTTTTAGTTACTCAAAAAAATATAATTCATTGTTTATAGATTTTTTTTTCTTTTCTTTCTTTCGCTAGGCAGTTTGAAAATCATGTAAATGATTAACGTGAATGACATATGTATCGTAGGGTCAGTGCGATTTAGAAGCAAATCTAAATTTTCTTGAAAATGAGATTTTGGTATCATTGGAAAGGCAATTTTATGCTGCATCGAATAAAATGCTCTTTTAATGCTGCTTTTAATTATTATTATTTTTTTTTACATCTTGTTGATCAAATCCAATTTTGCCAGTAATACCCTTGATGTGAAATCTTCTTTTCCCTCTGTAGCACAACTGGCTATTTTGGATTTGCCTGCAAATTGCACTGACCCGACGATATTTTAAACTTTTTTGTTTTCTTTAAAATACGTTTTTTTCAGTATGTTAAAAATATGTTTATATAGAGAAAAAAAGTAAAGGTAAAAAGCATATAAAGAAAAAAGAAAACGGAACTTGAATAAATAATATCTGTGATCAGTAGCGTGACACTTGTAGAAAAACATAAAAAAGGCATAGAGGTGGTTATTGAAAACTAAAGTGCTTGAAACATGTAACAAACCCATTTCTCAAATATTTAATAAAAACAGCATTTGTTTAAAACAAACAAAACGAACGTGTTTTATTTTTTACAATAAAATGTCAGATCTGTTTTGAAAATATTGAAAAATGAAGTATTGGGAAAATGTTATAAGTATTAGAAAAATATCAAGAAAATAATACCATATCAAAATTGGTTTTTAATTTTAATTTTTCAAATTGACCTCTTGAAAAAGTTTTTTCTTAATTAGAATAAAAAAAAAAATTGGAATAAAATACCAGCTTTGACTATTAATATGTTTTATTCACACACACATATATATATTTTTGGTGTTTTTTAAAATCGAATTTATAATAGGAATACAAACGTCGGAAGAATATCAAAAGACAACTGTTGACTTTTTAAAAAGCATTTTAAACATTATTCTTTTTTTTTTTCAAGTTTTTTTTCTCTTTCTTTTCTTTTTCCAAGTAAACAAAAAGAGATGCTAAGAAAGTAAAATTTAGAGAAGAAAATAGTTCATTTTGTAGTCTGTTCTAGTTTTTTCCCTCAAAATTTAATTCATTCAAAATGCTCTCAAAAACATAGTTTCGTCTCGAACCTCTAGGGTTACTGTGGGTATGTGTTAATATCACATCCTGACGTTATAGCGTTTCATGCCGTTGTAAATTGATTTTGTGAAAGAAATTTGAAAAAAAAATCATATACGAAAAAAATTACCGAACACCAAGAGCAGGAAAAATTTTCTCGAGACCAACTTGGTACTCGAAGTATTTTCTGTTACATCCGACGTCGCTCGTGTATATTGATCGAAATTTTAATCTATTTTACGCAAAATTACGTTCGCAAATTACTTCCTTTGGCTAAGGAAACGAATTACGAGTAAAGATTACATTTTGGGCTCGAGCATCTTCAAGGTGAACGTTGATTTAAGGTTCGAATTCGTACTAACTTTATTTCACGATGAATAGTCGAACGTACCTTTATGGAATACTACATGGGTTGTATTTATTAATTTTGTAATGAGCGAGCGTCCGGTAAGATTTGAAATTTGATCTCAGCTTATTTCTTTAGAAGTCGATTCTCGATAGCACCTTATAACGCTTATCAGTTTTACCAGCATATTTTGTTGAGCCGAGCCCATACTCACTTATTTTCGAGTCTTCTTTTTGTAATTTGAAAGCATGCATAATCTCATTAGAAACACTATCTCACATTCTGGAGTTTTTGAATTCGAAGAAAACATAGGAGATCGAAGAAGAAAGAAGATGAGAAGCCATCTCACCCCTTTTTCTCAGCTTTGAAGTGATGCGATAAATGTTTCCTGGCTGGGGATCCGTGAAGAATGGGGAGAAGTAGCTTTTACTAGGTATCTTAACCCACAGAGCTGCCTGAAGGAAATCATGAGCGGAAGGCGGAAGGGGAGATAAAATCAGAAACTAACTTTTTCCCCCGTTTTCTTTTTCAGTTCGAAACTAAACCCTTATAAGGGTGAAAGGTGAGAGTTCAAAGCCGAGGAGTACACGCAAATATTTGAAATTAGGAAAATGAAAATGAATTTCTTTTGCTCGTTGCAATTTCTCTTTTGACTTATTGTTTGGCTGAAAGGAGGGGGGGATTCAGATGTTCTCCACCTTTGGTGTTCTACTGGATACAAACTTCCCAATGATAAGCTTACGTACTTCGTTTGATTTTTCAAGTCAAATTCGCCTATTCGGAGGATAAAATTTCTGTTTTGGTAATCATGTCTGAGTTGGCTCAAAAATCAGACGTGACATCATCGGTTTGGTTCCTTTCTCAACTATCTACCAATAATCGGGAGTAACATTGATAATTTATGAGTCACTTAGATAATAAATTATGTTTTTTCGACTATCATGCACTCTAGCGGGCAGAACTGATGAAGCTACAGTACTCGATTCCATCTTGTTGAAAAAAGTTATACTCACTATATTCTTGGGTTGTCCCTCCAGCCACTGATGCGATACTTGAAAGGGTAATTTCCGGGGCCGAGGGTGCGGTGTCTTAGTGGCCACTTTGGCATGCGTGCATCGCTATACGTCCCCATCGCACCATATTCTTCAGTTGGTATCAATGAAGTTGGTCGCCATAATTCGAGGGTGAATGATTTAACATAGCAAGTTTTTAGTAACAATTTTGTCTAAACAGTCAGCAGTGTCGGTTGGTAATGAAATTTTTTTTATGTTACCGCCGTTATAGTGTGAGAAATTAGTAATCAGATTTTTGTGTGAAAAAAATGTTATCGCGCGTTAGCTTTTGTTTTCGCGAGGGGCCAAGGTCCCACCCGGTGGCCACTCCCGAACTCCCTCGGGTGGCTCTGTGTATTATTGAAGTACATAAAATAAAAATGGGGATGTTTCCCCTCCTCTGTCGTTGATACCTTTGAGTAAGTTTAGCGCGAGGCAGGGAGGGGAGCTCACATTTTTAGATCACGTGATGCTAACAAAATAGATCTTAAGTTCTAATTACAATCTTAAAGCTAGACTAGATTACTGTGTCTGTCTTCAATCAGTCAGTATCCAGATCTGCTTGATTGTCTTGCGTCGCCTTCAATTCCACAATCTGTCTCTATTAGCTTCCATCTTCCTTTCCCGCCCCACCCCCACTTTGACATTACACCCAAGACGAGAGGTTCGTCCAAGTCGAAAGAGCCACCTCCTTGTTCAAACGGTTGCCACTAGATTACTGCCTGAAGAGTTCTTTGTCGTCTCCTCGAATTGGTTAGACCATGTGAGTTAGATATCAGGTTTCAGGTTCCCCTATCAGTGACGCTCCCCGTAACAGGAGGGGACGCTCGCAAGTGCCGAGGTGCAATTGTGCTCCCCCTTTCTCCTTTAACCTTTCTCTCCCGCTACTGTTAGTGTCACTTGCCTGCTCCTGCAGCTTTGGTGAGGATGCCGGTGGTCGATAGAGTGATGGTGGGCACGTCCTCTTCCGGGCTCTACGACTGGCGGCTACGGGAACTCTCTGATTCTTCTTGCCAGTCAAGGTTGGTGCGCCGTCGCCAGGGAAATCGGGTACGGGTCCTCGCTGATTCCTGCTGTCTATTGGTTGGTGTTGATTCTGGTGACGACGTGGTCATTGCCGCTGCTCCTGGGAACAAGGGGGTTTCCGTCTCCCAAAACTGAGACGCCGTCTTCGCCGCGAATCCGGCCCGCACATTCCATTTCTCCGGTGAAGCCGTCGGTGATGGAATGGGCATGTGCGGACCGGTCACCTCGTACTCGATGAGGATGGGTTTCGCAAACTGCAGAAACGCGCTCTCACACTCGCACAGCGGAGTGCTGCGCCGTTTCATGCTGTGGAGGAATTGGCGAAGCAACCGTGTCCAGTCAGCGCGTGCATTGTCTAGAAGGAGAGCTGTATTTTGGACTTGCGCCGGGTGCTGATGCTGGGGAAAATGGAATGCGTTCATCGGTTCGTGAATGCCTCGTCCCAACGTTTTCCTCAATGTTGCTCGATGATGCGGCAGAACTGCTTGCCCAGCCCAAATGGTACCCCACCAGCAAGAGCAGCTGCATCTTTTTCTTCGCTGGCACTGGTGAGGTCCTCATCTGCTTGATCGGTGTCTTCAGTGGCGACCTCCGGCCTGGAACTTGCCGGATCGGGTGCGAGCCACAGTTAATGACGGGCTGGCATCGACGGAGTAGCCGCAGGACTAATCGCTGATGAATAACGAGATCTATCGGCGCCAGAGTATCTAGCATTAGTGCTGCTTTCTGACTGATTGCCCGATAGCCTCGGATGCAGGGAAGTGTCGCGTTGAAGCTGTAGGACTTAGGTATTTCAAAAATGAGGTAACATTGAATGTTGTTCTCGACAGTGTTGCCAGATGGTAGGTTAAAAATGTACTTCTTATTATTTTTTATTTTTCTTTAATTACATATTATTTCATACAAATTCCTTATTCTATGAGAATATATATTCGTATACCCCAGTGGGCATCCCTCTCAAGTTAATGTTTAGTACATCTTATGGGCTTACGCTTCATATCCATGTGGAGAAACATGTACCTGCTAGAAATTTTCCGAGATTGTACCAGATTTGAAATGAAATTTACTAAATAAAATGTCTGATCATTGAAATTATACCGAAAGTAGACAAATATTTTTTTGGTCAAAATCTTTAAAATGTACCGAAATCCGGTGAATATATTAAAATATGCCAAAATGAACCAAAAAATGACAAAACATATGAGGAGTGGTTTTCCAAAACGGTTCAAGTCCAAAAAAGCGATTTTACAGCAGAAGCAAATAACTTTTTCCTGTGTTACCTACAATAGTTCCGACGCAGATGACACCCTTGTTGCATACTCAAACATATACAGGAATATAAGTAGGTCGAAGTTTCGTACCAGCTATGCGCTAATAACAGATATGACGCCACCAACTTCAGCATCTGTGGATTTAATGCATTTTGGATATTTTCATTTTTTTTGGCTTCCGACACTTCCTCTAAAGGTTATTCTGACACCTTTGTGCTCCGAGGTGAAGCGTCACATATTTCTCCACGAGATACCGTGTTCGTCTCATTTTTGCCCTACATGGACTTAAGCCGTTTTGGAAAAACGCTCCTCATATCAGAAAATGTACCAAAGCCTACCAAAAAAAAAGTACCAAAATTGTTGAAATCACCAAATATTGTACCAGAAAAATTAAAATGTACCAAATCTGGCAACATTGCTCCTCAATGTGGGCGATGGACTCACTATTTTTTACCCATAGAATGTTTACTTCTACCCTATCGAAGATGCCCCACGCATTACCTGCGAATTTTTCTGGTCAAGTGCATATATTTGCAGTACTATCAATGTTACCCTACACGATTTCTATATATTATGTTACCGCGGAAGTCGATAGTTAGGTATTATCGATAATACCTATGAGAGGCAGTTAAAGTTGATAATGTAAATATTTTATGAACATTAACTAGGTATTGTGTACATCAACTAGTGATTATCGATAATCGCTAGCAGCTTGTAGTGAAAGTTGATAATTATCAGACAATATTGAATTTACGAGTTTCCCAGGTTTCAATACATTGTAGTGTTATAAAAACAAATCTCACATTTCTGGTGCAGCGTCATTTCTTATTCGTAAATTGCTTAAAAAATTGTTGGCATGTTTCTCCTTCTTTTTTGTGCGACACTTTAGTAGTGACATGACGAAGAATCTTGCGAATTTTATGAGAACTTTTCAGCTTTTCTAACCGTTCATAACAAAGGGTGGCCAAAAATGGATTAGCACTGTACCCATCTTTGGACAGGTTACTGGCCAAAGATAGTGAAATCATTAAATTCGAAGCCCTCTCTTGGTCATGCCTCTTAATTATAATGAAAAACAGAGTAAAAACCAATTTTTTTAATCAACATCCGTTACTAATACTATCATCATTTATTTTGAATGATTAGAAAAATACATTGCCTAGTGCAATTACGGCCTGGAAGTGTTCTTATGACGATCTTTCCAATTGCTGGATTCTTAAGATTTTTGATAAGAAATCACTGAAGTTTCGAAGTCCGCCACAGGTCCATCTTTTTAAAAAGAATAATGGGTAACGTAAACTTAAAAATACAACACACCACACACATGGAAGCTTTCACTGATTTCATAGTGCAAAAATCACATTCCCAGTGTTACCCAGTCCTTATTTGGTAGCAAATTTATGAGAAACCTGGCCAAAGATGGTACCCTGGCCAAAAGTGGACGATTTACCCTATCCAAATAATGACCAAATCTTTCTTTCTTACCTTTTTGACGACTCGAGAAATACTTTTTCAACTTTTACTACGCGCTGTTAGGGATTATCGATAATCACTAGTTAATGTACACGATTATTATCTACTTTCCCTAAAACAGTCCGTCAATGTCGTAGTCATTATCGACATTCCCTGAATTATCGACTTTCACTGCGACATATACACTGAATTTTCAACAAACAAAAATCCATCTTCTTATCGTTATATTTATGTTTTAAGAGCCACATGAGGCTCGAATTATTCAAATTTATTGGGGAGAAAAAACTTTTTTTTTCTATCAGTGTTACCCCGATTAGTGTACATAGTGTATCGTTGCAGAATCGAGGCAACCCTCGATTATTTAGAAAGTTCGGTTGTATCCCTCAACTTTTTACTTCTCGTCCCCAATTAGGATTGGGTTTCCAGCAGAATGAAAGGCCAATATCGTCAGATTCTTGATCTGTCCCCCTATGATTTCCTTTTGTCACCTCCACCTTAGTGGTTCTCAATAACTATTTACAGTGGCGTAGTCAGGATTTTCCCAAAGGGGGGGGGGGCAAAGTAAGATTTTCATGAGAGAAAAAGTAGAAAATTGAGTTTTTTTTTTTAAATTGCCGATATTAGAGGACTATTTTATGAAAAACTATTCGCGACCGACCCCCCCCCCCCGCCGTCACAGTCCTCAGTGTTTGGTCTGAAACTTTTGTTTCTGAGTCGAGGTTTGCTTTGTGCTTCTTTTGCTCCCCCTCTATCAGCGGTCCTCAATCTTCCACCATGAGCCCCTTCCATCCTTTCTTCGTTACGAGCTTCCTCCTCCTCCACCACGACCCCCTCGTTGACCATGGTTGCTCTCCACCTCCACGGTCACCCCTCAACAGTCGCAGCCCTCCTCAGCCACAAACTCCTCCCCACAATGGCCATAGTCCTCCACCTAGTCTCCCCCGATCACCCTCTTCTAAACCAAGTGCCTTCCATTAGGAACACGTCCTTCGACTACCCCACACCACTATGGCCTTCATTTCTGTTCACGTACCACACCCCACACCAAGTCCTCTTCACCTATCACTACGATCTCCCCAATGGCGGCCATAGTCCCTCTCTACAGCCTTCCCCTTCCGCTGCTCCATCACCCTACGGCCTCCTCGCTCAACCACCACAAAGATCCCCAAGTCCTCCAACCAGCAGCTTCCACCACCATGACCACCTTTCTCCCACGAGAACCCGTCCCTTCAAGACCACCTGTCCGGGACCAGAACCTTCCGCACCATGGCCTTCATTCGCCTTCCCGGCCACCTCTCTCACCAAGGACTTCCTCCTCCACCAGGACCTCTTACTCACCATTACCCCCCTCCCCACTCGAGGCCTTTACCTCCCTCTACAGTCCCGCCACCACAGTGGTTTTCCTTCCATTTAGGAGCTCCCTCCTCTACCATGAGTACCTCTTACACCCCCGGGCCCTTATCTACCAAAATTTTACTGCCCCTCTAGGATCCTCACCCACCACTACCTCCTCCTTCCTCAATGGCCACCCCCTCCCACCAAGGATTTCCTTCGCCATGAAGACCTCTCACCCACCACTACCCCTGGGCTTCATATCCCTTCAGAGCCCCTGTCCTCACTATGGCCCTCCAACCCCATTGAAGATAACTGACCATCCATCCAGGAGCTCTCACAACCAGGACCACCCCTCCCCCTGAGAGCCCTTTCCCCTCAAGAGCCCCACCCCGCCACCAGCCCTTCCGCACCAAGGCCATTTCTCTCCAATATCTAAATCCTGGCCTTCGTCTAAGACATAACAGACATAATAAGACATAAAAAGACATATAATGACATGACTCTTTATATATTGAAAACCAAAACTCCGCCTCCCCCCCTCCCCCCGCCTGAATAAACTCACTGTGGGTTGCCTACTTAAAAATTAGAAAAATTGCAGGGCAGATCAGCTACTTCCAAGGATATAATCTGTTCTAACATAAAAGATCTCCAAGTTTTAAGACATAACCGACATAATAAGAAATAAAAAGACACAAAATGATATAATTACCCATAATCTTCAAGATCACAAGTCGCTGCAGGTTGCCTACCTTGCCCCTTAATTGCTCAATTTTCCAGGGGTAGCCTACCCAGGAGGGGGTTCATGGTTGAGAAGGGAGTTCCTGAAGGGGGAGGAGGGCTCCTGTGGGGGCAGGACTGTGGACGGAGATGAAGGCCCTGGGTGGGCGGGAGTTAGAGGACCTGGTGGAGGAGAAAGTCCTTGGTGAGAGCGGGACCTTAAGCCTACACCACGATGACCCTTGGTTTGCCCACTATAAAGTAAATAGTTCCCATTTTTCCGAGATAGAAATTTTTTGCCACAAATTCTTGTTTCCGAAATGCCCACTATATCAAATAATTTTTTGTTTCCCCGCGCTTTTTCGAATTCAAACAGTTTGTCCGCACTGGCGATTCCTTGACTATATTAAAAGTATATACTCTTAGGTTTTTTCCCAACTTTTCCAAAACTTTTGGCTTTTGGTGTTTTTCCAATTTCTTCAAATTTTGCAAATTTTGCCCATTTATCTCCAAATTTGTAGGTTTTTTCTTACCTTCGGGTGACAGTTTATTAATTGAGGAGCGATTTTACAAAATGGCCTCTGTCGAGTTTTATATTTTTTTCAGGGGGAAGAAAATACTTGGTTTATCTTTATATTACACCTACATGTCACGGTTGATAGTCGGATTGCCTAGTAGAACACTTACAGGAATTTATCTCGTTGAAATATTGAATGTACCTTGTACAGGAGACGCGTATGACAGTCGCGAAGTGGGGGATCTCCTGGATAGAGGCCGTTTTGGAAAAACATTTTTGAATTATTAATTTTGGTTGGGCAGAAAATTAGACATACCGTGGCTTTCAGTAGATTCTAATTCATAAAATTCTCAAGATAATGTCGACTCCTCTATTGTGATAAAAGTATGTGAACAGAGGCCGTTTTGGAACCACTTTTTTCTTCTCTTTGCGAGACCGTTTTGGCTTCTTACATGCGTTAGATTCGCGATATCGTTATTTTGTTCGGGTCAGAATATGTATTACTAGATTCTTCACCAGATGGCGCTATAAAACGGTGCTCGATAATTCGCGATCTCGTTGGTTCCTTTGGTCCCTGAAGTTCGATCTTCCTATATTGCTTTCCAGCATGGTTTGCGCTATGTGATCTACGTCGTCTTTGTCCAGGATTTGCATCGGCTTTGCTCCTTCAGTTCTTTTCCTGCAGAATACTGCACCTCTTTTGGTCCATATAAAGTAATTGCCCTTCAGCTGCAGTGTATAGGTCAGCAGTCCTTGGGTCTTTGGCGCCAAGTGTTCGTTCACGAAGATTCTCGAGTCCTTTAATCCTCCTAGCTTCTCGGCTGTTGGTTTGACTCTGTTTGCTGTTATTAAAATCTGCTCTTTTTTCCACCGGTTCACTAGTTTTACGATAAATGGCGGCTCGAGCAAACGTGTATCGAAAAAATGTGTTTTAAAGGCGAAAAATCGCTCATTTTTGCATATTTTATGTTCGATTTCAGGTGCCTGGGGGCACTTGCCTCCTTCGCCCCCCCCCTTGGCTACGACACTGACTATGTAGAAGGGAAGAAAGGAATTTCCAAATGAAGTTCAAGGGTTGGAATGATCCGAAGGCAGCATGTAGAACCTAGAACTATCCCACTTCAGAACGTTGAAGAAGTTGTTAAAATTCAAAAGTTCCGACTTTCACTCCGCTTGTCTGTCTAGAACATGTCTATTGGTTGGCAAAATTATAACATGTGCCTCTGGACACGTATCTGGATTCATTATCTGTCTCTTCCTTTCGGATACTCCTGTAGTTTTACGAGCAATAATTAATATTGTCTTTTGTTCGTGTATAAATTATAGTCTGCGTGAAATTCTAATTGATATCTGAGGTTGACCAGAAACAGCTTACTTTGATTTTATAATTGGTATCACAATTGTCGGAAATTAAAAACATTCTTTAGCGCCATCTGCTGACGTTTGACATCGGCCAGCAGAGCGTGCGTGTTGATGGCGGAAAATAAAGAGCGACGTGAAAAAGAAACTCAGAAACGATGAATATCAACATACGACAATATTAGGAATTCCTGAGAGCGAAACCAAGCATGATTCATCTATGTCGTAGGTACTAATAATTTTATTTTTTTATTTAAAGAACATAACTAGTGGAAAGAGGAAGATAATTGAAGTACAAAATCATCGTTTTATTCGTCGTCTATATTTCCACGAAATGGTATCCATCGAGCACAATCATGTTATATGTATAGTAATCACGGATTCGGTGCTTCACATCGATGTTTGGCTCAATCTCTTGGGACGACCTTGTTTCGGATTTTTATGAATTTTTCTCTGGTTGGCACGGTTGTATATTCGGTTTACATTTGAACTATACTGGAACTCCAGCTTCGAACTGTTTCAACCACGTGGCTTATCTCTTCAGAAAAAGGGTTAATGTGTGGTGGGACGTATGGCGATGCACGCATGCCAAAGTGGCCCCTATGACACCGCACCCCCGGCCACAGGAACTACCCTTTCGAGCATCGCGTCAGTGACCGGAGGGACGCCTTGGGGCCGGGCCCGAGCCCCCATTTCTACGTGCCGGAACGGTGCGCGCGTCCTACCAGGGCCACCATGGGGTTCCCTACTGACCGAGGTCCGCACTCCCAGAGCGCTCGCCTGGAAATTTCAGGTCCCCCACGGCCGGACGCGCTGCCTCTCTTCACTCACCCCTCACCTCCTCGTCTTGGTCCGTGTGTCGACGCAGGCAGGTGGTGGCGACGGGTGAGCCCTGCCGGTGGGTCCGCAGTGCAGCTGCAGCAGCTCTTCTCTAGGATGGTACAGAGTTCACCTCCTGATCGATGGTGTGGGCCGAGCTTGATGAATCGCCGGCCCTCTGTCTCGCCCACTCCGTCTCCATCTTCTTCTTCATGATGGCCGAGACAAAGGCCGACACCCGGTTCCAGCTGCTTCCGTTCTTCATCATTTCCGGAACCAGGGTGTCCGGCGCGAGACGGCTGATCACGCCGACGTCGTCGTCCTCCTCTTCATCGTCGCCGCCGGGATCGATCGCTGTTGTGGCCGTCCCGCGCCTCTCCTGCTCCCAGGCCTCACACTCGAACAGGGTGTGCCAAGGTGTGTCCTCCGCCCCTCGATCACAGTGCGCGCACACGGGGCTCGGCACTATCGACATCCGATATAGGTACGTGCCGAAACACCCGTGGCCGCTCAGTACTTGGGTAAGGTGGAAGTTAAGCGCTCCGTGCGTTCTTCCTACCCATCTGTCGAGGTCGCGTATCAGCGCTCGGGTCCACTCGCCCTTGGTCGAATGGGCGAGCGCGTCCTTCCACTTCCGAAGCGTGTCCTGCTGGATGACTCGTTTGACCCGAAGTGCCTCTCGTTTTGTCTTCGCTTTCTTCTTCGCACCGTATACCGCCGCAATTTCGCCGACCTTGAGTTCGATCGGCGGTATACGCGCTAACACGCCTACTGCATCCGAAGAAACAGTGCGATACGCACTGACACACCTCATCGCGGCTTTTCGCTGGATCTTCTCCATCTCCGCTCTCCTGTATGGTATCTCGATGGCGTCGGCGAATACTGGCGCCCCGTATAGGAGGACCGACATGATGACGTTGACGTACATCATACGTCGCTGCTCTCTCGGCCTCCCTAGGTTCGACATCAGACGGGACAGCTGGCCGGCTACTCGATCCGCCTTCTCAGCTGCCCGTCGGAAGTGCTCTCGGAAATGCAACTTCCCGTCGAACCACAGCCCCAGGTACTTCAGGGCTGTACAGAGCCCAATCTCCACACCTTTCAGGACAAAGGTGGGTGGGCTGTACTTGCGTCGCGTCGTGAACAGAACCGCTTCTGTCTTCTGAACCGCTAGGCACAGCCCCGCCGACTCGATCCAGTGGGTCAGCATCTCCAACGCCTGGTTCACTCGTCGCGTGACCTCTGCTGTTGTCTCCGCCTGGCACACCACCAGCGTGTCGTCGGCGTAACAGATCAACTTTACGCCTGGTGGTAGTGCCAGCCTCAGCATCCCATTGAAGGCGACGTTCCACAGGGTAGGTCCGAGTACTGATCCCTGAGGAACGCCGCAGGTCATCTCCCGTGTGATTGGTCCGGCCGCCGACTCCATCTCTATCCGGCGACCGGAGAAGTAGCTCCTGATGATGCGCACGAGGTAACCAGGTACCCGCGCCAACTCCAACGCCTCCATGATACGCGTATACGGAATGGAGTTGAACGGAACTATACTGGAACTCCAGCTTCGAACTGTTTCAACCACGTGGCTTATCTCTTCAGAAAATGTTCACTTTGATTCCGGCCTGAACGCTTTGTGCGCCTTTGAAAAATACTAGGTAAAAAATTAGTCACTTTTGGAGGAAATTGAATGGTATTATTTTGGCTAAATTTTTGAAGTGTGATTTTTGTAAAATTGATCTTGATTTTTAGGTAAAATGGTGTGTGGGGTCTACGTCCGCTTGTACCACTCTTCCATATATATACCTTCTTCTAGAATGATTTTTAAATTGAGTATTTCCTATGACCAGTGGCGTAGCCAGGGAGGCGAAAGGGACGAATGCCTCCCAAGGCGCTTGAAATTGAATGTAAAATATGCAAAAATGAGTAATTTTTCGCGTTTAAAACACGTTTTTTCGAAAAAATTTCGCTCGAGCAGTAATTTTACTTTCATTTTTATAAAATAGTCCTCTAATATTGGCCATTTTTTTTAAAATACCTCAATTTTCGACTTTTTCTCCCTTGAAAATTTTACTTTGCCCCTCCCCCCTGGGATAATCCTGGTTACGCCACCGCCTATGACTAAGTGGTACTTCGTACAAAACTGTATCACACGCTTTCCTCTTCATTCCTCACTCATAGTTTTTTTTTGACACCAGATGGCCTGTAAGTGGCCAAACAACAACTGTGTGTTCCATGGTTCACGCATCTCCCCTTATTTGAACGGCAACATTAGTAGGTAATGCGTGGGGCATCTTTGATAGGGTAAAAGTAAACATTGTATGCGTAAAAACCTACATACATTTATTTGCATAGTATTTATTAGATAAAATAGAAATAATCTATATACACACACACACACACACACATAAAATACATATGTATCTGTACATATTTTTATCTGTCTCACTACAATCTGTATAAGTCCATCGCTCACTTCGCAGAGCAGTGTTGCCAGATCTGGTTCATTTCGACTTTCCTGACACAATGTCTAGTGGTTTCAACAATTCTGGTACGTTTTGTCATTCTTTGGTTCGTTTTACTACATTCTCATTTATTCGGCAAATTTGGGTCAATTTTGAATACTTTCATCGAAAAAAAATTTCTTCTAAACGTTTATACTACATATTTCAAAGATTAGACATTTTATTTGGTATCGTGTCTCATGCACACTTGACCTAATTGACATTTTGACGAAAAATAAGTTAAATACGTATTCTTAAAAATCTCGATCCCCTCTATCGAGCTACACTCTCCAAAGACGAATTACTTCTTTTTTTAGCCCACTAGATGGCGTAAACCATTTGAGCCACGTATATAACACAACGTTATTTATAATTTTCAAATCGCTCTCCTGAAAAAAAAAGAAGAAAAAAAAAAGGTTTTTGTCACTTAGGTCAAGTGTGCAAGAGACACTCGATATTTCAATTGAAATCTGGTACCATCTTGGAAATAATTCTTGCTGGTACATTTTTCAACATTTCAGCTGGCAACACTGTCGAGGAAAGCGACATTCGAGAAGGGAGCTCCTGAAGGAGGAGGAGGGCCCCTGTGGGGGCAGGGCTGTGGACGGAGATGAAGGCCCTTGGTGGGGTGGGAGTAAGAGGACCTGGTGGAGGAGAAAGTCCTTGGTGAGAGCGGGACCTTGGAGAGAAATGGCCGTGGTGCGAAAGGGCTGGGGGCGGGGTAGGTTCTTGAGGGTGGGGGAGGGGTGGCAGGTTTAGTTTCACGAACCCTATCCTTTCGGATTCCCCCGTGATCTGACTTCTGTCCAGTTTTTTATGTATATAAAAGCCTACACCACGATGACCCTTGGTTTGCCCACTATAAAATAAATAGTTCCCATTTTTCCGAGATAGAAATTTTTTGCCACAAATTCTTGTTTCCGAAATGCCCACTATATCAAATAATTTTTTGTTTCCCCGCGCTTTTTCGAATTCAAACAGTCTGTCCGCACTGGCGATTCCTTGACTATATTAAAAGTATATACTCTTAGGTTTTTTCCCAACTTTTCCAAAACTTTTGGCTTTTGTTGTTTTTCCAATTTCTTCAAATTTTGCAAATTTTGCAAATTTTGCCCATTTATCTCCAAATTTGTAGGTTTTTTCTTACCTTCGGGTGACAGTTTATTAATTGAGGAGCGATTTTCCAAAATGGCCTCTGTCCAGTTTTATATTTTTTTCAGGGGGAAGAAAAAACTTGGTTTATCTTTATATTACACTTACATGTCACGGTTGATAGTCGGATTGCCTAGTAGAACACTTACAGGAATTTATCTCGTTGAAATATTGAATGTACCTTGTACAGGAGACGCGCATGACTATCGCGATGTGGGGGATCTCCTGGATAGAGGCCGTTTTAGAACTACATTTTCGAATTATTAGTTTTGGGTTGGCACGAAATTAGACATACTGTGTCTTTCAGTAGATCCTAATTCATAAAATCCTCAAGATAATGTCCTCCTCTATTGTGATAAAAATATGTGGACAGAGGCTGTTTTGGAACAACTTTTTTCTTCTCTTTGCGAGTCTATTTTGACTTCTGATACATGCGTTAAATTCGCGATATCGTGATTTTGTTCGGACCAGAAATATGTATTACTAGATTCCTCACCAGATGGCGCTTTAATACGATTCTTCAAAAAAATGGACAGAGGCCGTTTTGGAATATCGCTCCTCATATACAAAGTAGGGGAGACCGGGGTTAGTCGTCACAATTTGTAGAAACTTCAAAATTTTGAAAAAACTGATTGGACCGAGAAACTTCAAATTCGGCTTAAATTGTAGCTATATCCCTTGGCTACTAAATGGCGCATATAAAAGAAAAAAGTTTTCACACGGTTTGCCCCAAACATTTCTGAACGAGGCTACTTTTTTGTGACAACTTGCCCCATACCCGGGTAAGTTGTCATACATGATGGGGTAAGTCTTGTGGTAAAAAGTCCTAAAAATGTGTTGAAATATCTTCCGAACGTATTTTCGTACCATTTTCTAAAAACATGTAACAAAATTCATATTAATTGATAATTTTTGTAATAGGACAACTTGCTCCGGATTGAGCTGGTTTAGATAGTACAATTCTTGGGAGGAGGATCTAGGTTCTAATACACCCAAAGATAGCCGAAGAAATTCTACTTACCGCATAGTATTTGATTTTTGCCGGTACAAAATAGTACACTCATGAGCGTGAACTTCTTGGTTATACAACGTGACTTCTTGCTAAATTTTGTGTTATCAAAGTATCAAACCACTATAAAGCAGGTCGATTCCATAATCGCGAGGTCTATCAGGTATGGATGAAGTGTTGGTACACTAAGGAGTAGCGTGGCATCATCAGATTCAAATAAGTACCTTTTCCAAGGGGAACATGGAGGCTGAGACAACTTACCCCGGTCTCCTCTAAATGGTGAATTAATTACATTATGTTATCTATGTTATCCCGTTTTTGAAATCCTCGAATCCTGCAGCTTCAACGCTAGATAACATTTTTTGCACCCAACAGTCTGATTACTTATTTTCATCTACAACTTGTAACAACGAACATGAAAAAAGGCTGGAAGAAAGTAAACTGATGACACGTATCTACACTTTATACAGATTAGGGTGTCCCTTATTTTACAAGTTTTCGCCAATTGATTAGGGTCGCTCTGAAATTTGTTCCAATGGACCTAGAAACTCGCCATAAAAAATTCGAGCTCAGTCTAAGGTCATTAACCCGTGCCGCTTTGACCTTGAAGTTAAGTGTCATACTGAAATTTTATTTTTAAAAAAACTGCGAATATCTCCGAACATATCAACTTTAGGACCGACATGCATACAACGTAAAATTTTCCTAGTTAAATTTCCTATAAAAAAGATTCTGTACAACTTTTCTCTAAAACGCATGTTTACCGAGATAATAGCAAGACCTCTTCACCCATCAGTATGACCTCTCCAATGGCGGCCTTAGTCCCTCTCTACAGCCTTCCCCTTCTGCGGGTCCATCACTATAAGGCCTCCTCGCTCAACCACCACGAAGATCCCCTGGTCCTCCAACCAGGAGCTTCCACCACCATAACCAACCCTCCTCCATGAGAACCCTTCCCTTCAAGACCACCTGCCCGGGACCAGAACCTTCCGCACCAGGGCCTTCATTCGCCTTCCCGGCCGCCTCTCTCACCAAGGACTTCCTCCTCCATCAGGACCTCTTACACACCATCCCCCCCCCCGAGACCTTTATCTTCCTCTACAGTCCCCGCCACTGCCGTGGTTTTCCTTCCTTTCAGGAGCTCCCTCTTCCACCATGAGTACCTCTTACACCCCCAGGCCTTTATCTACCAAAATTTGACTGCACCTCTAGGATCCTCACCCACCACTACTTCCTCCTTCATCAATGGCCACCCTCTCCTACTAAGGATTTCCTCCGCCACGAGGACCTCTCACCCACCACTACCCCCTGGGCTTCATCTCCCATCAGAGCCCCTGTCCTCACTATGGCCTTCCAACCCCCTTGAAGATCCCTGACCATCTACCCAGGAGCTCTCACAACCATGACCACCTCTCCCCCGAGCGCCCGTCTCCCTCAAGACCCCACCCCACCGCCAGCCCCTCCCGCACCACGGCCATTTCTCTCCAAGTTTCCCTCTCTCACCAAGGACTTTCTCCTCTACCAGGTCTTCTTACTCCCGCCCCACCCAGGGCCTTCATCTCTGTCCACAACCCACGCCCCTACAGGGGCTCTCCTCCCCCTTCAGGAGCTTCTTCCACAACCATGAACCCCCTCCTGAGGGTAGGCTACCCCTGGAAAATTCAGTTATTAAGGGGCCGGGTAGGCAACCTGCAGCGACTTGTGATCTTGAAGATTATGGGTAATTATGTCATTTTATGCCTTTTAATGTCTTATTATGTCGGTTATGTCTTAAAACTTGAAGATCTTTTAGATTAGAACAGCACTACCTCCAGCTTCCTCAATGGCCACCCTCTCTTATCAAGGATTTCCTCCACCATGAGGACCTCTCACCCGCCACTACCCCCTGGGCTTCATCTCCCATTAGAGCCCCTGTCCTCACTATAGCGCTCCAACCCCCTTGAAGATCCCTGACCACCCACCCAGGAGCTCTCACAACCATGATCACCCCTCTCCCGAGCGCCCTTCCCCTCAAGACGCCGCCCCGCCACCAGCCCCTCCTACACCACGGCCATTTCTCTCCAAGGTGCCCTCTCTCAGCAAGGACTTTCTCCTCCACCAGGTCCTCTTACTCCCGCCCCACCCAGGGCCTTCATCTTCGTCCACAGCCCACGCCCCCACATGGGCCCTCCTCCCCCTTCAGGAGTTCCCTTCTCAACCATGAACCCCCTCCTGAGGGTAAACTACCCCTGGAAAATTGAGCAATTAAGGGGCTGGGTAGGCAACCTGCAACGAATTGTGATCTTGAAGATTATGAGTAATTATGTCATTTTATGTCTTTTTATGTCTTATTATGTCAGTTATGTCTTACAACTTGGAGATCTTTTATGCTAGAACCAAGTATGTCCTTGAAAGTAGTTGATCTGCCCCTGCAATCTTCCAAGGGCTTTCCTCCCCCTTCAGGAGCTTCCTCCACAACCGCTACCCCTGGAAAATTGAGTAATTGAGGGGCCGGGTAGGCAACCTGCAGCGACTTGTGATCTTGAAGATTAGGGGTAATTATGTCATTTTATGTCTTATTATGTTGGTTATGTCTTATATTAGAACAGATTATCTCCTTGAAAGTAGCTGATCTGCCCCTGCAATTTTTCAGAATTTTAGATAGGCAACCCGCAGTGCGTTTTTTTCCCCCGGAGGCGGCGGCGGTGGCGGATTTTACTTTTTTAGTATACTAGGGGGCTTCGCCCCCTGGCCGCTTCGCGGCCCAACCCCCCCGCCGTCACTCGCTTCGCTCGTGCCGGCCTTACTCGGCGCTTCGCGCCTCGTCCGTGTGGTCTGAAACTTTTGTTCCTGAGTTGAGATTTGCTTCGTGCTTCTTTTGCTCCCCCTCTATCAGCAGTCCTCACCAGGAGCTTCCACCACCATGACCAACCCTACTCCACGAGAACCCTTTCCTTCAAGACCACATGCCCGGGACCAGAACCTTTCGCATCAGGGCCTTCATTCGCCTTCCCGGCCGCCTCTCTCACCAAGGACTTCCTCCTCCATCAGGACCTCTTACACACCATCCCCCCGAGACCTTTATCTTCCTCTACAGTCCCCGCCACCGCCGTGGTTTTCCTTCCTTTCAGGAGCTCCCTCTTTCACCATGAGTACCTCTTACACCCCTGGGCCTTTATCTACCAAAATGTTACTGCCCCTCTAGGATCCTCAGCCACTACTACCTCCTCCTTCCTCAATGGCCACCCTCTCCTACCAAGGATTTCCTCCGCCACAAGGACCTCTCACCCACCACTACCCCCTGGGTCTCATCTCCCATCAGAGCCCTTGTCCTCACTATGGCCCTCCAACCCCCTGGAAGATGCCTGACCATCTACCCAGGAGCTCTCACAACCATGACCACCCCTCCCCCGAGCGCCCTTCTCCCTCAAGACCCCACCCCGCCGCCAGCCGCTCCCGCACCACGGCCATTTCTCTCCAAGGTCCCCTCTCTCACCAAGGACTTTCTCCTCCACCAGGTCCTCTTTCTCCCGCCCCATCCAGGGCCTTCATCTTTGTCCACAACCCACGCTCCCACAGGGGCTCTCCTCCCCCTTCAGGAGCTTCCTCCACAACCATAAACCCTTCCTGAGGGTAGGCTACCCCTGGAAAATTCAGTAATTAAGGGGCCGGGTAGGCAACCTGCAGCGACTTGTGATCTTGAAGATGATGGGTAATTATGTCATTTTATGTCTTTTTATGTCTTATTATATGTTGGTTATGTCTTAATATTAGAACAGCACTACCTCCTCCTTCCTCAATGGCCACCCTCTCCTACCAAGGATTTCCTCCACCATGAGGACCTCTCACCCACCACTACCCCCTGGGCTTCATCTCCTTTCAGAGCCCTTGTCCTCACTATGGCCCTCCAACCCCTTTGAAGCCCCATCCCAGACCATCCACCCGGAGCTCCACCCCGGCCAACCCCTCCTGCACAACGGCCATTTCTCTTCGAGGTCCCCTCTCTCACCAAGCACTTTCTCCTCCCCCAGGTCCTCTTACTCCCGCCCCACCCAGGGACTTTATCTCCGTCCACAGCCCACGCCCTTACAGGGTCCCTCTTCCCCCTTCAGGAGCTGCCTTCTCAACCATGAACCCCCTCCTGAGGGTCGGCTACCCCTGGAAAATTGAGCAATCAATGGGTTGGGTAGGCAACCTTCAGCAACTTGTAATCTTGAAGATTATGGGTAATTATGTCATTTTATGTCTTTTTTATGTCAGTTATGTCTTAAAACTTGGAGATCTTTTATGTTAGAACAGATTATGTCCTTGAAAGTAGCTGATCTGCCCCTGCAATTTTTCTAATTTTTAGGTAGGCAACCCGCAGTGCGGTTTTAAGGTAGGGTGGCGGAGGGGGGAAGAGTTTTGGTTTTTAATATATAGAGAGCTATGTCATTTTATATCTTTTGACTTGAGATCTTGGAGATCATGGGTAATGATGTCTTTTTATGTCTTATTATGTCAGTTATGTCTTAAAACTTGGAGATCTTCTATGTTAGAACAGATTATATCCTTAAAAGTAGTTGTTCTGCCCCTGAAATTTTCCAAGGGCTCTCCTCCCTCTTCAGGAGCTTCCTCCACAACCGCTACCCCTGGAAAATTGAGTAATTAAGGGGCCGGGTAGGCAACCTGCAGCGACTTGTGATCTTGAAGATTATGGGTAATTATGTCATTTTATGTCTTTTTTATGTCTTATGTCGTTGAAAGTAGCTGATCTGCCCCTGCAATTTTTCAGAATTTTAGATAGGCAACCCGCAGTGCGTTTTTTTTCCCGCGAAGGCGGTGGCGGCGGCGGCGGTGGCGGCGGCGGCGGATTTTACTTTTTTTAGTATATAGAGAGATAGAGAGATTATGTCGGTTATGTCTTAAAACTTGGAGATCTTTTATATTAGAACAGTTATGTCCTTGAAAGTAGCTGATCTGCCCCTTCAATTTTTCGGATTTTTAGATAGGCAACCCGCAGTGCGTTTTTTTCCCCCGGAGGTGGCGGCGGTGGCGGCGGCGGCGGATTTTACTTTTTTAGTATATAGAGAGATGGGTAATTATGTCATTTTATGTCTTTTTATGTCTCATTATGTCAGTTATGTCTTAAAACTTGGAAAGCTTTTATGTTAGAACAGATTATGTCCTTGAAAGTAGTTAATCTGCCCCTGCAATTTTCCAGGGGCTCTCCTCCCCCTTCAGGAGCTTCCTCCACAACCATAAACCCCCTCCTGAAGGTAAGCTACCCCTGGAAAATTGAGTAATTAAAGGGCCGGGTAGGCAACCTGCAGCGACTCGTGATCTTGAAGATTATGGGTAATTATGTCATTTTATGTCTTATTATGTCAGTTATTATGTCTTA
This sequence comes from Acanthococcus lagerstroemiae, assembly GCA_031841125.1. Taxonomy (NCBI): domain Eukaryota; kingdom Metazoa; phylum Arthropoda; class Insecta; order Hemiptera; family Eriococcidae; genus Acanthococcus; species Acanthococcus lagerstroemiae. Next base: position 38,537,294 of record CM063114.1, on the reverse strand, counting down.
AAACTTGAAGATCTTTTATATTAGAATGTCCTTGAAAGTAGCTGATCTGCCCCTGCAATTTTTCGGATTTTTAGATAGGCAACCCGCAGTGCGTTTTTTTCCCGCGGAGGCGGAGGCGTTGGCGGCGGTGGCGGCGGCGGATTTTACTTTTTTAGTATATAGAGAGATGTGTAAAAGTTTCGAAGAACGTGGATTTTGTTATTTTTTCTTTCATAACCGATCTTTACTAGCTCAATCGCAGTTATCTGAAAAAAAAAATTTTTCACTTTAAGACCAAAATGCAAATAACATAAAATTAATGTTTCCTGTTAAATTTTCTGTACCAAAGATTCTCTCCAACTTTTCTTTAGAAAACATATTTATCGGGAATTTTCGAAAAACGAATTATTTTACGGCTGAAATATCTATTAATGTCGGGTAACGCACACTAATATTTAACTTCCGTCTCTGTCTACTGGGGCAAGCGCCTCAGTTTTCCCCGGTGGAAGTTCAGTTCTCCATGAGATCTTCCTGCCTGTACATCGACCTCGCGTATCAGCACTCTCAGTTCTACTCGCCTTTGATCGAATGGGCGAGCGCGTCATACTTTTCTCCTTTTTGTGTGCCAAAGAAAAGACAAAAATGTCAAAAGGATTTGAAATTTTGAATTCGAATCCTTTTTGACATTTTTATGTTTTTACTTTGGCACACAACGGAAAAAAGCGTTACGTTGGCGCGTTACAAAAATAATAATAATAATGATGATGATGATGATGATAATAATAATAACAAACATAATGATAATAATGACTGACTGGACCGATGATGACATTCTTATGTTGCTGCTGGACTGACTGACTGACTGACTGATAAACAGACAGACAGACACGATGACATTCTCATGTTGGCGCAGTCCGCGAAGCAAATACATGAAGATGCTCTCCCGTGGTTGCAGACTCGTCTGCAAGATGATGCACTAGCCGAGTGTAGTGCTCGCAGGTCTGACTGAGACTGACTGACCGACCGACCGACTGTTTCTTCCAGCTATGGGTATACTTGAGCGGAAACCGTAACTTCAGCCCATTTTACCAGGATTTTCGATTTTGGATTTAAATCTTGGAGTTCCCGGATTTCGCCCATCCCTATTAAAAAGTAATAATTCTTAACGGGGATATCGTGAACCCCATTGTGGGCAGTTCTAATCCAAATACAAGAAAATTGCTAATGACCTTTCTTATGGGAAATCTAGTGAACAATCTATAGCAAATAAAAAACAGTAGCCTAAGAGGGCAATTTTCACGGGAAATTGAAAAAACGTGAAAATTTTCTGCTATAACTAGGGGGCTTTGCCCATGGCCGCTTTGCTGCCCAACCCCCGCCCCCGCCCCCGTAACTCGCTTCGCTCGTGCCGGCCTTACTCGGCGCTTTGCGCCTCGTCCAACCGCTACAGTCTTCAGTGTTTGGTCTGAAACCTTTGTTCCTGAATTGAGGTTTGCTTTGTGCTTCTTTTGCTCCCCCTCTATCAGCGGTCCTCAATCTTCCACCATGAACCCCCTTTCATCCTTTCTTCATTACGAGCTTCCTCCTCCTTGACTACGACCTCCTCGTTGACCATGGTTGCTCTCCGCCTCCATGGTCATACCTCAACAGTCGCAGCCCTCCTCAGCCACAAACTCCTCCCCCACAATGGCCATAGTCCTCCACCTAGTCTCCCCCGATCACCCTCTTCTGCCCCGAGTGCCCTCCATTAGGACCACGTCCTTCGACCACCCCAAACCACTATGGCCTTCATTTCTGTTCACGTACCACACCCCACACCAAGTCCTCTTCACCTATCACTACGATCTCCCCAATGGCAGCCATAGTCCCTCTCTACAGCCTTCCCCTTCCGCTGCTCCATCACCCTACGGCCTCCTCGCTCAACCACCACAAAGATCCCCTGGTCCTCCAACCAGGAGCATCCACCACCATGACCCCTCCCCTACGAGAACCCTTCCCTTCAAGACCACCTGCCCGGGACCAGAACCTTCCGCACCATGGCCTTCATTCGCCTTCTCGGCCACCTCACTCACCAAGGACTTCCTCCTCCACCAGGACCTCTTACTCACCATTCCCCCCACACTCGAGGCCTTTACCTCCCTTTGCAGTCCCCGCCACCACGGCGGTTTTCCTTCCCTTTAGGAGCTCCCTCCTCTACCATGAGTACCTCTTACACCCCCGGGCTTTTATCTACCAAAATTTTACTGCCCCTCTAGGATCCTCACCCACCACTACCTCCTCCTTCCTCAATGGCCACCCTCTCCTACTTAGGATTTCCTCCGCCACAAGGACCTCTCACCCACCACTACCCCCTGTGCTTCATCTTCCTTCAGAGCCCCTGTCCTCACTATGGCCCTCCAACCCCCTTGAAGATCCCTGACCATCCACCCAGGAGCTCATACAACCATGACCACCCCTCCCCTCGAGAGCCCTTCTCTTTTCAAGACCCCACCCTGCCACCAGCTCTTCCGCACCACGGCCATTTCTCTCCAAGGTCCCCTCTCTCACCAAAGACTTTCTCCTCCACCAGGTTCTCTTACTCCCGCCCCTTCATCTCCGTCCACAGTCTACGCCCCCACATGAGCCCTCCTCCCCCTTCAGGAGCTCTCTTCTCAATCATGAACCCCCTCCTGAGGGTGGGCTACCCCTGGAAAATTGAGCAATTAAGAGGTATGGTAGGCAACCTGTAGCGACTTGTGATCTTGAAGATTATGGGCAGTTATGTCATTTTATGTCTTATTATGTCGGTTATGTCTTGAAACTTGAAGATGTTTTATGTTAAAACAGATTATGTCCTTGAAAGTAGTTTATCTACACCTGCAATTTTCTAGGGGCCCTCCTCCCCCTTCAGGAGCTTCCTCCACAACCATGACCCCCCCCTGAGGGTAGGCTACCCCTGGGAAATTGAGCAATTAAGGGGCAGGCAGAGTAGGCAACCCACAGCGATTTGTGATCTTCAAGATTATGGGTAATTGTGTCATTTCGTGATTCGTGTCTTTTTATGTCTTATTATGTCGGTTATGTCTTAAAACTTGGAGATCATTTATGTTAGAACAGATTATGTCCTTGAAAGTAGCTAATCTGCCCCTGCAATTTTTCTAATTTTTAGGTAGGCAACCCGCAGTGAGTTTTCTCAGGCGGGGGAGGGGAGGCGGAGTTTTGGTTTTCAATATATAGAGAGTTATGTCATTATATGTCTTTTTATGTCTGTTATGTCTCAGACAAAGGCCGGGATTTAGATATCAGGCTCCTTGGAGTTTTTCTTTTTTGGGGGAGGGGGAGGAGTTTTGGTTTTTAATATATAAAGATGTCATTATATTTATGTCTTTTTATGTCTGTTATGTCTTAGGCAAAGACCGGGATTTAGATATCAGGCTCCTTGGAGTTTTTTCCAGGAGGGGGGAGGAGGAGTTTTGTTTTTTAACATATAGAGAGATTTATACTAAAAGTGATTTCATGAACACCCTGTTGAACCAATTTCGACCATTTTTTTTCTATGGTCACCACAACTACCCTCTACCATTACTTACTGGTACTATTTTTCTATCTTCAGTTGTGACAAGAAAGAAAAAAATTCAAAGATAGAAAACTTTTCAGAGTTTGATAACTCAGTCCCTTCAAAAGTAAGAGTATGCAAACCTATCTACATATCATCAGGGTGGTTGCCTATGTACCAGGTGGAAGGAGTTAATGCAAAAGAGACGCCCTGTGCAGGTAGATTAAACACTCCTAGAATGGAAACGAGCGCTGCAGCTTCATTAGTTAGGCCGCTAGAGCGCGTGACAGTAGAAAAAGCATAGGTATCAAAGCTACCCCTGGATTATCAACGTTACTCCCAATTATTGGTGCGTTCATTAGACTTTCCTCTGCAAATTCCGCAAAATCTCGCTTGTTATCATCCCCATTTTTTTTTTGTTTGGTCAAATTTTGCGTTTAGCTGAATACATTGGACTACTACTTGTCACGAAAATGCAAATCCGAGGGTCACCGATGGTCGTGAGTTGCACGTTCTTCTGTTTACTTCCTGGTGCGAATACAAGGCAGATATCCTTGATCGAGTCACATTAGCAGTTTCTCGATTACGATGCAAACGCTGAGAGCGAGAAAATGAAGTACACGTGACAGTAGCCGATATATTTCGTATTCGGTGGCAGTTAATTCGGTTGCCATAATTTGCTGGGCAAAGGTTAGGTCAGTAATCGCGAACCGAGTACGAACATTTCGCGGCCGATGGACGGCGGTCATCGGAAGCGATAATCGCCGATAATGGTGCAGCAATCGGGTCGTGTTTTTTTTTTCCTTCGGTTTCGCTTCTTCGAGCTCGTAAAAATGTTGCATGGTAATTGCCGAAATTATCATAAACGAAATGGCGGGAGGTCCTTCGGTTGCAGTTCGGTGTATAAGTACGGAGTACATCTCATTGCGAAAACAGGGGCTAATCTACACGTGTCAAGGTCAATTATGCATTGGCGCATGGGCCGGTCCTATACGAAGCATTCCATCCGAACTGCTGATGAATATCATCGTGTGTGTACGTAAATAAAATAATGTTATCGCGAAAATATCATCGCACACGAGCACAGAGACGCAAACTGTATGAAACTATGATACATATTATAATCGATTCTCGGACGATGTTTCCAGGAAGAAAAAAATAGAACGTTGTAGGAAAAAATAGCGAAAAAATATTTGCGTATTATTTTTCGGGCGAAAGCGAGCGCGGTGGAGGAGCGAGGCGTGGTCAAGTCGCGAAAAATTCATCTATATGCATAAATTTTTGTCGACTGCTTTTTTACGTGCACTCGTCGTACTCTATTTATGCATTAGGTGAACTGTACACACTCTACGATTACAACGGATACATTGTACTCGCACGTATTTATTTTTCGTCTCGACCATAATTGATTGTATTCCATGCTAATTCGCCGACCAAACTGCATTCTTCTCGATCGAAAATTCTGTCGCGAAAATAATACCGCGACCGCGCATGTAACAGATAAAATGAAGGAGGAAAAGAAATGGAAATGAACGTCGAAATTCTCACCGTCCCAAATAGTCCACGAGAATTAGCTAAAAAAAGAGGTGTTTGATGGAATTAACCTTTCGTGAAGCGCATGGGCTTAAATAACACCGATAGTCGCATGTCGGTCTTTTCGACCGAAATTGCACCAGTAGTCGAAGAAGACTCCCTATGATCAATTTTTGTTCTTCCAGTCTGTCCTTTCGGGGTACAGATGCCTTTGGTGAGCGACTTTTGGAACAGCTGCTGGCAATGATGGAGGATTGATGTTCCATCTCGTCTGATCTCAACCGCTGTAAAATAAACGCGCACGTAGACGAGGCGAGACGAAATGCGTGGTTGCCAAGGTACAACTGGTGGTACTTGGAGTGGTCTTTTTAACTAGATAATAGGGGGCTTCGCCCCCTGGTCGCTTCGCGGCTAAACCCCCCGCCGTCACTCGCTTCGCTCGTGCCGCTTCGCGCCTCGTCCAACCATCACAGTCCTCAGTGTTTGGTCTGAAACTTTTGTTCCTGAGTTGAGGGTTGCTTTGTGCTTCTTTTGCACCCCCTCTATTAGCAGTCCTCAAACTTCCACCATGAATCCCCTTCCATCCTTTCTTCATTACGAGCCTCTCGTTTACCATGGTTGCTCTCTGCCTCTGCGGTCACACCTCAACAGTCGCAGCCCTCCTCAGCCACAAACTCCTCCCCCACAATGGCCATAGTCCTCCACCTAGTCTCCCCCGATCACCCACTTCCACCCCAAGTGCCCTCGATTAGGACCACATCCTTCGACCACCCCACACCACTATGGCCTTCATTTCTGTTCACGTACCATACCCCCACCAAGATCTCACCCATCACTACAACCTCCCTAATGGCGGCCTTAGTCCCTCTCTACAGCCTTCCCCTTCCGTGGCTCCATCACCCCACGGCCTCCTCACTCAACCAGCACGAAGATCCCCTGGTCCTCCAACCAGGAGCTTCCACCAACATGACCACCTCTACCTCATGAAAACCCTTCCGAGACTACCTGCCCGGGACCAGAAACTTCCGCACCATGGCCTTCATTTGCCTTCCCGGCCGCCTCTCTCACCAAGGACTTCCTCCTCCACCAGGACCTCTTACTCACCATTACCCCCACACCACCCAGGGCCTTTATCCCCCTCCTGAGGCCACGCCACCCATGGATCTCCTTCCCATTCTGGAGCTCCCTCCACCATGAACCACCTCCTAGGAGTAGGCTACCCATGGAGAAATGAGCAATTAGTGGGGCAGGGTAGGCGGTCCGTGGTCTCTACTCCCTCCCAATGGTGGCCTTAATCCCTCTCCACAGCGTTCCCTTCCGCGGCTCTATCACCCTTTTCCCTCCTTGCTCAACCACCTCAAAGATCCTCTAGTCCTCCAACCAGGAGCTTCCACCACCATGATAACCCCTCCCGCTCAAGAACCCTTCTTCTCAAGACCCCCTCCACGGGACAAGAACCTTCCGCACCATGGCCTTCATTCGCCTTCCCGGCCGCCTCTCTCACCAAGAACTTCCTCCTCCACCAGGACTCTTTCCTCAATATTACCCCCTCCCCACTCGGGGTCTTTACGCTCCTCTACAGTCACCGCCACCATCGTTTTTTTCCTCCCCTTTAGGAGCTGCCTGCTCTACCTTGAGTACCTCTTACACCTTCGGGTCTTTATCTACCAAAATTTTACTGCCCCTCTAGGATCCTCACCCACCACTACCTCCTCCTTCCTCAATGGCCAACCTCTCCTGCCAAGCATTCCCTCCGACACAAGGACCTCTCACCCACCACTACCCCCGCGATTCATCTCCTTTCAGAGCCCCTGTCCTCACTATGGCCCTCTAACCCCTACCCCCTGTGCTTCATCTCCTTTCAGAGCCATTGTCCTCACTATGGCCCCCCAACCCCCTTGAAGATCCCTGACCATCCACCCAGGAGCTCTCACAACCATGACCACCCCTCCCCCGAGAGCCCTTCTCCCTCAAGACCCTACCCCGCCACCAGCCCCTCTTGCACAACAGCCATTTCTCTCCAAGGTCCCCTCTCTCACCAAGCACTTTCTCCTCCATCAGGTCCTCTTACTCCCGCCCCACCCAGGGGCTCCATCTCCGTCCACAGCCCACGCCCTTCCAGGGGCCCTCTTCCCCCTTCAGGAGCTGCCTTCTCAACCATGAACCCCTTCCTGAGGGTCGGCTACCCCTGGAAAGTTGAGCAATTAAGGGGTTGGGTAGGCAACCTTCAGGAACTTGAGATCTTGAAGATTATGGGTAATTATGTCATTTTATGTCTTTTTATGTCAGTTATGTCTTAAAACTTGGAGATCTTCTATGTTAGAACAGATTATGTCCTTGATAGTAGCTGATCTGCCGCTGCAATTATTTTTCTAATTTTTAGGTAGGCAACCCGCAGTGCGGTTTTTTAGGTAGGGTGGCGGAGGGGGGAGGAGTTTTGGTTTTTAATATATAGAGAGCTATGTTATTTTATATCTTTTGACTTGAGATCTTGGAGATCATGGGTAATTATGTCTTTTTATGTCTTATTATGTCAGTTATGTCTTAAAACTTGGAGATCTTCTATGTTAGAACAGATTATATCCTTCAAAGTAGTTGATCTGCCCCTGCAATTTTCCAAGGGCTCTCCTTCCTCTTCAGGAGCTTCCTCCATAACCGCTAACCCTGGAAAATTGAGTAATTAAGGGGCCGGGTAGGCAGCCTGCAGCGACTTGTGACCTCCCCCTTCGGGAGCTTCCTCCACAACCATGAACCCCCTCCAGAGGGTAGGCTACCCCGGGAAAATTGAGTATTTAAGGGGCCGGGTAGGCAACCTGCAGCGACTTGTGATCTTGAAGATTATGGGTAATTATGTCTTTTTATGTCGGTTATGTCTTAAAACTTGGAGATCTGTTATATTAGAACAGATTATGTCTTTGAAAGTAGCTGATCTGCCCCTGCAATTTCTCGGATTTTTAGATAGGCAACCCGCAGTGCGTTTTTTCCCGCGGAGGCGGCGGCGGCGGCAGCAGATTTTACTTTTTTAGTATATAGAGAGATAGAGAGGTAGAGAGATATTGTAAAAGAAAAAGAATACAGAAAACAAGCAGAGATAAAACATAAAACACAAAATAGACAGAAAACGCCTCTGGTGCAGATCTCAGCTGTTTTAGAAGCAATCAGACTCTTCCTAGGTGTAGACACAAGAACACAGAGCTGAAGCAGTAAACAATGTTTAACCTTGGGTCATTAACAAATACTTTTTCAACTCAGCGCCAAACCGTTTGCTATTAGCGATTTCCTTTATACAGGTGGGTAAACTATTATGAAATTTTGGCGCATTGTAAGCCCCTTGTAGCCTAAAATGATATTTTCTCCACCCAGGGTTGGAGGCCATGTAGTCTCCCATTCTAAGGCCTACCCTAGGTCGTATGGCTATGTTAAATTTTGATTTCCTTCTCTGAACATAGCAAGCAGCACTATGATTATATAAACTACTGAGAGTAAGTATATTGAATTTTTTAAATAAAACATCAGTGCTGCTTCTCTTCTCTACACCAGCAATATTCCTGATTGCCCTTTTCTATAGTACGAAAACCGGATTAATTAGGTACGCTGAGGCCTTACCCCAGTTCATAATTCCATATCGCAGTACAGACTCATATGCAGCTGTATAGATGCGTAATAGATGTTTACTTGAAAAGTGCTTTGATGCTTAGTATATGAGATAATTTAGTTTACGGAGCTTAGTTTGCAGGTAGAGAGACTGAGCCACCCAGGTCATCTTTGAATCTAGCATGAGGCCTAGATACTTGATGTCATTCACATGTTCTATACAACCACAGAGGCAGCCGGCAGCGCAGTTTGGGGTGGAATGTAGTTTAATACAGTTTTGTAACTGCGGCACGTTTCTGTAGCTGCAGCATAGTAATTTTGTTTTCTGGAGATTTGGGAATAATTTATGATTGTAGAACCCACAGGAGGGTGCATGGACGGCCAACATGACGGGCTGGGATCCTCGAGGACGAGGCCTGACGACGAAGACCCTCTTTGGAAAAGCCCCGTAATTCCCTCCCCCCCTCCCCTGGTGTGAACATCACCCCCCGAGTCCAAAAAGTGCCCCCGGAAACAGTTTTTGGCTTGTATCTAGCTTAAAGTTGAGTTATAGGTTATAAAATATTCCTCACCAACATAAATATTAAAACACGGGATCAGGCTGGGATTCCATTTCAGCACAGGTTCTCCTTTTCCTTTCGAAATCTTCTTGTTGTCTCAACTGTCTTCTTTCTTCCAATGCCATAAACACCTTGTCAGTGCCAGCCATAAAGCCAGGCCTTCCTTTCTGCCGTTGCATTAGCAAAAGTTGCCTACCTTCTTGTAGGATGGTCTGAGATGTTAGCAACGAATCGTCAATGGCTATGTCAAAGAGGTCATCTGAACTGTCTAGGAAAAGCCTTCGTTTTTCTAATTTCGTCTCTTATGAACGGGAGCGAACTTTGGACAGCGTTGAGCGTGGGGTGCATTTCTGAGCGGGAGACCTCTATATGGTTAAACTTTGGGGCTCTGTGTCCGATCGGGCTGAAATTTTGCACCGAATTTTTCTTTTAGCATTCGAATGAAATTGGGGGTTGGAAACTAACATTTCCAAAAGTTGAAAAATATGGGCCACCCTAGTATACAGGGTTAGTCGGTTCTCCTTTCGCCATAGGAAAACTATAGTTTTTCACGAAACTAGATGTACGTTGTTTCGCCAGGCGAGCGGTCTCTTCGACAGGAATTTCATGGGAAATGTTTGGGGAAAACTTCGATGGCTTTTGAAGAATTTTATCAAGAATCTTTAGGAAAACATTTTCTAAATCTCCGTAGAATTTCATTGGAAATCTTCGAGAAAAATCTCCTATTCAGGAAGAATGTGCGATAATTTTCGAAGAATTTCATCGGACATCGTTGAGAAATATCTCCAATAATTTCAGACGAATTTTGTCAGAAATTTTTGAGAAAATCTCCAATGATTCAAACAATTTTATCAAGAATCATCGAGAAGTATCTTCTGATGATTTTCGAAGGATATCCTTAGAAAAAATTTTGATGCTTTTCAGAGATTTTCGTCAAAAATGTTCGGGGGAAATTTCCAATGATTATTTTAATCAGAAATCTTGAAGAAAAAATGTGATGATTTCTGGAGAATTTCATCGGAAATATTCAGAAGAAAGTCCAGTGTTTTCCAGAGAATTCCCTTTAAAATCCTCGGGAAAATTTACCGATAATTTTTAAAGAATTGCATTGGAAATTCGGGGGGAAAAAACTCCGATGGTTTCTGACGAATTTCATCGAAAATCTTCGGGAAAAATCTCGGATGATTTTTAAGCAATTTTATTGTAAATTTTCGGAAAAAATTTCCAGTAATTTCGGAAATCTTTAGAAAAAATCTCTAATCCTTAGAAAAAATTTTGATGCTTTTCAGAGATTTTCGTCAAATATGTTCGGGGAAAATCTCCAATCTAAGAATTAATCAGAAATCTTAGAGAAAAAATGTGATGTTTTCCGGAGAATTTCATTGGAAATATTCAGAAAAAAGTCCAGTGTTTTCCAAAGAATTTCCTCGAAAATCTTCGGGAAAATTTTCCGATAACTTTTAAAGAATTGCATCGAAAATTTTCGGAAAACAACTCCGATAATTTCCGAAGAATCTCATCGAAAATTTTTAGAAGAAATTTCCAATGTTTTCCAAGAAAATTCTTTCTAAAGAAAACCAAGAATCATCGAAGGTACTTTTCAATGATTTCCGATACAATCCAGTGGAATAATGCAGAGTTTTCCTAAAATTTCCCACAAATTTCTCCTAAAATCATATCGGATAATATTTTTCAATGATGTCCGGTAAAATTCATTGAAAATGATCGGAAATTTACCCTTAATATTTTCAATAAAGTTCGTCGGAAATAATCTTTGAAAATCAAAGGATTCGTCCTAAATATTTTTCATGAAATTCCTTTAAAATAATCGAAGGTTTTTCTGAAGATTTTCGGTACAAGTCTTCAAAACTCTGGGTGTTATTCCCCGAGTGCTTTTGATCAAAATTCTCCAAAAATTCTCAGGAAATTTCCTTGAAGAATTTGTATGAAATTTTTTGGAAAACAATGAAGATTTTTTCTAAAGATTTCCGATGCGATCCTTCGGAAATTATTGGAAACTTTTTCCGAAAATTTACAATGAAATTGCTTAGAAATCATTCGAGATTTTTTCCAAAGATTTACAATGAAACTCTTCGGACATTATCGAGCATTTTTCCGGAAGATTTTCGATGAAATGCATCAGAAACCATTGTTCTCCGAATATTTTCTATGAATTTCTTCAAAAACTGTCAGGAAATTTTCTCGAAGAATTCTGATGAACTTTCTCGGAATACATTGGTAATTTTTTCTAAAAATTTTTGATGAGATTCTTCAGAAATTATCGGAGTTGTTTTCAGAAAATTTCCGATGCAATTCTTTAAAAATTGTTGGAAAATGTTCCCGAAGATTTTCGAGGAAATTCTTTGGAAAACACTGGACTTTTTTTCTGGATATTCCCGATGAAAGTCTCTGGAAATCATCGCACAGTTTTTCTCCGAGAGATTAATTCCTTAGAAATCATTGGAAATTTTCGCCGAACATGTTTGACGAAAATCTCTGAAAGGCATCAACATTTTTTCTATAAGGATATATCCTTCCAAAATCATCAGAGATACTTCTCGATGATTCTTGATGAAATTGGTTGGAATAATTGGACATTATTTATTTATTTATTTAATTTGTATTTGAGTCCCCCCCCCCCAACAGGTGCCCGAGGGCCCCATTGACAGGGAGGGACAGAAGTTACAATATGTACCTAATTATTATCCTAAAATACAAAAACAAAAAGTACTTTTAGAAGGAAAAGTGAGGGATAAAGAAGAAGAAAAAGAAGACAGAAAGAGGGAAAGGGAGAAAGGCACCAGAGCAAAGGCAGAGCGGGGAGTGAAAGGCGCGCAAGTCCACAGGCAGCAATTGAGAATTGTGAATTGAGAACTGTGGGTTGAAGGAGACCAAGGGGCCGAAACAAACCACACTTGTGGGGTATGAGGAAAAGAACTGCAGAGTCTAGGACCTACATACCTTCGAGTACTTTAATGACCGATGAAATATACTCTTTCTTACTCATGAAGAATCTGTCGATCCCACGGTCTTTTTCGGTAATATTACTATATAATGCTAGAGTATTGTCCATACTTGATGCTGAGCCTCTACGTGTCACAAATAGATCAGTATTTCTTGTTTTAAGTATGGGGACCCTGAATTGAATACGTATTAAGTTGTTGGAATCCAAAATTTTGTTATTCAAAGTATTCCCCAAGGAGATCAACTTTGCCAAACACCTTCTGTTTTTTAGACTAAAGCCAACCAAAAGTTCTTTGTACATAATTTCAAAAGGATAATATGTAAAGATTTTGCAATGCAAAAGTATTTCAGAAATCTTTTTTGAATTTTCTCAATTTTATCTTTACCTTGTTAGGTTCTGGGATCCCATATAACAGAGATTCCAATATTGATCTGACAAAACTAGAATAAAGAATTTTCATTGTTTCTAAATTTTTATAACAAGTTCCATTTCTCTTTATGAAGCCAATTATTCTTTTAGATTTTAAAGTTGTGTGATCGATATGCGTATTAAATAATAATTTCGAATCCAAAATGATGCCTGTCTTTTACATAATTTACACATCTAAGTGTATCTTTTTTTATTTTATACTCGTGTAAAATGGGGCATCTTTTTCTTGAGAAGTATTAAATGGTAACAAGTTGCTATCACTCCACTCAACTTATGAGTCAAGATCTTGTTGCAGTTTAGCACAGTCATTTTGAGATTTTATAATTTTGTAAATTTTCATATCATCTGCATACAGCAATAATTTTGAATATTGGATTTTTTCAGAAATATCATCGACAAAAATTAGAAATAGGTATGGACCCAAAACCGAACCCTGGGGAACACCTGACACTCTTGTAACACGTAGAGTCCACTCCTCTATACTCGACAAACTGCATTCTGTTATTTAAGTAGGAGTGAAATAGAAGTCATTAGATCTTTTGAAAAGCCAAAGCTGCACAATTTTTGGAGCAAGATTTTGTGGTTGACAGTGTCAAAGGCCTTGGAAAAATCCGTGTAAATGGTATCTGTTTGCCCACCCTTAGAGAGGGTTATATTGACATCATATGTGAAGTTCATTAGATTTGTCTGCACTGAATATCCCTTTCTAAAGCCATGTTGACACGGAGATAACATATTTTTGAATTGATTGTATAGATATTTGTGCGAGACAGTTTCAAAAATTTTGGCCGCGAGTGGAATTACAGAGATGGGACGATAATTTTTTATTTCGTTTATTTTGCCTGACTTGTAAAGTGGAATAACTTTCGACATTTTCCATGTTGTTAGATAAATAAATGTCTCGAAGACAGTATTGCAGACATAAGTTAAGGGAGTAATTAAAAAATGTGAGCAAGCTCGAAATATGTATGGTGGAATGGAATCAGGGCCACAAGAAGATTTAGGTTTAAGGTCTTTCTGAACGATGTCCGATGAAATTCCTCGAAAATTATCGCAAATTTTTCCTGAATAGGAGATTTTTCTCGAAGATTTCTGATGAAATTCTTCGGAGAGTTAGAACATTTTTCCTGTAGATTCTTGATAAAATTTTTCAAAAGCCATCGGAGTTGTCCCTGAATATTTCCCATGAAATTCTTGTCGTACAGACCGCTCCCCTGGCGAAACAACGTGCATCTGGTTTCGCGAAAAACTAGTTTTCCTATGGCGGAAGGAAAACCGACTAACCCTGTATATGTATTGTAGGGGGGAAAAAATATTTCTATTTAACGAATTTTTTATTTAATGAACTAAAACCTTGTCCCCTTGACACTTCGTTATATGGAAGTTCGACTGTATATCACTAGTCTAGAGCAGAGTTTCTTAAAGTGGGGTCCGCAAGCAGTTTTTTAGGGGTCCGCGAAAAATATTCTAATATAATTTTTTTTTGAAATGTGTACATGGCTAGCTCAATCTATGCCTATGAGCTGGGCAATATTGTTTTCGACGGGTGGCTACCCTGCGGCTATGAGTCACGTGAAAAAAGGGGTCCGCATTGACTGCATAAATAATTATGGGGGTCCTCGAGTATATGAAGCTGGTCTAGAGAATCATCTGCCAGTTCTTTCTGAGTCAGCTGCGTGCCTGAGAGGGTTAAACAAGCCCAGAAAGGTCTGGATTAATGAAACCGGTTATAAGAGGTTTCGAAGCACTGCTGAAAATGCCCAAAAGTTGATTTCAGCGAAATAAGGCACTCGCGGTTGGGACGATATCCGTGTACCCGGATCCACCTGTAAAGCGACGAAGGTGAATGAACCGACGAAATGAATAAAGAACAAGAGTTTGCCGGAGCTGCCGAAAGATTTTTGGCATCACTGTGGAAGAATTTTTCGCTTATTTCTAATAATATCGAAGAAGAAAGAAGAATAAAGAAGGAAAAGGAAAATGAGGGAAAAAAGGAGAAAAGAGAAGAAAACGCCATAGCAACAAGTAGCTCGGGAAACGCAACTGCCGGGTGGAAACACAGGGTTTATAAAAGTGAGACGTTTTCCGAATGGTTGGAATGTTACAGCAGAAAAACCATTCCAGACTTGAGAAGGAGCTCAGTTAAGTCGAGGTTGACCTACATATGAGAAGAGCGAAGGGAGAAAAAGAGTATTTTTCAGCAAAATAGGTTAACGGGCGCTACTTTGCGGACGACCGTAAGATCTGCCCTCGTGCCTCTCCGTCAAACTATTAAATTTCTTTCCTTTCCAAATGTTTTTTCCTGCTTTTGGTCTGGACCTTCAACAAACCCTTCGCGCTTGCATTGAAACCGATCAATAGAAAGCTCATTTTTGTCCTCTTCCACGAGTGTCTTTTTATAGCGCTCTCTTATGAATACTTTCGGTTCATGACTTCGGGTTTTATTTTTATTTTATTTTTCGCCAAAGGAAATAACCGAGGCGAAATTTTATATCAGCGTTCTCGCAATACGAACGGCGAGCTGGTGTCATCTACGCTGCAAACTGCACTCTGCGCTCCGTTGCATTTTCCTGGCACATCGAATTTTCTAGAAAAATCATTCGTTCCTCGAAAAAATGAAAAAAAAGGTTTTCAAACGGACTACACGTCTTCCAAAATTGTCTCACGCATTCGAGTTCGTTTTATTTTTATAAACCACAAGATTCTGCATTCTACACATACTTATCACATACGCTAGCGAAGACATTTTTTTTTTTTGTTGATCGATCTATCGAAGCGATTAAATCTGCGGCGATAATGAGCGAAATTTTAAGAAAATGATCCAAGAATTCTAACAAAGTAGTTTTGAAAAGCACACGAACATGTGTGGAACAACGAATTTTATATTCCCGTTTCAATTTTGTACTTTGAATTCCTCCTTTTGGGTGATACCTTGTCGCGATGAAAAAGCTTAAGCGGAGGAGGCGGGGGTAGAAAGACTCTTTACGAAGTTATATAGAGTTGATGGGTAATTCTGCAAGAATGTTAAGATTTTAGTACCTGTCAAATATCTTGTGAACTAAGAATGGTAGATGAAAAAACTTTTTCTGATATTTAGAGAATGTTGTATTTAGCATAAATGTAGACCTTTTTTTATGAAGTTAAAATTAACCTTAGACACCCTTATTTATCCTCGTCGTGACTGTCCCATCATAGTTTTTTCCTGAGCCTGAAGCCTTCGGTCGACAGAAAAACAAAATGGTCTTGCGGTTACAATTCTAGTACATTTGAGCACATTTTCTGGTATGTTTTGTCATTTTTTGGTTGGTAGTGGTACATTTTGAAAGTTTCGATCAAAACAATTTCTTCCACATTTTGTTAAGATCGGACGTTTTATTTGGTACATTTCATTTGAATTTTGGTACAGTTTTAGAAATCTTCTTCCTGGTACATTTTTCAACTTCCCATCTGGCAACATTGTCGAGGAGAGCAATATTCGTGGCATCTAGAAAACAAATCGTGAATTAGTATCTATAAGCTATCAAAGTTACCCCATTTTTTAAATCCTTGAATTCTACAGCTTCAACTAGAGATAAAATTCTGCTTTTAGGGTGTGCCAATTTCAGGGTCAGTTTAAAGCATTTTGCCGCCCTGGGCTGCAGTATTTTTGCCGCTTTATTTTTTTACGTCCCCCTCCCCGCAAATGTTTTTAGGGGTTGCAAATTTGCCGCTCTAGGCTGCAGCCTAGTCAGCCCGTATGGTAAAACCGGCACTGGCCAATTCACTTTTTTGTTTCTGTTGTCCATAGCGCTTTCGGCTGTTACGCCATCTTCAGTGGAGTTCCCTAACGTCTCTTTTTGTTGGGCCTGTATGTATACTAATGTGTAATACCGTATGGTACACCTATTGGTTGTCTGTGGTCAAAGCCTTGGAGCAAGTCCTATTTACTGTTGCTCCGCTCCTTACTCCGCTCCGAGGGGTTAGAAATTTGTTGCTCTGCTACAACAATCAAATTTCTTTGCTCCGCTCCGAGGGGTCAATCGATCAGATAACCGACTGTTAGGGACAAAACTGAATTTTTTATGCTGTTTCCATGTCCACGCATTTTTTGCTCCATTTATTCTTCGCTTCCGGGGTTTCAAATTTTTTTGCTCCACTCCGGTGTTTTACATTTTTTTTGCTCCGCTTCGAGTGTTCCAAATGTTTGGCTCCGCTCCATCCTCCGTTCCAAGGAGCTAAAAAAGGCTTGCTCCGCTCCAAGGCATTGTCTGTGGTTGTATAGTCTGTTCAATTAGGGAGTGCTGTGTTATTAATTTGAATAGGTTCTCGCCAGAGGTGGGTACGTTCACTTGTGAACGTCGTTCAGTTCGTGAACTCGTTCAGTTCGTGAACTCGTTCACATTTTTGACAAACGTGAACGTGAACGAGAACGATATTTTTAAGAGTGAACGTGAACGAAATTTCTGACGAACGTGAACGAGTGAACAAAAGTGAACGAGATTTCTTTCCTTTCTGAAGAAATGAGGGCGAGATGCAAAAGGCTAATCAGCTACTGACGTTGACTTTTACTCTTTACTGGTAGTGAAAAGTTATTATACTTCTTGTTCTTGTATGGTTTTATCATTTTTTACCATGTTCCCTCTTCCACGCATGATTTTTGGAAAAACCAATTCAGCACGTACACTTTCTGAGCAGTGGTCTTGGGTCTCAACATCTTGAAAAAGCCAGAGGCATGTGAGTCCCAAGCCTATAAATAGAGTGTATATTGGAATAAGTTGACTGGACGAATGAGAAGGTTGGTTTCTTTATTGAAAACCATTAGAAGAATTTTCTTCACATTTTCCCCTGTTTCCAAATATAATGTTCTAATGGTGCTGTACTTCCCCTTTCGCGCATTAGCCTACTGTAATTTTATCTGTTTTTTTGGTTTAGTTTTGCTGTTGTAATTTTTTTTAAATTTTGCAGTGTTGCTGTAGAAAATTTCTACTAAGAGTAATGTATGGTAAATATTATGGGTGAACATGAATAAAAGCCAAAAAATGATGATTCTCTCCTGATGGAACTAGAGAAGAAGGATTCAGGGGCTGAGCCCCGACGTGCAAAATTACCCCCCCCCCCCCCCCAGAAACAATCATCTAGTTCCGTGTATGTGATTCAACTCAAAATATTGAAGTGACTGAATAAAAAAGAAACAAACATTTTAATATTTTATATTAACTGAGGCAAGAGCATAACATAAGTCAGAAGACATCAAAAATGCTATCTTCTGATAACTTTTGTCTCTTTATAACTGCAAAATAGACTAACTTCTTACAGCTGGCTGGAACTTGGGTCTAGGAATAACTTTTCATATTAGCAGGGATGGGCGCGTTGTGAAATCAAGACTAAAATAAAGAATACCACGAAAATTAGAAAGGATGTGAACGTCGTTCACTCGTTCACAAATAGCAGAAGAACGTGAACATGAACTACTATATTTGTAGGTGAAGTGAACTGAACTGAACGTGAACTGAACATGAACAAGCAAACTTTCAGGTGAACGTGAATGTTGGTGAACATATGAACGTCAGTGAACGTAAACATTGGTGAACGTAAACGTTGGTAAATGTAAACATCTGTGAACATAAACGTCGGTGAATGTGAACGATTTTTAAAGTTTGTGAACTTACCCACCTCATGTTCTCGCTTTAGAAGTTAGTTGCTGTGTTTATTAGGTTGTTTTGGCCTTTATTATCTCTAGTTATTCTTTTAATTTTCTTTTCCTTGTGTTGTTTTCTATGTGTAGGATTTTGTACTTTTCTGTCAGTTTGTGGTTGTTGTGTACTTGACTGTTGCAGTGTTTTCCAAAAACTGATTTGTCATATTTTAGCTTCTGTGATTTTTCATGCTCTTTTATTCTGGTTGTGAATTTTCTGCCTGTTTCTCCTATGTGTGTCATATCAGTGTTCTCAGTGCAGTTGTATCTCCGTTGCTGTTGTTTCTGTTTTGTCATTGCTTATTTGTTTAACCAAGGGTGGTCTATTTCTGATTTCGAGTTTTATGTTGTATTGGTTGAAGCTGTTCTGTATTTTGTACATGTGTGTCCCTGTGAATGGTATTGCTCCTGCATATTAGTCTGTTTTTTGTGATTGTGGTTCAGTGTCTGTACTTTTTATGGTCGGCACAGCCGAGCCTTATACAATGGAAATAATAAAGTTCTATACGACGCAACAGTGGCGCTTGTGGTTTTAAATGTACAAGTGAACATAATTGTGTGTAAAAGAAACAGATAGGAAAATGGTTTTACATCGTGCTTACAGTCTCTGCAAAAGTGACTCGAGGTGTCAACATGAGGAATCGATGAAAGGAGTTCATTTTGTGAGGTTTGTAATATTATTGGGTATGATTCTTGCTGAAATTAGGGTCGGCGTGAACCAACCGACATTTGTAAACAAAATGAGTTATAGTACCGTTGGAAGGAGCCAAAGCTTATCAGTAAACGTTATGTCATATAGTTTCTACATGGCTCTCGAACTTAGAATCACGTGTTCTCAAAAAACAGATTTTGCTGGTTGGTTTCCTTATGTTTTACAGCGTCCAAATTTGAAACTGTGATTGACTGTGCTAGGACCCATACATCACTGTTGGGGGTTTCCCATTTCTTTACCACCGGGTTTCGTCTACAATTTAGTTTATTCTGGGGTTGACATGGCTGGTATTTCCATGCAGTCCACTTCTACCTCACTACAGGCAATATCTCTCGAAAGATTGTATATCAGTTTGATTTTATTTTGTTGGTGGCGCACCGATACATGATAAGTACTTCACGACTTTTGATCCACTAATATGCTGACAAATTTGCGTTTTGAATAAACAGTATCCACGATTTTTATTTGTGATTTGCCGACTTACCGATTATTGTGTAAATTTTTGATTCGCAGATGTTCGTTTAACTAATGGACGTCAGTGTCGAGGATAAGACCTGCAATGCAACAGCCGAGCCGTGGAATAACCGAATGAAGAATCAGTTGCTGAAGAACAGGTACTTTGGATTAAGGTTGGAAAAGATTCGAATCCAGTTCGCGGATTTCGAAAAAATGGATTCGAATCCAATGGACGACCCGGATTCGTAAAACTTATTCGAATCTTTTTCGTCAATTCGTCGGAATTTTTTAGTTAGTCGTATTAGGCGGTGAAGTCGCCTAATATGGCCGTCTGTTTTGGTATCACTTTTCTTTTTCCTTTTACGAAACAAATATCAAAAAAACGTAATGAAAACTGCAAAATTCCTTCTGGCCTCCTCAGCTGAAACATTAAATTTAATTTCTTCGGAAACTACATTGCTGAAAGTACGTTTACTATGATTACATCGAATAAGATCCAGTTTTTGGAGTATTTTGGTCTTCCTGAAGGTAAAAAAAATGTAACGAATGCTAAGTGAGTAAAATAGGTGTCCTTTATTTTTTTGATTTTGTAACAGCAAAAAAAAGATTCCATAATTACTAGATTCGATGATTCGTGGATTGGAATCCACAAATCCACTCCATTTATTCGAATCCGATTCGAATCACCGTAAACATAAATCATTCTCGAATCATAAATTCAAATCTAAAATAAAGTAGTAATTCGTGGATTCAGATTCGAATCCAGTCTTAGTGGATTCGTTTTCAGCCTTGCTTTGGATATGAATACTTCTGTCCCACTTATTGACATGGATTTGTCTATTGGCTGGCCCTCCCATCCTATTTCAGACCGATACCAATTCCGACCAACATGGAACTTGATTCCAGTTCAGTTCAGTGGTTCATATTTCCATGAAAAATTATTTTTCCTTCTAGCCATGTGCTCATTGATCTTGATCTTTGCTGGGCGACTGCAGTCTACAGCCGATTAATTCGCAATGCCTAAAAGTTTGACACCTTAGGTAACGCCCCCCGACACGCCGCTCCACCCGACATTCTTCCAATCATGTGCTCCTTGATCTTGATCTTAGCTGCGCGACTGTAGTCTGCAACCGTGTTGTTAATTGAAATTTCCATTAGGGTATGATACACTCATGTTACTATGACGCAGTGGCGTAGCTAGGGGTTTCCCGAGGGGGGGCACAATAAGGTTTTCTAGGGAGAAAAAGTCGAAAATTGAAATATTTTTTAAAAATCGCCGATATTAGAGAACTATGTAAAAATATTTGGGGGCGGCACGTGCCCCCTCGTGCCCCCCATGCTACGCCATTGCTATGACGTTATATTACTGACCTGAGTATACTTGAGCGAAAACTGTGTATGTACCAAACGTCCCCCCCCCCAACATTCTTCCAGCCATTTGCTCGCTGATATTGATCTTGATCTTTGCTGCGCGACTGCAGTCTGCAGCCGTGTTATTAATAGAAATTTCCATGCGAATCTTTTGACGCGGATATGTCTATTGACTGGCCCTCCCATCCTATTTCTGACCGACACCAATTGCGACCAGCACTGAACTTGATTCCAGTTCAGTTCACAGTTCGGTTAAGTTCTGTGTATTGCGTGAAGCCAATCAGTATGATAAAAGTAATGCTTTGGCATTTGGATTTATTGAAGGGCAGTAGATTCCGATCGCTCTAACAAACAATAGAATTCAGATCTGCCTGAAGCTCAATACAGTCTGAGAAGGAAGTTTCTTTTTGTTTTTATGTCATCTGCATACAGGAATAGTTTAGATTTCTCCTTCAAAAGTAACATTATTTACTACATGAAGTTTCAAATGATCTTCACGAATCACAGAATTCTCAGTCAAATGAGCAGCGCTTGATTTTGCATATTTTGACATTTACCGCATATTTTGCACCAATTTTGCTTATTTTTCAATATTTAAGAAAAGGGGGGTTTCTAATTGCTTACGCAAAAATACTTTTAAAACATTCCCGACTCCAAAAAAACAAAAAAATTGAAAAGACTTCTTGATTAATAAATCAACAGCAAAGCTTTCGGAAAAATATGTTCTTTTGCATGTGAGCGTGGGCGTCGCTGGGGGAGGGGTAGACGGGTAATACTTAGCCCAATTTTTTTGCGGGGGAGGGTAGAAATGATTCAAATTACTCCCCCAAAATTCAAATGGTTTTTTTTTCATTGTTTTAAAACATGTTTAAAACATGACAACTCTGCGAACATAACGATCGTACACTTTTACATCAGATATCATTCCGTTACCATAGAGCATTTAATGTGAAAACAACTGATAGACAACTGAGACAGATTGCCGAATGCAGACAATTATTTGACTTTTACAGCTTGGTCACGATTGGACAAATTCAAAGAGACTTAAAATCAAGGTGTATTTAAATCTTTTTCTCCCGACGCATGTGAATACGTCAAAACTAGACAGATTCTCAACTCGACCCAGACTAAAGATGTCTAACAGTGCGAATGCGGAAACCTACCATTTTACATCCAACCGCGCCCGTCGATACCGAATTGACTACGCGGTATGCTCCGCGTGGTTTGATTCGGCATCCACGGACACGTTTGAATACAAAATTGCAGGTTTCCGCACTTGTATGGTTATAGGGCTCTACCCAGATGTGGCTTAAACTGGGCCACGAAGTCAGCCATTTATGGTTTAGTCACGGTTGAGTATAGGACAGTATAGACCATAAAACCATAAAAGTGCTTCAAGTAACGTTGAAAGATAGCCCGTTTTCTCAGAACATAAACAATCCTAATAACAATCTGAAATGGGGTATTTGTTTCCCAAAAACCCTAGGGAGGTGACGAGTGATGTATGGGAGCTGTGTAGCTTGCTGTGCTGCTTGATCGACTGCTTCATTTCTTGGGATACCAATATGGCTTGGGATCCAGATGAGTGAGATTCTCTTGGTGGTAAAGGAAATGAGATGGATGCGTTGGACAAAAGCGTGCATTGAGAGGCGATTGGAAATAGACCTTACACAGAAAAGTGAATCTGAAAGGAACAGATAGTGGGTGGGTCTTCGAGCGAGGAGATCGTGCATAGGTACTATAGGATAGCATGGAGTTCGGCTATGTGTATGGAAGCTGTGTTTTCAAGTCGGAAGGAGTGTAGTAGACTATCGATTGAGTCGGCATAAGCGGTGCGTCGGTTGTACTTTCAACCATCAGTGAAGCATAGGATACGGTCAGGAAAGTATTCAAGAATTTTTTGCAAATGAGTCCAATAAACTTGGGGAGAGGGTGGATTTTTTAGGGAATTCTGTAAGTTCGAAATTGGCTAAGGGAAGGTTCAACAACCAGGGTGGGGGTGATATATGGATTGTTGGTAGTGATTTGGAGGAACAGGTACGGAACAGTGTCTCTTAAAAGTGTGACTGTAAGTGTAGTGAGGATTGAGGAACATGGGTGTAGTTTGGTGGGTTAAAGAGATACTTATAGGTAGGAAGATTAGAGTTGTGTGCCATTATAACGAGAGGTTTGGCAGTGAGTAGCATTCGATGGTAAGAAAGAGGAGGAATTCCAGCATCGGCAGATATACTCAAAGCTGAGCTAGTGCGAAAGCCATCAATGGCGATACGTAGACCCGCATTTTGGACAGCGTCAAGAAGCTTCAAGTATGAGAGAGGGGCGAGTCCAAATAGGGGTGATCCATAATCTATGACGGATCGGATCAGTGTATGGTATATCTGAATAAGTGGTCCTCTGCTACATGCTTTGGAAGGATGTGAGAGGCACTTCAGAACATTGAGTGAGCGGCATATATTTGCTGGCTTTTATGTGTTTTATATGCGGTAACCAGAAGAAGCGAGCGTCAAGGTAGAGGCCGAGAAATTTAACTGAATTGGAACGAGGAATCAATTGGGAGTTGAGTAGAAGAGGTGGGAAAGGTAGATTATTTGTTCGATACTGGAACATTATGAATTCTGTTTTGCTTGATGATGTATGCAAACCGTGTGTAGAAGACCATGTTTCGATTAATTTTGTTTTCTTGGAGTAGTCTATGGGCTCGTTGTGGGTTTCTGGATTTGAGGTGAATGCTGAAGTCATTGGGAAATATAAGATATTTGTGTGAGAGGGAAAAGATCATTCGGTTTTCATTGTCTTATTTTTTCGAGTTCGAGTAGGTGGGTGAGTCAGATCATTGTCTCCTAATTTCAATTGTACAATTGAAAACTGATAATAATTAGTTTGCTCTTATTATTCATTTGGTCTCCTTACTCACCAGGCAAGTAATGGATTATGCTCATCAGTACATCGTCAGTTACACAATTTATTCAGACAAATTTCGAATTACCTTTCATTTTCGGTCGCTCGTGTTCTAATCCCCCCCCCCACACACACACACTCGCTACCTCTTCTTAATATGCGTAAACCTTTAAAAAAATAATTACCTATAACGTCTTTTCCAGAGAATTCGCGAACAAAGAAATTCGTCCTTCCTTTTCTTCTCATTGTTACCAGTTAAAAGGTACCTGAAAACCTTTGAACCCTTAGGTCGTAAACAACCAGTTTTTACAAACGGACTGGTACATTATTGTTGGGGTTTTCCGTTTCTTCACCACCGGGTTTCGTCCACGCAGATGTGTTTATTCTTGGATAGACATGGCTGGTATTTCCACGCAGTCAGTCCAATTCTACCTCGCTTACAGGCAACATCTCTCCAGGCATTAGATTAGTTAATTTTATCGAGTCAGTGGCCTACTGACATAATAAGTGAAAATACCATTTTTGATCGACTATAATGCTAAAAAATTAGAATTTTGGATCAGTACTTAATATATCCATGGTTCTTCGTTTCGATTCGCCGATTTACCAATTATTGGAAGAGATGAGCAACGCAGCAGCATGGCCAAGAAATGAAGAAGTGAAGAGGTACTTGCTGAAAAAACGAATTTTTCTGGTATTTATACGTTTTATTCTTGTATTGCGAACACTTGGCTACTGTTTTTACTTCATTTTTCCCCATTTGGTTACTTTTTCCCCCTTATTACGTTACATCTGTTGTTCCGGGGGTTGTCTGAAAAATGTTTGTGTTTGATTCAGCAATTTCAATTTTCTAATTTGGTATTTTCAATCTATTTCAATTTCTACTTACCCACCCCCCTGCTAATAGGGTAAGATTACTTTCGAGTTCCATTTATTTACATATAATGAATTTTATTATTTCAAATATTGTAAAGCTCGCCCTAAGGTATTACCGAATCCTCAAGAGAAATTACGCAAATATTGTGAAGCTGGTAGTGAAGTATAGGGCCATTGTTGGGATTTATTTTTCCAAAATTTTCATCGAAATACTTTGGGAAAAATTTTTAAATTTTCATATGTGAAATTGTTTTGCCGATAAATGGCAATAAAGTTATCACTGTAAAAATTATGAATAAATTTCAAAATCTTATCTGGAAATTCATTCTTACAAAATGTTTTACAGTAAATTTCGTTGAATGACATCATTTTTTCAATGTGAAAATTTTAATCGGGTCATAATTTCGCAGTTGAAATCTTTTGGCAAATTTGACCACTTAGTTTTTAGATTAGTAGTCAACAAATGTAAAAATCATTATTTCGTCGACTTTTTTTAACGTAACAATTTTCTCGTGTCGGATAATAAATTCTTGTTGAGCCAGCAAGCATTTTCAGCACTAGTAAAAAAAAAAAAAAAAAAAGTGAAAATAACTTTTTTCTGTCTCCTTTGAAATATTTTTATACTTGTGTCGGGATTGTCCATGGCAGTTTGTAGATCAAATTTTTGTGCCTTTATCATACCAATCCGATTTTACATTTCTCCATTCTTGTCTAATTTTTTTTTCTGATTATGAAATCTATAGGGTAGTATACAGTTACACTTCGGCTTCTGTAATTCAAAATTGGGAAAAAATGGATCTAAAATTGAGAAAAATGGCGCGTATACGTGTGCTTATTATACTCGAGAATTTACCATGGGGGGGGGGGAGGTTTTGGGTGGCAGCAAATTTTCGGTACTTTAAAAAAAAAATTATGTATTAGAAGGGAATTGGTGTGGTGGGAGGCGGTGTACAAAAATCTGGGGGGTGGCCATTTTTAATCTGTCTAGAGGCGCGAGAATGTTAAATCCGGCCCTCTTTACTGTGATTCTTTTTAGTTGTTCTTGCTACTAAGTAAAAGTATGAATAAGTGAGAGATGCTTTACAAAACTGCCGTAAGTCTTTGATTAGGTATTTATTTTTGGATTTGGGAGATGGAAGGAAGTAGCCTCAACCTTAGAATTTTTGATGTGTTATTATTATATTTTTTTAATTGTTTACAGGCACCTAAGTGATTGTGTTCAGTGTTCCAGATACAAATGGCTTGAGGAATGGACTCACAAACTGCCCTAAAAAAAATCATTTCTTAATAATTTGCACCACAAAAAATTGAACACTATTAACTCGAGTTCATATTTATTTATTTATTTATTTATTTCATCACACAGCTCTAGTGGCCATTTATGGCAGATGGAGGGGACGTACAGTTATAAATATACATATAAGAATACAATAAAGGATCTTAGAGAAAAAAAAAGAATAATAATAATAATAATGATAAAGTAAAAACAAAACTTAGGATGTAATTTAAAAAAAAAGGAAAGAAAAAAAAAAGTAAAGTACTTGGGCTATAGCTGAGTTCACTCTTCATTTGTTACTGATTATGAAATGTCAAGTATAATATATTTTGTAATCAAAAATGGGGCGGGGGGAGGGTGGATCAGGATCGAGAAAAATTGTGCATATGCGCGTACTTATTATACTTGACATTTTACTGTAGTTCTTACTACTAAGTAAGTATGAGTCAAGTGAGAGATGCTTTACCAAAATGCAGTAAGTCCATGTTTTTGTTTTTGGATTTAGAAGATGGTTCGAATTGATTTCAATTCCACGTACCTACTTTTTTAACCTTCGGCTTATATGTTCGCGAATATTTTAATTTTGAAAATGAAATTATCAGTGAAAGTTGCAGCTAGATTTTTACAAAAGAAGCAATGAAAGTCAAAACTGAGATGGGTACTTAGGCAGTTTTTCCTGCTTCCTGCACAATTTAGAAATATGGACTTACTGTATTTTCGAACAACTTCACTAATGAAGAACACTTAGGAGAAGCAATAATGATATTTGATCTGAAGATTCCATTCCTAAAACGCAGCGTATTCTCATTTGCTGCTTCTATTCAAATTCCACATGGAATGTTCTTTAGGTTATAGGATTTTCGTGAATATTTCAATATTGAAAAATATCAGTTAATGTTGCGGGTACTTCATAAAAATCACAAAAAAAAAAAAAATAAATAAAAATTGATATTTGCAGACAGTTTTTCCTGTTTTCTTAAAATAGGGACTTGTGTCTAGTTTCCAAAAAGCTGGGCTTAAGTGTTCTTCATTCTTGAAATACTTCTTGTATGTCCTGTACTCCTTCTCTTTCTCCTATTTTCGCATTTCTGCTCCTCCTGTTTCCCCTCTTCGCCAAAGACTTCCTTTTCCTTTCTCTCTCTCTCCTCTTTTCTTTATTCCTCTCTTCATTTACCCATTCCTTCTGTTCACCTTTGTTTCCTTTCTTATCTCCTCCCTCTCTTCCCTCTCTCTCTTCCTTTTGCTTTTATCTCCTTTCCATCTGTACTCCTTCCTTTCTCTTCATTCTTGCCGTTCTGCTCCTTTCTTCTCCCTTTTCTGCTTTTCTCAAAGTCCTTTCTTTTCCTTTCTTCATTTTTGTGTTTGAATTTCTTCTTTTCTTTCTCTTTTCTCCTCTTTTCTTTATTCCTTTCACTACTCCTTTCTTTTGTTCTTTCTCTTGTATTCCTCCTTTTCTTTCCCTTCTGCTCTGCTCTCATTTCTTCCTCCCCTTATTCCTTCCTCTTTTTGTCTCCTTTCTCTTGTCATCTTCTCTTATCTCTCTGGCGCCTCCTTTTATCGCCCCTCCCTATATGTTTCTCCCTACCTCTCTCCATTTCTCTTCTTCCTTTCCTTTTCTCTTCTCCTCCCTCCTTAGTACCTCTTCTCTCGCTTTGCTTCTTCCTCTTTCTCCTATACTTCCCATCTCCTCTTTCCTTCTTCGACTACCCTCCCCCTCTCCCTCATTCTGTTTTCCCATCCCTTCCTTCTCTCCTTCTTCCTCCTCTTCTCATCTCCTTCTCCTAGACTCTTCTCCTCTCTTCTCTCTTTCTACTCTTTACCCCTTTCCTCTCTTTTCCTCTCCCTTTTACCATTACTCCTCTTCTCCTGTTCTCTCTTCTGAATTGCTACTCCTTCCTCCCCTCTCTCCTTCTCCTTCATTCTCCTCTCCTTCCCAGAGACTCCTTTCTCCCCTCTTTTGTTCTTCTTTTTATCTCCCTCTCCTAGACTCTTCTCTTCTCTCATCTCCCTTTCCATTCTCCTCTCTCTTCCTCACTTCTCCTTTTCCTTCTCCATTAGTCCTCCTCCTGTTCTCTGCTCTGCATTGCTGCAGAGGACTTCTCTACTTATCCCTCTTTCCTTCTCATCCTTTAGCCCTTCCCGTTCCTTAATCCCTTTTCTCATCCCTTCCTTTCTCTCTCCTCCCTCCTTTTCC